>CM076598.1:144007500-145257500 GCA_038502835.1 Octonoba sinensis | reverse complement strand
TTACAAAATATTTGAATAAAATCTGGAGACCCCCAAAGTACAAAATCGATCCTTGTGGTTTTAAAATAATTTAATAATACAAAGTTTGTTTTTGAAAGATGCTATTTTTAAATATTTTTCTAAAAAATTTTAAATTACTAAAAAAATAATAATAACCAAAATTAGGGGGCCTTCAAAGTGGGGGCCCTAGGCCCGGGCCTAATGGTAAATAAGGCCCTGCTGAGATATCAAGAGCAACTTCAAAAGGAATCGGCATATATGATCTTATTTGATGTCTTTAATAGAGTATTTGTCGAATTAAGTCGCAGGTTAGATCATTTTCACTGTCATTTAATTTAAAAAAATTAACTATACTGAATAAAATAGAAAACTTTAATGCATTGAATACTATATAAGTTAAAAACTTTCTAATAAAATTGATGAAAACTGAAAAAAAAGCTAAGAAAATAAAAATAACTATCTTAAATATATTTCAATACTTCGTTTTTTCAATTCTGAGGTTAACGTTTTAAGTTATTAATACTAATGCATAAATTTGCTTACCTGCAATTTCAGGAATAGGAGAGGGGGGGGGGGGGGTGGTAGCGGATATATATCACTTCAGAGTTAATAATATCAGATTTATAAGCTCATGTGTATCATGCTATATCCAATTACCAATTCACGTTATTCAAAGTTTAAGTTCGTCTTACATTACCCCGTTCATTGAGTTCTAAGTTGATTGAACTAATGAGAAGATATAATTCACCTTCCCCGTGGTACTCCGATTCCTATAATGTCACATATTTAAATAGGCAATTTAAATAGTCTTCGAGTAGTTTGCGTGAAAGGTTGTTATATTTACCAGCGTAATAAATCCGATTAAATTATAAATATCTATACTTGATATTTATATGAATACTTAATATTTATTTACAATTTTTTCTAGTGCTGCGAAGGAAGGGGGGTGAGCGCATTAAGATGTGCCTACACTCCAGCTACGAGAAATTTTGATAAATTATATTATTTCATTTCTTTTTCGTAAATTATAATTCTTTTCTTCACTATTGAGAAAAGACTTAAAAAGTCACAGAATAAATCGCGGCCGTGGAGCACAACAAATTCCCTTGCTCCGGCTCCGTTCCAGTTACCAGAAAATCTCGTGGCACCAGGGCTCCGCGTTCTTGCTCCTCACTAGTAGAGGGAATGCGAGCGATATCGTTTATCAAGGAACTCACATATACAAACAGTGGATAAAGTAAGACTTAGTGTAATGGTAACTGCGATAATTATGCACCGACTTTAAATCGTGTTCAAAAATTGTATTGATGTTCAGATAAATTAGCTTAAATGAAACGTGATTTACCCTAAGTTTGTCCCATTTAGGACGTTTTTGACCAGATTAATGGCACATCTCCATGTAAGAAAATAAAAATTCAATGCACTTGTTTTTTTTTGGTGCAAAACTAAGAGTGTATCGAAGAAATTAAGTTTTAAATATAGTTATAGAAACATTTCTATCACTGTTGCATTTAAGGTAGCTAAAACCAAAATGCGACTCATTTTAATTGACCTTGACATTTTTTAAAAATAGATCATCTGTTTTCTTCTTCACTTTTCTTTCTCATTCAACACAAAAGAGAGAGGAAAAAAAAAAAAAAAACAGATCGCATTAGGGAATGTTGGGGGCGCATCAAAATGAGTGGTATTTATTACCCCAATAGTTATTTTCTTCACAAAAACTATTTAAATGCAGTGAAAGATTTTGCGTTTTGTTTCCGAAGTTCATTAAACTTATGAACATTTTATTTTTAATATTTAAGGTATGCAAAGTTGGTCGCATTTAAGGGCTGCCGCTTGTAGACTATAGCGGCAGCCCTAAATGGTGGCCCTTCGGGTGACTCTGATCCGAAATTCTGCTACATTTCCGAAAATTTTCGAGGGGCTGTTCCGAAAAAAAAAAAAAACGGTTAATGGAGATTTCTCAATATAACAATCTTAAGATTTCTTTGAAGAATAATATGGGTACTTTTCTTACTTCCTTCAGACAAGCAAAATATTTTGTGTGTGTGTGGGGCAGGGCCCGACTTGCAAGTTTTCATGCCCAGGGCACTTTCGAATTATCCTGCCCCCTTTGAATAGTTCATGTACTTTTTATACATATATGCATACGTGTGTGTGTGCTATGGACAATGTGAAATTGGTTATTATTAAGAATAACCTGTTATGAAAAATTACTAGCGTCTATTATTAATTAACCCATTTATTTCGTATTACATTTAAGGAAAAGGAAGTTTAAATGATATTATGGAAAAATTTCCTGCCCCTTAGAAGGATCCTGCCCAGGGCACGGGCCCCGGGTGCCCATGTGATAGTCAGGGCCTTGGGGAGGATATTTACCTAAGTACTCATGCATTTTTTATTTTAAATTAATGGTGCATACTTTGTCCGAAAACTTTGTGTGAAGTTCCGAAAATTTCTTTTCGCTGAGAATCACCCATGGTACACTAAATGATCTTATTTAAAGAATGATTTTTTTTAGAATGATATTTACTTTTTATACAAAATTTGAATTATGTAAAAAAATTCCGCTACAGACAAGTTCAGTTTTCGATCACGGAAAGTTTTTGCCTAATAATTCAAATATTTATTTCTTATATTTCAAAAACTCCACTATGAGGATGTGTAAGCACACACCAAAATTATGCTTGCACTTAGTTTTTAATTTTAATTCGCAACCACGACCATAATATTTCATGTTTAAATACTTATGGTTTGTGGTTTGTATTTTCGTACTGAAAAGCCAACTTGTGCCGGAGCTGACTTACTTTCAAAGGGCGAAAATAATGTCAAATTTTCCAATTTGGGGACAAAAAGTGCATATCTCAAATTTAGCAACTTTTTACCTCCCTAAGCAAAAACATAGTAATCTTATTTTTGAGGACTAGGCAGTAATGTAGCCCATTCCCTATTTTTTTTTTTAGCTGAACGGGAAAGTTCCCATGTTGCAAAGCGTGTCCCTGCTTATAAAAATACATTTGGGACTGAATTTCACAAAATGTATTCCCACTTTGGAAAATTACCTCAAAAATTTTCATGCAAGCCTATCTAAATAATAAATAAACACCGTCATCATTGTGGCTGTACTTTTACCTTGAAAGATTTTAAAAAAAATGAAACGAAGTGAATGAACCAACGATTTTGGAACAGAATTGAAAATAAGTGAAGTGACGCTTGTCGTTGTTTTACTCGGTGGTGTTGTTTCGTCTAGAATTTAGTTAATTTTAATCCGGTTACTAAGTTCCTTAGACATAATTTAGGGATTATTAATCGAAGAGAATATTATTTAGTAAAAGGAATGGTTTAAAAATGCACTTTAGTTTTTTTTTCCAACAAGAGGTGGTCTAACATTTTGCGGACAGTTTATCATTCAGTGGTATCTACTTAACCGTTTAAAGGCTGAGTTATGAAGTAAGCGAGAAATGGTTGACCTCACCAGACCACGTGTGGGTGTTAGGGGAAAAAATACCTACACCTCCCTGTTTTGCAAGTGGGGACACTTCCTGCGGTTTTGATTGACATGGGGCGTAATCTCATCCATCAAAACCGAGGGCAGGTTTGCGGAGAGGGCGAGTTTTGGGGTAAACCGTCCTTTTTGCCATTTTATAAAACAAGAAAGCACCAACACAAGAAACTTCGATAGTAATCAGTGTCACGTACTGTACTCTTAGTGGACGGAGTACGAATGCAACTTTTGCTGACGCCAATCTCAAGTACCCCGTGTTTAATCCTCTGTATACGTTAAGGGCATTGTTTTCTTGGAATCTTAATAGGGGAAAGATGAAAGAACGAATTCCTAGAAGCAAAACAAAAAGGGTGAAATACTCGTGAGAAGAAAACCCGACTTCAGGAAGTTATTTTGAACTGACATTTTTTTTTCGACGTGCGTAAGTGAGAGCTGCTTTTTTACCCCCGCTCATAAATGAATAACAGTTATCTTTGGTTTCCTATACCGCTAGCAGGGACGGTAGGAAAAATGCGCATTAGTGAGAGATCACTGTATTTAGCTAATATTAGGAACGGTGCATGTTTCACTTTTACTCTAAAAAACTAGACAGTCTCCAGAGATGATGGCACAGAAAACATTTATAGGTGTTCCCTACGTTTCCAAAAAAAGTATTTTAACTAGGCATTTTCTGGAAGCTACTTCAAGAGCGATGGATTTCTAGTCCTTTTACATAAACCACCTAAGTTTGTGACACACGCCTAAAAGTTCAAAGCTTTTTATACTTATTAGTAGATTCTAAGTGAAAATAATTTAGTTTTTCACCACTTTTTTGATTAAGAAGTACCACCGAGACAAATGTGCCCCACTGACACATATCAATAATGAGATATATATTTAAGAATATGGCCTATCAATATTTGTTATAGTTGATGCACTAAATTTTGTTTCCCTTGGGTAAAAAAGTATTGCTATGAAAGGTTAAAAAAAAATATCCAATTGTTAAATGCCAGCCTTACTTTAAGTGCTGCTGCATGTTTTTACTTTTGCAGTACATACACCTTGATTACAGCCATTTCTACTAAATGCGACCTATATCATTTATGTGGCAAGATTTGAAGAAAAAAAATTTGCACTGCTTATTCCTTTGCAGCATTAGGTCATTACTGTTAAACCTATGGATGATTATTCAATATTTTCTTTGATGCTGCAAATGGCAATCATTTTCAAGAGGTCTACATGCAAGTTTGCCTTTAATTTTTGGGTTCTTTTTATTTCTACTAACAGAAAAAAAAAACTTCAAAGTAAGGATTTAATATGTTCTTAGTAGTATTAGCTACCTGTAGCATGAAGATTTTCTTTTATTGAAAAAGTAAGTGTTAATATAACAAGCAAAATTTCTTTCATGAATACATTTATTGTAATGCAAATCTTCAAAACAATGAAAAATAAATACACTATTAATGTATGTTGAATAGTAACACCACCTATATTCATTAAGTAAGCTTCATCCATAGGAGATGCTTGTAATTGAATCACTAATTTCATTCAGAACTACATAACAGCACAGCTGAAGTCTAAAGGTTTGTTGTTTTTTTTTATTAACAAAATAATTAGATCAGAACCATTTAAAAAATATATAATTGGTAATATAAAGTTATGATCCTACAAGTATTTGGAACATTGGGTAAAAAACCAAAGAAATTTCCAATGGTTCTATCTTGAACCAGAAAATTACAAAGTATGCTTAAAATAATAAAAACTCTAAACTTTGGATTAAAAATATTAGCTACAAATTAAAAAAGTGACGTACAAAAGATAACTAAGTTATTAGTACAACTTAGTGAAAACAGTACTTGGGAATGCTTAACTTTGTACATCAAAATGTAATATTTTGGTGCTTTGAATGTGTTTTAAGACAAATTCATAAATATGCAGAGTGTAACTGAAGCAAGAAACCTCTTCTTTAAAATTAATTATTAATCAATGCCTACTCAAAAGTTTGTAGAATTATTTAATTGCAAAACAAACTTTTTTTAGAAAGTTTCACAAGTACAAAATTCAATGAGGGGGGGGGGGGGGGTGCAATTCTAAAAAACACCAGTACTTGCCCCTTAAAGCAGTAATTAAAATATATATATATATTATGATTATGAAACCAGAACTATGTACATGCCATTTGTCAACATTGTCAAAAAAAAAAATCCAACACTATATATTTAACACTCAAAAAGTCAGCCAGAACTATGTACAAGACATTTGTCAACATTGTCAAACAAAAAAAATTCAAATACTATATTTAAACACACAAAAAGTCAGCCAGTATACTTCCTAAATACTGTTCTTTTTTTTAATGTAATATCATTCATAATTTTTTTAAACGCAATCAGAATCTCAATTCATAACTACGCGAGGCAGAAAAAAACCTTGCACAAATGAGTTTTATTACAAATCTTATATATCCTTTTCTAAATGACAAGAAATGCAAATAAGCATGAAATGAGTTTAAAATCTTAGCTGTTGAGACGTTATGCTTAAAGAATGTAACAAATCTTGTTTACTGGTGGTCAAGAACACTTTAGGTCTTCACTGCAAAAATCAATTTAAGAGCACTCCTACTTATTTAACCATCATGCCTCTAGAAAAACAAGCTAGGTGTCAATCAACATTAAGCAGTTTTTTTTTCTTCAAATTATTGAAATAAAACTACATAAAGGAGATGTATACCTAGTAAAATTACATGTTAGTATTCAAATAAGCAGTGTTTCATCTTTTCTCCCCATGACTGTAGCAAGAAGTTGTAAAAAAAAATGAGAGTGAGGGAGTTTCTTAGATTAATATCATCAAAAAGTGAATAATTAGAAAGAGAGGAAGGAATTAAGGATTAACCAATGAGACAGCAAGTAACTCACATTTAGATGTTTTTTCTACCCTTTGATAATTGTTTAGAAAAATTCTATATTTGTTAACATTTTAAACTCCATAGATTTAGATTTTTAAGCTTTTTAAAAAAAAATCAATCAATCTCAAATTTGACTATATGTGTGGATGGTTTACATTACTTTTCAAGTTATTCCAGACAATTCAAATAATAACTGGAATTAAAATATTAGTTTATTTCATAATAAGTGCCCAAAATTATGCTTTACTTTAAAAACACTAAAGCCTACATAAGCATATAATGATCAACGATTCAAAAGGTTATTCAATCTATAAATGTGAATTAACACAGTAATAGGTTTTAGTTGTGGCCCTCTCGCACTGGAATTGTGGTTCATGCTTTTTAAATATTGCTTTTTCAGCATATTATTATTATTTTTAAACTCATATTTTGGAAACACTAATTAAATATTTAAGTAAGCACGGATCAAATTTTCTTTAAAAAGGGATAATGGTGTAACAAAATTACTGTACATAAATATAATGAAACTAAATCCTAGTCATTAATTTAAAATTCAAATCCACATAACTTAATGAAAACATAATTTGTATCTTGCAGAGCTAAATCAAGTTCAGCAAACAGCCTCAAAATTTGCCGGAAAAATAATGAACTTGACATGTGCCACTGACAAGATAAAGCATTAAAAATTGCCGATAAAAGTTATGGAAAAATACTTGAGAAAATTAGATAGAACCGAGTGATAAAAAAAGGAAGAAAAACACAATGTATAAAATTTTGGCTAGCAAGTATTATGCAACAATCAAGAAACCTAAACAAATGTAAGAAAATCAACATGAGTTATGATGAAGTAACATCAAACAGATTAATTACAATAAATAAAAGTACTGATGTTTTAACTCCAGTTACAGCCTGCTAATAGATAATCATATTTAAAAAAAATGAAAAATGAATTTTACAAGCAAAATGATCACAGATCCAAAGGTTTTGCTACATTTTTGCAGCTAATTTATTTCCATAGTTTCTGGTTGTGAGCGGTGTTCTGCTTTGTCTGTTACTTCAATTTCAGATTTTTCCGAGCCATTAGAGGTATCTTTCATTTCACTATCAGTCTGTGATTGATCAGCATTAGATGGTTTCTCTTCGGGTGGAGGTGGTTCTACTTTAGGCTTGGGTTTACTTAGAATGGGTTTCACTTGACTTTCTAAGTTCTGTAAAATAAAATATTTTGTCAAAACTTTTTAAGATGGGCAAGTTTAAAATAATCAAATGATATAAGTTAAAAATAGTCAACTCTTGATGTCTCAAGGTACTTGAGAACAAGACATTGTTTGGGATTCAACTCTGGCACTTTTCGATCTTATGTGAATTTTTACACACTAGACGGAATTCACCTATTCACAATGAAAATATTCTCTGAAGTTCCTACCCTTCTTTTGTGAGAAACTTAGGTACTGCTTGGGACTGAGAAAGATATTCAAAGTAACTAAAGCTCAAATATCAAAAATGAAGTTTTTTGACACTCCTAATGCTTAAAAGAAATAAATGGGGTGGGGGGGGGGGGGGAGGAGACAGCACACAAAAATTTAACAACCAAAATAATATACTGTTTACTTCAGATCAATTCACTTGTGCTTAGCGTCCCAAAAACGGGATGGTTTTAAAATGGCCGTAATTTCAAAATCTATCCCCTGAAATAATTTTTTCTAGTAGTTAAGTATTCTTAATGGATTTTTCCTTCAAATTTGATATGACGCATGGAAGCACATTCTTAACAGTTTGGCCAACAAAATGTACTTTAAATTTTGATAATGCCTATTGATTGTGACTGTTTTAAACATCTTTCTCACAAATTACAGATGTTTTAACAAAGAATTTGAAATATTATCAGTAATATAATGCTTAAAAGTTTACGAAATTAAATTGCATAACTTTTTAGAGAAATATTTTAAAGCTTCGAAAATTATGCTATATTTTTAATCGAGTGTCGGATGGAGGTCAGGGTGGGTTGCTGCCTAATGGTGAAAAAAAAAGTCCCTGATTTCTATTGGGCACAGCAAGGAATACGTGCCAACATGCTTTAAGACTATATAAAATTTTATTAGAATAGGATATTATTTCTGCCTCCGGATTGATTTTGAAAAACTTAATTTAGAGAAAAGCTTTATTTTTATTGAAAAATTAGAAAACAAGTTTACAAATATGTATACATAATAAAGTTATAACAAATTAAATATGTAAGAGTATCATTTATTTATTATAATACAAGCTTTCAATAATTTTTTTGACAATATAAAAACTATGATCTTCAAATAGCATGAAAATCCTTCTTGCTTGTTAAAAGCTTCTGTCAGTTTTGATAGCCATTTCAACAACTAGTGCATGACAATAAGGCATGTGTAGTAAGGACAACTCCTTTTTTCCTACACAGGACTAGGGCTCGCGCCAGAGAAAATTCAGGTCCGTTTTCCACCCCAATCCAAATTCTATGCTACCAAATCTTACTTTTCACAGAAATATTTATTAAATAAGCAGAAAAAACTTAATCAGTGTTTAAATTTTGAATTTTCACAAAAATATTCGATTTTTCAAAAATATTTTTAAATTCCACAAAATACGGAGCCTGTTAAAAATGCTGGACTGACCAGTGAGAGCATATATGCAGTTTAAGGGGAATCGCAACAGGCCTCCGGCAATCTTCGTCTCCCATGTTATCTCTACGGAGCGGGTTTTCCACATCTCCCGAGTTTATTTTTTGGAGTATCCTCATGCGGTTTTTTGCATATGAAGCACCGAGGAAAGCTCTTTGTCTTTTGAATTTTGAAGTAAGGAATAAAATTTTTGCAGAAATGAGAAAAATACTTGCGTTGCTAACTTTAAAACGCTCTCAAATACGTCTTAATCAAAATATCAAAGAAAATGAAAGTAAAAGACAAAATTTACACTGTTTAGCGTCTGAATCCGCAAACAGAAGTTCATCCCGTTAAATTTAACAGCTGGAAACTCAAAAACAAAAGTAGTAGATTTATTGCGAAAAATTGAGAATTTATTCACTGCTTTGCAGCGCCCTCTGGATTCGTAGGGATTTTTGACGAAGAGAGGGGAAGGGGGCATCAATCAACTGTCATCCTTTAGGCAAAAAGTGATTAACGGTTGATTTACTACAGTTTACGTTAGCGGGAGTTTCCAGGCAATGGACAAGACGCTTTTCTTTTGCTCCCTTCTTTGCCTTTTGAGCGAAAGGATCTAGAAATAAAATATATGTGGAGGGAAGCGTTTTCCGTAACCTATTTTAACTCATAGTTTTTTTAATGTTTCCCCAGTTATTGGAATTTGTTCTACGTAATGGTAGAACCAAGACATACAAGTCGAAGCTTTGAAATTTTACTTTACTAAATTAAGAAAAGTTTGTAAGCATTCCATTTAGGCAGAACTCTAGAAAAATGTATATACATGTATTATGTGCATTTTTGATATAATATGAGAAATCGAAATACAATAAATGAGTAAAATAACGGATAGAAGAAAACGCATAATAAACTTATAAGTTTCAATTTAATCATACTTTTTAAGTGCTTTTTTAAAAACATTTTTAACAGCAATAATTTTCATAAAGAGAAATGTGTGTGAGTGTGTTTTAAGAGGATACGACAATTTTTAAGAGATGATACGACAATACTGTAATTTGACTAGTTGGTTGAAAAAGCAAAATCTTCGAAACCCGAATATTAATTCATATTAAAAATGAATATATAATATTTACAAAGGGGGCAGGGGAGTAAAAAAAAATGCACCTGACTGATTTTATGTTACAAGCTCATTGATAATACACAAAGTTTAAAAATTCTGTTATGACAATTTTTATTTAGGGAAATATTTAACGTTCTCAATGGTATATTCATTTGTTTTCGCTTCAGTAAGTTTTATTTATTCATATTCGTTTTTATTTATTTAAAACAAAGTAACACTTTCATAGGTGAAAACGGAAAAAGATAGAAAATATTTGTGGATATCAAACATAAGATTCTACTTTATAAACAGTACCGCTCATCCAGAGGTGCTTCCCCCCCCCCCCTCTGACCGATGGCGGCACCATTCGTTGTACGGTGCGAAAAGACATGAAGATAGTGCGCGTCTTTAAAAATATTCAGTTTTGGAAGGAACTGCTTTCAAAACTGATAAATCAAAACAAAAATGCCCATAAGAGAACCAAAAATTTGTTGATAATGTAAATGCGTATATTTTTTAATATGTAAATTCTTTTTCTGTCTTTTAACTTTGACAAATAGCTGAAACTGCCCATTATATGAAATACATGCTATTATTGTCATTTTTGTTTGAAGATTGCATGCATTGCACGTTGATTCTTCAAATAGTTCCCCAACTCTATTTTCGAGAGATTAGTATCTATTATATACAACGCGGGGGGATTTGGGGGCAGAATTAAAAAATTCATAGTAGAAAACCAGATCAATCAAATGTTTTCCAAAAATGGAAAATGCGGAGGGACTGTTGGCTACATACAGCATTTTGATTTGAAATGAATGAAAGAAGGCAGGGATGGTTGTCAAGGGGGCTGGAGGAAGAGTTAGGACTCCACCCCGCCCTACACACACACACTGGACGCATCTTTTTTTTTTTTACGGTCAGAGTCTGTTTGTGTGGACAACAAATTCAGCCATTTTTTAATGTCACCAAAGATATCCTGATATACAATTTATGTTCTAAATTTCCAAAAATTTCAAAAAAAAAAAAAAAAAAAAAAAAAAAAAAAAAAAAAATAAAAAAAAAAACCTTGAATTCCCCACTTCTCTTTTTTTCTCTAACATCATTAATGGACGTCCAAAATTGCGAGTTTGCGAACCGAACCGAATTTAGGAAAAAAGTCTGAAGACAGTCTAATATACGTTTTTAACACTTCAATTAAAAAAAAATTTCAGGGAGGATCCCCCGGCAGCACCTTCCGCCCCTCCCCTTCACATCCTCAAAAATCATTAAAGTTGTATTTTTAGAACTTTTTAGAAAAATGTCAACTGTCTTTTAACATCACCAAAGATTGCCAAATGTGAGTTTTATGCCTTGAAACCCTCCTAGGTCTAACAGCATCAATGGATGTCATTGCGAATTTCCGAATTCCGCAATTGTTTTCGACGTCACCAAAGAGAGACTGAAGGGGGGGGGGGGGCAGCTCCTAATAGCGTCAAAGATCGTATAAAATTGCATTTTTCGAATTTAAATTTCTAAAATTTTCGGAGGAGATTCCCAGGACTCCCCTCTATTTATGCTATAATATACTTATGATCAAATTCATATTGATAATTTGTTAATTGTCTTCTTTAAGCATATATAATGCAATTTCTACCGAATTATTTGCTCATATTCTAACAATGAGCTCTTTCTATACCAGAAGCTGGACTCGTTCATATATATATATATATATATATATAATGAGTTCTCAAAAACGACTAACGAATTGGATCAAATTTTTTATTTAGGTCAGGTTTTGTTTTTAAAATTTACCTATGTAATTGTCTTCCTCGAAAAAACGCTATTTTACACACACAAAAAAAAAACTACATTTTTTTAATAACGCAATTGAGGTACTTGTTAACAGTGTACAAATGTCACCCGCTATAGATATTTTATTTCAATTGAGATAGCAATACATTGAGTGGCAACACTTAATTTTTAATTTACCTTTTGTTGATTGAAATTTGTTGTTGTCACCATTTGTGGGCATTTTAGCCCAAGAAACTCATTGAAAAATAGTTTAATAATGATGCGCATAATTTGAATGTATCAGAAGGTCTATGCTACTGTGTAAGACTCACTGTGCGTGACAAGTTTAAATAACAACATGATAAAGGCGAAAATCGTTATGGTGAACAACCTGGCAAGGAAGTACATAGGCATGCACCTATAGTCACTTTTTGGGTGCAACTTTAGTGTTAGGGGCCTAGTTTGCAACATTTTTGGTTGGAGAAGGAATTGCTGGTCACAATCGCAATTAGTTATTTTGTGTTTGATGTGTAGAGCTTGAGTTTGCTGTATATTTGGAAAGTTCTGGACATCTCTCTTTTGGGAACATCTTTTGACGTCAACCAAAGTAAACTGCCAACCGGCCCCTGCACTAAAGTTGTTCCTTTGCCATGACAGTGCACACATCTCAAGATCAAACTTAAGATCATCGGTTTTTATCCGTGGCATATTGTTTGTAGAATTTTCCAGAGTAAAGCAACCAACCTCCCATCCCAAATGAAATTTATCGATATGTCCGCAACATAGTTTGAAGAAAGTATTACGTTAAGACCTGATGTCACCATAGTGAATATAGGTTTAAGTACAAAAACGTATAACTAATGATAAGTAAACTGTAAAGTAAAAACCTTAATATAGCATATTTTTAGAAATGAAGTGTTGAAATAAGGGTGTGCACATGTTTTTTTTTTTTTACTTAAATGAAATTTAAAGTTCATATGTAGGTAGGATTGTAAATCAATCATATTCATTATATGTAATGCAAAGTGTATTGTCTAATTAGGTATCAAACCTTATATCAATTGATCGGAATAGGCAGAATTATAGGTAAATTACTCCTGTTCATATCGCTTCGCGAAACTTTAACCTTTAAATGACTCGTATAAATAAATAAATATTTATATGCTAGCCCCTCAGAGTCTCATAGGTGAATGACTATGGGGGAGGCCTATGTCCAGCAGTAGGCTTCTTACGGCTGAAATGATGATAATGCTGCTGAAACATTTTATATGCATCTACTCTATATATCTCTCATATCCTCGTATCTTGGAAAAAGCTCTAATAATCGGCATGGAAATTTATATTTAGTAAACACTTTAATTTTCCAAATTTATTTGAATAAATATCTTCTGCGTAAAAAAAATAATTAATACATATTCGAGCTAAGCTTGGTCCCCCAAGTACTACATATATATTAAAACGATAAATTATATATAATAACTATATATCCTATATATACTTGCATACGCACATATATCATATACATAATATGTATAGGTTTATAAAAACAATCAAGGCGCTACCAAACTCATACCACCCCTTAAAACTGAAAAACAGTAATTCACGTAAAGGTTTCGTTTGGATGATTTTGCATCTTGAAGCTCCACTACTGCATTGAAAAAGGGATTCCAAACAATCCCAAAACATATGTCTGCATCTTAATGCTCATTTGTGCTTTCTTTACGTGAATAATTGTTTTTCAGTTTTACTAGTGCACAAAGTTCATTGATTTTATTTATCATACACCCCTTATTTTTGACCTCTTCATGGCCAACATTTAGAGCAGATATATCATAGCAATTTTTTTTTTATTTAGTATATTTGCTCCTTCCGTCTAATCAGAAATTAAGACTTTCGGATGCTTTTTTCTGTTCTTGTTGTTTGTTATAAACGCACATTTTCGTAGTGTGTTAATCATACTACTGTGAAAAATCACTTTCTATGCATGACCTCTTTGTCCGTCAGTGTAAGGTCAATTTTGCACTTAATGTCCCTTTCCCACACAAACAAGGCAGAAGTAAAAAGAAAGTTGAATGCTAAGAAAGAAAAAAAAACTTCAGATTATGTCCGTAAAAGAAAGCCCCCCCCCCCTCACGATGGCGCCCCTGCTCCTCAAAAAGACCCAAGGCCGTATCCAGAGGGCGCTGAGGGGGGGCCCCCCCGAAATCGAGAAAATTTTTGCAATGTAGCATATATTCCTCCCTGAAACTTTCCTCTACACTAGTGTTTCAAAGTCAGCCCCCCCCCCCCACCAAAATAAATTTCTGGCTACAACCTTGAAAAGACCCTTCCCCCTTTCCTAAAAATGCCAATGGAATTGTTGTTCAGTTGACGCAGCAAGATGGAATTTCGTTTTGTTGAAATTTATTCACTAAATGTCCAAACATTTAATAAATACGATTTTCGTTTTTTAGTATTTAATAAATTAAATATCGCAATTTCTTTAAACAAACTTACAGAAATTCATTCCACTAGTATTATTTGTTCATGCACATCTGCTTAACGCATACGTTAATTGAATCGTTTAAATATATAATATTCATTTCATCGCATGATGTACTACTGCGGATTTTTTCCCCCTTGTTAAAATTAAAATGAACCGGTCAAGAATAATATTCTACATCTACATTAAGGGGTGGGAGTGGAATTTTTAAGAATTTCAGACATTAAATTGAATTAAAGTTTAAAATAAAGTTAATTTAAAAACATTTAAAGCTACTAACATCACCAACGAATAAGCAAAATAGGCACCGCTACGTATTGCTCTTGTATCTCCATATTTCCTTTGAAACATTCTGACAAAGAATCAAAACCAGATGTCACATTTTTGAAGATTCCTAAATGACCGGATGTATGCGAATCAATTGTACGCCAGTGAAGGAAGATAATGAAGAATGCCCCAGAGGAAAGAAAGCTATGAGGAGTGCGAACAGGGAAAAGAGGGAGTGTGTGTGGGGAAAACCAAATCAGGGAATTTAAACCAAAACAAAAAATCCCCAAATTAGCTTTTGATTGCAGCACCATCTAGATGTCAGAATTTGCTACATCCAGAGCTTTCAATTCCCCTTAAGAAATCAAAATTCAAAAATAAATCTGGAGGCCGAAAGAATCATTCGAATGTAATAAACTTCTACACATATTAGTTTCTGACCATTTAGCACCTTTTTAATTCTGTGCCCCTTAGTAAAAAAATGATAAAATGACCCACCCAACTGGAGGTAGTTTAGGTTTTCACAAAGAAAATTAAAATATTTTATCTAAGACTTTATCTTATTACAACAGGGATGCACAAACTTTTTTGGGTGAAGGGCAAAAATTTAGGAAGTATCAGGTTGGGGGCCAAAGTAACATAATGTTCTATTCATAAAAATACAGGGTGTATTTCAGTTTTTATTTAGAGGTAATATGTACAAATTACATGTATTAATAATTACTGTACTCGGGAACAGATTATTAAATAAAAGCTCTTAAAAAATTATTGTAAATGTATTCAAACAAAATGAGGTTGAAGATATCTAAACAATTGCACAACATTTATATATATCTATGAAGTGATTGGTCAAATGGCAAAAAAGACTAATACTAAAATAATGTGTGCAAATTATGAAAATGAGACAAATGGAAAATAAAAAGGTAATTTAATCTAAGAAAAACACAGCATTATTCCCTAAATTGTAACTTTCTTTATAATTTAGGTAATTTTTCTTTTACATTTTATAATGTAAAATTTAAAATATATATTAAGAGGTAAAATGAGAAATTAATTAAAAGTGCTAATATAAATACAGAAGAAAAAAAACACACATATATTAAATAGCAAAATCCAAATGCTATGAGTCTGTCCATCACGTTAAACCCTTGCGATTCAGAATTACTACTAGTCAATTTGGCTGGTAGAATTGTTTTTTTAACTAACCATTTACAAAATCTTATTTTCTTGCAGATTAGATATTGATCTTTGTAAATAAATGTAAAAAATCGTCATTTATTTATTCATTTCCTAAATACATATCAACAATAAAATTTTCGTAAATACATATCAACAATAAAATTTTTAAATTTTGAATATAAATTACACTTTATAAAGTTAAATAATTATTCATATGGATATTATTAATTCTGAAAATTAATGTTTAATTAATAAATTTTTATTCATTCATTACTACTAGTCAATTTGGCTAGTAGAATTGTTTCTTTAACTAACCATTTACAAAATCTTATTAGTTAAATTGGCATAGTTATACAATACAGAACCTCTTGTCCGGGAACCAGAAAACCGGGAATTTTTACGTGAATTTCCCGCCATTTTTGGAAAGTTAGTGTTTTTTTTTGCCCATTTAGTAAAAACATGATTTTTTTAAAATGCCTTTAAAAACACGTATTTTTCCTATACAAGTAACATATTCAGTGTTTATAAGTCTAACAATTTTGTCTAGAAACGAATTTTTTTTTAGGGGAGGGGGGGGGGGGGCGTCAACTTACTTGCAGATGAAAATTAGGAAAAAAAAATTAAAACGATACTTGAAAAAAAAAATCAGACTTTTTCTCTATTTTATTTCGATAATTACGCATGAAAGAAATACGTAATTAGATTCTTATACATTTATTTAATCGTATCGTCAGTATTCGAAGACTAATTGCAACAAAAGTCGGACTAACGAACGTTCGGAAAATTTCTTAATACGGGAGATTCGCGAATTTTCCACAATAGCCGATCGTGTGAAAATTAAACTTCGTTTATTTTTGTTTTATATATATTTTTATTTATTTAAGAGCTGAAATAAGGTAATAAGAATTTAAAATTGATATTAAGGCAACAAAAATTACAGCTGTGAAAATGAATTCTTTATTAAAATCGAGTTCACAAAAGTGAAGCAGTTTTACATAAGTGTGAAATTTACGCGTTTCTGCATGTAAACATGCATCTTACATTTCGTTTTCCTCCTTTTTGAAATCATTTATTACTGTAAAAATGATTGATGATCAGATTTTACGAAATTAATAATTTGATAAACAAGATGTCCGATTCGGAAACCAAATGGTGCTACACCTGAACGATGACAAAGAGCAAGATAGCGATGAAGACGAAAATAATTACATTTTGCCTGCTATGTCTAACGATTGTTGCTTTGAATTAACTAAAGAAATCATAGCAGGAATGGGACAAAATTCTTTTATAGACTAAATAACGCACATAATGGCCGTTCGAAAAATCCAGCAATCGAATTTTCGACCATTTCCCGATAAGCTATTGTTCTGAAACTTTACATATAGTTCAGAACCAGATGACAATGCAATATTCTACCACTTTTATCACGATTTGATTAGTTTCTGAAGTATATCCAATAAAATAAAATTAAATATGGCGATTAGTTCCGGAAATTGCGACTAAAATTCAGTAGCGGCGTGGGGATCGTATTTTTTTTTACTATTTTTCGTACGTTTTTTTTTTACAATTATTTTTCTTTTGTATTTTTTTTTTTTAATTTTAATATAATTATTCTTTTTTATCAACTATATTAGCGGATCAATTCAAAAGACTCGGCGGGCCAACTTTGGCCCGTGGGCCATAGTTTGTGCATCCCTGCATTACAAAATTATTTGAAGGATGAAAATAGTATAGGAACGGGAGCAAAAAACTTACTTCTCTTTCTTGCCTAATTTGTGAAACAAGTACTGGGGGATCCTCATGCTTCTTGAGAGTTGATAGTGCTCCTAAATATTGACCAATCCATTTGTCTTTTTCTCCCCATATTTTCCCAACCTAATAATAAAAATTCAAACATTATGGCCAATATATAGTTAAGCACAAAGAATCTCTACAGAGTAGTTATTCTAAGAAAAAAAAAAATCTGCTGTTTAAAGGAAGTGGCTACTTTCAGATTTCCCTCATTGGGGAAGGATACAACGAAAAAAGCATATCCAGATTAACTACAGTGAGCATAATCCATGTCAATTCAGGCTGGTAAAGAAAAATCTTACCTTTATAATCTCAGAAGTTTATGAATTGTGTGAACCTATGTTAAAACTTAGAAGAAAGTAAGATACAAGTATGTTTTTGTTTTGCTCTAAAAAATTCTTATCTGAGATACAGGCTGCCATAGTTGGCACCTGCGGCAGTATTTCTCACTTGTGATTTTCAACAAAAACTTTAAAGGGCTCTATTTCCTGAATGGTGCAAGACATTTTATACCGGTTTTTCAATTGAAAGATTATTATACTCTGTTTAAAATGAGAGACTACATTTTAAAATATCCGTTCAACTTTTTTGACTACAAACTTCTGAAATTTTTTCTCTCTCCAAAAAGCAATCTCAAAACTCATATTTTTACTGTTAGTCAACACTATGGATTTCCTTGAAAAGGAGAGCTTCCATTTTTTAAATTAACCGGTGTTACAATTTTAGATTTTGCCATATATTTTATGTTTAATTATAATATAGTAACATATATTGGCCTCATGAATGCAAAATTATCTAAATTTGATTTTCTTTGACATGGCATTTAATTCTTACTAAATATTAGAAACATATCCCACCCTTTCCTCCTGCAACAAAAAACAGCAGACAAACATATAAAACAAAATGCATTTTCCTAACTTATAGCCCTTTAAATATTATTTACTCATTTTTTCATAGCTCGAGTTCAACACTTAGTTGTTAGTTTGAATAAGTGTTACTTGGTAAAGCAAGGCTTTGGTCTTTATTTTTTATATCTTGCTATTGATCATATGAAAAATAAATTTTGAGGAACACAGGGTTCAAGCTGGGGAAAAATACAAGGTGGGATTTTCCTTCTTGACCAAAATTTTAAGTGGGATTTCAAAAAATATTGCGGGGATCGCGCGGCCTAGCGCGAACCCTGGAACACTATTGGAGGGGAGGAGGCGAAAGATAAAATAAACTTAAAGTTCAGCCACTATGCATTTTCCTTCCTTTTCTTTTATAAAGAAGTTAACAAAAACAAAGCAAATGCAAAAAACCAGCATTTGTTCTATCTATAACTTATAACAATTTTGGTTCGAAGCAAAATACACAGCAAATGGTATGTTTTGGAATGCATATTTTGTAAGCTGTAACATGTGCTTGATTGTAATATCTTTCAGGGATTTTTTTTTTTTTGGAAAAGATGTTTCTAATATTTATCAGGCTGTATATGAATTAAATCAGATGATGTTTTCTAAATTATCGATTTAAACCAAAAATTCTAACAAAAATAAAAAATTCGAACAAAAATCAACTATCCCCATACTCTTCATGAAGAGTATGGGGATAGTAAACACCAGCTCAATTCAAAACAAGCAAAATTTATTTAATTAATAAAGTGTTCATGATAGCAACAGAACAGAAATCAGTTACCTTTAGAGGTACCAATAGAAGTTATGTATCATTCCATAATTTAAGCTTAATCAAAAAATTTAAAAAAGAACTATGCTCAAAAGCAGGAAAAACGTGGAAAATTGCAAAAAGTATTATCATCAACTTTTGGAGCCTGATAAAAATAATCAGAAAGAAGAAATTTGATAATTTTTATGCAGCTACTTGAAGAAGGAAATAGGAATTTAATAGACAAAATATATCAAAATATTTTCAATCTGGCAATGAAACAGAATGTAGAGGATCTACTTAATCAATAAAAACCACTCTGAACCACTTTAAATAAATTGCAAGCAGATAATTAAAATATTCGAAGCTGTTCCAAGTATTCAGAAAAATCTAGAAAAGAACCTAAAATTGGAAGATAAAGCAACTACAATACCTTTTTTGAAAAAATATGAGTGGGCATTGTCACCCTGCTTTTTTTTCTTTTATTTTTTTAAAACAGTCTCTAACCCTAAAATATAAAATGAATTTAACAGCCAATTAAATTTGGTTAAAGAAAACTCTGAACCATGGAGCAATGGGGCACTTGCTTTTTGTGGCATTTTACTTGGGAAAAAAAATGCAGTCTAAGTCAACATTTAAACGTGAGAAACTAGCTGCAGTAAGAGAATTCATGGGTAATAAACTTAAAATAATTCAGATGCTCATCTCAACAAAAGCTTTATCGAACTAATGTTTTCTATATTTGAAAATTGTTAACAAGCTCAAAAATAAACTTGTAATTGAAAAGACAGTTTAACTTTTCTTATTCAAATTACTTAATGGAATCAAAAAATTTTTTTATATGTATATGTTATTTTGAAGTAAATTTAATTATTAATCTATTTCTGCTTGTTAATAATAATTACGCAGCAATGATTTTAATGAGTGGTCTGCATATATTTACGTTACTTGTTAACAGCTTGGTGAATGTACAGTATTAACTTTGCCAATAATTACCTTGTTTAACAAAATATTAGTGTTCCTGTATTGCATTTTTCAAAGGGCGCGGCGCCCCGTCCTTTTTTTGAAAAACTGCGGATGCACCCTGCCTTTTTTATCGAAATTAGGAAAATACCTATTCTCTTAATGAAAAATGCCCCTTTTTAACTGAAAAGTGCCCTTTTTTTCAACAGAAAATGCCCTTTTTAAAAATTGTGCCCTGCCCCCTTTTTAAAAAAATGTGAACACTAAAAATATACATGTTAAGTTTAAAGTACAATATTAAATTTACTTTCTAAATTATTAGCATAAACATACATTTTTTAATGTAAAATGGTTATTTCCACTTCTATATTCTAAACAAAACAGGTAAAATACGTAGGAAAATCTTAAATTGTTTCTCTAAACCGTTAAACTCAAAATTAGAAGCTTTTCTTTAAATTGAATGTACTCAATAGTATTGACCAAAAGTAAATAAAATTTTTAAAAAAATTGAGATTGGCTTTTTGAGAAAAAAAGTTAAAAACATTCTCAGAAGGCTGCAGCAAAAGTGGAACAGACATTTTAAAATACAACCTCCCATTTTAAACAGAATATATTTTTCTTTCCATAAAAAGAACGCAACAAAATAACTTGCATCGTTCAGGAAATAAAAGTTTTTGTCAGAAATCGCAAGTAAGAATTGGTGCCGGGTACCACCTTTGGCAGCCTGTATCTTGGGCCAAGATTTTTTTGAGCAAAACAAAAACATACCTATTAGGGTGGGCCGAAAAAACCTTTATTTTTATTTCGAAGTTGTAATAGCGCGGAAAAATTTGAAAATTATATAGAAAAGAAAATTTTTTAAAAATATATCAAAATTGGTTGACATCTTCCGGTCGCGCATAGGCCCTAAAGTTTGACAAAATAGGAAAAAAAATCTCATTTTCACTATATTTTTTAAAAATTTTTGAATTAGATGTTTTCGTAATGTAATAGTTTGTAACGTCTTCAAATAGAGCATAAAAACACTGTATTTTAATTTGGTTTATATAAGTTTATATCTTCCGGTTGCACACAAGCCCCAAAAGTAGCCAAAATATTGAAAGTTTCACATTTTTATGAATTTTTTTTAAACGTACTTGTTACAGCATTTTAAATTTTGAACATAAGAAAATTGTATTTCATTATGGTGTGAATAAATTAGGAACTTCCGGTCGCGCAATGACCCCAATGCTATACGAGAACAGTACCAGAAATTTCAAACTTTGTGAAAAAAATAAAAGCAACAAGAATTTGTTTTCAATGTTAAAAATTTGAGTACATTTAACAGTAAACAAACATCTGGCAGCTTTGTTTTATACCTCATTATCAGTTTGTGTGAAAAAACACTACGGCTATTGCATTTAAATAATAATTATTTATCAAGTACCAAAAATGCGTAAAAATGTAAAATGTTCAATATTTTGGCAAATTTTGGGGCTTATGCGCGACCAGAAGATATCAACTGGTCTAAACCAAATTAAAACAATGTTTTTAAGCTCTATTTAAAGACGTTACAAACTTTACATTACGAAAACATATAATTCAAAAATTAAAAAAAAAAATCCTCAAAATTGAGGTTTTATCATATTTTGTCAAATTTTAGTGCCTATGCGCGACCGGAAGATTTCAACCGATTTTGATATATTTTTTCTCTTTTTCTTTTCTATATAATTCGCAAATTTTCCGTGCTATTACAACTTCGAAATTAAAAAAAAAAAGTTTTTTCGGCTCGCCCTAATACCTATATCTTACTTTGTCTTAAATTGTAACCTATGTTCAATTCAAAAACTTCCGAGACTATAAAGGTAACCTCCCTGCCTGAATCAGCATAGACTATACCAGTGATAAATTGATCTATGAAAACTTTTTTACTATTTTAAAAATAGAATGCAATTTTATACATAATGCAAGCTAAGCATGAAAAAGATTGATAAACTAAAATTTCATACATAACTATATTCAAAAACATAAAATTAGATTTTTATACAATCCAACCATGGAAATTGTTATATCACTTTTCATTCACGATTCTGAAGTAACATGCCAAAGTAAAGTGTCATAAGCAGTACACATAAAAGGCATTATGTATCCCAAGTAAGCCTCTTTAATTACTTTTTGCAATGGGTACACAAAGTCAAAAGGTGAAAGAGCCATGACATATATATGTAAAATTTGGTAACTCTGATTCAGAAATCTGTGAAATAAAAAGATCAGTAAATGTGATAAATTATAGAAAAATCCAGTATTTTATAGTAAATATTTTAACAGAAGGTAATCCACATATTTCACAACTTCAATCAAAAAGCAGTCACAATATGCACATCTATTATTTCTAGAAGAGTTAGAACATGGCAATGCATGGCCATAAGATGAGTGTCCTACTTTCCAATGCAAATGTGTTATATGGCTTTATTTCAGGAATAATCGAAACAAATATGACCGTCTGCATCAGCGAAAAGAACAAGCAATAGAAAAGAATAGAACAAACAAATGTAACACCAAAAGAGCATATTGCTATTCAATAAGTCAATGTAGTAGCATAAAATGAAAGGATATTGGATTCTAATAATTTTCAGAAATAGGATTATTTTTAATCTCAAAAGAAAATTCTTTATTTATACAGCAATAATATTGCACATTTATTTAAAGAAACAAGTGTTCTGGAAGTGGAATGGTTAACTAGGTTCTACAAGTGCTAAGAATAGATAATGCAGCTGACATGAAAAGTGGTCATGAAAGGGGATGCTTGTTTAAGACATTCTAATATAAGTACAATTAAAAACAAGAAAATAAAACCACCTTAACCATCTCTTCTTCTTGAAGATGAGCAAGATGTTCTTCTTTTGCAGCATAAGATTGTAATGCTTTATGTATAAGTTGTAAAGTTCTTCCAAATTCATTTAGAGCTATAGGTCTCTGCTCCCACTCACTATATCTGTTAACTACCGGATCACCAAATTTCTGGAAAATAATAAAATATATAAATGACTATTTTTGACTATTCACCAAATATATATTCTGAAAGAATTGTTTTCATACCTTTAAATCATTAAGTTTTTGGACATACACACTTTTCTGTTGATCTTCACCTTCATCATATAACCAACTTTCAGTTTCTTCAAGGAAAATTTTGAATTTTTCCCTCTCCTTAAAAAAAATTTTTTTTTAAATCTAAATTAGTTTTTTCAGCTCATGCTTAATACAGGGGTGGTAGCGGTAATTTTATTAATTCAGAATAATAAAGCAACAATTAAGAAAAACAAACCTGAAGAAACAAACCCTTTTGCAAAAATTGCAATCACAATAATGAAATTACAAATTTACGAAAATTACATTTAATTTCCCTTCTGTTTTGAAACATTTGTCTAAAAATCTGCAAGAAAAATGTTTTTTTGGGAAGTAGGGGGGGGGGGAGTATTTTGATAAAACTAAAAATCAATTGCTTTTATTTACTTCATAACTAATCATAGTTATTGGTTGAAATGAAAAAAAATATGATTCTTGTAAAAGATACAGAAAGCTTACGCAAAGGAAAGAATGCCTATATTTCTTTGATTGCACATGGAAAGTAAGTCTACGTAATGTTAAAGTATTGCTACATGTAACCATGAAAAATATATACAGCTGCAATTGAAAGGATAAAAAACCAAAACGAGAGCAGAAAATTTAGGTTGACTGAGAAAAAAATAATTCCAGAACTTGAGCAAAACAATTTCCCTACCACCCCAGTTAATTACATATACCTAAAATAACTGTTCAGTAATGATAAAATAAAAGTTAGTCAGAAACAGAACAAACAATAAACCTCATCTGATATGAATTTTTCCAGTTCTTCACATAATTTTCCTCTCATTTCATACACATATTCTTCAACTGCATTTTTTGCATCTGCTTTCTCTTTTTCCATTTTATCTTGCATAATCATTTTAGCCTACATAAGAAAAGAAATGCTTACCATGTGTAAAAATGGCATAAAAAAACAATCATTTGATGGTAGACCATATTTAGTCATTTTGGAGTTCAAAAAGCATAAAGAGAGAAAAAAAATCTAGACGGACACAACGTAAAAAAAGAAATTCTTATTTATGTCACTTTTACAATGCTTGGACAGAATAAAATCTTAAGGAGCCAGATATGCTGATGAAATTAAATTTTTGGCAGCTATATGCATCTTTTCAAAACGAGAAAGAATTCATGATTAACGCATACTTTTTCAAAGAACAAACATTTATATACAAACATGTTAATATTAGAGGAAGCTCCTGCAATTATGCTTTAAAAATTTTATAAATTTACTTACAACACAATTAAAATACATTTACTGCCATCATTTAAGCAGTTGACATTGAATTAATGCGTGAAACATTTGTACATCAATACATTTACTTGAAAATATACTGTTTTAAATCCAAAGAAAAAGGATGAAACAGAAATAATTTGCCTCCCTTAAGTCCTGCAGATTGCCTCAACGTGGCAAGGGGTAGCCCTGGGCGGAATGGGCGATATTTCAGGAGACTTCCACTCCTGGTAGGGTCACCCATGGCGTGAAGGCCATTCCATTATGTTTAGCTAAAATCTACGGGAAAACCCAATCCAAGGTGTAAGGTACTGTGCTAATGGATGAATGGCATCCGGGTTATATGACGTCATAAATGGCGATGTACCCAACCAGCCAGCAAAGCTCCCGTTGAGTTTGTTACTTTTTATAAATTTTGTTGTCAGTTCACACAAACAGGGGTCGTGGCAGAGGAAATTTGGTATCAGTTATCAAACCTTTCACAAAATTAGAATTAATCACAATGAACCCTTCACAAAATTCCAAAAAATTATAACACTCTTCAGAAAAATCAAAATGAACCCTTCACAAAATTCCAATTAATCATAATAGGCTCTTCAGAAAATTCCCATTAACAAAATACACTCTTCAGAAAATTCCCATTAACAAAATACACTCTTCACAAAGTTCCAATCAATCAAAACAGATCCTTTACAAAATTCCAATTAATTAAAACAGACCCTTCACAAAATTCCAACTAATTAAAACAGACCCTTCACAAAATTCCAACTAATTAAAACAGACCCTTCACAAAATTCCAACTAATTAAAACAGACCCTTCACAAAATTCCAACTAATTAAAACAGACCCTTCACAAAATTTCAATCTATCAAAACCGACCCTTCGCAAAATTCCGAGCTACCAAATTGCACTTTTCACAGAATTATTTATTAAATAAAGGGCCAAATAAACTCATGTTTGTGAAAATTGCAACACCATGAAGGAATCGTCATAAGTGAATGAAATTTAATACAGTTGAGTGGTAGTGGTACAAATGAATGATTAAATTTTCAAAGCAAACAAACAATAACAAGAGATGAGAATCAGTATTTTGTGTAGCCACCACGCGCCGCAATAAGTGCTGCTACACGACGTGGCATGGAGTCAAACAAATTTTGAATGTCTGCCTAAGGAACAGCATTCCACATTGTTTGTATGCGTACCCATAGTTCATCTACAGAAGCAACAGGACGAGGATCACGAGCGAGACGCCGACCAACAAAATCCCACACATGTTCAATTGGCGACATATCCGGGGAATACGCAGGCCAAGGAAGAAGCTGTACCTGCTGCGTTGCAAAGAAGGATTGAACAGTCCTAGCAATATGAGGGCAGGCGTTGTCCTGTTGAAATACAGCGCCTATCAAGCTTTGAAGGAAGGGAACAGCTTGGGGCTGTAGAACTTCACTGATGTACCGGTTGCTGTTCAGATTGCCCACAATTCGTACCGATTGAGATCGTCCATGATAGGCTATGGCGCCCCAGACCATAACTCCGGGTGTTCGTCCACTGTGGCGTTCGATAATGCACTTTGGAAGGTGGCGTTCACCGGCATAGCGTCTGACATGAATGCGGCCATCATGGTATGGCAAATTAAAGCGGGATTCGTCAGAAAACACGACATGCTGCCAATCAGCACGCCAGGCTCTATGCTGATTGGCCCATTGTAGGCGCAGGCGGCGATGCTTTAGCGTGAGGGGGATCCTGTATAAAGGAGTCCTTGATCGCAGTCCACGCTGCAGCAGATGTCTACGAATTGATGAAGCACACAATGAAACACCTGTAGCTATTGACCACTGTGCTGCCAATTGCCTAGAGGAAGCTGTACGGTCTGTCTGTGCAATGCGGACCAGGTGTATATCATCGCGATTTGACGTCACATTTCGGGGTCCACTCCCGGATTTGCAAGTTGTTCGACCCTTGTCCATCCAGTTTCCAAACACGCATCACTGTGCTGCTGTTACACTGCACACAAGCTGCTACTGCACGATACAACAATCCAGCTTCATGAAGGCCGATGATTCTCCCCGTTCAAACTCGGTAAGTTGTTCAAATCTCGCTCTCTTTCGTCGAAGAGGCATAAGTAAAGATTGAGCTAACGCTTACCACTAGCAGATAACCACCGATAACCATACACGCCTCGCTACAGCAATCTATTTATTCGGATCCATCCGCCGTTCAGAGAGCGCTGCTCAGCATACGCATGCGCTACGGATTTGAAATTCTAATCATTTGCATATCGTGCGCTACTTTGCATTTCCTGAAAGTTTCAGCTCACTTGCGTAAGTCCTTCGCGGTGTTACAATTTTCACAAAACTATTGAATTTTTCACAAAAACCTTTTTAAAATTAACGAAAACCTGACACACTTAAAAATGATGTACAATGGCATCCGTAAAAACGAGGTCAAGCTTAGCATCGATGCCTGCTGCCGCCTGTCTTATATAAGAGTTGCGATCTTCCCACGCAATCACCTACATCATCAATAATCTGCACGGGTAGCACGCAACTCAACACCGGCCGTAGAAGGTTAATGCTTCTTTAGCATTGGCTTTGGCAGCAAACAGGCAAAGCAAGACAACCCAGCTTTTACATTTGAAAGTGTCGTTGCTTGTTAATGAGGCTGGAACTGCAGAAACATCCAGATGGGGGGAAAGGAGAAACCAGCAGGCAGTGAATAGGATAGAATGGTAAGCATTTGATTTCTCGAAGAAAAATTCTTTTAGCCCAACAGAAATCCCGTAGAAACAACGGATAAACCGTGGTAGTCTGAGTCTCTCACAATTTAACAAACAACATTTGGAATAGTTTCCTTGTTGGGGAGAGGATAGATAACATCCCGATACATAAAAACAAAGAGATCAATAACTACGACAGTCTTTCATTTGAAGGTCAGTGTTCAGTATACATAGACAAAGAATCTTTATTCTTCGTGCACATCTGTCAAACAAGATATATTTTTATTTATTATTATTTTTATATAAAAGGCTATTTGATCTTCATTGTAAGGCAGTCATTCAATAACTTCGATTGAATTGAAATCACTTTGCAATCTACCTGTTTGTTGCCTGTCTGGTATATACCATGCTTTAAATATTAAAAAGTAAAACATTTACAGGAGCATTGTATACTGCATAGCATAAAGGGGGAAAAATGCTTACTTCTTTTTCAATAAAATCATTAAGTTCATTTCTGCTTAGCTGAGGAACAATAGCTTTGATGGGTAATTCAACAGCTTTTATAGCATTTTTCGACTTCTTCTGTTCAGATTCTTTTTTTGCAGGTTCCTGAGAAAACGAAACATGTATTTATTAATTTCATATATCTATTTGCGAAAGAAGTCCCTTTTCCACCCCTTGGAAGCTGGTGCTTAATATATTAGAACCGCATTAACCATACTGCTCTAATTGCTAGAAATATTACAAAAAAAGTGTCTTTAAGTTTTACATTTACATATATGAATTTCAACAAAAGGCAGTTTAAAGCAATATATAAATTAAAATTTTTTGTTTGTTTACAAGCTCAGTTAGCTAAAATTAACACGTTCAAGCCGGTGCTTACCACCAGTGGCCCTCACTATAGACTGTCTCATCGGGCACCGCCTCACAGCGGAAAACATGAAAACCAGCCCTGGCGTGAATGTGTTAATGATCAAACTTCTGATCATTATCCTTAAATTAAAACTTTTAACTAATTATGTGACACATCCATTAAATATTCACAAGAGTATGATAAAATGTGTTTTAAAGGGTAATTATTGCTGCCAAAAGAATCTTAGATTCTAAACAGAGTGGCCACCAATTTAGGAAATTTTGACTTTTCAGGTTTTTCAAAAAAGCAATAAACATGGTATTGCTATATGTATCAGTAGGTGAATTCCTGAAAAAGGGGAAATAGAACTTAAAAATAAAAAAATGGTATTCAACCACCTATAATTTATTATTTTCTTCACAATAGTGTGACCTTTTGAAAAAAAGACTTTGGAAAAGCAAAAAAAAAAATAAATAAATAAAAAAAAAATAATAATAAAAAAAAATAAATAAATAAATTGTGGAATTTGTTTTCGAAACAAGCTCCACTGATTAAAATTCTTATGTAAAGCCCCGCCCTCTCTGAAATCAAAGCATTAAAAAAGGAATTTTACAAAAATAATAGCCAATTCAAATCCCATTAGTTCTTTTTTCTGTGTATAATGCACATCAATTTATAAATTTCAAGAATTTATAAATGGAAAAAAAAATAAAAAATCCCAAAATTTGGTATTTTTTACTTCATACGAATATTCCTTTTGAGCCAAAAATAAGTAAAACCCAAAGACACGACATTTTGATCATTGCTTGATTTGATGCGGAATTACCTGAAAATGAACTTTTGTTTTGATTGTAAAGCATATTTGTTAATGAATAATTAAGATGCATAAATTTGTTTCAATAGTGATTTTTTAAAACTTATTCTAATACATAAATACAACAATGTATTCCGATTATTTCTCAAACTTGTGAAATGATTGATACGAAAGCAAAAATCGATGAAATACAATACATCTGGTACTAAGGTGTGTGGGTGTTCCTGCTCTTGCTCAAATTGAGTATCTTTTATATTTTTTTTGGATATTTTATGTTTAATTACTTGTATATTTGTTGCAATTTATTATTTAAATAAGTATGTTTTAATTTTGGGAAACAAACTCATTTTATTTGCTTCTTTTGGGGTGTTATTCAGTTTTTTCAGTTAAGCCTAATCATGTGGTGATTGTTTGCATTTTGTAAGTCTTGGGAACAGCCTAGTTTTGTTGTTTACTGTAGTTATTTGTGTTTAAATTCAAGTTTCATTTTTTCATAAATTCATTTTTTCTATACGATTTGTGTTTTTAATAATTGTAGTGGCTTAAATTTGATGAGTTGTGTATTATTTTGCTTTTTTGCCTGTTTGCATCAAATTTAGTTAGTATAGGAGTCATATGTTTAATGAAGGAAATTAAAAATGGTAATGGGAATTGGTAGGTTTGCTATGATAGCATACCGGCCAACATTTAGAGGAAAAAATCCAGTAGATTGCGATACACCACAATTTCGCATTTAATTTTCATCATTTTTTGGGGGGGGGGGGGGGGGAATGAGGAGTTTTAACAATCACTTAAATTACAATCATCGACAGTTCCTTTATACGATGTTTCCCAGCATAACTAATAAAATATTCAGCCCTCTAAAGTTATAATTGATTTTATAATGTCTAAAACTGCAAGTTTCTTGTGTGAATCCATTTGTCAAAGAAATTAAATAGGATAATAACATTGCTGAAGTGATTTTTTCAATAAAATTCCCTTTTTATAGGGGATTACACCAAAATTTAAGAAAACCAGGAGATTTTACTTACAAACCGGGAGACCAGTAGAATAGGGGAAAATCCAGGAGTCTCCTGGAAAAACCAGTAGAGTTAGCAGGTACGTGATAGGTGCGAGATGTTTAGGAAACACTATGATGGAGGGAAACACTAATACAGCTACAGAGCAGAATTATGTTTGCACAAAACGTGCTGAATTGTTAGAGTTAAGGTCAAGGTGGAAGCATTGGAAGTCCAATTAGTTAGAAATAACTCGGGTGAAACTTCTTCAAAAAAGTAGTGAACTTCTTGTGATGGGCTTGTTGGAGAGAGTGAGGTTGTAGGAGAAGGATCTAATATGGGGAAAGGTAGAACTGTAGACCTAAAAAAAGAGGGTGTCAGTTTAGGGGATTCTATGGTACACGGGATAGGTAACGTGGTCAGGAGAACGAGGCGCAAGGTGGCTAGGTGCTGTTTACCAGGGGCTAGGGTGAAGGATGTTAATAAGGTTGTAGGAAAAAAAGGAAATGTTTAAACAGGGAGATTCAGTTACTCTATGGCTGGGCACTAACAAGGTTGGTAACGGCACAAACGAGTTTGTTGTGGATTGGGAGAGCCTGTTGAATAAAGCACCAATTTTTTGATATGTCCAGGTAGTTGGTTTGCTTCCCAGGCATGGTGTGCATAGGGGCTGGTTAAATCAGTGAGCTAGGAGCAAGAACCTGGTACTGAAGAAACTTTGAAAAAAGCATTCTATCAGGTTCACCGATGTTTGGAGTTGTCAACATGATTGGGTTGCTAGGGATAGTCTGCATCTTAGTATATATATATATATATATATATATATATATCTGTGTGTGTGTGTATAATTTTGATCGACTTAATAAGTGACATTTTAAAATCGAGAAACGACACAATTAAAAACACGAGATTAATTTTTTGGATGTTCTTATTTATTGAATAAATAAAACAGAAAGAAATATTATTTATTTTTTAACAATGTAAAATGAGTACTTGAAAGGGGAGGGGGACCCTAATACTAAAGACTATTAAAAATTGAAACTTTAAATTACATGCAAAAAAGAGAAAAAACAATTTAATAAACAAATTATTTTGGCAAAATATTTTTTAAAGAGACTATTTAAGGCTCTAATATTTAATAATTATAATCTACTGATGTGATCACTAAAACTTAAAGGTTAAAAATTCTTTGATTATCCGTGACATTTAGAGTGGGCTGGCAGAAACGTCCCCTTTACAACAACTTAAACTTAAGAGAGATTAAAAATAGTGATAAGCTCAAATTTACTAATGTCTACGGGGAAGAATCTGATATTAAATGAAAACTAGGAAGTTTACCCAAAGCCAATGCAACCGAATTTGGAAATGCTTAAAAAAAAAAAAAAATTTGGGATTGACAAGAGCAAAAAACTAACCGAATGTGTAAATTTCAGGGTTCGTGATTTTTTTGATTTAAAAAAAAAAAAAGAGACCTTAAATATTTTGGATATTGATTATGTTACATTCATAGAAACAATATGGCATGTTAATAAATTGCAAAAACACACCTTAAGCTACTTTCACAGCAATAAATATAATTTTATTAATAATAATAAACAAATTTTAATACAAATGCATGTCTGAAATGAAACTTAACCCTACCAGAAATAATAGTACACTCATAAGTACAAAGAAAATGAACAAATCGAATCTGAATTATTTTGCTGTTGAAAGCTGAAAAAAAGTAGCAATTGTGTGTACTTAATTTTTACATTGAGTGTACTTTAATCAGTTTTCTATTTTATAAATAAAGAAGCCTGAAATATTTTTACTCATTTAGTAAAATCATATGCTAACACCATTACTAAAAACTGAAACTTTTTGTTTTAATCAAATATATTCATTGAAAACATCTATGATAAAAAATATTTAAGAAAGAAAAAAACCTTAAGCTAGCAGGGGACATGGGTAAACCTTTAAGGATACATAGTCTGAATTCCAACAATTGTTGTTATAAACACTAACATTCTGAGTTATTTATTGTGTGGCATTTATTAAATTCATCTAAAATACTACTTTTAAGATACAAAAAAACAGAATGGTTAATGATTATTATGAATTCTAATTTGAATGCTTGAATGAATTATCATTTGCTGTTAAGATGCTTGAAGAATAAGAGGAATATTGTAAAATTTAAAAAAATAGTAATTAGTTCTAAACTTATGAAATATGTTATGCACACAGACAGATGTATTTAGGAAGTTTTATTTAAAACAGTGGTTGTAATTGCAGCATATATTTCATTTTTACAACACTTTCTAACATTGCAAAATCAAAGATTTTTTTGAAAAAAAAAAAAAAAAAAAAATCACTTTATTTAAATCCACGAACATTGCCTCCAATCAAATATTAAAAAAACAGATTAATAAGTTTTTTTATCCGCATAAAATAAAATTATTCATGAAAATGTATGTGCTATTATTTAGACGATTTATTTTGCGCTCTGGGAATGCAGGGAAATTACCGTTCATTAATGATGTCACACTTTTTTCAATGTACAGTAGAACTTGGATAATTCGAAGCTGAGGGGACCAAAGCTTAACTTCGAATTATCCAAAACTTCGAATTAAAGAAGTCCAATTTTTGTAGCTAAATTTTAGGCCTAAGAATGCCGATAATGTTTATTCCGTCAAAAACGTCAGTAATCTTTTCTGGAAAATGTCAAGGCATGTATATAAAATAATTAAACATTGTATTTGTCCTTATTTTTTAAAAATGTAGACAATATGGTTGCTGCTATCCCATACTCTTTGGCGATTTCACATTTCGTCTACCCCTTTTTTCACCTCGCTTTGCGGTGACCTTTTCAGAAAACGTTAAAAGTTTTGTAAGGAATGTGTGGTTTACTCAAAAACATTATGAATTTTAGCCATCGAAATTGTACAACACATTCGCTGTACAAAAGTGAAAAGTGACGATCAAACTAGACCTCTCTCAGAATGAGCCTGACGTCCACTAAGACGAAAAATATTTTTACAGGTGGGTGAAAGGCTGAATCTTTGACAATAGAAAGCAAGACTGTAATCTTGCTAATCAACCATTTGCTGCAAACAAACAAGTTGGGTAAAATTTATCAGACAAAAAAATATTTCGACGTACTTTTATGGGTTTCGGATGAGAAAAAACTTCGAATTCAAGAAGTTGAACTGCGAATTATCTAAAAATTTTAACATTGATTTGAATACAAAGTTCAAGGGACCAAGCAAAATCTTCGAATTAAAGAAGAACTCGAATTATCCAAGTTCTACTGTAATTGACAACCTCATCCTTTTGTCACAAAATGCCGCACTATAACGATACTTGATTTAAGCAAAAAATTTCAGTTTTTAGTAATGGTGTGAGCATATGATTTTACTAAATGGGTAAAAATATTTCAGGTCTTTTCATTTATAAAATAGAAAAATGAAAGTACAGTCAATGTAAAAATTAAGTACACACAATTGTTACTTATTTTCAGCTTCAGCAGCAAAATAATTCAGATTAAATTTGTTGATTTTCTCTGTACTTATGAGTGTACTATTATTCCTGGTAGGGTTAAGTTTCATCTCAGTCATGCATTTGTATTGAAATTTGTTTATTATTAATAAAAAATATTTATTGCTGTGAAAGTAGCTTAAGGTGTGTTTTTGCAATTGATTAACATGCCATATTGTTTCTATGAATCCAAATTGTAATTTGTGGAACTTCGCAGGAATGTACGCAGGCTACTTTCAATAATGTTCATAGGGGTAAAAAAAGAAATCCAACTTGCGATTTTTGCGGAAGCAAAATTTTTAATTTCCAAAATTACCAAAACTATGGATGTCTGCCAAAATACAGAAAAATGACATGCCTGCAGGTAGGAATTTTAAGAAAGGTGAAGTTTCCTGTTGATAGATTGCAAAGCAATAGTAAAAATGAGAAAAGCAAGGACTTTCCAGACTTTTTTGCACATTTTTCCAAATCTCCCAGACTTTCAAGTTTTTTCAGGCCGCGTACGCACCCTAGTGCGTTAAAGTAGTGTTGTTAATTCTGGTGTGACTTAATGTTAAAACTATATGTCGTAAGTTCAGGACAAATAGTAAGGTTCAACTAACCCTATAAAGATTTAAAACAAAAATCTATAACAGTTTGAAATTACTTGAGGTTCAGGCTTCCCCTCATTCTCAGATGCACCAATGTCTCCATTAGCAGCTATTTCAGTATTATCTGAATCCATTGCTTCCTCTTTTGCTTCAATTTCTTTAGCTTCCGATTTTTTTTTGTTTTTCTTGGGACTAGAAATCTTTTCATTATTATGAACAGCTTCTTGCTCATTATTTGCAATTTGCTTTTCCAGCATACTTGCAGAACATATGGAGAATATGCCATGCAAATTAATTCTTGCTTTAACTTTTACTTTAGTACTTTCACCATCTTGATTAGGTGTAACATTTTGAATAGTAAAGCTACCTGTAACAAAAAAATGTCAGATTATAATTTTAATATAATAACATTAAATATGAGAGCTTAATTATACCTATGAAATTATACATAAATAAAAATTTAACTGCACTTTACTGTACTGAGGTGAGCTGATGGCATAAGTGGAATGTTGAGAGGAAGAAAAAGTTGATGTTTTTGTTTGGAAGAGGAGTTGTCTTCCATAAAAACGCCAGGTAACATCCCCTTTAGATGTTCTCTCCCTTTCTGCTGTTCTTTTTATTTCTGTCTTTTTGCACCAGAAGAATCTTGGGTTTCTTTCTCTAAAAACTTATCTAATGTTGTCTGCCTTTGATGATTTTTCAAATTTTATAAAATCGTCAATAACATTGTCGTTGAACAAGTTGATGCAAGCACACGAATGACAGGTTCAATATTACTTGAACACGTTGGACGAATAAAAAGTCGTATGAGTAGAGAGGCGGACAATTTTCCTAGCACCAGCCTTGAATATACTTAGGCTAGTCAATTGATTTCAATAGTAAGAACAATTGAGATTTAAGAGTAGAAATTTTTTATATAAACTTGTTCTAGTTTTTTGAACAAATATGCACATCATAAATATTAAAAGAAACCTTTAATGAATATAAAAATTAGCTCATATTATTTTATATAGAGTTAGATGCTAGCTTGACTTTCAATTCAAGATAATGGGCATTGCTGTAAACTTAACAAGCAACAAACAAAAATAGCTAATCTCATTACATATTTGGCTCTGTAACGAAATCTCTATGGTGAAAGGTTACGAATTCAGAGGTACTCATTGCTAGGAAAAAATTTTCTATTCCGTCTTAGAGCACATTTCAAAATTACTCCTGAGCAATATTTTGACATAATGAGTTTTAGTTTGATTCTCATCATGGCTAGAGTCTGATAAATAATTATAATATAAAATAGATACCCTTGCAAATAAGTATTTTGTAACAAGATTCTTGTACCTTCACAATTATGATTACAGGGATTCTCATTGATACTATGATCTTATTGAAGCTGAAAATCACTTGGAGTAAAAACATTTTTACTAGGAATTTTTTACTTTTTTCTTAAATACTGACAAATAATTTTAATGGACTGAGAGTGAGTATTTTATAAGAAGTCTATGATTAAAGTAAGTTTTGAAGTCTTAGAACATTGGCATAACTAAACCAGAAATTTCACTACACACAGAGGGAAAAGTACGGCATTGGCATTTTTACTATGATTCAAATTTTCAAAAAATGTGCAATAATTTACGGTACCTTTGTTAATGAAATTTCATGAAAAAATTTTCTTTTCATAAATAACGTAATATACACACAAAATAAGTCACAACTCACTTGATGGTTATTTAATTAATAAGAACAAAATCATATCATAAAAATTAAATGAAAAATAAATTAATACCTATTTCAGGACGGCTAATGTAGTTGGATGTTTCATCTTTAACTACATAAGATGCTTCAACTGTGAAAGGCTCAGAACGATAAAACGTTAATAGCTTGGAAAAAGGTACTGGATGTAAGTAAGGGAACACTTCCATTTCACTAGGAGGAAAAAAAAACATGCTGTTTTAGAATTATTGCATAAAAATAATTGGACATATTAGGGAAATTATGATAAATTATCAAGTCATGAGGAAAGAAAAAAAAAGGAGAACACATGAGGTGTTATGCAATATGAATTATTTAAAAAATATATTCATAAAAAGGATCAATCCATGTGAAATCTGAAAAAAAAAATTGCCAAGTCTTTTCGATTTTTTAGAAAGTCTATTTAATATTACCCTTAGACCCCAAAACAGGAGTTTAATTTTCGTTAAATTTCTTCACATTTTATATCTCATCCATTTTGCAATCACGTCAAAAATTAATTTTTATGAAAATACTTCTTTCCAGAAAACATTATAGCTTTATTTTTTAAGGTATTAAAAAGTTTTAAAATCATTGAATTCTGTAAAGAATTAAATAAATTTTGATTATTTCTTTTTTCATAGTTCCTGAAAAAAATTATAAAAAATCCAGTTTGACAATACCATTGTGACAATGAAAAATTGATATTTTTACACTAAATTTTTAGCAGAAGAACATAACAATGCCTCTACATTTTACTACTTAAAAGGTACTTTATAATGCTTTCTGCAGAAAAAGTATGAAATATTTGAGGGATTTTCTAATTTTGCATAAATAGCTAAACTTTGCATTTTGGAGTCCTGTCTATTTTTAAGACTTAACATCTAAATAAGGACTGAATAAAATTTTATACATGATACAGATGTGGTTTTAAAATTTAGACTTTCAAAATAGGTTGAAACATCACATGTATTTCTGTATTGTTTTCACACCTAAAAGTCATATTGCCTAATTAATGTTATTTATACCAGAAATTTATTTCTCAAGTTTTTATATGTAAAGTGTATTAATACTAAGATACACCTTACAGAAGCAAAATAAAAATTCCATAATCAATAAAAACATTTCTAATCTTTGCCTGTTTTGTATCACTGCTGAATTCTTCGACTCTTTACTGCTTATTTTACTACAAGATAAAGCACCTTGCTAGAGACCTTTTTGCTTTTTCATTCTTATTACATACTTTACATTACTCTTTCAGTTTACTCTAACATTTTTCATATTTATCCTCAAATGATAGAAGTGAACCACATCTATTCTCTTCAGTCAATAAATAATATTTATTCTTTCAATAATGCATGAATAAATAAACAAAAGAAAGAAACAAGACAAATAGTTTTAGCAAACTTAGTGATGGAACAAAACTTAAGAACTAATGTGCTCATGTCGCTATAGCATGCACAAAATAGGCATGGTATACCTGCCAAATCTTTTTTCAAAAAATGCAGAAGATTTTATGCAATGCCATATTACACCAAAGGTGATTAAAGTAAACTAAAAATTAAGTTTATTATCATTACTGAATATTTACAATTTGTTTTTACAAAACCCATGTTTATAAAATGAGGGATTTGGTCCAATTATATTATAAAAACAAATCTTTTGCCATGATTATTAATAAGACCATTAGATTATTTCTAGTATAAAACAAAATACTGTAAATTTAAAGAGTAAAAACTTGTAAGCAATTTCTTTCTTATTTCTTGTGCAAAAAATCATATTCAAATATATCACCATGAAGTAGAAAACATAGCTAAACTGTAAATCAGATGCCGTGCCTAAGATAGTTTAGGTTCTGAACCAATTGGTCTAAGCTGAAGAGGGTGCACAGAGCATGTGTGATTATTTTGCAGTCTATGGAGCGGTTAGGAAACATTTGTGGCGCATGCAGCAAAAATTCAGTTCATACTTGGTTTTTCAATGCACATGCATGTGCATCTCAATTTACCTAAAGAGTAGTGCATCATACTTTATTACTCTTAGCAAAAAGGAGGAAGATCTTATTAATGCAGAAAAGCAGAAAATGGGGATTAAATGAAGAAAGCTTCTGCAAAATGAGGAAGGGCTGGCAGCAATGGACATAGATTTGGAAATGTTTTTATTGATTATGGAGTTTTGAATTTAGATCTAAGTATATTTAAATACTGATATACTTTCAGTTAAAATCCTAAAAAATCAACTTTTGATGTACTAGTAAAATAAATTAAGCAATATAATGACTTTTAAACGTGAAAACAATATAGAAATAAATGTGATTTTTGAGATTTCAAATTTCTTTTGAGAGATTTTTGAAACAGTATAATGTTGTCAGCCGAACTGTTACCACCATCGGAAAAAAAATGCCAACAAGTGCATTTGAGCAGTGCCGTGGGTGAAAGTAAAAAGAAACGGAAATCAAAATAAATTTCTTTAACTCCAAAAACATTCATTTTCTAGTAATTTTGATAACATTGCATGTGTTAATTATCTCCCCACCCCCGATAATAACTAGATTAACCTCTTCAGACCCCAGAACTAAGCACAAACAATTTTGACACAATTTTTTGTTTTAAAATTTTAATTAAGAATTAGTTTAAATGATAATTAATGCCAATTTAAATATTTTCCATGTTTAAAACAAAGTTAATAAACTATATGTTTATTAATTTCAAAAACAATTGGGTGTTTTAGTTTTCAAATTGCACAAGCTGTAGTTAATAAACAGTATTTTAAAATGTACCCAATTGGGTACACTTGGAATGAAGAGAATAATATTAGCAACAACAATATTTAATAATTAAGGTGAGAACTCAAGTCAAATGTTTAAAAAATCATTCTTAGGTACTTTAACAAAATTACTCAATTTATTATAATTAGCAACATCACATATTAAGCTTTTAAATGAAGCTTTTTAGGAAAAACCTTTATAACACATTTAAATCTATATTAAAATACTTTAGTTCTAAGTATTATCTCTTGCCATCTAACAACTAATAAATAAAAGACGGATATCCATCTATAGACTGAATACTTTTTTGCCCATGAGCAGTGCAAAAGTTATTTTGCATATTTTGATAAGTATCAAAGGATATTGATTCAAATTTCATTGGAAATGTGGACAAATCGCCACTGTGGTTCGATCTGCCAACTAAAAGAACTTTTCCCTTTAAATGTGTGAGCACAGTTCCTTGTAAAACAGGAAAAGAAAATTTATGCTATTCGGTTGTTTTGGGTGCGTCGGCAAATGGAGATAAACTGAAACCTATGATTATTTTCAGATGCTTAAAGAATATTCCTAAAGGGGATTTTCCAAAAGAAGTGGTAGTTGCTGTGTCGACGAAAGGTTCCATGAATGACAAGTTGATGAATATGTATAAACAAAAAGTTTGGAATGTCTACTAATTCCTTTTTAAAACCAAAGTCAGTACTAGTCATGCACAGTGCAAAACTGCACTTAAAAGCAGTTGTGAAATAAAGATATAAGCAACAGAACAACACTGATTTAGTTGTAATACCCAGAGGTATGACCGCTCTATTGCAGCCTGCTGATGTGCCGAGGAACAAGACATTCAAAACTGAGATGAAGTGACTGTGGACCGAGTGGTTGGCAAATGAGGAACAGGAGTTTACGATATCTGGAAAGGGCAAGAGTGCTTCATATGAAAAAATTGCTCATTGGGATGAGGAAGATGCATCCTAAAATATTAATAACGCAGTTTTTTAGTTTTGTCAATTTTATTTAATTTACATTTGAAAATCTATGTTGGCAACAAATTGATGTTATTTCAATACAAAAACATTGCATAATGGATAGTTCATAGTAGTCAGCTCAGGTTTTAAGTCATTTTTAAGAAAGTTGTTAAGAAGTGAATCAGATGAGCACTGTTTTCATCTAGTACTTATTTTTATGTAAGATATTCCTTTTTTTTTTTCTTTTTGCATTTATGAATAGCATTTCATGTATATTTCCAAAGAAATTTCATATATTATTTGTATTTAAACTATAAGAATTGTTGTGATTTTTGTTTAACGTTTAACATTACAATTTTTCCAGTTTTCACACAACCTCTTATTTTCCAACATATCGGGAAACGACCAAAACATCAAACGTCAAAACCTGGCCTCCCTCGACCTCACCTGCATGCCGGCTGATGCGGGGGAACACGGTAAAAGAATTACAACAGCAATGAAATAGGCAATGGAAAGAAGAAATTAATTTAAATAAATATGCAAACCTGTCTTCAGATTTTGCAGCTTTCCACGAAAGTTTTATTGCATAGGGTTGCATATCTGTAATTGAGAAATCTCTGACTTTGAATGTAGGTGATAACATGGCACACTGAAAGAATATTAGAGAAAAAAAATTATGAATTTTATAAAAATAATGTTACATCTTTTTCAACAAATTACTAGCCTGAAAAATATGAATAGTAAAAAAGCTTGCAATTTATATCATGACTAATAAAACACCTCTAAAACCTTTGAAACTACAGAAATAACCAATGATATGAAAATTGAATTTACTTCAAATCTTGCAAAAGTCATGTTCTTGTTACACGTTTACAAATTTTGTATTATGACATAGTAAACTATAATACAGAGATGCCACTCTAATCTAACAGCAGTAACCTGAACAATTTTCAGTAGTTTTCAGCACTTATCAGTAGTTTATAATATTGGAGAAACGTGGATGCAAAAACTACTCAATATTCAACCAAAAGCCAAATATTGTGCTCCAAAAATGTCCCTGATGTTATAATTAAATTATGAGTTACAGTGTCATTGCCAGTGTAATGACAGTACCACAGTGGTGAAACCAGAAAATATATTACGGGAGGGTGACGGTGACACTACTTTTCCAACTGCACTTTGTGCAATTCCCCCTTTTTTTCAGTGAAGGCAGGGGTGGTAGTAGTAAGGATTTGCATTTCCTGAACTTTTAAAGCAATTTCCTGCAACTCGAATTTTTTTCATAGGTACTGTATTTTCTGGCATATAAAACGAAATGTACTTTATCTAGTTGAACTTTATGAAAACTACTTGATTCAGACAGAAATGGAAAAAAATACTTATTTTAACAGGGGTTGCAATGGAAAATGTATAAAATATAAGATAATAGGAAAATGGTACAAAAAGGGCGTACTATTTTAATAAAATGTGTGGATTATTAAAAGAAATTCAATTTCCTCCAAAAAATTATCAAAATGATGAAGAAAACTTTACTAAAATTATTTACTGCATTTAATAAGACTGCAAGAAATTAAAACCGAAAAGCTTGTTTTTATTGATTCAGAATAAAAGCAACAGTTAACAATCTAACAGCAAACACGAACCCATTTCGAAAAACGCGATCGCAAACATGAAACTCCACATCATATAGCTACAAATTTCCAATTGTAATTACAATTCATCCTTCTTCTTTTTAAAACATTTATGTCTAAAAAGTCACGCAAAAACATTCCCGATTTATCTCTGAAAAGTCGCTTTACACGCGGTTTTCTGTTTATTTGTCTGAAAGTTGGGGGTTCTACTCACATGCGAATCGACTTATACGCAAGTATATACGATAAGATATTGATAAAAATAAGAAGGAATTTTAATTACTTACTTCATAATTAAAATTTAAAAAGGGTTAAAATGGAAAAAGTACGATTCTTGTACAGGATGCAGAAAGATTGCGTAAAGAAAAGAACGCATACGTTTTCGTGCTTACACGTGGAAACGCCCTCGATATTTTAAAGAACTGCATAAATCAATTAAGAAATATGCATTGCTGCAATTCAAAGCAAAAAAAAAAAAAAAAAAAACCAAAATGAGGGCGGAAAATTTAGGGTCAAGAAGCAAAATAAATTTTCCGGAACTTCGGCAAAAAAAGTCCAGAAATTTCCGGTTTTTCCAGAATTCCACCACCCCTGGAATGAGAAAATAACGTAATTTTCTAAGTAATATAATCTGCAGCTGCTGAGAACAGTTTTTTTTTTAAAGAATGAAGATTAATTCCATCATTATTTTATACTTACAGTACTTTTCTCAAGATGCATATTGTTTGTTTTGAGTAAAGAAAAGTTTTAAAAGTTCCAAATCATCACTCGGGAGGGGGGGGGGGGTATAGGCTCTCTGTGCCCCTCCCCCTTGTGGCGCCACTACAGTATAACGCACAGAACCATTCAGCACGTTGGAGAGCTGTGTTAGGCCGAATTTTGGAACAAGACCAAAAACAGCAGATTCTCGGAAACAAACGCTGATACGCATTTTTTTTACGTAAGATTGCAATGTCTTCTTAACTCAAACACAAAAACAGTGGCCTTTTTTATTGCTTAATTGGAGAAAGAACACTTTAAATCAATGGGAAATCGGCAATCGAGCTGACCACCTGCAACGAAAGGAAATTTCGCAGACGAAACTGCGGACGCTTTCTGGTTTGAATAATTTTGATATTTGGAGAAAATTTAAATATCCCCTGATATTTTCCAAAACATAAAACTTCCCTGATTTCCCAGTTATGTTTCCACCCAATATGATTATTTTTCAATATAAAATTCAAATTTAATTTCTAACTGAATTTGTTAATTAAGTCAGGACCAAATAGTTAATAACCAAACGAGCAAACGACGTACGCAACGAAGAATGCAATAAGCAACTGCTAATTCTAAAAGGCAGCATGTGTCGTGTCGTGCAAGTCTGCAAGTAAAAAAATCCGAACTTTGCCCGAACTCTCTCGCGAAGTAGAACAGGGTTGCTGTAAATATTGCTCCACGCGGGGCGAAATTCCGGTTAGAACGGGAATTTTGAGCTTCCTACCATCGCCAATCTCCTATTGTTTGCAGCTCCAAACTACCACAAATCGTCAGTAAGTGCTCGTTCTGGTGACTGATTGTGAATTTTTTTTTATATACGCGCCAAGCGCGAAAAGTTGAACTCTACTAAAATATTGTATTTTTCGTAGAAAAAAAAGCGCTTTCCGTAATTCGTAGTCAACTTCAAATTTCTGTATTTTTCCGTAGGTACTTCGGAGAATCGGTAGCATTCGGCATCGCTGATAATATCACATCATGAAACTTTGATAGATTTCTTCCAGATTGAAGAAATCTGTGGAAGATTTCTTTAACACATGCAATTGATGTAAGATTGATTTTGTAAGCAGATGTTTCATTAGTAGCTAAGTAATTTCAAATCACTAAAGATGACTTGTAATGAAAGAGGTCCTGTAAGTCCCTACATATATATTTGCTAAATAAAACAGTCCTCGCAATGCTTTTAGCATTTTGAAAGGCAGCCGATTTTTAATCTTTATATCTTTTCTTTTTAAATACTTTAATCCTGCAGCACTCAGGCAATCAATAGCTTTATTTTGTATCACCGGTTGATTGCCATTGGTGGCTCATTTTCAATTTTGTGGAATGCTATACATCTTAATAAAATAACAATATACATATAAAAAAGGTTACCAGTGTATAGATAATGGCGAACCAACTGATCTTTTAACTTGTTTACATGGGCAAGTAGCACTTGTTGGGGAATAAAAGGGTTTTGAGACCTCCTACAACAACATTTAGAGACCTTTAAGATGTCTGCATAGCTGTTACAAATATCCATAAGACATTGTCAGTTTAAAAATCTAAAGAATATATCACCATGTCTTCATAAATTAGGGAGCTCATTCTGTTTAATTCTTGAGGCAAACTAAAATCAGGACAATAGAGGTAATATACATTATAGTAACATTGCAACAGCATGTTAAAAATGCTACACAGAGTTCAGTTTAGAGGTCAAAATTACCTGAAGTGCAGAACCTCTAGCCACTGCTTCATCTTGATTTAATGTAGTACTAGGCTCTTTTTTGAAAACTTTTTGAACCAAAGCTTTCACAGCTGGGATTCGAGTAGAGCCACCAACTAGCTGAACAGAATCTATATCTTCAACTTTTAAACCTATAAAGTATATAAAATGCGAAGAATAACTAAAAATACTGTAGCACCAAAATATGAAGTAAAAATTACCATTAACAAACTAGTTTGAAATATTATTAAGTTTATTTTCATAAGGTATGCTACTGCTAAATCCTATGAATTAATGAAGCAGACTATTATTGGACAACCTTTTCAAGATGGTAGACAAGTTAAAAACACTGTTAGCATATATTTTGCCATCATAAATACGGGTCTTGCCTTGGGTTCATTTGCAGATCCTTCACAAAATTATGATTGACCAGATCAGACTTTTTATAAAATTAACATAACAATAAACAAGTCCATAATTAAAATGTTTTCAAATTGTTCATTAACTCTGAGTTACTCCTAAGGTCACATTGTGTACATATATTTTGCCATCATAAATACGGGTCTTGCCTTGGGTCCATTTGCAGATCCTTCACAAAATTATGATTGACCAGATCAGACTTTTTATAAAATTAACATAACAATAAACAAATCCATAATTAAAATGTTTTCAAATTGTTCATTAACTCCGAGTTACTCCTAAGGTCACATTGTGTACATCTATAAGCATATATTGATATGAGTCAAGAATATTCTTTGAGAAAGAATATTTGCCTGAAGTTGAAGTTTGGGAAATAATTTTTTTAGATATAGGTCTGGTCTCCTTTAATAGCAATTCTGAATGTTCTAGAACAAAGAATGTAAAGGTCTGAATTTAATTGTTTGGTGTGAATATTGTCAGCTTACAAGTGAAACCCACTAAGTCAAAAAACCTAATTTTTCAAAAACGAAGAAAAAAATAAAAATTTCAATACTTGCAAAATTTTTTGTCAATAATTTTTAATTATTCTATATTATAGAATAATTAAAAATTATTGACAAAAAATTTTGCAAGTATTGAAATTTTTTTTTTCTTTGTTTTTGAAAAATTAGATTTTTTGACTTAGTGGGTTTCACTTGTAAGCTGACGATATCTACTTTTGCTTCAGTAGACCCGTGGGGAGGGGATTTTACCACATTTAGAGAAAATAACTTTGAAAACAATAGTGTTTCAAAAATTCGAGTCTCACAAGTCTGAGGTTCCACTTAATTAGAGGACCCCAAAATTTTGTTTCATTGTTCCCCCTCTTATCAGTTAATGAAAGGCATTAAGCAGATGGCTAAGCATTCGTTTGAACGGGACTCGCAACCTTTTTTATAAGATTTTCTTCACTTTGCCTGTGGTATTTGCTGGCTAGGCAGTAGAGGGGGGGGGGGGGATCTCCTTTGTGTACAAAGTGAACAATTCCAATGTAAATACAAAGCTGCTCCTTACTCCATATCCCGTAGCTTTCTTTGAATTGGTTTTCTTCACTTATTCTAATCTTTTTGGAGAAACAAAAGTGGTCACTGCAGTACAAATTGCTTTAGCTGCTTGTGCCAAAAATGAATCGTCAAAAGAGAAAACTCATTAAATGAATTACAACACTACAATGGAATTCACTTCGCCTCAAGTTTATTTACGTGACAATTGAGGTGGTAAGAAGCATAGCAATGTTAAGTCAAATTTCTTTAAAAATGCAATCCATTTAATTTTCCTTATTTACAGGAAAGCAAAAGAATACTTCAAACACTTATCAACATATGGTCCATTAGTTTTTTTAAAATTAACTACTGTAATGCAAAATGTTATGATTGTAACCTTCACTGTATTGTACTATTTCTTGTTTCTCCACTGTCACATTGGCAACAGTCAGTTTGATCAAATTCCTTCTTATGAATGTAGCAAATGTTGTCCTTGTGTTCGTACATATTTGTTATTTCCAATTCGAACAATATGTTACATCTTGGCGATAATTACGGGATTTAACCCGATGTGCATTCAGATAAGTCATTTCAGTCATTTTACTTACTGATATTCTATTGTTCTACTTTTGTTTTTGAAGTATCCAATAGCAACTGTTGGCGAATTCGATACTTCTAACCCTGGTTCGCGGGATCTCTATGCAGAGCAATTAAAGTTCTTCCTAAAAGCCAATGATATTACCGATTATTTAAAATAGCGTGCTACCTTGCTTGCTGTATGCCGTATTAAAACACTCAATGTCATACAATGCCTTGTTTCTCCTAATTCACCCAGTGACAAGAGTTATGATGAATTACTCCAAATATTAAAAGGCCATATTTCTCCTAAATCTAATGAAATTTTTCGCCGTTTCCAGTTACACAAACATGTTCAACCTGCCAAAGAAGGTGTTACTGCCTACGTGACTGAACTTAGACACCTGGGAGAAGATTGCAATTGATTAAATAACCTTTCCGAGCGGCTTTGGGATCAATTTGTTTGCGGGATGCAAAACAAGTTATTCATCATACTCTTTTATCGGAAACTACCCCGACTTTAGATAATGCTGTTTTAAAACACATATGCTGCTGAAACCGCTGCAAACCAAGCAAAAAAAAATTCATCAACAAGGTTTACCTAGTAGAACAAATAATGAAGCCGTCGACTTTATTCAACATCAACATGGTAATGCGAAACCAAAGTTAAACAACCTTGTCGAAAGGAAATCCGATTCAAACAAGAACAAATTCTGTTATAGCTGTGGGGGCAGACATGAACTTTCTACATGCAAATTTCGTGAAGCTATCCATCGGAATTGTAATAAGAGAGGCCATCTACAAAAAGTTTGTTCAGGAAAAAAGAATCTGGAACAACAATGAATTTAAATGATGCAAATAAAAGTAGATTACTTGAAGTTAAAATAGAAAATTTGTTGATGATGCCATTCATACAGTAAAAAAAAACTTCCACACCATTCAAAGAAAATGTCATTGTTTACATTGAAGGTAAAAAATACTCAATGAAAGATTCAGGATCATTTTATTCTATAATTTCTTATGATAAGCCACGTATTCTGTAATCATCAGTGCAGTTGTCTGATTTTCAAAAGGAACTCAATTTCAATAAAAGTGGTATGTGTGGTTAATGTTACACAAAATCTTGAAGTTCAGTTAAGGCTTATGATTGCTGATACAAAGTGTTCTAATATTTTGGGCTACGAATGGTCCCAACCGCTGGGTATTAGACGAATTCAAAGGCATTTTTGATGTGGGCTGGGAGCATACACAGGTCAACCATTACACTCCCTATAGAGTCCACACTGCCGCCTGTACAATTTAAGGCTAGAGATTGATTCCTTTGGCCATGAGACCGCAGGTTGAAGCTGTCTTACAGAAGCTGCTAGCCGAAGAACCCATATCAAAACAAAAACGGGCCACTCCTGTAGTTGCACTAATTACAAGTTAGGTGAAGCAAGATTATGTGGCGACTACAAGGTTACTTTAAAACAAAGCCATGAAGGCACATCCTTATCCAATTCCTTCCATAACTCCGTTGTTATCAGATTTGAAGGGAGGTGGTTACTATGCGAAAATAGACCTTGCTGAAGCGCATCTCGAACTGCGTGTGGATGACACATCTGCCGAAGCTCATACTATAGTAACTCACAAAGGAACTTTAATGTCGCTCCAAGAATATTCCAAATTCTCATTGACGATTTATTTTCTGGACTGCCTGGTGTCGTTCCTTATTTCGATGATGTGCTAATTAGTGCCGACTCTAAGCCATGTTGGCAGGCACTGCGCCCATCGGCCATTTTCAATCTTTTTTGAACCCGGTGGCCTCTTTCTTCCCTTTCCTAGGCGCCCTGCGGTCTATTCAGACCATGACACATCGGCTGAACGGACTTCAAAGCAGGAAGTGCAGTAGGAAAACTTCAATCCAGTCCCCCCACCTTTTTTGTCCCCACTAGTTTTCTCAGAACGCTAGAGCATTATTGTCTTCTCCCCTTCAGCTTCTTGGAACAACTGGGGGTAGTAAGGGGATGCATCACATGCCTTTTTTTCACTTTACAAGTGTTTATAGTCCTAAACAATATGAATATCTGCTAGTTAAATTATGCTATTTATAGTCAGGATGGACTGTATGCGGCCCGCTACCTGTCGATGATATGCGGCAATTCGGAAAACTCCAGATTTAAAAATTTAAAAAAAAAACATTTTTTTATGTTAAAACATAATTATGGACTTCAAATCCGGAACGCTCGGAGCAGCGATCTTTCCGGATTTCGGGTCCTGATTCAACAAATTTTGTAAATAGCATCAGAACTCATAATTTGCTATTAGCATTTCCTTCATTAATAGCATTTTTTAATACTGTATATACTCGCTTATAAGTAGAGAAATTTGGCAAAAAACAAAGTAAAGGCCGACTTACGTTCGTGGCATAACATCAAAAAATCCAGACTTTCCCGTTTTTTTTTTAACCTCATTAATTAAACACTACAAGAAAAGAATTTGCTTAAATTCAGACATGATTTTATATGCTCTAGTCGCTTATTAAAGTCGTTAATTACAAAAGATCAGATTATTAAAAAAAATAAAAGAAAGCCCGCACTTCAATTTAACGAATTTTCTGTATTGCGTAAAATTTATAGCTCGGTCTAAAAAACAATAATAAATATAATAAAAGTACAAAAAATAGAAAAAAGCAAACTGTTATGATATTAAATTAGAATTAAAGCAATAATTAATAAGAGCTCTGAATTGCGAAAACGAACCCTTTTTCAAAAATTGCGATCTCAAATATGAAAACTTTTTCGGACACTATTATGAAAACTGTACATTTTTATTTTAAACATGTTCATCACAATTAATTTTTTCATATTTTTACAATGTTTATTTCAAAAATAAAAAAAGAAAAATAAAAAATGCTGGGTTTAGCATTTAGCTCCACTACTGAAAAAAAAACAGTAAACGGCGTTGGCGTCATTTCGCAAAGTTTATACTTAAGACAAAACAGATAAATACTATTTTCAAAGCCAAATAAGCATTTCTTTTCTTTTCAATTTAAACATTTTAATTTCTACATACTAATCAGTTTATATGTGCTAAAAATAAGCACTAAAAATAAGGCTCATGTATATGCTTTTCTTCGCTTGCACACGGGAAACGGTCATATGCCAATTAGCAAACTACGTATAATCCGGCAGCAATCTTTTAGCATCTGCTTTAGGTTTACAATTTTCTTATTATTTTCTAAACAGCGAACAGCAAAACGCTTATTGGGTCTAAATACAGTTATTTCTTTCCAAGACTTTGGACCCCACCTCCCGAAATTTACGGCTTTATTAGAAAAAAATTAACAAATTAAATAAGGTGTTGAATACAAGCATAATTTGCACACTATTTTCCTCTCATAAAATTTGCCCATAGAAGAATAAAAGAAGTAAAGATTGTACTAGCATGTGGCTCCCATTTGCCTGTGAAAAATTATCTTATGTAATTGTAGTGTTTTCTTGCATATAATTAATTGTGTAACATTTTTCTATCACCTGATATTTCTTTTTTAATGGTAAAAAGAACAAAATATATTGAGTAAAAAAAAAAAAAGCTATTTTCTACAAAGTTCCCACCCCTCCTCTAAAAAGAAAAAAAAATGTTTCAATTAGAAACAAAATGATTAAGAAAAAATTTGAAAGCTCTATGATTGATGTTTAAAATGGCACCAAGTTTGAAATCCTAGGTAACCGTCACCTGAAATACCTTGCCAATAATAATCAAAGCCAGCCTTAAGACTTGTACGGCCATATTGGGAGTACTTTTGTTAGGGTTCTTTTCCGGATTTGTTGCAACTTAGGTAATCCCCTCCCAAACTTGGTCATGGAGAAATAACACCAAGACCTAAAATTTTTTTTATTGAGTAGTTCATAATTTTGAAGCAGAATACATATGAAAATGTGCATAAGTGATACATATATTTTTTTCAAAATGAAAACCTATATTTTGAGGTACACATGCAAAGTTTGCAACCTTGCTAGCTTTTTTTTAAACGCTTAAATTTTTTTACCTGTAAAAATTTAAGCAAAGGCGCTTTAATGCAATTGGGGGGGGGGGGGGGGATAAAAAAATTTAAAGCACAGCTCAAGGGTGCCCTTTTTGGAGTTCCCCCTGGCGGCCCTTTCATCCTGGAGTCGGCAATACTAATACGTACAACAAACCCCGAGAGGAGTTATCTGTTCGACTGAAGGAAGTTCTCTCACATCTTAAGGAAGCTGGTCTTTGTGCCAAGAAAGAAAAATATGTTTATTTGGAGTCAAAGAAGTTGATTTCCTTGGATATCGAATTGATGCTTTGGGCATCCATCCTTCCTGATCAAAGATTGAAATGATCTGTACTGCTCCCGCGCCCAGGAACAAACGGGAACTTCCAAGTGTTCCTAGGTCTTCTGAATTTTAATCATAGTTTCCTCAAAGAGAAAGCAACTGTGGCAGAACCTTAGCACAAGTTATTTACGAAAGATGCTCCACGGACTTGGAATTAAGAGCACTCTTTTGTTTTCCGTGCTGTTAAAGAACTGTTATCTTCAGATAGCGTTTTAGTTCCTTTTGACGATAAATTGCTTTCGATTCCGACATATAATGGTTCTCTATATGGTATCGGCTCCGTTTTAAGCCACCCGTTATCTAACGGTCGTGAAGCTCCTATTGTGTTTGCTTCTAGAACTCTTAAGTCTACCGAGAGGGAACTATGCACAAATAGATAAAGAAGCTTTAGGTATTGTCTCTGCTGTTAAAAAATTCCACTATTTCCTGCTTGGGCACTCGTTTACAATAGTGACAAATCATCAATACTTATTAGGTATATTCTTTAAATTGAAACCTACTCCAGAAATTATGTCACCACACATGCTTTGATGGTCACCAATGATGAATGCTTACAACTTCCTTAGTTTACCACCCAGGAAAATAGATAACGAATGCTGATGCACTTAGTACCGAGCAGCAAAGTTCCTACTCTATACGAAGTCCTTTTCACCGAAGAGCTTGAAAATCCTCCTTCACAGGCTGAAGAAATTGCTAAAATGACTTAGTAGGACACAATGTTGGCCAGAAAAAAACTACCTGATGAATTTGGAACCTTTTATTTGAAAAAGAATGAATTATCTGCTCATAAAAAGTGCATTTTGTGGAGAAACCGGGTAATCACACCCTCGGCAGGAAGGCCTCGTGTCCTTGAAGAGCTGCATCTTGGGCATCCCGAAATCGAGCGTATGAAAACACTCGCGCGTTCGTGCGCCTGGTGGCCGGATTCAAACATAGAATATTTTGTCAAGGACTGCGCCACTTGCCGAGTAAGTATCATGTCACATGCCACCATGAGCCCCTGTTCATTCATGGGAGATTACTAATAAACCATGGTCAACACTGCATATCGATTTTACAGGCCCCTTTCAAGGTCATTGTTCGATTCCTTATCGAAATAGCTTGAAGTCAAGCACATGCCATCAATTACAGCTGCTGCAACAACCGATGTTTTGAGAGAAAGTTTTAGTACTCACGGCATTCCCGACACTATAGTGTCTGATAATGGTCCACAGTTTACCTCTTCAGAGTTTCTTCTCTTCTTAGAAAGAAATGCAATTCGTCAAGTTCTAAGAACACCTTACCGTCCCTCCGGAAATGGTCAAGCAGAGCAAATGGTGCAATCAAACAAAGCCTCTCTAAGGAAAATCATCAGCGGCAGATGGAAAAAGCATCTATCAAATTTTCTGTTGCATCAACACATTACACCTTCGCCGACTACTGGTTTGAGCCCAGCTGAGATATTAATGGATCATAGACTCAAGACATACTTGAGACTGTTTCCACCCAGATCTGGCCTCCGATCTTCAATACAAGAGAGACAGAAACATTGAAAAAGAATTCGAGTAGCACAAACTTTGCACTTTTCATTCAGATGAACCCGTCTACCTACAAAATTTCAGCAGAGTCCCTACATGGATTCCTGCCACTGTTATATAGCAAACAGGCCCCGTTTCCTACAAGGCTATGACACTCTCTGGTGAAGTTGTCAGACGTCATGTTGATCAGATACGTTCTAGACATGCCACACCCCCATCAGTTGCCGAGGATATTGCTGTGCCACCACTGTCATTTACGCAAAAGCCAAATGAAGACACAACTACAGAGCCAGTTCTCACTCCTACTTCTGTGGACGTGCCAAAACCTGTGGAATCCACGCCTACCAGACCCAAGTGTTTAAGTGTTCGTCCTAAGTGTTTTGAGGACTTTGTAACTTAAGGTGGGAGGGGTGTTATGATTGCAACTTTAACTCTATTGTACTACTTCTTGTTTCTCCGCTGTCGTGTTGGCAACAGTCAGTTTGATAGAATTCCTTCTTATGAATGTAGCAATAAATTTTGCTCGTGTTCGTGCATATTCGTTATTCCTAATTCGAACAATATGCTACACAAAATACCATTTTTCTCAAAATATTAATTGATTGACTTACACCACTATGTTTATCAGAATAAAATAGTTTTCATGAGCAAATAAAAATTTCTAAATACAACTTTGGAAATATAAGAAACAAAATGATTTTAATTGTTAAACAAAAAAACAGGCTAAGATGGTAGATATTTGAAATGACTACGATCTAATATCCATGTCGTATGATTATGCGCACATTAAAAATTCCTTGAGAATCTATTTAGCTCAGATACGCTTGGCTAAGTCCAACATGCAATTTTAATTTTGTATTGCCAGGGCCCAGGTGCTTCCCTCTAGTGAAGAAACTGAGCATCAAAATTCTAAGATGCTAATTGCATCTACTAAATGCTACTGAAAAGAATGGATGCAAGTCCTCAGGGAACGCATTACATCTACAAAGGTTAAAGATTAATGTGCAACCCCATTACATATAAATACTAAAATATAACAGTAAACAATTTTTTTTTTATTACTTTGTAAGGGAGAAAAATTATATTCACAAAGCAGGAAATATTTAAAGATTTTTTTTTTTTTTGCAAATAATTTAAATGAAATGACTTCAAACCATATAAAATATGAGAAACAAACATAAGGATTTAAAATAAACTGCTTATTTTGTAAGAACTTACGGATATCTTGCAGTAACCTTCTCATGGTGTTTTCAATATTAGTAAAAAGATCAGAGCACATATTCTCAAAATCTTCTCTATAAAGAGAGAATATCACAGATATAGTATTTTTTCAAATATTACACTAACAATCAAGAATTATACATTTATATCTAAAAAACATTTTAGAAAGAGAAAATGCACCAATTTCATCGACATAAGATTTTTAATGATCACCTCTTATTATGCTATAAAAAGTAATCAGCCTCTGCCCAACAGATGGAATCACGCGATCGTCAGTCATGAAAACTGGATATTAAATTAACTCCAGACCAACGAATTAAAATCAGAGCGCTGTCTACATGTTCTGTCCTACATGATAGAAACGAATGGCATTCTTTTACAGAAAAAAATAGATTTGTTTCAATTTAACACTATAAAAACATTTCAAAATATTAGTAAAAAAAAATCACCTGAACATTATTGAACACCAAATAAATACTTTGAATCCCCCCCCCCCCCATCTTTCTATGCAAAGAAATATTTTCATGAAAAATAGAAAACTTCACAAGAAAAGGTCCTATCTAACGGTCAACAGCTTAGCCCATTAACCGCCAAAAGTCAAAATTGTTATTTGTTTTTGATACAATTAACAAAAGTTGTTATTCAGGTCACATACAATAGTAATATGCTGCAAAAAGAAGAAAATTGTAATTATCTTTAGAAATATGGGGTGTTGCGTTCACTCAACGCCAGCGGAAAAGGGTTACAGATGCAAAGAATTCTCGTCAAGAACTATGCTGCGATTTCAATGTGTTTTAAAGTTGGAAAATTTTATGAGTATTATTATAGTTTTAAAACATGCATTACACCTTATAGGATACTAAAATTTATTAAACATAAAGGTATAAGCGCACTTGAGAAATTATACATTTGAGAAAATAATCAGTAACTATTTTCCATACATGATATGCTTCACTGCAGTCGTGTTGTAAAGCAACATTACAAATACTGCAGCAATAAATTGTTTGGCTGTGGCAATGCTTGCAGTGTATTCTTTCTTGTCAGTTGAATTTTCAATGAAATGTTTCCCAGTTACTGGCGTTGGAAAGCTGAATTTACTTAGCCGTCCCATCGCTGTTTTTTCCTGATTTACATTACTATCAAGGGGGGGGGGGGGGGTCTGCAAAAGACTAAGTGCAACCTCCCTTTTAAAATCCCAGCAGTGCCTTCTTATGTCCCTTCTTCAAATAATCTTGAAAGTTTCCAAGCATTTCTCAATGCAACATAGATATAATTTGTAAATATTTACCACCACAATTTTTTACCTTGAACTCTAATTCTGTAATTTGAAACCACGTTGTCACAAATAAACAGCTCCCCCCCCCCCCATTTTCGGGTTATATTGCTCAATGATATGTGGCTGGGGAACTAACACCTTTTTATTCCGGATTTTGGAGTAGCGAGAAAAAATATTTACAGGTTCAATATTTCCAAAATCCTCCTCTTCATTCGCATCGTCATCAGAGTTTTCAACTAAAATCCGTGATAATGCTTCTTCTAATGTAAGAAACTTTGTTCTAGGCATTTTTTACAAAAGGGATAAGAGAATCAAATTCACACATTCAAATTGCACAGAATAGAAACTAAATATCTTTACCTGGAAACAAGTAGAAACATTTAACCCCTTTTCCACCGACGTTGCTCGAGCGCAACACCTGTATTTGCTTCCCCCTCCACCCCCATACAAAGTTGATTTGAGGAATATACTGATAAGCTGTGACCTTGAACCAAAGTATTTTACTTCCAAGCCCTATTTTGTGCTTTTTTAACAATCTTTCTAGAAAAATCAGAGATCTCAAATTAGGACAAAAAAAAAAAAGACAAAAAAAAAAAAAAAAAACAGCAAAAACAGCGCTTGTTTTTAGAAGTAAAAATTTTTTTTTCAGTCGTTTTTTGTTGGGGCATTTCTATTGATAGTACTAAATCTAAAACTGCAATCGATACAAGTATAACTTCATTATTGAATGTTTTATGATTTTTCATAGTACCCGTTGCGTCAACGCAACACCAGCGGCTAATGGGCTAAAACATTCTTTAAAAATCTGGACCAGGAGCCAAGATAGGTAGTCGGAAGTATTTCCACTGAGGGAAGTCGGCGGTTACATTTTCCCGAAATGACACGAAATCCACTCCTTGAGGTTATTTCCACAGAAGACCAGGTACTAAGATAGCCCAACCGGAATGCTTTGGTTAAATTCTGAAAACTTTGTCGAGTCAGGAACAACATATTTAACAACACCACTTCCTTGACTTTTTGCCTTTCCCTGATTTTCGTCTTCAGACAAAAAGTCTTTCACCATAAGACTCTTTCGGCCACTCCTCACCACCAACTCTTAATGATAGCTTACTCAATCGTCACTTTTCTTTAGCTGAAAGTCCACTAATAACGGCCATGAAGGTCAGCACAAGTAGAGGAAAGAGGAAGGAAATCACACTGAGTGAACACTCGTCTCCTTATCTACTCACTAACTGGCGCTACACGCATCACTTCTGTTCACGTATGCTGTGAAGTTTTTAAGAAAGTGCTTTACTTACTTATTGACATAGTTCTTGATACTTATGACTTTTGCTTGCATCATAGCCACTTTGATGAGCCAGAGAAAAACAAAAGTTTTTCTCTTTTGTTTCATGCAACTACCCTTCAATAAGAAATAGAAGATTTTGTTTGCTGGCCAGAAAAATAAACGAAAAGAAAAAAAAAATCTACTTACAAATATGGAAGGGTTAGCAGATATGACAACCAATTAATTCTATTTTCCCAAAATGTTCAATATAGTTAATTGCGTTAAAACATGAACAATTTAAGAAACGTACCTTTTCATCTTTCCTGAAACATCAATGTCATTCATGAAGCACTCAATGTTTAATGGAAGAACTAGAGAATTAGCACTCATTTGCTTCTTTAGCTTTTCACATTCTGTGAACAGTCTCATCACTGCTCTTTTATTTTTCATAATGTCCAGCTTGTACCTAGCATTGAAATCTTCAACAAAATGATGTACCAAACGATAATCAAAATCTCTTCCGCCAAGATGACGATCAAATGCAGTGCCTAAAATCTTTAAAGAATATAAAAGATTAGAGTTCTGAAGTAAAATAATTACAAAATATTAAAAAGCAAAACGACAAAAAAAAAAGAAAAATCGCTTTATTAAAAATTACCTTAAGCTTTCCTTTTGTGAAAGCACATGCTGTAACTTGAAATGAAGAATTTCCCAAATCAACAAATATTACATTTTTCGATTTTTCATCATCAAGATCAGTCTGATAAAAGCCATAAGCAAGAGCAACTAAAAATAAAAAGAGAGATTAAAATTTTAGATATTGATTAAATAACCAATTTGCTCTTTTCTGGTATCTACAGAATTTTAAAGCGTAATTTCACCACGTTCCAAGAACATCAGAGAATATAGAGGATAGTATGTTTTTTGGCATAACATTCAGGTCCTATTAAGTTTGATAAGACCTCATTTGGAGTATGCTGTTCAGTTCTGGTCTCCTTACCTAAAGGAGATTACCTTATTTGAAAGGGTTCAAAAGAGAGCTACTAGGTTGGTAAGTGGTCTTTCAGACTCAAGAGTTTAAGGTTAGGCTTAAAAGGCTCAATATGTATAGTCTTCAGCAAAGAAGAGTTAGAGGGGACATGATTCAATTATTTAAATTCATTAAAATGGGAAATCTTGATGGGCTACAGTTATTTACTGAAAGCAGAACCAGAGGTCAGTTTTAAGCTTTTCAAATCTTTAACAAAGCTCTTATGTTCATTGGATACTGCTAAATTGACTAGGATCAGTCTAGCTGGGCCCTGAGCCTATTGCTAGTTGTCACTTTTGTATTTGTATTTACAAATTTACGAGATTTTGGTTCAATAGTTTAAGGTGTCGTTATATAAGAGCTTTCCACAGGCTTGCGTGGGAAAGTGCTACACTTTGCCTGCCCTTTAATTCCTGAAAGGCATCCTTCTTGCCGTTTTATTAGTGAAGCAACACCCTTCCAGCATTTTTATTTATAAACAGAGGCTTTTCTGATTTCGGAGAATCTCAAAACCTCCAAGTAAAAACAAGTGAACCCCCCTTCCGAGTTTCTTCTTTCCTTCTGTTATCTGTTGCTTTAAGTGATAAAGTACCCTAGGAACGGCAGACTACATAATACTCTTGCACCAGCTTCCCTCTTCAGGAACAATAACGAACAAACACGTATTTTCGTTACATTAAGCCTCTGCTGAATTCTGAGAAATGCATCACTTCTCCTTGCCTTTTACTTGGGCAGCACTTTGTTGGGAGATCTTTACCCAACAAATCCATTGCTTTCTAAATAGTGTGAGCGTGGGAAGTAAACATTATGAAAAGAGTGAAAATAAAATCGAATGAATTTTAGATTGGAAATGTTCATATCTATACTTTTATTCCATTGTGACTCTTTTAGAGATTAATTTTGCCTTGGCAATTTTTGTTAAATGCTACTTTTATTCCTATAAAGTTTCAATGACAATCGAAGTTGAGATGGGGGGGGGGGGGGGGAATTCCGTATTTTTCACATGAAGGAAACGAAGGAGGAGCTTGTTTGGTATTTCAGAGATGTCATTGATCAAAATGGTAAAAAGAGGAAATTTGAAAATGCTGAACAAGGGCTGAAAATAACAGTATGCAAGAAATGATTGATGTCTAAGAGGTAAATCAGAGTAAATGTACAAGAGCTAGTTTTACAGAAGCAGAAATAACCCGATCTTCTGAAAAACCTACAAAAATAGCACAAAAAGTAGTTAAAATGCTTTAAAGTTTATCCTTAAGCTATGAATGTTAATAAGTATGCCATGTGATGAATTTTAGAAAAAAACTTTTTTGGTAAAAATACAGTATGATAAATCTTAATAAAACGGAAAACCACGAAAGAATAATATTTTTCTGTATTTTAGAGTATGTGGCTTTTGCTTTAGAAAAAATGCCCTAAATTTGGATAAGTGCCATTGTTTATTTACAGTGGGAACTGTTATATTAAAATTTATTTTACAATTTATTAAAGTAAACTTCCATTTTCTGAAATTAGAGCCACAAATACTGTGGTTACAAAAACCAGCTTGTTAATATAAATAAAAAAAGTTCAGTTGTAAACATACACCCTTGATAAAAAATATCACCTAGTATTTGCAGTAAAATATGACTGAAAATTTATATTATCTCTCTTAAGTACAGTAAGCATCAATTCGGGAAGTAAGTTATAGTTTAAGCAACCATTGTGGTCACATCTCTTTTCTTTTAATTTCATCTAAGCTACATCTAATCTCTCACGTCCGTCAAGGTGTCTGTTTGGTACTTTAAAAATTTGGACTCCATAACATCTCATGCATTTATGCCAAAGTGAAGCAATTCTAAGAAGAACTGAACAGATGAGAGCTCTGACGAGTCTTTAAGTTTTATATTGGCTACTTAAGCATGCTTAGATATATTTTTTTTAACGAGATTTTTTTTTACCATTTATTTATTCAAGCTTTCTTGAAATATTTCCTAGCAGAAGGTCCTGCTAACATCTCAGTGAACTAACATGCAATTTGAAGATTTCACTTTTGCATTCACAATTGGACGATGACCTTCAACATGACGGTAACAAACATTTTCTCCCCGTGTGCAATAGAGAAGTCCACGTAGAACACAACAGAACCCATGGCTTTCAGATTTTCTTGATAGTTTCAAAACAGGCCAAAAGCAAATAGCGAAAGTGTGCAAAACAAAACATGTGTCTAGATGGCAAAACTGCTCCCTAACTTGACTGGCAGTAGCCACCAACCACGCCAACATTTCTCCATTTCGCATGCGCCGACACCATTGCGCACATGACGAACTTTGCATCAGCTAGTAAGAAAGCAAGGCAGAGTGCTGTACAACATGATCGAGTTAATAACATGATATTAAGCCAATCAGGCTAAGGAGCAGGTTCGCCCTGTAGAAGATCGAATGAAACTGAGTTTTTCCGGAGTATAAGAGTTACTTCCTCCGGGCTCTTGGTGTTTCTCCAGAAGATCCGGAGTAGTTGGCAACCCTGCAAAAGCAATCCTAAGGCTTCGGCTAAAAGGTAGGGGTCTGGTGGAGAAAAGTTAAAATACCTTAGCAGTGAAAGGGGTTAAATAAAGAAAATCGAACACTTCAGTCGCATTCTGGTGTGTGAGAAAACTCACAGTAGCAAAAGGAATGTTCACACTATGGCGAAAATTGCAAGCGAGAACTAGCACCGACAGTCTGGAGGGAGTCGCACACTACTTGCATTCAACTGTGGTAGCTGTTGTAATAGAAGAAATCGGTTGTCTGATTTTGTACGATATTTGGGGCAATGCTCAAAAAAGATTGGGGAGTTAAAATCAATGATTAAAAGAAGCTGTACTCACAAATGGTTTTGGTTTGATAAACTGATATCTTATTCTTAAAACATAATTTATTGTTCATAAATTTACAGGAAAGCATTGCTAAACGTAAAGCTTAAAATGAAATAGATCGCTCAACACTCCCTCCAAAAAATAAAGTAAAAGTTCAGCTAAAATAGCATTAAATATAACAAGAAAAATACTGAAGAGTTTATTTAAAACTACTGCATCATGATGTAGTTGCGATTCAATATAACATTTCTTTATTGACCTAGGAGGCAATAATAAGGCCAACAATTCAAGCAAGGACTTTACTAGACATTAGTTATTCTATTTCAACCAGGGTTGGCAAGTTTTTGCCATAGACGGGAAAAACCACAGGAAAAACCTAGTAAAAACAGTTTCGGAAAAAATAGCATTCACTGTGTCCATTTTATTTTCTTCTGCCAGCTAAACTAAAATATCAGATAAAAGAAATTAAAGTTTCAAATTAATGTTATCCATACTTAATTTGAGAACGAGTTAAATGAGTACAACATATGTATTATAATATTAGAAATCTGGACAGGGAGTCTGGCAGAGAGAGTACTACTGGGGACAGCCTTTCCAAGAGAAGTCAATGTGGGGACGGTATTTCGTCGCCACAGTACTTCTGGGGAGTCTGTCCAAAAAAAGTTGATTTGAGGACCGCGTCTGGCAGGAGAGTACTAAGTACACCTCAAAATTTTTAATTCTTGATTGGTAGTGAATGGCTATTAAAACCCCACAAAATGGCAGTCAAATTTCAAAAAATGGTAGCAAACTTTTAAAAAAATTGCACATCTGCAAAAGAGTTCAACTGTGCATTGTTTTCTAGGAGCACAAAACTGAAATCAATTGTGATGAGCATTTGAATTACAGTTAAGTAAACCATGTAGTTCTAACCTTATCTCAGGCACACAACACAGAAAGTATTTTTAGGGTTAGACTCCCTTCCTCCAGGACTGATTTTTCAGCTAATGTTTAATCGTTACACTTGAAATGAATACATCTATATTTGTCAATGGAATGTATGAGAATCTGAACCGCATCCACTTATGTCGCACATTCTTGGAATACCCTTCACCCCCTCCCCTCCATTGTCCGAGAGGATAAACAGAGATAAGAGATTGTGGAGGGAAGGGAAGGTTGGAGTGGACTGAACAAAGATGGTCACTGTCTTGGGGGTGGGTTCCCTTTAAAGATTGTAGGGGGGGGGGAGAGCACCTGTTTTGTGAGGTTGGGTAGGTTTTCACCTGTTTTGTGAAAATTGGGTCCGCCCCGGCGTGTAGAAAGAGTTGCACATTCCTGATAAGGATTCCCAGCTGGCTGCTCTTCTTTCTTTGACTCCGTGACGTTGCAGTTGCGTTCTTTGGATTGCGCTTGTTGAATTAATCAGCATTTTGTATCCGGAATGTCTAAACGGAAATTGATCACGCTTACTTTAGATCAAAAAGCAAAGCTTATTTTGGAGATTGAAAAAAATCCTCAGTTGAAAAAGAAAGATGTGGCTTCTAAGTACGGCATACCTCCAAACACTTTATCTACGATTTTGAAAGATAAACAAAAGATTTTGAGCCGCCATGGATCGGGTGCCAACTCTTCGAGCAAACGCGCAAAAACTTGTGCTTTTCCTGACGTCGAAGCAGCACTCCTGAAATGGTTCGACACCCACCGAAGCAAGAACATTCCCCTCAGCGGAGTGTTACTGAAAGAAAAAGCCACGGACTTCGCTTGCTTGCTGAATGTCGATGGATTCAACGCCAGTACAGGATGGCTGGACAAGTTCAAAGCCAGGAACAAGATCGTGTTCCGCACTCTACACGGACAAGCAAAGGATGTTTCAGATGAAACATGCGAGAACTGGAGGAAGAGTTTACCACAGCTTCTACAGTCATATGAACCCAAAGATGTTTTCAACCTAGATGAAACCGGACTCTTTTTTAAATGCATGCCGAACAAGACAATGATGTTTCGCAATGAGAAGTGCTCTGGTGGCAAGCTCAGCAAAGAACGGTTGACAATTCTGGTGGGGGCAAACGCCAATAGGACTGAAAAACTGCCTTTGATGGTTATTGGAAAGGCAAAGAAGCCCCGGTGCTTAAAGAATGTAAAATCACTGCCCGTGGAGTACCACGCAAATCAAAAAGCTTGGATGACCTTGAACTTGTTCGAGATGTACATACGGAAACTAGATTCAAAGTTTTTCAACCAAAACAGAAAAGTGTTACTCTTCGTGGACAACTGTACTGCTCACGGGGATATCGCAAACTTGTCCGCGATTAAGTTGCTCTTCCTGCCGGCCAACACAACGGCAAAACTTCAGCCCGCAGATCAAGGAATCATCAAGTGCCTGAAGCATGCCTATCGAAAACGCTTAGTGCGCCAATCCATCGAGGAAGTGGAGAATGGCATAGAGCACAAAATCAATGTGCTAGATGCCATGCGCCTCATTTCGCGCTCCTGGGAGAGTGATGTTTCTCAAACGGTGATCGAGAACTGTTTCAAGAGCTGTGGTTTCTTCAGTTCAAATGACAATGTAGCGAAAGACGACAATTGCGATCCCTTAGAAGGCATGGGTGATATGGACTGGGAAAAAGATTTCATGTGCATCGATGACAACATTGAAGGCATGCGTGATATGGACTGGGAAAAAGATTTCATTTGCATCGATGACAACATTGCAACGTCAGAACCCTTGTTTGACGAAGCAATAATTAATGCTATTTGCGGAGAGCCCGAAGGAGATGAGGACGAAGACAAAGCTGAAATCCCCCCACCTCCAACAAGTAAGCAAGCACAGGACGCTGTTCACATCTTACAACAATACCTGGAGACCACCGAAGGTACAGACAACACCCTATTTAACTGTGTTCAAAAATTAGGTGACTTTGTGAATGCCAACAACTTTAAAAAATGCAAACAACAAAAATTAACTGCTTTTTTCAAATGAGATTTACATGGTATGTATACTAATATGTAAGAGGCCAAATAAACCTTTTCACCCCATTCTTCTCTTGTTTCTATAGGCTATCAAAAAATTGAAACGCGTACAACTGTAGCATTATGGCACATATCAAACCACTTAAACCATGTCGAACATCAAGTGCCGAGGAATGGGAGGAAACTTCGATAACTCGAATATTTTAATGGGTCCCCTGGAACTTCGAGTTATCGAAGTTCGACTGTATAATTTTTAGTGGATAAGTAAATTTGGGAAAAGGTCATGTGTCAAGATTAAAGGTCGGAAGAGAGGCTTAGCTTTAGCGAATGGTAGCCACATTGGCGACTGCGAGTTTGGAGCTTTAGTACTAAGTAATTTTGATTTCCCCCCTGCTCTTACCTTAAACAAACACATACGAGAAATCAAATTTCGTCACAATTTATCATAAAAATTTAATTTGTAAAATACATGCCTGCAGTTGTTTCATTTAATAATCTTAGCACATTTAATCCAGCAATTTCAGCAGAATCAAGAAGAGCTCTCCTTTCAGCATCATTGTAATAAATAGGAACCTAAAAAAAGGAAGTACCATAAAAACACTAAATTTATGAATCTCATCCAGAATTTAATATGTTAAAGAATTGGGCATTTCAAGTATAACTATAAATATTCATAGTCAGTCGAAATGTTTAAAAAAAGAAAACAAATTACATACCTGTTATGTTTAACTTAATGTGTACAAAGTAAAACATGTCTTTTTGTTTTAAACATTACCTGTTGAACCAATGTTATAATTGGATTTTTTTGATATTTCAGGCATAAGATCTGGATTTCAATGTTGCTCCTATATAGCCATTTGTCGATTTAAATCAGCATCCTTTAAACGTATTTGACACACTGTTCGCCAGCTTGCTAATGATAGGGGAATTTTTTAAAAACCAAATCTAATATATACATTTACATTATAATTTCTAGTGTTTTTAAGCCGCGTCCAGACTCGAGCACGCTCAGGGTGAGCGGCGGGCAGCGGCTCACCCGAATGGCTGCTTGCATGCTCAGGTCATGCACAGAAGTTGTTTTTCGTCCTCGTGACGTCATGCTCACCCTGAGGGTGCTAGAGTCTGGACGCCCCTTCACATTATAACTTCTGGTGTAGCTCCTCATTCTATAAAAGATTTGATGTCTGGAGTTGTATAGTGTACAACTTTAGAAATGGACAGAAAGTTCTTAAGCATAGATGAGCAATTGAAATATCCTTTAGATATATGTCAAAGAATTAATACTGGCATATGTCCAAATGACTTGTAAAACTGAGACCCCTGCCCACCCTCGCATTTCAAGTGGCGCACTTGAGCGAATTCATCAGATGCGCTAAAAGATATTGTTACCTTCATTCTTAAATGTTCTACGCCAGTCTGGTTTGAAATAAAGAACAGCTAAAATTCCACGGACGGTCTGGTTCATGTGTAAAGAGCAATTAAAGAATCTCTATACTTATCTGACAACCTGAAACAAATAGTTGATCCTTTCTTTGAATGGAACTCTTTCTTTGCCCATCCTGAAAACCTATTAGTGGCAATGGTTTTCGATGAAAGAAGGAACATAAGAGAAAAAGGACGTAAAAACCTTCTAAAAGCCAGACAGTCTGTTTCGAAAGGTAAAAACATAAGAAATTTTGTCACTCCATCCCTAAAGTTCAAAGCCTCAGATTACACAGAGATTATTGATTGGAAGACCACAAAGTTACCTTCTCCTCTCCTTCTGAAAGTTAATAATAAGGACATCAAATCTCTTTTAGTTTCAGGAGCTACGCCAAACTCAATTTTTAAATAAATTCCCCTGCTATACGCAAGCTGTGAAAATATGCATGAAATTAATGAAGGAGGCTTCGATTAAAATATGTGGATTTAAGTCAAGAGATGGCTACATAAAAGCAACACTAAAATCCAAATCTAGGTATTATGCCCAAGTTTTTAAAGAAATCAGATTATAATGTTGATTCAACAGGTAACACTTTAAACAATAAAATGTGTTTTAGTTTGTAGACATTATACTAAACATATTATAATCTTAAAGACTTCATTCATGCTACCTGTTATGCATGTCAAGGACATTATCTAGGAAAAGAAAAAGAGCACTTGTAAAGAAGTGTTTTGCATAGTTGGAAGATATCTTTACAATAGATCTCCAGGACACTGGGTGGTAATTTTAAAATTCTAAAGTTGGAACCCCCCCATCACTTGCTCTCGGAAGACATTTCTGGAACAACATGTGCTGTAAACAACTTTCATGGTACAAACTCTTGAAGTAACAATTATGACCAAATCTATTACGATAATGTTAGTTGAGAGCTGCACCTCATAAGGAATTATTTTTTTTATAAATTCCTTGTAAGGGTTTTGAACTGAATATGTATGAGGGATGCACCAGTGACTGTTGGATATATATAAGCAAAGAAAACCAGCTGCTCACTGTCTCACTTGCTTTCTCCCAGCAGCGCCTACGCATCATAGTTCCGTTCTTAGCGGTCCAGATCTTTTAGTTATCTGCTGACCACTTGTTGGATACCACCATCTTTTCCAGTTGAGGATACATGTTCTGGTGATGTGCCCTTGATGTTTAGACTCGGCAATGTTGCTTCACCTGGTGTCTATGCTGGTTCCAGTAGATGAGATTTTTTTTCTCAGTGTTGAATGCCATAAGTAAACATTGATGTGATGACTGAAGATGAGTAGAAGATGGTGTTAGATCTAGAGTAGATATTTTTCTGTGGCTGCAAGGACTTGGGACTTTTGGTAATTTTTTAAAATTATTATTGCACCAATATTTACGGTGGATCTAGTCTAGACTAGTTATCTTTTAATGCGTTTCAAGTGTTAATTGTCATTTTTGTTCCTTTTTGAAATCAAATGTTATTTGTTTAAATGCTTCCTCACATTTTAAAACCATGACACATTAGGTTCAGGTCCACACGCCGCCTCTCTAGGGACCCCCCCCCCCCTTCCCCAAACAGTTCTTTTTTACATGAAGGTTGAATTTTCAAGTATGTTAAAGTTAAAAATGTTAATTTTCAAATGTTGTTTTTATGTGCTTTTTACAATATTTTAGTGTTACATTTTATGCATGTTTTGCTGCTTATTGTGTTTAGTCACAAGCAAATTTCGCCATTTTGTTTCAGCAACAATGTCATCCAGTTGTAATATATATACTGTAAAGTACTGAACAGAGGCCCCCCCCCCCCCAAACTTAGATTCTCATTGCGCTGACCAAGAGAAACTCATGCCTTCTATTATCAGTTCCCAGAAGGGATTATGAGTTTCCTGGGAATTGTAGAAACTAAACAAAGCTCTCCCCGCTACCTAGGGGGGGGGGGGGGGCGGACAGAAAATGACTTCATCAATAGCTACCCACAAAAACGTTGAACACATGCTTTCGTTGGGACAAGCTTTTGTCTGAATTTCGGTAATCACATTAGTTCACCTTGCCTCAAGGCTTGCTTCGCCTTTTTTTATGGAGGTCATTTACGAGGACGATATGCTCTTATACCGCCAAAGAATGATGGTCATCCTTTGTCCTTATCACAGGGGAAGGGTTTCTTTGAATGATTGACAGGCATTTTGAAATAACTCCTACATTCTCTTTTATGGCAAGACATTTTTTTTCAAAGCAATTAACAATTGATTCAATAACAATTTGACGAAGAATTAAAACCAAAATCCCATATTTAAAAGCCAAAAAATCAAATGATTAATTCTTGGTCGAATGTCAGATTCGCGAATTTTTCGTAATATCGATTACATGAACAGTAGTAAATAGGGAATGCAGTAAGGGTATAACAAATTAAAAGCTAAGAAAAAAATCTTAATCTTGAAAATGAAGGCTTTACGAAAATTGGTTGTTGCAAAACGAAACCTTTTCACACTACAGTATTTTTTTTAAAAAACCCTCATATTTCCGACCTTATTAAACATCAAGCTGATTATATCCATAAAAAAATTTTTGGGCATTGAATCTACATATTGTTTAAAAGAAATCAGTTCAGTTCAGAGCTGCCTGTCTGTCTACCCGATGAGCCGCTGCAACAGGAAAGTTCAGGAAAGGAAACGGGCGTCAATGTGAGCTGGTGCCGTTTCCCTACTCTCTCTTCATCTAAAAAAAGCTGAAAGAAAAATAGAGACGCAAAAATATTTTTGCGTATCGATTTTTGTAGATTTTAATTTTTTCCGCTATAAAAATAACTCGCCTCAGGTTACGAGTTTTTTTTTGCGTCCCTACGTCCGATTTTTGCGCATTTCACGCGCTATAGCACGCCCGCGACATCCTGAGGCAACGTTCCTTGTACTAATCAGAAAGGGGGCGCTTATTTGGTACCTTTCTTCACTTGTACTGTTTAAGCGCCCCCTCCGATATTTTCGCGAAAATTCAGGGGGGCGTTGATTCGGTACATTAGGGTACATATATATATTTAAATAAAACTCTTATTCTAAAATAATTATTCCTTAAACAATGAGACACATATTACAAAATAAGAGATCTATATCCCGATATTTCCCAATTTATAGCAACCTCTTCTTTTAGATTATCGGATCCATATATAAGAAAACCTCCCAAATTAGCTTTAAAAGAAATTCCAAAAATTCTTGGCTTATATATGAAAATATACAATACAGTATTCTGAAAGCCCAGCCTAATGTGGACCACAGGATGGCCCAGTTTGAGAAATTAACAGGTTATCAGGAATAGAGTTAAAAAAGAATAAGTGAATCTTTCCTCAAAAGATACAGTGTACTGAATTTGCCAACAATTAAAAATGGTCATCAGTAAAACTTTTATGTGAACCCAATTACTCCATCCAATTCAGGAACCAGAACCCTCCAAATTGGTGATTCTCAACCTTTTCAATGCTTCCGCCTCTTTAAGGAATGAAAAAGTTTTCAATGCCCCATTTGGAAAAACCTGTAGTTTCGGGGATGGGGGAGGAAGGTGGTGGTGAGGGGGAGTAATATGAGAGAAAGTTTCCTTTGCACCGAATGTGGCTAATAGAAAAAGATAAAAGTGTGTGTGTGTGTTCTTTTTTTTTGCATTTAAAAATTTAGTATTGAAAAAAACATTCAACATTTTTGAGATAAAGGCTGCAACCATTTGCACAATATCTATTTCTTGTCATAAGATTCGTTACAAAACTGAATCCACTCGCGACAAGGCAGAGGTGGATTCAAATTCTGGTTAAAAAGGGGGGGGGGGGGGGTCAAGAATTAACAATGAAAGTTTGGTTACAGACCACTACAATGTAATGTTTGGAGGCAAGCAGAAGGAGGATTTAAGGGAAGTAGAATGAAATTTAAAGGCTTTTTTCCGGTACTTTTTTGAAATTAAAGTTCCCCATTTTTGATGATGTAAGGCAAGGGCGGGTTAGGGCTCTCCTGCAAACAATGCTCACAATTCACGTCTTAAGTAAGCAATTTTAGTATATTATTGATCATATTAAGGGAGGACATGACCCACTTTGGATATTAACTAGCAATGAAATAGATAAAATTGAAGGCAATCAAACCAATTTAGAGAGATGTTGCCTTAATGATGAGAGGTGATGACCATTCTTGAAACTACCTTTTAATGTTTCAATCAATTGTAAGTTTTGCCAATTTGCTCTGAATATGAATCTTTGTTATTTCAACATTCACAAAAACACGTTCATGACCAATAGAAAGACTTTCATGGACCAATAGAAAGACTTTCATGACCAATAGAAAGACTTCTTCCCCAAAATGCTCGGAAAGTCTCTGTGCACATATTCTATGCATTGACAACAAACTTGTGCATCTTCAAAGGGGATTTCACTGCATACAGATACGAAAAGATTAAAATTAACTCAATGCACTGCTACCAAAATTGTACTACAATAAAGTGAGTTTTTATGGAAAAAAGGATTACCGTATTTTCGGGCGTATGCGGTGCGGCGCATATGGAAAAAAAAAGTTAAAAAATTGCCAATGCGGCACTTACAACGGGTGCGCCGCATATGGTTTTTTTTAATTTAAAAAAAAAAAAAAGAGATTTTTTTTCAAATATATTAAAAACGCTGTCACCACATCATTTTTGTTCCATGTGAAGTGCAGGTGGCGAAAGTGTCCACCTTGCTTCAATGGTGAATCCGACCCGAAAAACCCGTAATTTCAGCTTTGCTACTTTCGTACTAGTTCGCGGACAATTTTCCTACTCTGTCGCATTTCTGTCCGCCGTGTTTTTAGTGGTAAAAAATGATCCGATCGCGAAGTTTTTAATGCAACATGGCGGCTTTGTTTCTGTTGCGAGATTAGGCCTCCAGATCAGACGATCAGAGCACGAAGGCCCTGAGCTATGCAGCCTTTTTCACTAGGAGAGCGTTTTCGATAGTTAAATCTGCTGTTCTGGTTAAATCTGCTGTTTTCTATTACTGGATGCGACCCACTTGTAAAAAGCGAGCCCAACGGCGATGACCACTTAAATAAACGTGGAGCGCCACGGGAAAAGGGTCCGCGTCTCGCGCTCTGGATAGTTGTTGCATTAGATAATTAAACGATGTTTCCTCCAAGTAAAAAATACAGAAAAGTATGGGTGATAACTTAGAAAAAAACCTTTAAAATATTCAATTTATTCTACTTTTCTTCACCTAATTGTGCAATAATAGCCAAAATTTTTTTTTTCTTGAATGCATATCGCGACTGCAACGCATACACCGGGTGCGGCTCATACTCCCGAAAATACAGTAATTTTCAGCCGTCTTCTTTTAAAATAACAATATTTTGAACTATAGTTGTTTCCTTTTCTGTGCAGGAGAAACAATTCAGACAAGCTAAAGTAAATAAAATTGAAAATTTAGAAAATAAGGTGAAGAAAGCAATTAAGTTACGAAAATGCTAATGTTAAATTTTGCATATTTAAATTAGTTATTATTATCATCATCATTACAAAATTAGGTTTGAAACTGCTTTATATATAAAGGCAAGAAAATCATTTGAAAATGCATTATAACTTGTAAAATTTAAACAAGTCGGATTTTTAACAAATACATGTTAACTGCTGATAACAAAAAATTACTTGTTTTCAATAGCCAAAATTTTATGAAATATTTATAATCGGAACACTTCAGCAAGTAGGCTCAATAATAAGCTTAACAAATTTTTGGACGTAAAAATCATAATACATCTTTTCTTATATATTAAACACTTATTCCACAGAATGAATAAATACTTACAGATATCACACAGTCAGTAACTTTAATTCTCAAATTGCTTTCAGAAATTTCTTTCAATTTTGTCAGAAACATTGCCATTATCTGTTGAGCAGTAAGAGTTATACTTTCTCCTAAATAGTCAACCTAAAAATCAATAATACTTTAATCAATTTTAATAGTTAAGCAGTCAACTATTTTCTTTAGGGTTTTTATAGGGGTATCCTATAAAACCCCTAATTTACTTTGAATGGGAAAGGGCTTAAGATCATTAAACTTCCCGCTAAAAAGTTTCAAATCAACAACTATAAAGTAATAACCATGCATTTGGATTTTTTTTCTCAAATAATTTATACAGGAAGTTAGCTATTTAAAATATATACATACCTGAAACCCAACATCTCCAGAAGGTTTGAGTTCGCACATATTGAAAGGAACATGTTGGAGTTCACTTGCAACTGCACTTTCCCTATACTTCTTTCCAAGAAGTCTTTTGAAGCAAAATATAGTATTCTTTAAATTTGTGATTTGTTTGTTCTTAGCCGATACACCCAAGTCTCTTGTTTTTTCACCAAAAGCAATGTAAGACCTATAAAAAAAATCCTACCTTACTGCATAATTATGGAATGACTGTTTAATAATTTTAGCATTAAGAAATTGAGCAAATTTGTCATTTTCGATACAAGATAAAAAATAATTATAAATGCAAAAATAACCTCCAAAAGATACTTTGACCACCATTTTAGACTTTAGATAAAATACCCAAGTTCAAAATTAGGGTATTTTGTACTCTTTTTTTTTTTATTCTTTTCAATATTTAACATTGATGTTTTGCATAAATTATGATTTTTTAATTCTCATAATTCATTAATCATTTTTAATTCTCATGATACTGTGAGTAATGAAACTACAAACAGGGTTTACATTGATGTGCTATTATAGTGCATATAGCTCATAAGAAATACAGGAGAGACTTAAAGTGAAATTTTGTCACTTTCTCGGGACCGTACAGAGGTGCTGTAAAGTACCCAGGCATTCAAAAATTGGGGCAAATGCACAGGGAAAATGCCAAAAATCCATAAATGCCCGGGCATTTATGAGATTTTTTAATAGAAATACCGATAACTGTCAACAGTCAAACTGATGAATACAATGTAATTTATATTTTTATTTGTTAGAGGTGATGTCCGTGAAAAAGGAGAGCTAGCACTTAAATTTTAAAAATTGATATTGGACCACTTGTAATACATCATTTATTTCAGAAAATAAGTGACCTTTTTGAAAATAGAAACACTTTTTACATCGGACATAGCTTAAGTTTTATAAAAATTGCTCAATTACTCTTTTATGTCATGCTTTTGCAAAGCTAAGTAGCTTTAGATTAAATGATAAATTTGATCGTCATGTAAATTGAACATGTCCTTCTGTTAACCGAAAAAGTGGATATCAACTATATTACTCGGAACAGAATGGCTCAAGAATTATCTGTTTTCTGTACACTGCAGGTTTAAGGCTCTCATCAATTAAGCAGAGTTAAAAATTTTCAAAATGCAATTTTAGAAGTTTTTTCATGGTAACGGAAGGACAAAAATCATGGTAACAGAAGGACTGTGTAGTTAAACTCATTTCCACTCAAGTTTTGAAATACTCTATTAATATAAGCAATTTGCATTCACTGCATAAAACTATCTACATTGTATTCATTCGATTTGGTGTTTTAAAAAGACAAGAATATGGACTGGTTAATGTTAAACCATAGTGTTCGGCAGTAGTTAACTACTAGTTGTATCTACTTTTGTTTTGAACTAGTTAACTACTAGTTCAACTACTTTTTTCCCAACTTACAACTACTTTCGAAAAAAAATTTTAAATCTATTTTTTGAAAAAAAAAAAAAGCTATTTTTTAAACATTAAAATTTTTAATTTTTTGCTTATTAATATTACTCACACAAATGTATTTTTTATATTATGTTATACAAAGGAAAAAGTACTCATAAAAAATCATAATATTTATTGCAGTATTTACGCAAATTAGAGAAAGCTTTCTAATATAAACAATAAATAGCGCCCGCACCAGCACAATGAAGTTTCATTTAAAGACCAAATCTTCATTATTGGAAACTTTATCTCTTCTCCAGTACCATGCATGCGGTTGGGATACCATAAAACACAAGAAGAAAGAAAAAATACTGATTATTTAGGATTGTTTTTTTAGAAGAAAATACTGATTTTTATAATTTTCTTTTTGGAAAAAAAAAGTGATTTTTATATTTTTTTTAGAAAAACTGATTTTTATGATTCTTTTTCAAACAAAATATTGATTTTAGAAGGAAACTATTTTACTTGCATTTTTCCTGGTGTTTATAAGAAAAGTTTGGTGGTTATTTAACACTTTATGATACTCCAAAAAAAGTGATTTTAGGTGACTATTTGCTACAAAAAGCGACTTTAAGTGACCAATGAAAAAAAAAGTGATTTTAGGTGAAAAAGGCGACTTGATGGGAACCCTGTAATTGTGTGCTTTATTAGTGTATATGTTCCATTTCCTTAATACTTTGAGGTAAGCCCTATGTGGTTAACCCTAATAATAAACATCAATATTTATCATTAGGGTAAAAGCATAATTTGTAACAGTTTTTTAAGGTGTTCAACAAAAAAGTTTTACCAAAATGATAAACATTATTTTTGACTCATTTTTCAATTTTGGACCATTCCATGGAAAATTGTTTCTCCGAATGTGATCGCTAACAATTACAAAGTTATTTATTTTTTGCTTATGCTACAAATAAAATTATTGTAAAAAAGATATGTTTGCATATTGAATAGTCACAAATAAAATAATGAGAAATGATATTTAATGAATAAGCTATAGCTAATTTGTATGCTTTTTTACTGTATTTTCTATTTCCATAACGCCTAAAAGTAAGCCCCCATAGGCTCACATGACCATTAGCCAAAGTTCTGTCAATTGTCTTTTAAAATATGGGCCTTATATTATGAAATGCAGTTATTAAGTTCCACATTGACCTTCAATGCACAGAAATACAGGGTCACCAAAAGGGCATTTTTTTTATTTTGTTAGGTAAAAAAGTGTGTTTTTTGGCAGCACTGAGGGTCAGCCATGTAACAAATGAGCTAATTAAGTTAATATTGAGTAGTACTACACAAGTTAACCCCTATAATTATGGCTGACCATCAGTGCATGAGTCCAGGAGGTCTCAGATATGGCATTTTTTCACTTTCCGCGACAAAGTTTACCGAACCCTACCAGGTTGCATTGAAGGTCAGCCATTAAATTTATGACATTATTCACTTTAACTACTAAAGCTAATATTATAATAACAAGAATTACTTTGGCTGATGTTCAGTGCACTGAAATAATCAAATGCAAAAAGATGTCGATTTGAAAAAATACTGGGCCACGACGCACTTTAGGAATTTTTGGGAGTCAAAAAAAAATTTTTTTAGAGAAAAAAAATTATAGGTATCTTAAAATCATTAGAAAAATCCACCGTAAAAATTTCAACAAAATCAAAAATGGCACGTATAATGACCTGCCTGATTCTTATAAAATCTGCCTCTTAAATTTCTATTAATTTTAGACAGGGTTGGCAAAGTTTTGGACACTATGGTAAAATCCACGGTAAAAACCATGGTTTTTACCGTCCTGTCCAAAACCCATGTGTCCAAAACTGTCCAAAACTATATTTTTCAATAAAATTGTATTTAATTAAAGGAATTCAATAATTAACAAATTAATGCAAATAAATATTAATTAAAATATAATATTTTATTTTTATTAAAGCTTTATTTACTGGATGTTCACAGTTTTTAAAAAAATATGTTTAATTTAAAAAAAAAAGCTAATACATATCATAGTTTTAAAATCTCAAAAATCTCTTAGTTATTGGCATGTTTTATTTTTGTGGTACATTATCATGAATTTCTCTTTTAATTGGTAATTTTTTAAAAGTGCGTGAAAAAATAGTTTCACTCAACAGAATTGACTAAAGTTAAATTTTTTAACATAGTAAAAATAATAGTTTTCACACAACAGAACTATTGGCTAAATTTAATTTCTTTTAACATAGTAAAAATGAGTTTTCACACATCAGAACTATTGGCTAAATTTAATATTTTAACATAGTATAAATAAAAGTAATAATAAAATTTAATTGAAAAATAATATTTGTTAACATTGTTTATAAAGTGTGCAGCAATTAAAAATAGAAAGATTTTCAAAGTACCCAATTTGAAAGTTTTGGACAGTTTCGGACACTTTCAGACAGTTTTGGACACTTTCGGACAGTTTAAGACGGTAAAAACCACCTGTCCTGTCCAAAACCCCAACCCTGATTTTAGAACATAAATATCGGCATTTTTACAGAGCATCTTTAAACAGAAAATATGAAAACATTTTTTATTATATCCAGAAAAAAATTATATGTAATAAAAATAAAATATAAGTTATAATAATAATACAATAATTTTTATTAATTAAAATAAAATATTTTTGTTGAAAAATATAAGTATGTTTTGCAAATAATTTTTTTATACCAATATATCTTACTGATCCTCTCTGACCATTTGTATAATCATTACAATAACATTTTCCATTTTAAACTGCCATTAAAGCTATTCGCTGTAATTTAGGACTTTTTGACGAGGAGTCAAAGTCCAGTATTTCAATGGAATGTGAATGTTCATCTTCCAGCAACGTTGCTTCAATAAATTCAGATACTGATTCTGATTCAAGTTAATCACAAAAATAAAATTAAATTTACATCCAAAGTTAATCATAAATTTAAAAGCAACATTTTTTTATTGGTTTATTATTTTTAATGTAAAAATAATTAACTCTGAACAGAAGTAATGATTATAAAGCAGGTAGATTTTTGTAAATTATCAAATAAATTTTTTTACAGAAAGTTGCTCAGTTTTTTTTTCCTAAGTTTTCTACATGCATTTATATGTTATGTATATATACAGGGTGCAAAGCAAAGTCCTTAGGAGGCTTTTATCTGTGCAACTGTTGGTCACAAACTTATACTTCCAGCTATAAAAATGTTTAAAAATTGCAAGCATTTATGATAATAGCATTTTAAAATTTAAAAAATCAATTTTGTAAAAATTACACAAACTTATAGACCCTCAGTCTTTATAGTCATATTTAGTAAAAGTTGACGCCCATCCTAACGAACATAACACAAAATGTTTCCCTTCTGTATGACATAAATATGTTTCCCTTCTGTATGACATAAATAAACAGAGATATTTAGTTTCAATGTTTGGGATTTTTTCACTATTTTTTGGCTTGCATTAAGGGGTTGATTAAAAATTTTCAATGAAGTATTCATTCTATTCATTGTTCAATGAATATTTCATTCAGATTTTTTAAGCGACCCCTTGATAAAGTCCGAGGAAATGCGAAAGAATTCCAAGCTTTGATATTACATATCTCTGTCCCTTTTTCTCATGCAAAAGGGAAACTTTGTGTTATGTTATATTTAAAAATATAAAATATTTAAAGAGAAAACATTAGAATGTAATTATCATAAATTTCTGAATGTATTATGTTATACTAGAAATTTCAAAATTTTCAATTTTTCTGGGAGGAAATAAACCCCTTCGGAAAAAAAAACCGAAAAACCTATTTTTTCCCCGAAATTTCCTGTTTTTTTCCGGCCATTCCCATCTCTACACACAATCTCTTTCCATATTTTTTTTTTTTTTTTTGCAGCTACGGGTTCAACCTGAATGTAAAAACATCAGTATCTAAATTCATAAATTTAATTTTTATTGAAAAATGATATAAAGATCAAGGCATCAACTTTGATACCAGTCACAGAAAAGATGTGGAGAGCGCTGGTGTGAAGCAACATTTCGCTTATAGAAATGAGCAGTGTCATACCTGTAAAATGGACATTTTTCAAGAGAGGCATTTGAACATTTTACAATTTATTTTATATAATTACCTTATTTGTTTCAATGATTATTATGATAGATTTTGTTCAGAAAATCATTATTTTACTCGTTTTCTCTCACATGATGGATGTTAATAATGTAAAAAAAAAAAAAAAAAAAAAAAATAGAAATACGCAACTATAAAAAGTAGTTATGACAGTATTGCACCAAAAAAGTGCAGTTGACCTCTAGCTCAGGGGTGCCACTCTTCAAAAGTTTTAGACCAAACTTTTAACAATGCACATAACCAAATCACGTAAATTTTTACAAACATGTGGAATTTTAAGATATACACATATACTTGAATGTACTAATATTATCTCGAAAATTCTCCCCGATTTCCCCCGAAAATTCTTGCCTTTTCTTTTATTGTTTTCTGATGTGAAAATATCATTCAATATATTTAACCACACACAAACAGTTTCTATAATTTAATAATTATTCAATTGTATACCTTGTTTAAAAATTGTTAATAATGAAATATTTATTTTGAAAGGAAGAGCAAAGAGAGAAAAAAAATGCACAATATATTTCAATCTTATGTTCACTTTACTTGGTTTTTTTCACAAGACACATGTTTTTTTTTTTTTTTTTAGTGTTTTTGTCCTTTTATGCAAATTAAATGCTTCTGTTCCATTTATCAATAGTAATAAAAAATTGCCGATTTCAGCAATTTTTTAAATTTTGAAAATACCGAATTTCCGGTATTACAATGCAAACTTCTGGTGTATAACCCGAATACAATCACCTCTGGTTAATTGTTTTATAATTTTGATAACAATCCAAGTTGAGGGGTTTGTGCTCGCATTCAATATTTTGATAGAGATTTTTTTTTAAAGTTTGTTTTTTCAAAACGACAAAATGATTTTTGTTGATTGTTTGCTTTGATTGAAGGCCGTATCCAGAGAGGGGGCCGACGGGCCTGGGCCCCACCCTGAAATCCCGAAAATTTTCAAAATGTAGCATATATTCCTCCCTGAAACTGTCCTCAACATAAGTGTTTCAAAGTCAGGTAGTAGGGGGTTTCAAAGTCAGTCAAGTGTTTCAAAGTCAATAATTATTTTCAAAAAAAGAAACTCATAATATGCACTGAATGAGCCCTACGTAAAGGGCCCAACTCTTTCTAAGAAATGTCTTTAAATTGTTCAACTGAACTTTAAAGTTGATTGAGTAACCAAAATTGTCGGAAAAATTTCCTTCAGTTACGAACTTCAAAATTTCAATAAAAAAGTTATTAATTGTGAAATTCATATAACTCAATAGAAAGTATAAAGGTTTGACAGACAGTTTTTTGAAAAATGTCATTTTTTAAAAATTGACAAGCTCACAAAGTACTATTTTGTTATAAAAAACATTCTTCCGTTACCCACGGAATTCCCTAGAGCTAGTTATTGCCACCAGCAGATATAAAATGTTTATGTTTTGGTTAAGAGAATTACAAAAGCTAAAAATTCAGATGGAGACCCAGTTAACAGTACTACTACAATGAATAAATATTCAACGATATACACATTTCTTCAAGTATTTAGCATTGAACAAGAAAATTTGCTTGAATATATTCCGAGGGGTCCGAAAATGAACTACAAAATAATTTAATTAGACAATTTGCATTTGAACATGCAGCAAAAATTTGTTGTTATTTTGTTTCAACTTGGAAGGAGAGCAGTAAAACTTGTCAATTGGATGAAATATTTCCTGAAACAACATTCTGGATTATTGTTAAGAAAACCTGAGAGTACAAGCTTAGGAAATTGAGATAAAATATCAAGAGCAATATTAATTAATCTGTTATTTCCAGTTTTTCTGTATTTGGAGATTTCTAATACAAGAATATTTTAAGCATTTGTGTTTTATCACTTCTGTTGCTGGGGAAAGGTAAGTCCTCAGTTTGTTAAAGTATGGTATTATAATGAGATTCATAACTTTTACTGGCTTCAATGAATTTAAAATTAAAGGCATGACGGACATTGAGCTTAATTATATATGAATGAAGTTGTATGAATACCACTTTATAAATCCAATCGCAAAATGATCAAGATTAAGAGGAATATTAGTTTCATAAATATATTTTTTACATGCAATGTATGTTTACATTGTATCTACAAATTCTTTTTTACTTCAGTAAGGAAACTTTCGAGGTTGGTTGTCTATTATTATTATTAAATAAATTTTGCATGAAAGATATAGATGAACATTTTGCAATGGCCACAGTTGCTCTAAAAAAAGGTCTACATATGTGTCCATTAAGGAGTTCGACTATGTTCATATACGTTCCCTAAAAACGTTTAAGAAGACCATATCAATTTTCAAATTCATATATTATACTTCAATGGTTAAACAAAGTTAAAACAGAAAACAAAGTAATAGCTGTCGATTACTTAATGCATGAGAGAAAATAAAGTGGATTAATAGAACACACGTGTAGTAGCTGCAAGGAGTATACATAAGAAAAACATACAGAATACTTCCATCACTTTCGTCTTTATTTCAATTCTCAATTAAATTTCGAAATATTTAAAAATTATGGGTAGGAAAAGTATATATATACTTACGGAGTGGCTCTCTGACTATATTCATTAGCAATGGTTTCTATGCCACCCGCTCTAGCAACGGCAATATAAGAATTTTCATTTCCGATATCGATCCCTATCACAGACATCTTTTTTAAATGTTGTATTACTATCAAACTAAATAAATAAATATCACTAAAAGAAATAAATAACTCAGAATGGATAAAATGACGAAATACAAGCGAACAAGTGCGATGCTATATCATACACCTACAAGTTTAATCATTAAAAGAAAGTTCAGGAACATTGGCTAGAAATTACGGTTACGATTAGCCGGCTTTTATAAGCACATTGCCAATTCTTTCGATAAATAACGTCATGTGCCTAGGAAAAAGAGTAGAGGGAACAAACGTCCTCGAAGTAGGGCAGCAGCTAATATCGTCAAGCAAAGCAAATGCTTATGACAACTCAACATACTTCGACCGTCGGCATCAGCATTTGACGATTCAGCGATGGAAAAAGTGGTTGTGTTCCGAAGCGTTCAATGAATAATCTTAACTTTTAGTTGAAATTTTTGACCAAATGCTCAGCGAACCTCCGCAATACGGAAAGTTACGTGAAGGACCCCTTTACTTAAACAACATAAATTTGCTACTTTCGTTAAAAATGTCATTCCGCCACATACGGAATCGCATGATTCCTGATGTACCTCATGATACCTGACATGATTTTAATGTTTTATTACTCGTGAAATTTCGAAACTTTTCAGAAAAGGAAGAAAAAAAAGTCATAGTTTGAAAGTCTTAAATAAAAGATTAATACAAATTTTATGAAAAGGAAGAAATAGTATAATTACTGTAATATCATAGAAGAAAGATTGAAATGGTCTAAAAACGTAATGTCATGAAACGATGAATGGAAAAAAAACGTGTTTCATTAAAAGACATTTAACCTTGGCATTCCTGATGGATACAAACATTACTGTCAGGACTTGAGATTAAGGAACCGAAAGAATGCGTCCGTATGCAAGTATGCTAATGAGAGGCAAATCAGTAATTATTGAAGGAAGCTTTTAGCCTTAATAGTATTTTTCGATTGCAACACAGTTTAAGACATATAATTTATGAAAAAAAAAATGTAATAAAGCAAAGCGGCTTATGCGCTATACATTTTGATATTTTTCAGTAAAATGGCACTTCTAGTTCTCCGCATTTTCCTGACTTTAGCTTCTGTAACTCTTTCCTGTCCCCAAGGCTATTTGGATTGACGCCCTTTTGAAAACACACACACATTAAAGTAAATAAATAAATAAATAAAAACAAAAATAGAGACCGTGACCAACCAGTTAAAAGTCATTTCACTGTCGGAATTCTAGTGCTGCAGTGAGAACGACCTTTTAAAACGTATGGTAGCTTTTCTCAACAAATTAAGTTCGATGTTGAATTGTTTGTTTTTGAAATAAAACCAGAAAGTGATGCAAGGAAAAAGGTCGTTATTTTGTTTATAGACCTTGTATACAAATACAAATGTGACGACCAGTAACAAGAGCAGGGCCCAGCTAGGCTGGTCCTATAGTCAATTTAACAATCTCCAACAAACATCAAGAGCCTTCTCAAAAGTTTTTACCCTACTAGTCTCTTCCGGCAAACTATTCCTACAACCCTACTGAAGTAGTATAATTTTTCCTAATTTAAAAAGTAGCTTGAGATTTGAAAAGCTTAAAACAATGACGTCGGGCTCTAGCTTCTGGGCATAAATGTAGCCGATCAACATTTTTCATTTTAATGAAAATAATTGAATCATGTCCCCTCTAACTCTCCTTTGTTCTAGACTACACAGCTACACATATTGAGCCTTTTAATAAGCCCAACTTCATAATCTAAAAGTCGCTTACCAACCTAATATCCCTCCTAATATGAGCCCTTTCAAATAAGGTAATATCCTTCTTTAGTTAAGGAGATCAGAACTGAGGCAGCATACTCCAAATGAGGTCTTACTAAACTTGTGTATAATGACAATACAACTTCCTCAGACCTGTTCGAAATAGCCTTATTGATAAACCCAAGCATCCTGTTACTTTGTTACTTACTATGTTGCACTGCTGACTAAACTTAAACATTACTCATTAATAATCCCAGATCAACAACTGCTTCTGCTTCGGAACCTTGTAAATAATAGCTTGCACGTTTGTTCCCATGACCAAAATGAAGCACTTGACATTTCTCTATATTAAAAGACATACCCCACTTAAGTGCGCCACCTAGAAATTTGATTTAAATCCTCTTGAAGCTGATTGGTTCTTCCTTGGCAACAGTTCCCATGACTTTGACTCCACAGAGATATTGATGTACCCAGAAATATTCTCGCGAATATCATTAAGAAAAATAATAAATAATAATGGCCCTAATAAAACTGAACTTTATGGAGCATCACTTTAAACATCAGTCCACTAAGAATAATTGCCCTTAACTATTACTCTTTCTTTCCTCTTAGGTAGAAAGTTTTTAAACCAAATTAAAGTTTTTTCCACCAATACCAATCTAAGCAAGTTTGTGTAAAGAAGATCTTCATTGAACGCTTTCTGGAAGTCAATATAAACAACATCTACGTATTTTTTTGTTACCTAAAGGCATTTAAACTTGTCATAGAAATGCAACAAATTAGTTGTACAGGAACCTAATTAGTTGTACCTTCCTAAACCCCGCATACTGCAAACCAGTTAACACTCCAATTGAATAATCAATGAATAAAATCTTAAAGGAATAAAACGTTTTAAAATATGCGTTCTAAGAGGCACACTTCAATGCATTTAAAGGATACCATACTTATTTTCTTTCTTTCTTGATAGAATGTATTAATTTTAATATAAAATAATCAAAACTATTATGATAATGCTATCAGTTTTGTATTCACACTTTTCGTACCTGTGAGCTACGATATCTAATAGGGTACAGATAATTTATCAACATTGAATAGCTGAATCTTTTACATAAATGAAATAATAAGTTATAATTATAGTTTGTAGAGCTAGCTTCCTCAGGAATATATTCTTTTGAAACGTAAGGTCTATTCGAACAGTAACGAAAAAACAGTCAGCTAAAACTGACAGAAATTAAGCAGTACACCTAACTAATTTGCTGTTTTGTCAAAAATTAAGGTGCGCATCATTAGACTCATTTCAGACATAAACATATAGAATTTCAATTTTTTATGGATATACATTATTAATTTTTTGTTTCAAAAGTGAGGTACGAATGGACATTTTTGGGATATGGAATTCTTTAACTCATAGAAAAGTGGAATATAGCACAAACCAAAACCATTACATAAAATGATAAGATTATGGCTTTATAAGGTTTACATACTTATAATACAATAAAATATTTAAAAATTACATTAGGTTAAAAATCAATAATTCTAGTTAACTGGGGTACCCGAAAGACAAAAAGTAGAGTTAAACTAAACAATTCATTCATAAATTTGTTACATTAAAGACATTAGTAATATATTGCAATTGCGTTGATTTAAAAGGGAAAAAGGCTGCATGCTTCTGCATAAGTAACATAAAAAAAGTAAAATTGCATTTCAGCCTTGTATTTTAACCATTAGGAAAAATGTTTACTTTTGTCCAGAAGTAATGAAAAATAGATCATAAAAAGGTTATTATTAAAGCAGAAATTTTCGAAATTATTGCATATGGAATACAAGCTTTTCGTGGTTACAAGGCTTTATGAATATATAAAAATGTAGAGGTTCTCGGATTTCATTCCCAATCTCAAAATTTTCAACATCTGCAGAAGAACTTTCGTAAAATAAAGAGCTTCATTGTTATTTGAAAAGAATAATTAATGATATAGAATGAATCACAAAAAAAAAAAAAAAAAAAAAAAAAAGAAAGAAAGAAAAAAAAATAGTGTCATGCCCCCTTTTTCTGGAGTTGACCTTGCGAAACGGTCCATCGTAAATCGCAAATTCTGGCCGCTTGCGATGGCGACCGTTTTCAACCCTATGTTTCAATGCCGGCGAAACAAATCTCCGTGAATGGACAGCAAGCGATGGCGTCAGATCGTCAGATCACAATGCGCAGCGAGTTGCTCGGAGCAGTTAACCGAATTTCAGCCAATCAGAGCAACGCGAGCGCTAGCGCCAGATTGTAAAGTGCGTTTCCGTTTCAACAGTGCCCAATCATAGTCAAAATGCAACTCAAAAGCTCAGCTAATTTGTGGAATAAACAGATGCATTAATTAATGTAATGCATTACAAGCCTCATTTGCTGACTGGAGAACTGTGTCCTTGGTGCCCTAGTCTCCAGTATTAAAGAAATGCGACGCAGTATAAGTGGGTCGAACCTCGGGAGTACTTGGGGTGGATCCCCCTACCTCTGTGTCATAGCCTGTGTTCAATGGAACAAAGCATTTATGTTGCCTTGAAATATCAGTATGGTAAATTCTTGACGATCCTTAGCAGGGAGTTAGTATTAGTTATGAAGAATAGCAGAAATAAAAAGAGAAAGTTTAATTTTTTTTTGTTTAATATAAAGTAGAGAAAAAATAAAAAGAGCAAGGTGTAGTCTAATCCATGAGGGTTTGACCTATGAGGAAACGTTTTTCAATTGTGCTACTTTGACGCTTAAGAGCTAGATATATTTTTCTAATATTTTGCAATAAGTCTTTTAAAGTTGAATATGCCTTGGAGCATCTTGGAGATTTTAAAAAGATCGGATACGCCGTTGAAGTCTGACGTCACAACATGGCGCAGGGCAGCAACAAATGAAGCGCTTGTTTTAAATGCTGCATCGCTATTAAAGAATGTCCTCTTTTTACGATATAACCCAATTTTTTCCCGAAAATATGCAGTTAATCAGCGAGGTGAAAACCGTTTAAAATAATCACAATTGCAAAATTTTTCGTATGATACGGAAAATGAGGATATTCGAGGAAATGTACGCGCCTCTATGCGTGATACAATATCTAGAGTTTTGGAAAGTAACTATACTATAGTCGATGCATTATATAGAAAACAGAATTACTTATGTCGACGAAGTTGTAATTGCAAATGGAAATTAGTTAATTTGACAAAACTGCTTTATAGCTAAATTTAAGCTCTATTTATTTTGTTCAATTTAGCAAAGTAAAGTTGATTTTTTTCTCATGTAGTATTTGCATTTAAAGTGTAAGAATTTTATTCCCAAATTCCAAATTAGCTATTTAAGTTTATTCTTGTTTTATGAAATTTTTATTACTTATTCTTGATCATATTTTCTTTAACAAAAATAGTTAACTATGAAAATATCAACTATAAATAAAATTGTAAAAGTTTTCTAACACTAACGTTGTAATGGAAATGATAGTGTTTACTTAACCATACACTGAACAAAAACCACAATTTTAAAATTTGCAGATGGGTTTTTTTATGTTATCATAATGGTTTTCTGACTATCATTTTCTAGAAAATGTTACAAATCAGTTCAAAATTTAAGAAGATTAGAAGCCAAAATGCTTTAACTATTAAGAATTTGTAAATCAACAAGCCATACTTTACCAATCCTACTTAGAAAATAAAAGTTTGTCTGTACCTTTTAAAAGCAATGCTTTAAATTTAGGGTACCTATCGGTTATATAAGCCCTACATTGGCACAGATTTTAGAAATGTCACCAACATGCTGTTTAAATGTAGGGAAATCTCGTGCAATTGAAATGTAATAGCATTGCTTTGTATAAAATGCATAATAATAAGAGATAGCATATTATTTGGATAATATACCGGGTCATCAATAAAAATTTAGTTCGATTTTATGCTTAATAATTATATTTTCTCATTATTTCATTAACTTAGACATGAATCAATGAGGTACTCAAAGATGAATTTAAAGTGTTGAACTTTAAATTGTATAAAAATGTAATTGGATACCTATATATCATGATATATATCAGCTTATAAATATAAAGATATATATTAAATGATACATGCTTTGCCAACGTTGAAGATTAGTACCAAATTTTGTAATAAATGTAAAATATGTTATTTTTATATTGTATTTTAATACTGGTGCAAAACACAATACCATTTTCTATTTAAAAAAATAATGTTATGGCAACCCATTCGGGTGCAAAGCGTAATTTAAACGGCCTTTACACAAAGTGTCACTGCCCAGCCGCCATGTTGTGACGTCACAGCTTCAGCGGCGTATTCAAGAGATGCTGAGAAGTGTTTTTTTACTGGGGGAAGGTTAGTGTCCCGATTGGGATTGGTGGTTTTTGCAAATGACCGCTTGGGATCGCCTAAGTTGGAGTTAAAGGTGTTTCTGCTTACTGGTTTGTTATTTTCAAGATTCATTTTGATCTTGGGGAAGGCTCTACATCCCCTGTAAGAGGAATTGTGATTTTCGCCACAGTGGGTACATTTTTGTTTGATAGAATCTTTTTGGTGGGGGCAGTGTTTACGGGTATGATCACCTGCGCAAATTGTACATTTAGGTTTTTGAAATAAATTCTGTGCAAAAATGGCCGAAACCTTGACAGTTAATAGATATTGGGGTTTCTGTTTTTGTAATTTTCAATATTGCGAGGCTGTAGCCAAAGAAGTTTCTGCCCAAGCCCTGAGGGTAATGAACTCCGGTCCACAAATGAAAATTAAGTGGATCGATCTCAAGTACCGGAAAAAACAAAATGAAAATAAAGGAGAGCCAGGTCAGGGGACCGGTGGTGGTCGAGGAAGGACGCTGGTATTGACTCCCCAAGAAGAGAAGGTTTTGTATCTAGTCGGAGAAACCTGAATAACAGGTGTCGTTGGAGAGGACTTTGACCCGTCAGGATGTGAAATATTTGTTATTAATTACTAAACCGTTTTATCGCTCTTTCTCATGAAAAATATCCATTTGCATTCATAAGGAAACAATATAAAGTTAAAAAATTTTTAAACATTACACTTGCAAAACTTTCTAGTTGGTAAAATTGAATATATTTATTTCAATTTGTGGAATGTTTATATGTATATAATAGACACTTTTATGAACCATTAAATGCAACAGCCAATTAATTCGGTATTCCCGATTCTGCGCCGTCGCAGTCTAATATTGTTTGATTGGCATGGGAGAAATCGCAATATGACGTTAGAACACGACATGCGAGCTGCGATCGTTACGTCAGCCCCACCTCCCAAATTCCTTTACCTTTCTAGGTTATTATTTTGGTATCTGTTACGGCCAAAGTCCAAAGTTTGGCCACTTCGCGAATTGGCGGCGGGCCATTTCGTACTTTGGAGGAGAGGAATGGCCAAAGTGGCGATGTAATTGAAACGATCAGTGAATATTCTACTTTGGCCGGTCATTTCACGAAGTGGCCACGATGTTCCGGCTAAAAACGCGATGTGCTCATTCAAGAATGCCCGGTAAGCGGCGCCTCATTGTAATAAGTGATTACGGTGATTTATAATTCATTGTTTAATTAAAGGAAAAGAGGTAAATTTTTTATGTTGACTATTTTACTACTTTTTTAATATCTTTTGTATTTCTAATAACTTTTACTTTAGAGAAAAAAAAAATTGTAGTGGTATGTTTTTTCGCATACCGGGTGGTACGGTGGGACCACAATTTTTTAATATTTGTTTTATTAAAAAGTTAATTTGCTAATATTGCCCCTTTTGTTTTCTTTTTTAATTTAAAAATATAAATCTTCTAATTTAAAAATATAAAAAATAGACAAGTTTTTAAATTAAAATTTAAAAAAGTTAATTTTTTACTTTGTCTCAAATGGCCACATCCCACCGCAGTTAGCTGCGGTTACCGCAGCTAGTAATTTTTAAAGAATGAAGTTATGGTTATACAGAGCCAAGAAATAATACGTGCCAATGATTTTTTCTTCCAACTTTGGCTGATCCTCCCATGCCACTTCGCGATCTGGCCGGCCAATTCCCGAAATCAAGAAAAGATCGGACATTGGCCAGCCAATTTACAGCGTTCTTAGCCATTTCGCGATTTGGCCGGTCAATTCATGAGGTGGACGAATTCAGGCTTTGGCCGTAACATATATATATGTGCGTCTGCGTGTGTGTGTATGTGTAGTATGTACAGCGTCCGAAATCTTTGGTGGTCTGCAGGTCCGAGATCACTAAAATTGGATTCAGACCACCACGGAACAGAATTCAGTGGTTCACAGGAACAGCGGCTGATAGCTGTCAATCGATTGATAACCAGTCATATGAACCAGTCACATTGCTTCATGCATTACGAAAGAAGTGGATATATGGATAAAGAAAGAAAGAAAAAAAAAAGAAACTCACGAATTCATAACCTCCATAATTTTTAAGTTTGTAAAAAGTATATAATCACATTTACAACTTCTTTCCGTTTGAAATTGTGGGGTTTTTTTTTCTTCGACTCTTATTATTAGACCAATGTTAACATCTGCCACGAGTTGCAAGTAGAGATACGAAAAAAAAACATGCAATATGATAATATGAATCAATAGCCTTTCAGCGTCATTTTTAAAAGTAATCGGGCAAGCATCAAACATACAAAAATTTAAAAAGTAAGTGACAGTTTTTAAAAACGCACTGTCACTCACCTCAAGTAAGCGCATAGTTAGTTTTATAAATGGAAGACTAAAATGAAATGTATATTAAACGCTTAAAAATTATATTATATATACGTACTATATAATTTAAAAGAAAATAGCGAACTCACAAATTAATATTAACAGATTTATATAAACAAATAGTAACCAAATTTACACCAAGTAAAAAATATTCAAATAAATAATTATTAAAATAAAAAAAAGGAGTGTTACGAGAATGAAGTAAAATGGTCACACATTGTACTTTGCTTTTATTATCAAAATTCCTACAAAACTAAAGGTCTTAGGAAAAAAATCACTAATGAGACTATGTATGCAAATTAATTTTAAAATAATGATTTTTTTTACTGTTGATTCTTTAACTGAGCTTAGTTATTGAATAATGTGTATATTAGTATTTTTCTAACCATTATAGCTAACATATTGAATTTTTTATAGTTATATTTATAGCTAATAAAAATTTAAAACAACACAGTGGAGTAAAAAGGAGTTGTTCCTCATAAAATTATTTATGATAAAGTTGTCAGAAGGGAGTTTTTGTTTTTTTAGAGTTCTTTAAAACCGAATTATTCAGCTACGCTAAGTATAGACAAAATATGTACTACTAATTTACTTAGAATAAAAACGTAGCTATTTATATTTTAGAGATATCAAAGGCGCAAAATATAATCCAAAGAAATCAAATCGAAAAATGTATCCAAAGAAACAAAAACCACGATTTTTGCGCGAGCCGCCGCCGATTGCTGATGGCAACGCGTAGAGCATATGTCATTGGTCGGGATCAGTCATTCCCACACCCCCTTCGATGTCAGAAAATGAACTCGGCTGAAACTTGCGCGGCTACTCTACGTGGACCCCAGCACACCTATAGTAGAGACCGGTTCGTCGAGGGCTTGCTGAGGGGGAGAAAAGGGGAGCGACTTCGACAGTCGACGGACACCAGCACAGCCCTCCAGTAACTACTTCTTAGGATTTCTAAAACTGTAAGGTAATTGCATTAGTAGTGAGCCAGTACCGATAGTGAGAATCTTCAGTTGTAAGGTTAAAAGAAAAGGAATTTCAATATTCCAAATAGTTGAAAGATTTACTTCTGATTGGTTGGATATCTTAGCAACTAAATACCAAAAGCACAGCCTTCAATTGAAGTTTGAGCTAGAAATTTTGTTACTAAGTTGATCTTTGAAGGCCTCATATGAAAGTGATTCTTAGCCATTTTCTTAAGAGGAAATTTCATTCAACACCATTTTGAGCATACATTCTATGTATTTTCAAAACAAATTGTTATTTGATTGGGCACCGATTAATTATGATTAGATTAAACAATATTAGCAATGTATGAACAATGAAAGATGACCAACTTTTGGATGAATGTTTTACTAAATGCTCCAAAAATGGGCATAGGGGGTCAAGAACTGGAGAAAAAGAGAGAGAGAGATGGAAAACAAAGGATATTGTAAGTATTGCAAATAATTTTGAAAATAATTGATCGGAGTTTGATATTCATATTGCCTTGAAATGAAAGATTCTGACAATTAACGTATATTTTCATCAAAAAATTGCTTGTAAAACAGATGATGTAAATCACATATGACTAGAATCTATAAACGAAAGATTTGATCTATATCAAGCCACTTTTATTGTATTTTTATAGTACATTGTTATCCTTACTAGATACGATTTTAATCTTCCGTTTTAGCACACTTGATAAATCTTGGTTACCCACAACTGATCCATCAAAAGTTTGCTAGCCCATTTCTGGAGCAAAGAAGTGATCTCAAAGTTCTTAATGTTTTAAAAATTGTACTCTACGTATTTTAATAGTTGAGGTGATTATTATTCGAGATAGGAGTTTGGACAACCATACAAAAATATAGATTATCAAAAGTTCTTTAAACTTCAGAAAATATCTTTAAGTGGCCCGCGACTGGTTCCTCATGTATATGCAAAATGCGTAGCGCTCTTAAGCCACACCCTATTTTGTAAGCACTTTACTACCAGTTTATCAGAAATGTTTTCTTCCTTATTATTGAACTTACAATATCCAAAAAGCCTTTGACAAAGTCTGGTATGATGGGCTCATATACAAAATGATAATCCATAACTTCCCAAAATACCTTGTTGATTTAATCAATAATTATCTTAGAAACCGCACCTTTAAAGTACAAATTGAAAATGAAACCTCCATCCAGAAACTCATTGAAAGTGGCGTCCCACAAGGTGCAGTATTATCGCCACAACTGTTCAACATTTTCATGGCCGATTTCCCGACTCATGAAAAAACCATGACCGCCCTCTTTGCCGACGACGCCGCGATCATTGTAAAACACAAAAGACGTAATTGTGTTAAGAAATACGCCCAAGAGCACCTAATAAAAATAGAACATTGGTGTAACAACTGGCGGCTCGCTCTAAACCCCACTAAGACCATTGCAGTCCACTTTAAAAAGAACAATAAAAAAAAAGGCCCCGAAACTCTTGAACTTATGAATAATACCCTAAATTACAAACTCCAAGCTAGCTATCTAGGCATCACTCTCGACTCCGGCCTTTTATTTCAAAAAGCACGTCGAAAAAAAAAACTAGTAAACGCTAAACATAAATTACACCTCCTCCGCCCCTTACTAGGGCGCTACAGTAAACTTTCATTAAAGAATAAGATGTTGATATATAATCAAATCTTAAGACCAACCATTCTCTATGGATTTACGGTATGGGGGCACGCTGCTCGCACTACCATTAACGAAATCCAAATTCTACAAAATAAAACCCTCAGACAAATTGGTAACGCTGATTGGTACGAAAAAAACAAAGCCCTCCACAGCGAATTATCTGTTGACTCAATCTCAAGGCACATTATAAAAAATTCCCTAAAACTGTTCAACAGCTTCCAAAATCATCCAAACGAAGCAATTCGTACCCAATCCCAATACATAAATAGGAACCAGAAGTACCGCTACCCGGCCAGAACCTGTCTGCTCAACTATGATTCTCTCAGTACTAAGCATAATCCTCTTCGAAATCCTCAGTTAGACATGCTCTCCTTGAGATAGTCGTTTTTTTGCTATTCATTTACTTATCTTATATATGTGAAGAAAAAAATTAAAAAAGAGAAAATCCAAAAAGAAAAAAGTATAAATTAAAAAAAAAAAAATGCTTAAAAGAAAAAAAAAAAATTATATATATATATATATTTTGTCGGCTTGTATTTTTATGTAGCTTACTATTCTAACTCGTCCGAGACGCGGACCCCCCCCCCCCCCCTCTGCCCTTCGGGGACGTGATGTAAGCCTTAGGGCGCATTGATCTATCTCCTAACGACGTACGCTCACAAAGGAGATCTGGGTAAAAGGCACCTCCCGGGGCCTAACGGCCCATCAACAAATATAAGTGATGATATTGAACTTACGAGTCCATAAGGACTCGTAAGTTCAATAATAGTAAGCACTTTATCACCAGTAATTGTATAAATACATATAAATGTATTTATACAATTACTGGTGATAAGGTGCTTACTAAACGGGCGTGGCTTAAAGAGCGCTACTTTACATATAGTATATATATGTATACAAAGCGTTAGAAATGACTACAACTCGGACACTACTCACATACCTTCCCAGAAAATGGCTTCTTCTAGTGCATAAATAGTAAAACATTTTCATAAACTTAAATATGTCAGCGATAGAACACGTTTTCAGTTACCTTCTTATTCGTTTCATAGTTTCTTTATGTGACTGCTTGCATACCTTTCGTATAATTCCTCAAATTTGAAATATTGAGAAAACGAAAACCTTTCTTTTCATTTTCTGTTTACGGGAGACTTCATATTGAGTCCTGATGTCTGTGTCCGTTATCACAATGTTCGTAGACACCCTGCAGGCTTCTTTCTATCATTTCTTTTACATAAGTTAAATGGTTAAAGTGGACTGATAATAAGAGATAATATAGAATTTGCTTTTTGGTTGGGCAGTTGGATGGTTAAGAAAAACTGCATGATTTTACATAACACAAAATATTTATTTCTTAGACTAAACTTCTTCCGCCATTTTAGAAGCAAGAATGAAGTTATGTTATCACAAAAAAATACTGATTTGCTTTGATATTTAGTACTTTAAATAGAGCAAAAAGATGTGACAATCATAATAACAGACACGCGGAATTAATTACACACACAAGCATACACACACATGTATAGATGTGTTATTCTTCCTCTTTTTGAATTTTTAATAAGAATCATAAGCTTTCTGAGTCCAATGTTTTCGGGCAAGAGATATAAAAAGCAAGGGGGAAAAGATGTCATGATATTAACGAAAGGAAATAAGACTGAAAGCCACTTCATCACATTTTGAACCAGACTTTTATACTTTATTTTGGTATGAATTAGCAAATTGATAGATAAATGAATAATGAAAGAAAGAAAGAAAAAGGAGTAGTTATGATAGCCGCTTCATCATATTTTTCACTTTTATATTTTAATTTTCAGTAAAACTGAAAACTTGTTTTCCAAAGCAAAGAGTCTTTTAGCATAGAGATAAAAAGAAATATTGCTACATGCTACGATAATAAGTTTTATAATGAAATTGTGTAATATTCCAAGGACTTCAAGATGCTTCAGGTTTCTATTCTGGTTTCGCGATTCACCATATACCAGCTTTATTTCTACTTCAAAGAAACAAGAACCCCAATGAAATTGCGATCGTCTTACCATTTTCAAGTTCTATTTCATCTGCTTCTTAGTTTACGCTTTGTGAGAGACGTCTTTATGTGTATCAAGTACTGCAATGCTGCAAGTTTCGTGATACACTAAAAAAATTCTTTTCTCATACAAAGAAGATCAGGTCATGTTATTTTTCTTATCTTTTTAACTTTTTCAATCTAGAAAATTTTCTTTAATTAAACGAAGGAAGAAGGAGTTTATTTCATTTTTTGAAGCTAACGTTTAATTTGAATTTATTTATCAAATGCTAAGAACGTGTTGGTATCCTTTTAGAAAGCGCATTTTATACAAGTTGGATTTTACATTTGAGAGTTTTGTTACCTCATTTGAGGCAGATAAACTTGAGGAAAATAATTAGTAACATATATAGGATAAATGTTTATTAATATAGTACTTATTAATTTCCAGTTGGACTTTGATGGCTTTATAAACTTATTTCTACTTTTTATTGAAATTAAATGACTTTTATTGTTTTCTTCTTAGTATGTTAAAAAATACAAGAATGCGTTTACCATGTGATTGCTTCAGATCTTGTTTTCCATTTAAATAACCACCATTATTGTGACTTTAACATATTGTCTTCTAAGAAGCTTGTTACAGGCAACACAGCGGAAGTTATGAAAACATGCCAATACACGACTTGATAATCTGAGAAAGACTTAGATGTCTACGTGTTTAGTTTGTGATATCATCAGACGTTTTGCACTTACACCTTTGGGTTTGTGGCTTCTTGCGCATTTCGAAGAGTTGATCCGATTAGAGTGAAAATTATTATTTTTTATTTACTTTTTTCCAAATAGGAACTATTAAGAACGGGGGGGAGGGGGAAGCGAATTTTATTGCATGTTTTGTTTTTTTCTTAAAGATTTAGTTGTTTTAACAAAATAAGATTTTATTAGAAATCACCTAGACTTTTAGTAATTCGTTCTTGAAATAGGACAGCTAATATTTGTTTTTAGAATAACGGCTTTTAAAAATTATCTTCAAAAGGACTAGGTGATATTTCATAAAAAATAACTAAAATCAAAATAAATGTGACACACGAATCATTACCTCACTGTTATGATCGCTGTATTTTGAAATGTATTTAGATTTTCGCAGGAAGAAATCAGAATTGGTCAACAATCTAGTAATGAACAGCTCCAATGTGATTTTTTTGCACTTCTAGATGTACAAAACGAAGCATTTGTTAGCTTGATAAAATGCGGAAAAGTAAATTTCATTAATGCAAAATTTTAACTAATAATCCCGGGTTTGCTTCGATGCAAGACTTTAATTTCGCCTTAACCTATGAAGGAATAGGTAATAGGAAATTTCGAGCAGAAAAGGTAATGAATTTACCTAAATCCTTATATCTCTATATTTCAGCCGTGAATGCCAGACAGGTTAGAAACGAGAAAAATATATCCTTTATATTTTATTTTTGACGATTTACGTCCAAACTTGTCGTTCTTATAGGGCAAAATAAATAAATACAAAAGACAACAAAAATGCTTTTCTATTATCTTACATTCATTACACGCACACAGTTACATAACAATTACTGAAATTATTAAGTTCATTACAATTTTTTTTGTGACTTTTTCAACTGAAAAGTAGGAATGCACCAATTAATCTACAGCAATCGGTAATCAGCTACAATCGACCAATTTTTGCCCATTAGTCGGCGAATTTTTTTAAAAATTAAAGTTACTTTTAGTATGCCAAAAACCATACTGAATGAATTCATTAATAATGACAAAAGTGTGCTCCCTCCTCGAGCGATTTAAATTGCATTTAAAACCCATTTAAATTGCCTACTTTTCCAAAAAAAGAGGGGGGGGGAGAGGAATTATAAAAACATGTGCTAAATTAAAGTAAATAAAAATAAATAATCTAATGATAATACATAATAATAATAAAACAAAATTCTTTGAAAAAGTTTATGCATTAATTTTTATTGTATCGTATTAAAAAAAAGCAAAGCTCGAAGTTATGCGATGAGAATATGCATATCTGTCGGTTTTCCCTTCCCTCTAATTTTTGAGGGAACACTCCAATTCAAAAAAATTTCTTTTTTTACTTTTCATGCATAAATTTCAACATGCATTTTACAACTTTCTTTTAAAAATTGCTGCTTTTTCATTCACCAAAAGGTGTATTATTATATTAAACATCCTTTGATTGTTTAAAATTTACACACGCTTTTAATTTCTTTCAGATGAATTGATGTTTCATGCAAGTTTTTTTTTCCAATTCATTTTATGTGCAAATTCATACTTGATTATGACATTTCTCATGCATCAATACTTTTCTCCATATCTATATTTAGCATAATGCTTAAGATTACTTTACAGATACATTATAAAGAGTAAAATCCTAGACAAAGGGGCTTCTAATAATAAAAACAGTGGGCTTCTAAACAGCTTCTAATAATAAACACTTTAATAGAAATAAAATTTCACGTTAATTTAAAGCGCATTTTATTATTTTTGCAATTTTCATGTATTTTCACATTTTTATGCATGCTGTCGTCTTTTTTGCTTTGTTTTTATTGATATTCCTTTTTACTTCCTGTACTTTCAATGGATTCGTTTGTTGCTCTCTTATTGGTACCTTTCCTGCTACTTCTACTTCCACTTCACACTGCCTTTATTCTCATTGGTTTACAGTTATTTCCTTGGCTATATAAGCTTTGTTTTTGTTGTTTTGTCTGCTTCATTTGGATGTTTTGCATCTAGAAGCTCTCTGTCGCATTGAAAAAGGGATTCCAAGCAATCCCGAAGCATATGTTTGCGCTTTAATGCTCATTTGTGCTTTAAATTAACGTGAAATTTTATTTCTATTACTGTTTACTTGCACAAAGTTAAATTATTATTAATAAACACTTTATTTAGTAGATACTAAATAAAGTGCCTACTGGTCACCGACTAGTAGCATCTAAGAGTTCGAAATTTTGGTCTAGTTAACAGAATGTGATTTTATTAACAATCAAAACGAAAATTAATTCACAAAATTTAAATAAAATGTGAAAAATTTTACTTTTTAAAATATGAAAATGGGGAGAAACAAACTGTTACTTGCAGAAATTAAATGTTAGCTAATTCTGGAAAGTGGAAAATCGTAAACAAAAAGAATAGTGATGGAGAAATGATAGTAATCAAAATAAGTATCATTACAATTAATCGGCTGCCGATTTATCAGTATTGACTGATTATCTTCTGCTAATTAATTGGTAATCGGCTAATTTGCTTATCGGTGCATCCCTACTGAACAGTGTGCTTGTGATTCGACCGCATGATGACACTTTAATTTTAACATTAGATGAAATAAAAAAGAGTATAACAATAGGGAAGACATGAGCAAGTTGTTTCAAAACTTTTAAACATTTTTTCTAGAAGTTGCACTGCGAGTATTTTTTATGAAACGTGCTTTAAAAATTATTGCAACTATTGTAGATTCGTACCATATTTTTTGAAAAAGAATTAGATAATGGTAATTCAATGAGTGAATAATTATATATAATCGTGTATTTTGGAACAACTTACCCCACTACCTGGGCATGTTGGTACACTGACCGGGGAAAGTTGTCACATAAAATATTTTAACTAATAATAATAGATCTAGCATCTTTGTGTGCATATATAATTTTGTTTTGCTATTTTTACGTAGTTTTTAAAGAAATTCAAAGGGAACAAACAATATACTGTAATAAAAGTATAATTTCACATATTGCTCATTTGTGTTTTAAATTAACGTGAAATTATATTTTTATTACAGTTTACTTGCACAAAGTTAAATTATTTTTAACAAACAATGTAGTAGATAAAAAAAATATTGCTACACATAAAAGATGCTGCCTTTATATATAACGGCGATCCTTTTAAATTTTACTGCAGGTAACAGCGTTGACTAACTAGTAAGGCGAAATGCAGTTCGTTTTAAAGGAGGCGCGAAATCACAATAAATAGAAACTCTTGGATTCGAAACTTAGAAGAAAAGTATCCTGCTTCAAAATCCTTCAATTCAATTCCACTAGAATTGTTAGAAAGTGCATATTCAACTCTTCATGCTTAAAAAATTATGCGCTCTGGTGTAACTTTGTCTGTCCCTTTCGCTAATGGTCAGCAAAGAAGAACCTTGGAAGTTAAAACTCTTCCAAGGTCTTTTGCGGAGAGAGAGAGAGCAATGGCACAGGCAGGCGGTAGCTTCTGCGATAGGCAAATGCATAACGTTATTTATGTGTAAAATTATACAAATTTTCCACCGTGAAAATATATGTCAGGGAATTTGGGACAACATTTATGTATAAGGGAAAAGTGAGTGTATGAGCACGCACGTATATATGGTCGTATTTGTTGGAATTGATAGTATTATAACGGTTAATATATGCCTTTTCCCTTTGCTTCATTAACTTCAATGCTAAAAATGATGATCCCTTTGTAAATACCTTCCGCGCTAATGGTAAGAATGCAATAAAATTTTTTGTTAAGACGAACTGAACACTGAATTCAATTTCGTTGTGAAAAATAGGGTATTCTGATCAGAATTTTGAAACTAGTGTTCATTGTAATATGAATACGACCCTTTATGAATTTTTTTAAAAATAATTTAAAAGAACTTAATTTAATATCGATTGTCACTTTACTTATTTTCCCATGACAAAAATTGTTTTGTAAAAGTGCACAGAAGGGAAACTGAGTGTTTCTTAAAATTTACGAAAAACTTGTTCAAGTTTCTTGATAACAGTTTCTGAATAACATTCTCGTTTCTCCACTCTGTAAAACTACAGAGTAAGATTTGTTGTTATGTGAAACTGAACACTTGAGATCTATGACCACCAGTTTAAAAGATTAGAATTTCCCCAATATGTATATATCTATTGTCCGTTTCCTCGATCTCAACAAATTTAAGCATGGGAATTTATTGGTTCAGTAAGATACGGGTGTATGTGACATTGTGAATCGAAAACTATTGATGTAACGGAATTTCAGATCAATCACGAAAAAAAAACATTGCCAAGAAATCATCGATAAGCAGTAAAAATGAAAATCTTTCACACTACAATCATAAATTGTTTCATAAAGTTAATGCGAAGCAATTAGATTAAATAAAAGTTTTTACATACACAGGTTTGGTAGTTTAATTGTAATTTAATCTGCAATCTCTAAGGTCAATCTGGTTTATAACGTCACCTTGATTTTAATGTCATAAATATCGTGCTCTCCAATGTCGTTATAACGAAATTTCACTGTGCTTCTATTTATAAGGGTCGTTCAAATGAAAGTGGCACTACAGTCGGTTAGTATGCAAAAGGAGTTATTGCAGTAATGCCACTTTGATTTGAACGAAAGCAGAGTGCAAAAAAATAAAATCGGGTACATTCTGCTGCCTTTTAAAAATTTCCCGCTGTAGCGCTTGTGTGACTGTCACTCCTACAGCCTGTCCTGCATATGTGTACGCACGCACATATATTAATATACATAAATGAAAGTTTATACAAGTTCCGTTGATTTTGAATTCATTGAAGTACGCGGTGCGGGTATTGATTTCGAAAGAGAAGGTCGACCGGCACTAGCAGGAGTGTTTGTAACCTTCGAGAGCACGTGACAATTCGCATCTTGTGACTGAAACCAGCCAGACAAGATTTCTTTTGAAAGTTTTTTGCATGTTGAAGGGTCCATGCATTACATAAGTCCAGAAGTGGATATTTGGGTTAGTAACACGCAGCATTGCTAACTTGAGACGATTCAAAGAAAGACTGGAAAATCGAATGGGTGAAAATTGATTAATTGTCGACATTATTTCGATGTCGGAGAGGAAGAGGAATCTTTCTCAGTAGCAGAAAAGTAATATTACAGAATATTATGAAAAAGTAATATTAAAGATTATTTCTTTTGCAAAGGGAAGCATAAGAAAAAAGAAAAAAAAAATTGCGAAAACGTTTATTTATTTTTACTATCATGCCAGGAATGAATTTTTTGAAAGGAGTTTCGGAGACCCGTTCTTTTTCACTGCAAGTTCGTAAGTCGGTGTTTTTCTTTGATGTCTTTGAGATGGTTGAAAAATAGCCTGCACAAAAGGAGGAAGATAAAAGCAAAGCGCTGAACTTGGTGATATCTGCAAAATAGATAACGATCTTTTTCATCTCCAGCGATTTTTAAATAGTCGAAATAATAATTTTTTCTTTCCCCCCTCCCCGCTACAAATAGATAAATAAAAATAAATTGTGAACGTTTTCTAGCTTATATTTGTATTTTCCAGCCAGCTAAAAACGTCTGCTTCAGTTAATTCATCTCATAATGTGAATTTATGCCCTTTGACTTTTGTTACATAAAGGGAAAAAGTAAGCTCTCCCAATGAATAGCTCTCCTATTGCCGCTATGATGATGATTGCTAATCATGTGAATGGTGGTTCCAGCCCTTTTCCAAAATCAAACTCATCTGAGGAAGAAGACAATCTTCAATTGAATACGTCAAGTGTGCTGAGCAGGACCTATTCAGAATTGGAGAACTCTGGAGTTTTCATCGCTGGCTACACAGGTCCTATTCATCGATGGGAACATCCAGGATATCAATTCCTCACCGAATCTGCTCAAGGTAAGTTACCAGCTGCAATTCAATCTTTTCCAAATTTCATTCATTTGTGTTACAGCATTTAACCGTGTGTAAAATGCCTCCATCATATTTAGTACAGTGTTTTGAAGAAAAGAAAATAAGTGCTTTGTAGAGTGATAAACCGGATTAAATATTAAGCCATTTCATCAGTAAAGTTCACCTTTTCAAAACTTACAAAATCCATGTCACTTTCATCTGCCAGTTCGTTATCATCACTAACTTCATTTTTTTGCCTCTTCAAGGTCATGATGATCTTCATATGATAAATTCTCTTCATTTAAATCAAGATCGTTGCTAATTTCACATTACGAGAAAGTTTTGACTAGCATTCACGTTCCCATCAAGATATCTTGAATCATTATCAGGTCATTTGTTTTTCTGTTGGTGCTATATTAAAGTATTTTTTTAATTGAGAATGATTTTGGAGAGAAAACAAGTATTTAGGTTATTAAAAAAAAAATTAATTTTCACTCCCCCCTTTTTTTTCTGAATAGAGAATAGACGAAAAAACAAACTAATATATATTTCTCGGTTCTAGCTTAAAAATATTCGTAACTATGAGTAAGAATTGTAAACTTAAAAATAAAATTCTAATCAATTACTGATAAGAAAAATAAGTTTAAAAAACTAACCCGACTACGGGAAAAACTAAAATGATAGAAAAACGTATTGAATAAGACAAGTACTTTAATTTAGATAGTTCTGTTCATTTAGCTCTATCATGTAGCAGTTCCAGATCAATAATAGTATAATTCTTTTCAAATGTCTTGGTCGTACGTTGTTAAATTGTTTTAATTTATCCACCAAGTTAAAATGTGTTTTTTGTAGTTGACAACGCACGGACCACGACATTTAAAAATAATTATACCGTTATTAAAGTTGAAATGCCAGATGACTTTAGTGGAACTAAATAAACATGACCTATCTAACACATCAAAATACTTGTCTTACTCAATACTTGTTTCTATCATTTTAGTTTTTTCCGTATTCGGGTTACAGTTTTTTAACTTTTTATTTTAAAGTATTTTTTTAATTGAGAGAAAATAAGCCTAGCTGGGCCCTGAGCCTGTTGCTGGTCGTCACTTTTGTATTTGTATTTGTATTTACTTCAAACTTTTCCGTTTTAACTTTTGATGTGAGAGCACTGAAGTCAAATAATGTGGAAAACCAATTAAAAGTGTTCAAACTGGAACGTGTGGAACAGAAGATAAAAATCTACCTCTGTTCATTATGGAAGAAAGTCAAATATGCAAATTTTCAAAGCTGTGTGGTAAGCAGAATTTCTAGAAGAACACTGTTTGCCATCTCCAGATTGCAAGGTATATGACTGAAAAACAATTGGAAGAATTAAATTATCGTATCCGGGAATTTTTTTCGGGTTGTTTCCTGGTTACGTCCATTACAATATGGAAATGAATAAAATCTACTTCAGAGCTACTGTAAGCGAAACTTTGAAATAGGTGTCGCGGCAGGGAAAGGGGGAGGAGTGATCTTTCTATTTTCAATTGGATAATGTTTAATTTTTACTGATTAAGAATGCCTTTTCAACCTGTAAATTTTGGATCTAGCATAGTATGTAATCCAAATCAGCAACGTGATTATCATGCCCCAAGATAAAAAGGTTAATATATTATCTGATATTTTTAATGTTATTTTAATATCTATTTTGGTGAGTTCACGAAATATCGCGTGATTGGCAATGAACATGTTAATTTTATTCTTCATTTCTTTACAAATATGACTCTGGATACGTAATTTGTTTCACCCTTCACAGCTATTATTATTGTAATTATTATTATTTTTGAACTTACAGAGTAAAAATTCAAATTTTTAGAAGGATACCCCCCCCCCCCTCCTGAAAGACATATGATGTAAAAATAATAGGAAATGTTCAAATTACAACATTTTTGGATCATAATAAAATAAAACCGTACTTCCATTTACAATAAGGAAATAATTAAAGTCGCTAAAATTAAAACGTTGTGAGTTGAGCAGATTTGATTGCATTATGTTCATTAGAACTCAATACATTAACGAAAAACGTAAGGGTTCATTTTTAAGGTCTATGTTTTCCAAGCAACGAAAATGAACCTAGAGGAACACAGTGAAATAATTTTTCATAATATTTTTAAAATAAACATGTTTTGGGGGTTGCATTTTTGATTTTGATTTGTGGAACAAAGGTTTTCTACTTGATTTCACAATTCCTGTCATTGCGTTCGTACGGATCAGCTCTACGGTCCCTTAAACGGCATTAAAATGAATTTATAAGTATAGCAAAAAAAAAAAAAAAAATACTTCTGCTAATTTTGAGTTGAAATTTTGGAATGCCCTTATAATAGCTCATCTAGTTTGATTTTTCATCAAAATGTATTATGGTTTCAGATCAAATTTTTTAAAAATTAATTCATAATTCATAACTGAACACTTATTTAATAATTTCGACTGTGAAAACAACGTTTTTATTGTTGGGTTAGCTTATATTTTCATATAAAAAGCAATATTTGCCATACCCATTGTAGTTTAGATATTATATGCAAAAATATCAGAAAACGTTTTAACACTACGGAACGTGTTTTTCGCTATTTAATTCTGAAGCAACGAGTGAACGGAATTACACGAAAATTGGCATGCAAAGTTAAATTTTGATGCTGAATGCAAATATGTTGTAAAAATGTCTTTCAAAATTTTAAAGTTGATGCTGATTTTAACATGATTGTAATAACACAATTTAATGGAGTACATTATTCCTGACAAATATTACATATGTCATGTGTCTCTGGTATAAGTGGTGTCCAAATACGACGGAGTGTTTCGTCCCCCCCCCCTTGCCTCATAAGCAAAATAATAAAATAGAGGAAGCTCAGGGGATGGGAGAGGGGCAAGTCTCTCTCGTTTTTATAGGGATAACATTTACTTTTTATCAATCAACTATACTTTTTACGGGAAGATTTTCGATCTAGCATAACATATAATCCATTTTGACCCACTAAGCTATTTAATTATCTGAATTTCATTATTCCTTTCTCTTCAATTATTACTGTGTTATATCTTATGTAATTTTCCCCCACACTTAACAATTTCTTTTAGCTTGAAAAAGTATGTCAGAAACCAAATTTTATAGAAGAATAGCGTCTTCCACCCTCCCTGGATTGCAAGGCACATGATTTGAAAATAATTGGAAATGTTTAAATTACAACATTTCGGGAGCAGTTTCGTTGCGTTGAAATTATGTTTCTAGTGAAATAGAAAAACAATTAAAATTATACACACTAATCGTGCGCATGCAAGAGCTCAAACTTTTTTTTTGAGGCTTTCGATTTTTTTTCTGAAGAAAGGAAAATGTCTTCAAAGATTCTGATTACGTCACTTCTTTGACTTTGACTCGTAACTTCATGTTGCTGCCATCTATTTATTTATTTATTTAGTTAGTTTTTTTTTTGTGCATCGGTTTTATTCCAAAGAATATTTCCCCCCCCCCCCCAAAAAAAATAACTTCAGAAAATGTAGCGCACGTTACTCGGAGCATAATAACAACTCGATTGACACCTCATTCATCAAAATGGATGAATAGTTTAGGGACTACGTTGGAATGCACGGAAATAAAAGTATACACACATACATAGACTGCTAAAAAATATATCCCTTCCCTTTGCTGTGCCGTAGTTTTGTAAAAATAATGATGAAAATATGCATAAAATTACGACGAATTAAATTATTCCAAAATAGCAGCAATAGTAATATTTGTAAATGAAATTTCAGTTTTTCTTTAAACAAAAAAAATCTGATGAATTTTTTAATTAACTGTCTCATATTAAATATCCAATTTCTGAGCCGGTAATTAGGGGGATCAGTGGCGTCAATTAAACGTGATCTCAGGGGAACGGCTTGCCGCTTGATTCTTTCACGGATTGTAGAATTGAAACAGAAGATAACACTGAAAAATTGCCTACAGTTATATCTAGTTGTAAAACAATAAAGTTCTTAATATTTTTTACAAGATCAGACATTTTCCTTTAAAAACCTAATAAATGGAACTTAAAATGTGGTTGTATTTCTGCCATATTACATAGAATATCTTACGCCACTGGCGCAACCCGAGTTTTATCCTGGAGGGGGAAAATGGAGGCTTTACTATACTAGGCAATATGGCTTAAAACCAAGGGTTTGGGGGCTGCCTTTAGGCTTAAAACCAAGGGTTTGGGGGCTGCCTTTATCTCTCACCCCTTCCTTTTCAAACACTCCTTTCACACGTCGATGGCATTTGCCATTAAATATGTATTTAAAAACTGTAACACACATGGATCCTTTTTTTTTTTTTTGCATCGCTTCTTAACTTGAGAAAACAATGGAGGGTTATCTGGCCACTGAATGAACGCTGAAACACAATTTCACTTTTAAAAAATCATGATATTTTTTTGATATGTAGCATTTGATACATGACAATAAAAACATTTTTACTGATATGTGTGAATACTGTTATAAAAGAGGAATTTTTAACTGGCATTTCTTCAGGTGTTTTTGGGTGTGCAAGTAAAACGTGGTGAACGACCAGTAAACGAACACAAAGTTTTTCAGTTAATAAAAAGGCAAGAATTTGATTTTAATAACCATTCAGGTGTCAGATAATTTGGAATTGCATGGAAGGAAACTACTGTTGTCCATCCATTTGTAAAAAATCTTTTGAAACCTTATGTTTCAAGAAAATTACAAACTGTTCGTTCATTCACTGGTCAGTTTATCCTACCTAAGATGTTTGCTATGAAGGTTTTAATAAGGTTACGAACAAGCCGTAATGAATTTCTCATTATATTTTGCAAAAATAGCACCAGAAATGTTACCCTGTGGTTTGGATTTGGTGGTGAGGTTAATCAGCAGGGTTCCTGACAATAAGTATTAAGTGAAGCAGATGACATTATAAGTATATCAGGTCTCGACAAATATGTGGTGCTAGGTCACGATTACCCTGACGTTCCCACTTAGACTTTTAGTGCTTGCTTTCTCAAGTTAATAAAATTGAAAAAAAAAAAAAAAAAAAACGTTCAACAATATTATCATATTTTATAGCAGTAACCTCAACTATAAATGTGAACATTTTTTTTCCATATCTCTGATTTTCAATATTAGTTTTAAATAGCATTTGGAATTTTTTTATCTGCATCATTGCTTTCTTCGCAGTTCTTCAAGAATATTATCACATAATTATTATCTGAACACGTGCCCTCAATTTCTTTCTTGCTCTAAGCTATAACTGTGAATTTTTTTTTTTTTGCGAAATTCATATTGGAATTTAAAAAAATAATGATAAAACGCTTTATCTTGCAAAAATTACGAAGTTATGTCGAAGTTTTGAAAAATAAGAACTGAGTCCTAACCTTTTCGCATGGCTCGAGAGTTTTAGAGAATTTTTCAATAACTTATTGCATAATGCACACACACACATGTATAACAATTCCTTCAAGTTATAGAGATGTGTTGGGGCCAGACAGACAGACCGACAGCCGTACCATTTTTCGATTTCATAACCCTACTTTCAAATATTTTATTTTTTTATGTTTGTTTAATTATTTATTAAATCAATTAATTAATTAATTTTTGGTTTTAACGATGATTTTACGATACATAAAGTCTTCTTTCATGCTCTTTTTTTTTTTTTTGGTTTTACGGGAAAAAGGCCACAAAGGAAGCAAGTTATTCCTGTTGGTTTGCATACATTTGTCATGGACCTAAAACAGCCCAAAAATCAATTTAGTTCACCACTTCGTCTGTAGGCTTAAGCTTTTGTATTAAAAGTTAGAGAGTTGGGAAAAAAGTAGACAACATGCTGATGGCCTATTGACAGTCTGAGGAGCAATTAGTTTAAATTTCAATGGTCAATTGCGATTCTAGTGTATGCATGACATTGTTTTTGAACTATGTCTTTCTTTCTCACCCAAGAAATTATCATTATTAAAAAAAATAATAATAAATAGGGTATTAAGAAAAACACGCGAAACGGTGGAGTAAAAAATCTTGGTGTCGTATTTATTAAATTGAATTTTAAACACATGCTCTTAAAATTAGCGCATGAAATTTTTTTAGCGTAATTCCTTTAAAGGAAAATTACGAGGTGATAGTGTTAAAAACAAGTTACAGCTTACTGAATTGCAATTTGTTTATAATTCACACTCTGATTGTAAAACTACAAAATAAAAGAAAAAATAAACATTTGAGATTAAAATTTGAAAGTTAGCGGCACTTGAGCATTTTCTTCACGTTCAAGTGAACGTCTCTTTTATCAACGTATCTAAAATCATAATGATAAAGTTTTATCAACTGCTTGCAAAATTTTAATAATCATCCTTAAAACATAAAAAATCTTCCATATTTTTAAAGGACGATTTTAGGAATATTTGCATTTAGTAGGATATGATACGACGACAAGATAAGGGGTGAAATGTATAAAACTAGGTTTGCAACTTGCGTTATCGTGTTGTCCTGATTATACATTTTAACCACATTTTTCAAGATGCATACCGCAGAATAATGCAAACAAGAAGTTCCAGCAGAACTATATGAGCCTTTTTCCCGTATGGCAACACTATTTTTACAATGTTTATCATAAAAGCTAACGGCAAATATTCCTTAAAATCCTTTTCTTGGGTTAAAACAATTATTTCAAAATGAAACAAATCTCTTTTCCATAAAATGAAATTTAACGGATGTTAAAAAAAAAAAGTTTAGTGTAGTTTTCACAATTCATTAGAGTTATAGTTCAGGGAATTCCAATCATCCAGGTTTACCAATAATTTAATTCGTAATATTTACTCACAGTGTTTCTATACCCCATTAAGTGTGTGTACCCATAAGATGAAGGAAAAACAGAATTACAACAGAAATTGAAGAAGTAGAAAGAAAATTAAAGTAAGAAGCTGTAATACAAATGTTTTCGTGGGTACTTCAAAGGAGAAAGAACACTAAAAAAATTGCCCGAAAATACATGAAAACATTCTGTAAATTGATTGCAACAGACAATGCGCTGAAGTAGTGGCGCCATCTGTCAGTACGCTGAGTTACTTTTTCTGATACGCAAATTCGCGAGTATACAAAGTAGGCGAGCTTAGTTAAGCCGGAAAGGCTGGCCACCTAGGGTAAACAGGATGCTCACTTAAGCTGAATAAAAATTACACGCCAACAATATATAATGCATTTTTGACAATTTTTAACCTGGTAGTCACAAATCTCAAGCGTTTATTTATGCATTTATCCAAAACTTTTAAACTGGCAGTCATAGATCTTAAGTGTTCAGGTTTACGTAACTTAATAAATCATTCTCTGAGTTTTACAGAGTGCTGAACAACAAGTATTTTATTGAGAAACTGTTGTCAAGAAATTTGATCATTTGATTTAAAACAAGTTCTTCGTAAATTTAAAGAAACACTCGGTTTCTCTTTTGTACTTTTAAAGACATTTTTTAGTGTATTCATATTATGTTCATTAATAGCATCGTTTCTCAGTCTTTTCAGAATGGCGACCCCCGTGTTACTGTATTTTCTTTGTACAACACTGTATTTTTTAACATTTGATCATAATTTTAGGTATTTTTTAAAAATAAAATGATTATTTTTGTTGGTTGGATTACAACCCCCGCATACCAAAGCCAGGGTTCGCGCACTCTTAAGCCACGCTTCCTTTTGTAAGCACTTTCCCCCCAGTAATCGTATAATAAAACCATCTACTCAGGATTCGCACGCTCATAGGCCACACCCCATTTTGTAAGGATTTTACCACCAATATACCAGAAAGTTTTTTAAAATTCTTAATGATTTTCACGATTCCTTATGTATACAATAGTTTTAGAAAATTACTAGGGGAAGAGTCCTCACAAAATGGGGCAGGGCCATAAAAGTATGCGAACCCGGATCTGATAAAGAATTGTGAATTCATTAGTGAAGAAAAACTCTTTCCTTTAACTGGTTGTAAAATCCTTTTCAAAATGGGGCATGACAGCGTGCGAACCCTGTAAGAGCGCCCCCCCCCCCCCCGTTGGAGAAACGATGTTTTATAGCCTAAGGCTAAGGAAATACCTGTTCTGTTTTTTATAATCATCGCCAAACTAACCAAATGTATTAAAAATTTGCAATTACAAGATTTCAGTCATTAACAATTTGTGTCATAATTAAAATTGCCTCAAGGTCCTAGCTGATGGAGCGAGCAAGGGGGCAGGTCGGGGGAGCATCTTTTCGAGCCTCTTTTTACTGAAATTTTTTGAAACTGAAATCCTAAGACGCATGTTAAGCTATTTTTGGTGACATAAATAAAAGGGGTGTTCGAGGACTATCTCCAGGAAATTTTTTGAAATTGAATTCTTAAAAATGCGTGTTGTGCTACCTTTAGTGACATCAAACGAAAGGAAAGTACGGGGAGTCAAAAAATTAGTTCCAAGGCTCTTTTCCAAAAATTTTTCGAAATTGAATACGATTGCAGACCATCTTTGGTGACGTTAGAAGAACGTATGGCGTTCAGAGACTGTTCCCGTAAATTGTTTGAAATTAAAGTACCCCACTTTAGCTACGTACCTATCTTCTTTTATGTTTTTTTATCCAAAATGGAACAAACCCGTCACTCTTTTCTTTTTCAGAAAACATTTGACTTCATTGTTTTTTTAATGAAATTTTCAATTTTCATCGCAATATTTTTTTTTTGAAATATAAATATCTGAGGACCCTGTAAAATTTTTTCAATATTTCTGTTTATGGTGCTATTTTACCTTGATAATTTCAGTGAATTTCCTCCATTTTTTTTTGTAATATGATGCGTTTGGAACCTCTTTATAAAGTTTTACTTTCGTTTATTACCTTCAAACACTCATAACTGCTGGTGTTTTCACTACAGTATATACTGAGTATATGTGCGTGTGTGAATCTCTTTTTCACTCTCTACCTTTTTTTAGCGACAATTTAAACTATATTTGACAGTCCATGTATATAGTTTTACATTTTGCCGTTACATAATGATATTTTGATTTATTTAAAAAAAAATATTATAGAAATATAAATGCATCGGCGGTCACGATGAAGCAATTACGTTTATGTATATCGTTTTTGAGTATTATCTTTCAAGTTTAGTTTTTATTAATTAGTTCAAAACTATTTCTTATATCTGGCAGTTATTCTAAACGCTGGTTTCTATGATGCACGGAAAACATTTTTTTTGTTAAAATTTTCTTTAACTACATTTTGACGGTCCTTAGCAATATATTCTGAATAATATAAACTCTCCGACATCCATAAACAATATTTTAAAAGGTTTTATTTTCTGCTTAAATTGAAAAAATACATATTTTTGTAATAAAAAAAAATTTGCTGTCCTTTTTTTTTGCATCTAAAATGACCTTTTTTTTTTCCTGTGAAATTGAGTGAGGGGCTGGGGGGCACATAAACATCCACCTTCATCTTAGCGACGAACTCTAACCTTGACAAAAAATTGTACAGTGTACGTAGGGAGTTCTTGCCTTTCTTTTTCGAAAAACATTTGATTGCTTGATTTTCGATTACGAAATTTTTAATTTCTACTCTATTTTTTAATGTGTTTGAAAAACAAACGTCTGCGGCCCTTTCAAAAAAAAAAAGGAACATTTCGAACTGTGGATATTTTGCAGCGATACTTTAAGTACTGACTTTTCCATTACAATATTTTGAATCTTTCCCTCTCTTTTTTCCTCACCAGTTTGAAACGTAATTCGGCGGCCCATGTATTTTTATATACTTTGCTGTGATGTTTGTAATGATATTTTGATTAAAAAAATGAAATATATGCAGAGATAAATTTAAAATGGTCGTCGGCCAGACTATGAAATTTATCAATTGTTTGTTTATCTATTTATTTTTTTCCTACTCAGGCTTGCCATGTGTTTCTGTAATGTATTGAATACTTTTTTCCCTCCTTAAAATCAACGGTTTGAAACGTACATTGCGGCGGCCCTTTATTAGGTAATCATAATAATACAGATTTTCCAACATTCCTAAAAAATATTTTAAAATTGCGTTTTTTGTTAAATTTTACAGAAAAAAAGAATTTTTTATAATTTTTTCAACCATACATTCCTTTTTTTCTTTTTCATTTTTACAGCAAAATCCATCCCCCCTCCGTTTTTCTTTTCTTTTTTTTTTCTTTCTTTTTTTTTTCTTTCTTTTTTTTTCTTTACTATGTTGGTAATTTTGGTTGCCCGTTCCTAAAAAACTGTGGGGGTGTACTACCCCCCACACCCCCTGTGGCGACGGCCCTATGTGTGCTTACACATCTTGACGACTAATTTAGAGATAGGGAGTTAGTTTTAGTCTAAGAAATAAATATTTTGAATTATTATGTAAAAACCATACGTAACAGATCTCACAAAAAGTGGACTTTGTTTTCAAGACATGTTTTTTCATAACAGCTCAAAATTTGATTGTGAGATTAAAATTTTCCCACTATTTGAAGTATGCATGAATATGTGCATGTGCACAAAATTTTATTTAGTTTTTTTAATATTTAGCGCCTAAAACAAAACAAAAGTAGCGTGCTTTTTCATGATGTTTGTCAAGCGTGAAATTAACCAGAAAGAAATCAAGGAACGTGACGGGAGAAAGCAAATACTATAACCTTTACTTGTCTAAAGGCAAAAGTCACGCTGTTCGTGCTAATTAGAGTTGTTAAATCATATCCCTCAGTCTGAATTCCCCTCTTACCGGTGGGAGGCCGGGTTAACAGGAATTTTGTGCTTTTTTTGGGATTTTCCGTAATTTCCCAAATTTTTAATTAATAAACATATTCAGCAAAAGAAATTTTTATAAAAATTTCGTTTGTTGGATATGTTTTTACATTAAAAATTTTGCGTATTATTTCAAATAATGCTTCAACCTGGAAATGTGTTGTATTATTCTTCCTGTTTTTAAAATTTCGATAACATGCTTTGAAAATATTTTATTGAGCGAAATGTCTAACAGTACCACCTTTTTTGTCGAAATCCATTTTCTAACGATTTCTTAAAAAAGTGGTAGGTGGTATTTAAAAAAAAAACTAAAAGAATGAGATATAGGCTTGAAAAATATTCCGAAAAAATCCGGAACCGTAAACATCAAAGGAACATTCTAAAACCAGTCTCCAACTTTTCCCGTAGAATCTACTTAGATTAACGATTGGCTTCGAAGATTTGAAACACTGAGTGCAGAGCAGTTTTATAAGGAAACGCTAAAGGGATGTTCGGGAGTTACCAATTACAAACGGAAGATCTTTGATAGAGTATATTCAAATGCTCAAATTAGTTTTTCCTCATTTAACTTTAAAGAAACTTTTGGCACTTACCAGAAGACCTATGTTACTGAAAACTTATACTTTATTTCTCTTTTTAGTAACGGTATCAACAATAGAAAGATCATTCAAAGTAATTATTGTTGGTGATGCAACAGTCGGTAAGACGTCATTTGTGCAGCGTTACGTGAATGATGTTTTTCGAGAAGACTACAAAGGAACTGTTGGAGGTATGATTTAGTTTTATTTTTAAGAAACTTTCTGTTAGTATACTTCTTTTTGAACAAGACTTAAGTCAATCTGAGGATTGGTATAAATAAGTTGACCTTAAACTTCGTATGTGTCCAGTAGATTTCCTCCTAATTCAATATTCGCTCTGATCGAATCGCTCAAGGGATGCGGATGTTGTAACGATGTTTTACAAGAGAATTAAGGAATTAGGGGTTGCACTCTAGAATTAGGATATTAATGAACCAAACTGGTTGTGTCTTTCACAGCTCAAGTTGCTTAAAAACGTTTATGTGTGTTACAACCAGATTTCAAGAGGCTGTTTAGGGAAAACTTGATGACACAAGTTGATCATATCTGTGTTTCAAAATTAAAACGACACTTCTGCAAATCACACTACTTTTTAGGAGAGCGTTTTTAAAGTTTTTTTTAGCAAAAAAAAATGTTATCTCAGTGGAATCAAAGCCCATTTTGTTTTTGTTTGCGTTAAATATTTTAAAATAATTTTTACTATAAATCTGCTTCGTAATATTAAATAGTAAAAAAAATAACCCATCTAAGAATGGTATTGCAGTTGTGCACATCACCATGACGATCGATGGAGAATTTTTGCCTTCGTTGGGTAGATGCCAGAGACTTTGGGTAGTTATCATTGATTCACCGTTTTTAACGTCCTGGGCATAAGCAAATACACTGTGTTCTCGGGTCCACAACGGCATTATGGGTACTAAATGGCAACTCAAGGGGAGTTCAATACCACCTGTCACACCTCCCTACTCCTTATAGAAGCCCAGATCCTAAGGCTTCGGCTAACAGGTAGGGGTCTGGTGGAGATAGGTATGCACTGTTAGAAATTTCATCATGAAATTACGGTTAAATAACCGGCAGAAGTCTGTCCATCTAATTCACCGTTAAATTTATGGTTTGGAACATTTTTCTATCTTTACGGAACCTAAACCATTTCCAATCAGCTTGGTTAAAAAGACGTAAATACAAAAGTTTACGGTTTTATAACCATTTAAAAATGGTTTCAAAACAAAATTTTTACCGTTTCTGAACCATTTCGAGGGGTAGAATCTTCGAGGCGTAGAAACCGTAAATGAAGCGTGCGGGAATCGAACCCGGGTGTATGGTATACTAACCTTGCGCTCTAGTCATTCGGCCATCTACACCACGTAAAGCGGCCGTTTATTTATGAATAAATCTTCTTTTCCGACAGGCAAACTGCCTTAAAATTGAGATTTCAGTTTTTGATTGGATCCAAAGTCATTTTTGGTGTAAATTTACTGTATATTGACGAAAATCATTTTATTTGCTGCAAAAAATAAAATACAAACAAGCTTCAGCAGCTCAAATTATGGGTTCGCTCATTCTCAAACAGTTCGGGAATCCGATGTCTCTAATTTTTGATTTACGTGTGTATGTGTTTTTATTTAGTAACCACTGCTTAAGCCACTTTTATTTTCTTCTTTTTTATATACACATGCAGATTTGAACTGATAAATCTTTATTCATATTTTAACAACAACGTACGACCGGTAAGGTTTCACAAAAAGGTGGACGCCCGATTCTTATTGAGCGCTTGAAAATTACGGTTAGTTAAACGTTCTTTAGGATAAACAGAGAATAAATGATTTTTTTTCACAATCAGCGGTTTGAGTACCATCTTTTTAATGGTTATTCAACTGTTGTAATTAAATATGGTAAAATAACAATCAAATAAATGGCTATTTTACTATTTTCTTACGGAAATTTTTAACAGTGTGGTACGTTCCAAAAACATCCTTTCCTGTGATTCATCCTGTATAAACAAATTCAAAGAACTTTAATTCTTTCTTGACAACTGGAATCTTAAATTGTACAATTATTTTCTAAAAGAGTACCGAAACAAAAATACAATGCTAAAATGATTCAAAAGGAACATTTTAAGTAATTGCCTGCATATATGTGAGTTTAAAGTCTAGTAAATAAAGAGAACGGAATCACAAAACTTAAAATTTAATGTTTTCGTTGTCGTATGAAATCTAAATTGCAGTAATAACTAAATGGAATGTGTAAAAGAAAATAATAATGCTAATTGATACAGTAAACGTTTACAGATATTGACGGTAAAAATCTCGACAATGCTTTTTACATTGGGTTCTATGGGATAATATCGTCAAACTGACACTGGATTAGGTTTCTCATTTTTGGCAATATATCGGCAAGTTGTCCCAAAATGCCAATTTATGACGTCACTTCCGTTTCATTACTTCGTATTTATGTTCCTTAGCAAAAACAAATTTCTGGGGATAGGAATGGAGAAACAGGAACCGTCCCCAGACATTTATGTCACCTTATAAAATGCATTGTGTCGTGTGTATTCATCAGCTGTTTTAATCACAATAGTGATTAAAACGGCTGATGTTTAGAAATATAGATTAATAGGCCTTTTGTACAGGGCTCGTTAGCTGTGAACATATCTATGTACGTTACTTGCGAACTTGGCCCCATAATCACCTAGACATAATCGGTGAATTTATAATCTTGATATTGATGCTTGAGCCACGGCTTACGGTAGGGCGTGACAGGGTAGTTCAGAGAGACCGCGTGGGACGCTGGTGAGCAAATCAACAAATAAGTCTTAATTATTTAACGAACTCAAAACGCGACTTGAGGTGTCATTTATTCGAAAGATCCTCGGAAGGATTCCCTACATTCCTCTTGCCCTGAATATATTCTAAGTTTTTTCTGAATATATACTCCTAAAAGTAGGGCTCGACCGATGGCATTTTTTGGCTGATGGGCCGATGCCGATTGTTGGCCGATTGTTCCGAGATCGGCCGATGGCCGATTGCCGACTATTCTCCTCTTCCATCGGCCGATGGCCGATGGGAAAAAAAGTCGCTTTAAACCATTGAAACGTGTAGAATGCTTGTCAAAAATGTCATTTAAATCATTTACTATTTATTTTTATGTTTATAAAAGCATAAATGCATTATTCAAGCACCGTAAAATTGTTTGGAGGAAGTTTACGTAATAATTAAAACTGAAAGAATCACTCGCGATTCTAGTAAAGTAATTAAACTATTTGGAGGTTAAAAAAAATTAAAAAATGCTATATCAGAGAATTTTCAAATCTTTGCAAAAAAAAATACTCAACAACTATTGAATCGGCTCGGGTCTAATTCCCTTTCCTTCAACATTTTCTTTTTATAACACCTGCACTGCAAATGCTAAGTGCAGCTGCCTTTATTTTCTTATTTTTTTCATGAAGAGGAATGCAGATGTTATGACACAGACTAACAAATAATGTGGGTTTGTATTTTTAACGAAACTGTCAACCCCCTCCTCTCATATTTTTTTCGTGAGTCCCCCCCCCCCCCCCCCCTTTTTGAAAGAAAAGCGGGAACGTTTACATGTTTATTTTTCATTAAAAAAGTTATTTTAAGCTCTTTTTCTGAAATAAAAATAAAATATTAAAAAATTTCACTCGCAGTATTATCCCTTGTATAGTATATCCCTTTTTCATAACCAAGAAATACTGAATATTGCTTTGAAAACATAGACGTGAGATTTTTTTTTGTCAATACAAATGAATGCTGGGTCTTAAGAACTAATTTTATTAGAATTTTTTTTCTTGTGAGTTGAAAATTACACTGAAATACTTGACTTGTTCTTTATACTTTTATGAGCACAATGTAAGGTCATCGAAAGAAACCAATATTTTGAGCACCAGCAGTTTTCTGTTGAAAAATAATCTTCTGAAAACACGTGATCGTTTATAAAAATTAAGATGTATTTTGAAAAAAAAAAAAAAAATTATATACGTTGACAATTTTTGAAATTAATGAAATTGTAGCATTTTTATTAAGAAATTATTGTTCCACCCCGTATCCCAAACTCGTTTTTAAAGAATTAAATTTTTGAAAATTGCAAGTCGAACTTGGACACATAAAATTTCGATCAATAAACATTTATACTGAAAAACTGATTCATATTTTTTATCAATATGTTCTATGTTGTACAAGAAATATGCTAAACTGAAAGCAGATGCAACGAGATTGTTGTACAATAGCAGAGAAACTGTCAACTGTCTAACACGTGGCATCAAAGAAGCCAAAAAAATGCTCTAAAAAATGAAGTATAAACGGGGAAAAATTAAAATAATTATCGTATAAAAAATGTTAAGATGTATTTTGAAAAAAAAAAAAAAAAATGCATTGATCAATTTTCGAAAATAAAGAAATTTTAGCATTTTTATTAAGATGTCATTAAATCCTGCGCGCGAACTCGCATTTTGAGAATTCAATTTTTAAAAATTGCAAGTCGAACTTGGACACATAAAATTTCGATCAATAAATATTTATACTGGAAAGTTTTTCTCATTTTTGACCAATCTTTTCTATGTTGTAAACTAAAAATGAAATAATGAGAACAACCGCACACTAAAAGCAGATGCAACAAGATTGCTGCACAATTGCAGAAAAACTTTAACACGTGGGATCGAAAAAGCAAAAAAAAAAAAAAACCGCAAAGAGAAAATTTTTACGCTGGTAAAAATAAAAATTATTATCGTACTTTGATTGAGTTGACTTTTTATTGTTTACAATTTCGTAATAATAAGAAACATGACAAACTAAAAGCAGATGGTATAATATTATTGCACAACGACATCTAATGCATTAAGTCATTATTAAAAGAAAAACGGACAAAAATGAGGCAACTAACCTAGTGCGAAAAACAAATAGCACTCATAAGACGCCTCAATGACTTTTACTTAAACATATTCTAGTTCGCGAACATTCTGCTCAAAGAGAGCTATTTTAATAACGAAGGTTTTCGGGCAGCGATCGCTTAAACTAGTTTTCCGAATTTTTTATCAAATACTTTGTAGAATGACATTATTTTTGTGTGTTTTTTTTTTAAACTTATGTGCTGCCTGTTATTGTATGGAAATAGAAATTGAGCTATGGAGAAAAAAAGAAAGTGAAAGACAGAATGTTTTCTGGAAAATTGTCACTGCGAAAAACATCGGCCTTGCATCGGCTTCTAGATGTTTTTTACGGCCAATGGGCCGATGTTTTTCTAAAGTTAACATCTACCGCCGATGCCGATGGCCGATGGCAACTTTGTTGAACAATCGGCGCCGATGCATCGGTCGAGCCTTACCTAAAAGCATTCTGGTTCTCGTTAAATACTTTTCCATAAAAGTTACATAAAGTTGCTAATTTTTTAATTTATTTTTAAAGCATTAAATCAATATTCATCAAAGAAAAATTTACCTTAATGTAAGTACGCAAAATTTCTTTAAATACTATACAAAAAAAAAGTAGTCAATGCCCCATAACAAAGACAAAAAATAAATTACAGGCATCTGCTTCATTCTTTTATTTATTACAATTTTAATTCTTTAACTTGCATCTTTTAACTACAATAGGTGTGAGATACAATAGTTTTTTTTTTGATTTAATCGTCCAATTAAAAATTGCTGACTACTAATCAAATTTTACAACGTAGAGACTATCCAAATAAATTTGATTACATGATATTTTCTCCAGTCGCTCTTGATTTTTTCTATATTCCTATAGCTACCTTCAGCTTTAAAAGATATGCATGGTTTTATATAAAGAAAATTTTCTTTTCTGCCTCAAATGTTGATAGCCTCCCATGAAAATTTATGTTGCAGTTGAAACAAAACTTTCTGTAGTGAGTTAGTTCCATTGAAATATCACCTTAGTTTCAAAATTTCAGGCTCTTAATATCGCTGTGGTGATAGCTTAGATTTTTCCTTTGCAAAAAATTATTTTGATGACGCTTGCGTTGAAAGGAAGAAAACTAAGATGTACTGTATGTCTCTATTGGCTGCACTGTTAGAAATTTCATCATGAAATTACGGTTAAATAGCCGGCAGCAGTCTGTCTATCTAATTCACCGTTAAATTTACAGTTTAGAACGTTTTTCTATCTTTACGGGACCTAAACCATTTCCAATCAGCTTGATTAAAAAGCCATAAATACAAACGTTTACGGTTTCAAAGCCATTTATAAATGGTTTCAAAACTGTAAGTTTTTACGGTTTTCGAACCAGGCGTAGAATCTTAGAGGCGTAGAAACCGTAAACGAAGCGTACGGGAATGGAACCCCGGGTATGATATACCAACCTTGCGCTCTAACCATTCGGCCATCTAAACTACTCAAAGCTGCCGTTTATTTATCAATAAATCTTCATTTCCAACAGGAAAACTGCGTTAAAATTGAGATTTCAGTTTGTGAATGGATCCAAAGTCATTTTTGGTCTAAATTTACTGTATATTAACGAAATTCATTTTATTTGCTGCAAAAATTAAAATACAAACAAGCTTCAGCAGCTCAAATTATGGGTTCGCTCATTTGCAAACAGTTAGGGAATCCGATGTTTCTAATTTTTGATTTACGTGTGTATGTGTTTCAATTTAGTAACCACTGCTTAAGCCACGTTTTCTTCTTTTTTTAATATACACATGCAGATTTGAACTGATAAATCTTTATTCATATTTTAACAACAACGTACGACCGATAAGGTTCCACAACCAAGATGGACGCCCAACTCTTATAGACTACGAGACCTAGTGGCGCTTGTAAATTACGGTTAGTTAAACCTTCTTTAGGAGAAACAGAGAATAAACGATTTTTTCACAATCAGCGGTTTGAGTACCATCTTTTTAATGGTTTTTCAATTGTTGCAATTAAATATGGTAAAATAACAATCAATTAAATGGTTATATTATTATCTTCTTACGGAAATTTTTAACTGTGCGATCATCCACTCGTCCCTTCGACCACTGATCTGTTACAAATCCTATATGCTGATTCTATGGTATGAAATATTATTTTGTGAAAAACCCTTTTGGAAAGATTACTATACTAATCGATATCCTTTACACACTTTACCCTTTGTAAAATGTACAAGCTTCCAAGGGAATTCATTTTCGACTCACATTTCTTACATGTAATGTCATTCCCTTAATTAGTTAACTAGTTGATCTTGAAGCAACCTCATCCGCAAAAGGGAATTAGTTAGAAATCAATAAAAAAATATCAACCTGGGAACAAACGGTCCTTTTTTCTTTACGTACATGATGTTGCTTTTGTCAAAAAGCAGTGCTTTGTTGTGAGGTAAGTTTTGAACTGATTCTAAAAATCATTTTGCGCAGATTACGTTATTTGACAGTTAACCTTCGAATTTGATAATTATGTTCCAAACTAGTACTTCAAAAAATATTTTTTCCATAATGTTTTCCACAAGAATATAGATTAATTTCATTTTATAGTTGATTTTGCAATGAAGGTCTTATGGAAATCTGAAAAGGAAGTTATCAAAGTCCAATTATGGGATATAGCAGGTAAATTTATTTCTATTCGTCGTGTTTTTTAATGTACCGAAAATAATGTTAGAGTCTTTTGATGACGGGAAATTATCAAACATTATAAGTTATCCGATAAAAGAATAAATGTCTTTTTATCAGGGCTCAGTGTTGAGTTTTTAGCATCAAACTCAGTATAATATATCAACATTTGCTTTACGGTCTATCCTATGTCAGTTTAATGCAAAACCTGAAAGAAAAATCATTTCAATTACGTAAGCAATTTTTATTCATTATTTAGGCTGCATCTTTTTAAGAAACATTTGTTGGTTGCACACTGACTACGAAAGCGACCAAATCTTTGTCGACGCATTTCTGTGAACGTCATTGGTTCAAATACTATATAATTTCAATGACAAGCCCCTCATCTTGCCGATCGCTCATTCAATGGTTGTCATTTATTCCATCATTGAATATCACTTTCACTCAGAAGACCATGAATTGTGGATCCTGCTGTGACGAATAGGAACAGGAAAGCTGTCGCTGTTGATATATAAAGCCATAACAACACTTTACAGCAACAGGGAAGTAACAACAACGTATTTTGCGGTTGGCACGATCTTCGTAAAACCAGCAACAGTGTTGAAAGATACTGTTAATATATACAGGGGTCTGGAGTGAAGAAAAACCGAAGAAGTTTGCTCTGCTCCAGTGCTCCGTGTTTTTTAATATTGCGCGCAAACTAAAAAATATATGAATGTGGATTTATTATTCATTCACTTATTAAATTATTTTTTACTTATTCCTTTACTTTTTATTTCGGATATATATTTTTTTTTGCTACGCAGTATATATAAAACTATAAAACACATATATTTATAGATAAATAAAAATCTTTTAAGTAACTTAAAAAAAAATTTTATCACATTAAACAAAAATTAACTACAAAGAAAAAGATAAATTACGCTATTTCTATTAAAATTATTTAGAGAACAGAGCGGAACCAAAGCAAATATTTAGACGTCGGAGCGCAGCAACTAAAAAAAATGGATACTCCAGATCCCTGATAAATATATTTTTAGTGTCAAATGTATGTTAGTTTTCTCTTCGTAGTGCAATGTTATTTAAAACATCATGCAGATAAATTGCTAGCTGTTACATATGTTACTAACTTTTAAATGGTCAATGATGTTATTTTTATAGTAGTAATAAGATAGTCTATGTCTGGGTAAAAGGGGTTAACTTAAAAATACGACTTTGCACGATCTTCAGTTCAAAGTTAAATTCATCTCATATATACTCATGAAGAAAAATAAACAAGCAATGTTAAAATAATTGCACTTGTTATCTAAAATCAATCTTAATGACGGACAAACTGGATACTCTTGAATACTCTGTCCGATCTTACACATTTATTTTAATGAACCTGGATAGCCAATTTTCTGGTTTCAAATGCTAAAAATTACCGACCACAGATTAGAGACAGAGGGTAAAAGGTACTTTTAGGCTGTCAACATGAAAGCGTTTCTGACAACACTATCGACATCATTTCGCGAGTTGAACAGTCTGCCTGTCAGCCAAGTCATTTTTCTTTTAGTTAAACCTAGTTAATTTAATTTCAACGTGATGGTGTTAAAAGTACCAAATGCAGAACTCGCCTTATTTATTCCAGTCCCCACCATATAGCCTCGTAAACATTTTTATGTCCAGAGATTTTCTCTTTAGAATCGGGATCTGTAGAGGTTCTAATAAGAAACTGTCTTGGGTAGACATTCCTGTGCGAAATAATTTTACAGGCCATCAAATATGGCGGCCATTTTGGTTGCTTTCCTCATTTGGCATTCAGTAACCAATCAACATATAAACTTAATTTTGGTTTTAAGCTGTGGTTTTTGGGGGTATAAGAATTCAAATAACATATTATTTCAGTCATTAAAGTAACCTTGCTACCTTTTTCAGTAGCTTGCGTGGAAATGTATCCGATAACTCTTGTTGAATATACTGGTTGCCAAAACTGAAACTAGAATAAAAGAGCTATCAAAAATACTAAGTTTCAACTAGTGTTCATTAACATTATACTCTCCTTTTATTGGTAGAATTATATAATAAAAGCAAAATATAAAATTAAGTAATAACAAGAAGTTCCGTCTAGAACTATACGAGCCTACTTTCCCGTATACACCAAATTCAAATTTATAATCTAGCTATCTCTTTCTCTCTCTTTCTTATTTATCTTTAGTTCTAATTATTGAAAATATACCTTTTTCAACGGATAATACATATTCATTCACTCACTCATTCATTCTTTCATTTATTCAACCATGCATCTATTTATTCATTCGTTACCTCATTCAAGTATTTATTCATTCATTTACGCATTCATGTATTTATTCACTCATTTATTTATATTTTCATTTATTCATTCATTCTTTTCCATTCATTTATTCATTGATTTATTCTTTCACTCTTTCATTTATTCATTCATTCATTATTTCACTCATTGAGTCACTGAGAAATATCCTTGAAAATCCCGATCAAAAAATTTCATAGCAAAATAGGCTCGTAAGTTCTGGATAAACTTTCTATTTCTACATGTTCTACGTTATAAGAGCTTTCCGATAAAGTTTGTTCCAAGCAAATCGGTCCGTTAGATCAGGATTCATATAGGGTTGAAATTTCCCCGTAAGCTCTGTGTTAATTTTTTGAACTGTTCAAAAATGAACAAAAACTGTTCAAATCAATATTTCACGCCGAGAACTCCTTTCAATAAGCTTTCAATAGGAACTTGGCTCATGTGCCCAGAGTTTACAGAATTTGCTTCAATTTTGTCCATAGGCGCTAATGTTAAAATTTTTTGAACTGTTCAAAATTGAACAAAAAATTGTTCAAATCAAAAAGTAAAATATAGAAATGAGATGTCCTCGCCGAGATCTTTCGAATTCAAAAAGAATTTTTCCAATCGGACAATTCGTTCAAACGTTATTAGGTGGGGACAGACCGACAGACCGACAGACAGACCGACAGACAGACAGACCGACAGACAGACAGACCGACAGACCGACAGACATACAGACCGACAGACACACTTTTTCCCCATCTCAATACCCTACTTTCAAATTTTTTATTTTTCAATCTTTATTTAATTACTTCACTTTTTTTTGACTTTTCTTGATTTTTAACGATATTTTCACGATACATTAAGCCTTCTTTCATGCTTTATTATTATTTTTTTTTACTTTTACTGGAAAGTAGGCTAAAAAATGAATGAATAAAAACGTGCTATTTGATTTTGCGTTCCTTGGTGGTACATTTGACAAAAGTAGTGCACTTTACAACAGCAGCTTTGTAAGCACATCTTTTGGAGACAGAAACATAACATTTGCTTACATACAGAAGTTCCAGTGGCAGGAAATTCAAAATGTTTTAGGGTCTCAACACCCCGTTAATATTTTCCCAGCGAAATCATGCGGATCATTTATTAAGTGTTTATTTTCAGGAAGACAAATATTAAGTCTTATATGCTGAAAAGCTCTTAGGATATTCCTTTTAACTGAAACTGATGTCAGTTTAAGTTCACTCAGTGGCACTGACTTCTGGTGTTCATTAAATTGTAGATCATCAAATGTTTCACATGTTGAATGAGCTTTCCAGACTGGGACTAGGTATTTCTCCACTTTTTCATAATCGCACTCGTCCTCTGTCTCTGCAAAATCTGACAAATATGAAATAGGATTTGATTTTATAGCTAAAATGTTTGTCCCAATTTTGCTAATTTCGTCATTACCTTTAAGAACGTGAGCTTTCGAGCGTATTTTGGCTAGCAATTGATTTAATTTTCTGATAAGAATGTTTGATGGGAATGAAACGTCTATTTTCTTCTATTCCGAAAAGTATCCAGAACTCATATATTCCTTGGCACATACATGTTGATGCAAATCGAATTAACAATACTACACGTCTGTATCATTCGAAAGCGCAATCACTCATTTTGTACCATGTTAAACAGCCCAGTGTATGTGTGGAGCAATTCGTAAACTGCCTCTTCTAACGTGTTATTAAGCTCTTTATTGTCCTGCCTTACTTCTGCAAAGAACATAATTGCAGGTTGCAACCCATTGTTTACTAATGAAGGACTAGAAACTAAGGAAAATATAGCATGTTATACATAACTTTAAAACACAACATGGAGTTCCTGCAAACAGCATACCGACATCGATCCGTGCAGAACATTGCTGACGACTTCACCGAAATTTTTCACTTTCTTTAACTTTATCATTAAAGCTTGTGACATGAAATCAACAACAAGAGCAGTTTTTAGTGATGATATTTTACTGAATATAAATTTTTTGGACGACAGATATTTCTCCTGCTAACAACATAGTTGGCCGGGTTTTTTCGCCCCGGGAAAAACCGGCCGGACTAAATATCATTTCGATCACTTTTTTTCAGTAAACTGGAAATTAAAAATTAGAAATGCAAAATTTATTTAAAATAAATATGATGAGTATTCCTGTTCAAGGAATAAATTATATGCCAAAATACCTGACATGAAATATTTTATGGAGGAAAAAAAAATAGAGTAATGATTTAAAAAAAATAACAATGAAATTAAGGGGGTATTCTAGTGTAGAGGCATGAATTTCGCCCTGTTTTTGAAGCGCTGTACAAAAGGAAAAAAAAAAATATTTTTATTATCCGCTTTATTATCATTTGTTTATTGATGTTTTATTATTACATACAAAAATTAACTTTAAAAAAAATTTAAATTGACAGAGTTATGAGCAGTCAAAGTGGGGGATCCAAAAAAAAAAAGAGGGTGTCATGGCGTGCATTACTCCAACCCTCCTGGGGATCTCAAATATAAAAAACAGACGGATTCTTAATTATTATGGATGCGTCTATCTTATGAACCTTGGACAACTTTAAAAAAAATATTACAAAATGGCGGCTGTTTGAAAAAAAAATTTCTTTTTTGCATATTTTTTTAACAATACCGAATTTTTAAAAATACTAAATGAAAAGTTATAGTTTTGGGCAAGGTTCACACTATAAAAGAATATATAAAGAACATCTTCTCCAAACTTGAAGTAAATCGGTCCATTAGAAGTCGATATATCTATACCGCCAGCTCGAAAAAAGTAGTTTCGAGAAAAACGCGTTTAAAGTTTTGAGAAAAGTTTTCGGCAATTTTACTTATAGAATGGTACAGAATGCTTACCTATTTTTAATCGGCGATTCCTGCTGCATATAAGGAACCTTCCTCTACTTCAAAATGCTCATTCTCCGATGTTCTCTGGTAAAAATGATCAGTTCTATTCTTCTTTGACGCCTCTGAAGTCCGGAGTTCCGTGCGCTCGATACGCGCGCTTCGTCTCGTCTCGCTGCAAAAGCATTAGCTTCTGAGACAATCATGATTCCCATACATCTATGATTTTTAATATGGGTATAAAACCTTCATTAAAAATACCAACTGCGAAGGTTGGCTCAAAACTAACTTAAGGAACTTACTAAAATTCAAAATTATAGTAGAAATATTTTTTGTTCCCTTTGTACAGCGCTTCAAAAACCGGGCGAAATTCACGCCTCTACACTATAATATCCCCTTAATTTTATTGTTATTTTAAAAAAATCATTACTCTATTTTTTTTCCTCCATAAGATATTTCATGTCTGATATTATAGCATAGATTTTATTCCTTGAATAGGAATACTCATCATATTTATTTTAGATAAATTTTTCATTTCTAATTTTTAATTTCCAGTTTACTGAAAAGAAGTGGACGAAATGATATTTAGTCCGGCCGGTTTTTCCCGGGGCGAAGAAACCCGGCCAACTTTGTTGTTAGCTGGAGAAATATCTGTCGTCCAAAAATTTTTTATTCAGTAAAATATCATCACTAAAAACTGCTCTTGTTGTTGATTTCATGTCACAAGTTCAAATGATAAAGTTAAAGAAAGTGAAAGATTTTGGAGGAGTCTTCAACAATGTTCTGCATGGATCGATGTCGGTATAGTCTTTGCAGGAACTTCAGGTTGTGTTCGAAAGTTATGTATAACACGCTATATTTTATTTAGTTTCTAGCCCTTCACTAGTTAATAATGAGTCGCAACCTGTAATTCTATACTTTGCAGAAGTAAGGCCGGACATTAAAGAGCTTAATAACACGTTAGAGGAGGCAGTTTACGAATTGCTCCGCACATACTCTGGGCTGTTTGACATGGTACAAAATGAGTGATTGCGCTTTCGAATGATACAGACGTGTAGTATTGTTAATTCGATTTGCATCAACATGTATGTGCCAACGAAAATCTGAGTTCTGGATACTTTTCGGAATAGAAAAAAATAGACGGTTCATTCTCATCAAACATTCTTATCAGAAAATTAAATCAATTGCTAGCCAAAATACGCTCGAAAGCTCACATTCTTAAAGGTAATGACGAAATCACCAAAATTGGGACAAACATTTCAGCTATAAAATCAAATCCTATTTCATATTTGTCAGATTTTGCAGAGACAGAGGACGAGTGCGATTATGAAAAAGTGGAGAAATACCTAGTGCGAGTCAGAAACGCTTGTTCATCATGTGAAACATTTGATGATTTACGATTTAATGAATACCAGAAGTCAGTGCCACTGAGTGAACTTAAACCGACATCACTTTCAGTTAAAAGGAATATCCTAAGAGCTTTTCAGCATATGAGACTTAATATTTGTCTTCTTGAAAATAAACACTTAATAAGTGATCCGCATGATTTCGCTGGGAAAATATTAACGGGGTGCTGAGACCCTAAAAAATTTTGAATTTCCCGCCACTGGAACTTCTGTATGTGAGCAAATGTTAGGTTTCTGTCTCCAAAAGATGTGCTTACATAGCTGCTGTTGTAAAGTGCACTATTTTTGTCAAATGTACCACCAATGAACGCAAAATCAAATAGCATGTTTTTATTCATTCATTTTTTATTGCTTAATTTTATATTTTGCTTTTATTATATTATTCTACCAATAAAAGGAACGTATAATTCTAATAAATACGAGATGAAACTTAGTATTATTGATAATTCTTTTATTCTGGTTTCGATTTTTTCAACCAGAATATTAAACAACTGTTATCGGATGCATTTCCACGCAAACTACTGAAAAAGGTAGTAAGGTTGCTTTAATGACTTAAATAATATGTTATTTGAATTCTTAGACCCCAAAAAACCAAAGTTTAAAACCAAAATTAACACTATTGGTTGCTGAATGCCAAATGAGGAAAGGATTAAAAATGGCCGCCATATTTGATGGCCTGTAAAATTATTTCGCCCAGGAATCAACATGTCTACCCAATACAGTTTCGTATTAGAAACTCTACAGATATGAATTCTAAAGAGAACATCTCTGGACATAAAAATTTTTACGGGACTGTATGGTGGGGCCAGGACAAATTTCTTAGATTTTCTTTTTCATCCTGATACATTGTTTGTGCCTAGCGTGCCCTGGACGTTGGAGTCTATATTTATAGTTGGTGTGTGCGAAAAATTGTAGGAAACATATATAAAATCCAGCAATACATCTGGGCAACTTATTTGTAGGGAAAAATAATTAAATAAATAAATAATTTGTCAAGAAATAATGGTAATTTGAAATTTATAAATGCCTCATTCGACACAAAAAATATGTATTTAACTTGCCGGTGCGCAAACAATGAATAGCGACTCAACTATTTTTTGATGATTTCACTAGTAATTAAAAATAATTAAATTAATTATTTTAAATTTAACTAAAGTCATTCGATAAATCGGTTTTTGAAGGACTTCTTTAAACTGGACTAAAATGAATGTAACACAGAATGCATAACTGATTGGCTCCCTCTAAATGAATTTCAGGTCAAGAGAGGTTTACATGGATGACTCGAGTTTATTACCGAGATGCTCAAGCTTGTATTGTTATGTTTGATTTAAGTAAAAGAAGTACATTTCTGAGTGCCATGAAGTGGAAAAAGGATGTAGACCAAAAGTGCCAATTACCAGACGGATCTCTTCTACCAGCCATCTTATTAGGAAACAAAGTAAATTTATTTCAAATATTTTCAGCTAAAAATGCTTTCACTTTAAGTCTTTCTTTTTAAAAAAGATTTTCTGTTACGTAATCAGTAGATGTTAAAATATCTGAACAAACAACGGAGAAAAATAATCGTATGTTTTCAGTTTTATAATCGAGTAATCGAGTTTCCAAAGTGCTTCGTTTTATAGTCAAACCTCTTCTAATATCTGAGATTTTGAGCATCTATTATCATGCTTTTCTTGACAAAATAATGTATTTTAAAAGTGTATTTAATTTAATGGCTGAAATATTCAAATGATTTATGAAAAGCATTTAATGCAGAGAAATGAATGAGAGATCAATTCTAATATAAGTAAATAATATAGAAATGTCTGATACAAATCCAAGTGCATAATCTATATAAATAAAGAAGATTCTGGGTATTTATCTATGTATGTGTAGTAGAGTGTATCAAAAATAACTTTTTTTGGAAATTCAAAACTTCGAGTTAGTAAAACGTTGCCCCTACACACCCGCGTGTATCACAAAAAACAGTCCTAGATTAAAAAAATACTATTTAGGTCTCTCGCAGAAGGCCTAAAATTTGCTATTTTCTTCAAATTTTTTGCATTTTTTAAAATTAAGGATACATTAAAAAAAGCTCAAATTCAAAAGTAAACAATGAAGTAAGAAATTAGCTTTTAAAAATTTTTATTACTCTCATGCAATATTTAAGTCTCCGGTATAGTACTCAAAAATAAGGTTTTCAAAACTTAAAATTGAATTTTTCATTATAAATATTTTTACTGCTATTATTTTGTAAATGTTGTTACATTTTTTTGTAATATGTTTTGAAACCTTTGTGACCCCTTAACAATGTTCCCTGGTCTGAAGAAATCTGGATTGCCAATTAATTAAATCCACGTAAACTTCAGCATCAAAATTAACTGCGAGGTGGTTTAGAAACCCCGTAATTCATTTTGCTTTGTTCGACGAGATTTATTAGTTTTCTGGAGTGCAAGAAGGCACATATTACAGAATTTATTAAAATTTTATTGACATCGAACCTCGGGTGTTAGTATAAATATTAAAATATACTAATACCGAAGCTAAATTGGTGCGTTAATTTAAAATCGTTAGCTAACTTTTCAGTATTGTATGCACGCTGACTGCCGTTATAGGGGACAAACCTCACGGTACTACCCTTCACTAATAGCCATCTGTTTTATCTTTGGATCAGTGTGACCTATCCAACAGAGACGTTAACCAGGAAGAAATTGAGTATGCATACAAGAAAAACAGCTTTATTGGATGGACTGAAGTTTCTGCCAAGGAAGGACTCATGGTTGATGACTGTATGAGGTAAGAGTGATGGTTTATTCGTCTCATTACACATTCATCCGTTTAATATTCATTTATGAAATGCTAAGCGTTTTATTCATTCATTCTAAAATGTCGCTACATATGAATGAAACATGTTCAAGAAAAGTTTTCAAAGGAAAAATTTAGCTATTCAAATATTGAATAAATATTAGAGGAAATAAATTTTGATAAGAAAATATGCAATTCTCGTCACTCGAGGTAAACTTTAAATGCATTTACACGACTGATTGATTAAAAGTTTTTAAAAGTATTTTCATAAAAAATGCACCTCAGATTCAAAATATTAGAATAATTAAATTTTTTCACAAATTGAAAATATCGTTTGGTAATTCAATGTCTTTTCCTACAATGATGCAAACAATATTTTTATTAAGAACTTATTGTTGATTAAACTTCTTTATTATCTTAAAATTAATACCATTTTCGAAAAGATTACTTGAAAAACCTTATTTTGAAAATTCAAAATATTAGAGTGTTTAAAAAACTTATCCTTTAATTATCATCAATTCATAACTGGTGGCATCATTGATTAAATTCAGGCGATTTTATTTGAAATCAGTATTCTTTTTTCAAAATGTGTGCTTTTCGTCTTAAAATGGGTCGTGTGAGTGATATTCCTGAATCTATTAAACTTCGTATGTTTGATTTGTATCGTCACGATAAAAATTAATATTATATAGCGAATTATTTAAGGTAAAGCGAGGATAGATGGCGCGGTCGGAGAGATTGCGTACCTCGGCGGGAAGAAGTAGGGTGCGCGCACACCCGCGCCAGGCATTTGTACAAGGGCAATAGTGGAGTGTCTATTTGAAAGTGCAACTTGATTGTTTTAAACGCCTGTGAGAAAGCATCGATATTCTATTTTGTTTTCCCAAGGTAAGTGCTTGAATTTTCATAATGCGCTCTTTGAATTTTTATAGAAAAACAATAGTACAAAATATTTTAAATTTAAATGATTTTTCGTAAGCCACAAACCTAGACTAATAGTGGGAACACGAGCGTTTCTTTCTAGAAACGGCCATATTTAAGTAAAAGGCCGCGCAGTCTGTCATACCGAAATGGGATAAGTTTGCTCGTCTTGAACTTAGGAGAGATCGCGCGCTTCTCCCATTAGTTTCCATGCTCGGAGAGATTACGTATTTCATTATTACCCATAGCTTATTGCTAATGTAGCATAAATAGAAAGTACTTGTGAAATATGAATGTATTAAATTTCGCTTCATAAACGGATTAAAAGGGGCGTTCTGAATTTTTACTGAAACATAAAATGTAAAATATTTTTGCCCACTCAACACATTTTTAAGACTTGAATATTTTAAAACTTTAAATTGATTTTTGAAATTATTTATTTATATAAATAAATTCACGGGTCTTTTTAACAGGCATTTATCAAATATTTTGACCATAGTTCTGTATCGAGAGGATAAAGTTGTCGTGACTTTGCAATTTTTGTTTTCAAGCGACTGTAGTTTTTTTATACAATAGAAATCGTTGAAAAAAAGTTCGTGCGAGTTTATTTCTTTTGAAGATTTAAGTAATGAAATATACGTTTCGGAACTAAATGTTGTAATAAATTAATTTGTGAACAAATTGGTTTTGCTAATGAATTAAAAATTTGCTAGTTTTATACAGATATCCTTATTAATAAACTATTTTTCCAAACTGTTTAATGCAGTCAAAATTTAAAAGAAAACAAAGTGCAACGAATGTTACTGACCCACACATATAACAGAAAACAAATTATTGAAGAAGAGCTATAAAAACAGCTCAAGAACAAGACGAGTAGCAAATATTACACTTCAGTTTTACTTGGCCAGAGCCAAAGGTTAAAACAAAACTTTTTTCTGTGAAATCAGAAATGTGCTTGAAAGATTGGCGTGATAAATCTGGTTTAGATTCTGACAGCTACTCCGATTAAAAGCATAAGTTCCAAGAATGTCAATAGACGAAAATACTGAAAGTTATGGTGATGATATTAACAAAAAACTTGCTAATGATGAAATGATGATTGGTTTCTGATAAATGTATAGGAAAGACACTGAAAATATTTGTTGGACAAGAATTTTATGTTTCAGAAGATGGGTTGAACGTGAAATTTGCCCTAATTTGCCGATTCCAAATTTAAATGGTCATCAACAGAAGATGTTGCTATCAATGATAAAACCAAAGTTAAAATTATTCTTCAACCAAAAATAATTATTCCCAAAGAAAATATTGTGTTACTGCTTTCTGTTGCTATTGTGTTACTGAAAATATTGTTTTTCTCATAGGGATACTTGAGTCACAATGCAAAACAAAAAGTGAAAATTTATTAAACAAATAAAAATGGCTCAATTGAAAATTATCTTCATTTAGTATTGGAGAAAAAATGCCAAATTTTCAACTACACTCTTTATATATTATTTATTTTGCTGTAAGATAGTATAATTTTTTTTCTTAATTGAAGTTAAAAAAATAGCTCAACTATGCCTAACTTCCATATCAATCGATATCGATTAACGTTTTATTTAGTTATTTATTTTTAAATTATTGAAACAGAATTTGGATGAGTGGCCGTATTGACAATGAAATAACACTAACTGTAAATTCTGAATGTTAGCTTTTTGAGCTATTCTAAACAAACCGAAAAAATTTCAAGTCAAAACATGGGAGTTAAATGTCCTGACTAAGCTCTTTCGAAATGAAATATTTTTGTTCAAATATAACTATTCTCTCAAACATTATTGGGGAGAGGGGGGGGGGGGGAAGAGAGACGGCAGAGATTTGAGATTAGACATAGGCCTACTTACAAAATTTTATTTTTCAACATCTTTAATTTACTTAATCTCTATTTCTTTATGTCTTTTATAATATTTTAAAGGAATTAAGTCTTTTTCCACGCTTGCTATTTGTTTTCCACTTTTACTGAAAATTAGGCTAAAACGTGTCTCTAAGCATACTAATGGGACATTAGTTGTTAGCCATTAGTAATGGCTCTGTTTTCTTTTGCGTATTTAACATCCGCGGTTTATCCTAATCATAATGCGCCTATTTAATGTCTGAACAAACACTATCGTATGTACCCAATCAGTTAGTTCAACAAACATATCTATGATCTATGACACTTTGTTCTACTATTTTATTGAATTCATGTTTCACTATGAAACTCAATTTTATTACACATTCTGTAAGTAAAAGTAGAATGACACTTGAATTTGATGACGAAAATTAAAAGTTTTTTATTCATACTCAAAAATTCTCTTATAAGCATAATGTTTTGAATAAATGTACATAAAAAACAGTTGAATTAAGAAATTTTATAGCATTTAACAAATTTTTTACAGCTATTTTTATTTTTTGTATTGAAAAGTTTGTATAAAATGTAGAAGGACTCGGTAGTTTTTGCAGGAAACCAATAATTTATTAACAAGCTTTCTTTTCAGTTGCTTTGATGATTTCAAAAACCCTATTTGGTACAGAATCATACAGTTATTGGATTCGATTCCTGGGCTAGGCAGGGTCGACTCAGCCTTTCATCTCTTTAGTGGGGTCGATAAAATGAGGACAGAGCATGCTTGGGAACTAAACACTGCGGGTTCTGCGTCAGGCCGACCACTTGACCGGAACATCTGCTTCTGCACCCAAGGGCTTTCGGTCTCGAAAGCTGGGATTGGCACAGCAGGCCATGGCCTTCAATGGACTGTCGCGCCACTATGTTTAGTTTTCTGACACGCACTTATGTATTTAACTAATATTAAATAGCCATGGAAAAGATAATTCTTTTCATTTATTATAGAAGCGCAATGCTACATAATAAATAAACTGGTTATTAAAATTAGCCAACTTTAAGTGCGCTGCACTGTGAGGCAAGGACCTCGATGCCTCTGCCCCGCGCCGGCCCTGCCCATAGCCGATGGCTAACCCCATCAACCTTTCCCCCCACTTGAGAAGTTGAGTAAAATTGTTTGTCAACCTTAACATTATGGGAGTATCATTGATGGCCATTAGAATCGTCTAAATTTCATTTCTTTTAGATGAAATATTACAGAATTCCATTTAGTGTCTCTAGTTTTCATAAACAGCGTATATCTATAAATCACATTCCATCCTATTATTTTAAGTAAACCAGCAATATCTCCTAAACTTTTGTTTTTATTTTTATTGGCTAAATATTGCCCCTTTTAAAAGTATTCCACGGGTATTCCTCTAAGCAGGTATTCCTCTTACAGGGGAAAAAGAGATGATAATTCAAAAAAAAAAGTATCGTTCAAAAAGGTATCATGAATGGAAAAAGGCGAATTACCAAGCCTTACCTTACATAACTGACACTGCAACGAATTTTCACAAAATTTTCCTTCTAGTTTTTTTACAAACTAGAAATAAATATATAACACATATTTTGAAAATGAACGAGCGGTTGAAGTTGATTTTTTTGTCTGGCTCTGGGAACAACGGGAACAACAGCAGAAGAGCTAATAGTAATAAACCAGTAAAAAAAATTTAACAACAAATTTACAAAAAAGGTTTCAGTGTGTCCTTCTAATTTTTTTGTGAAGTGTGTGTACTGTATATATATATATATATACATAAGTAAGGAAAAGTTCTCCTACCATCTGAGGTTCGATAATATCTGTTTAAATCATCAATATTTTGAAATGAGCGTTTGGATCTGCTATTTGTAAGCTAAACACAGTATGCTCGATTTTTTTCTCACTACCACCACCCCCTCCAATGACTGACTGTGGGAAACCTAGCATTTGTGATAATCCTTCATGAAAGATGACTCGTGCACTAGTTTTCATTTTTACTAGAACGCGCTTCGTTACATGATTATAATTAAAAGATATTTTATTTGCGTGATCGGGAATGAAGATAGCTTTTAAAATATCGGGTACGTTTTCATAACATCCAGGTGGAATGTTTCTACCTAATTCACGTCCGTCGTTTAGACCAAATCCTATCAAATTGTTGTTATTACTCAACTTATTCCTACTGCGTGGGTAAATTGAATCTACTAGACCGCACACCCACTCGCCCGTCAATTCTATGGATGTTGTTAAACACGTAATAAAATGAGAAATCTTATTATCGGGGAAATAATTCATTGAGCTATCGCTTAAAAGTGTCATGTAGAAACTCATGATGTCAAATGAAAGAATGGAATGTCACTTCTATCATTTATAGGTTCGATAAATGCGAGGCTGGAGTAGGTATCGAAAACCCTGATTATGTTTTTGTAAACTTGAAGCATATATATATATATATATATATAAAATTGCAACTCAATTTTTCTTCGTATTTTTTCAAATCATTACATTGCTTTAACAACTAAAATTTATTTTTTAGAATTTTTGACTCCAGTTTGAATCTTACAATGCAGAAAAAGATTATTGTATTATTTTTTAAAATTTTTTTCAATAATTTTTAGATTTCTTGTGGATGCAATGCTGAATAAAGATGCTGGGAAAATCTCCGTCATCGATGGCATTCCTCAAGATCAAGAAAAGGAGCTTATTAATCTATCCCCAAAACCGAAGAAACGAGGCTGTTGCAAATGAAAATTACTTTCCGGGTACAACACGAAATTCATCGGTCAAAAGCAAGTGGTTCTCCACGATGCTCTTGTTCGGAGCACTTTTCTAGAGCTTATAATTCGTTCACATTCAATTGAAATTCTTCTGGCATTGTTATCAGACTGAACCGTTTCATCTAAAGTGAGATTTAAGTTGATGAAACATATGTGCCAATTAATATTTTTTAATAAGAAGCAAATGAGAGTGTTTCTTTATGAAGAAGATTTATTTTTTGTACTGTTATTTGCGCGAATATTAACAAAACTGAAACTAATGACTTAAAAGAGAGAGAGAGAAAGAGAGTGAAGAGTAATGTAGAGAGAAAGAATAATACTATACATGGACTCTCTATGTGTGCTATTATATTTACACACTGCATCTTATGTCATTTCGCTTAACAATTGTGTATAAAAAATAAATTGATCTTAATAGAACAATTAGTATACACAATTTCTAATAGACTGAAATAATATGCATCCATTTTTTAAAAATTACACTTGAAATGTTAAGGCATGGTCAAATCAATGTTTTCATACATAATATTGATCAGAAAACGGATTTTTTTTCTTCTTCAAAAACGTATATCATTTATAATTAGAATGACTGTATCTATTAGGTATTCCTTGAATGCTAGTAATATTGCCAATAAATAGAAATAAGTTCATTCTCGGAACACTCGGGACCTCATGCATTTTAGCCTTGTTTTTAAGGTAAATAAGGAACTGGGGCCTCAGCGGCTGAAAGGTCCAAGCGCTGTAAGGTAAAGCTAGGATAGATTGCGCGGTCAGAGAGATTGCGCACCTGCGAGTTCGGGGGGAGGAAGTAGGGTGCACTCGCACTAACGCCATGCATTTGTACAACGGCAATAGTGGAATGTCTACTTGAAAGTGCAAGTTAATTGATATGAATGTATGTGATTAAGCATCGATATTCTATATTGTTTTCAAAAGGTAAGTGCTTGAATTTTCATAAGGCATTCTTTGAATTTCTATAGAGTAGCAATTGTACAAAATATTTTAAACTTAAGCGATTTTTCGTAAGCTACTAAGCTAGACCAACAGTGGGAAGGCCAGCATTTCTTTCTAGAAGTCACCATATGTAAGTAAAAGTCCACGCAATCTGTCCTACCGAAATACGATAGTTTGCGCGTTTTGTACTTGGGAGAGATCGCGCATTTCTCCTGTTAGTTTTCATGCTAGGAGAGATTGCGCATTATATTATTACCCATAACTTGTTCGTATGCAGCATAAATTGCAAATTACATGTAAAACGTATGAATCGATTAAATTTGCTGCCTTAATGGATTAAAAGGGACATTCTGAATTTTTACTAGAACATAAAATGAAAAATACTTATGCCCTCTCAACACATTTTTAAGACTTGAATATTTTAAAACTTTAAATTGCTTTTTGAAGTTATATTTCTTTACATAAAAAAAATTCACGGGTGTCTCTTTAACAGGCATTAATAAAATATTTTGACTATAGCTCTATATCGAGAGGATAAAGTTGTCGTGACTTTATAATTTGTGTTTTCAAGGGACTGTAGATTTTATACCGTATAAATCGTTGAAAACAAGTTCGTGCGATTTTTTTCCTTCTGAAGGTTTAAGTTATGAAATATACGTTTCGGAACTAAATGTGCTAATAAAGTAATTTTTGAACAAATTTCTTTTCCTAGACGAAAATTTTGCTAATAAATTAACTCTTTACTTCCCGGGCGACAAAATATTTTTTCTCCTTTGCTTACCGGGGAAATAGCCCAAATCCACGAGCGAATGCTTTCCCCCTTTAGCCATTCATGTGCCTTCAGCGCTGACAGGCTGTATCCCGCCTTTGACGGGAAACAGAAACATCGAGGTTGGCCCTGAAATTCCTTTCGAGTCCGTGCATTTTCTTAAACTTCAGCTAAAAAAATGAATACATAGATAGTGCTACATCCGTTTCTTTCTATTTTTTTTCTATCCTTATTTTACACATCATGTGTATATAAGTATTGTTTCGTATGGGCTTTTTGTCTTTTATTTATATATTCAGAACTAAATAAAAATGATTTGTTTCCGTATTTATCTAATATTCTAGCAGCTACTTCCCAATTTAGCACAGTAGAAAACGTTGTTAGTTCCTATTTTAGGAAAATAACTTATATTACGGTCAGGAAATAAATTTCGATATCGTACCCTGAAAACTTATTTTCAGGGTACGTTTCTCCAAAAGATGTTAGATTTTAATGATTTCTATCATGAAGAAATTGCGTCTCAAAACGTGTGTCAAGGTGCGAAGTTTCGAAGTAGAAATTATAGGTTACACAGGCCTAGATAAGGGGGGGGGGGGGGGGGTTGGGGAATAACCCTCCTGAAATGGTGAAGAATACAATTGGACCAATTTTTCTTGTAAAACAGGGAAATTAGCTCATTTCTTCTGAAGAAATCCCTCCCCCCAAAATCCGGGTGTAGCTACTCCACTCATAGATTATATTATATATATAGTAATATATAATAGTAATAATAACAGTAAATTGTATATTCACTCTTTGAATGAATTCGGAAAGATTGGAATTATATTAGTTTTTTATTGGTCATAAAAATGTTTCGCATATAGTTCTTTGGGGCCGTCTATAAATGATGTCACGCTTTTTCCCCATATATTTGACCCCCTCCCCCCTTTGTCACAAAAAGGCCCACTTCTACATACCCCCTCCCCCTTTGCCATATGAAAAAGTGTGTTGCATAAGCATGATGTAACTCTTCTTGTTAATACTCCCCTTGTCACAATTTCACGAACCCCCTTCCCCCTCGAAGCGTGACATCATTTATGAATAATCTCTTGAGAAGATTTGGGTAATTAAGAAAAACTGTAAAATAACATTGTCTGTGTTTAAACGATTTCCTTTCATTTCATTCATGTTTCAGTGATTAATTTGATATTTATACTTCGTGCATATATATCAGTTCATTGGTCACTCCAATACTTGAAGATTTCCTATAATTTCATCAATATGGTAGAGTACAGCTATATTCTTATATAGTTATACAGATGTGAATTTATGTATACGGAATTCTTCTTATCTTAGACATTTTTGCAGCAGTCCGCAAGCGTTTGAAATCAATCGAAAATCAAGTTCGAAATTAAAGAATGGTCAATAACAATGCAAAAAAATTCGAAAGACACGTTTTCTGTAAAAGCTGCAAAAGTGCACACTATTTCTCGCGATGTTGAAACAGGGTGAAATATTTGTAATTGTCCTAGAAAGAAAGAAACCAGTTTGGAGGAGGTATTGGGAAGCAGCTCAATAGGGCTTTTATCAGGGGGTCGACACCTGTCATTTAACGATTTCACGCTGGTCGCTTCGGAGGGGAAGGAAATGCTTCTGGCTGATTTCGGCTATAACGGGAATGTAGTGGTTGGGCTATTTCGGCTATTACGGGTTTTAAAGAGTTAATAATGTGCAAGTTTTTTACAAATATTCTAATTAATAAACTATTTTTCAAAACTGTTTAATGCTGCCAAAATTAAAAAACAAAAATGTTACTGACCCGCATATTAGAAAGAAAAATTAAGAAAGAAACAGCTACAAAAAAAAAAAAAAAAAAAAACCGAACGTCTGAAGATAAGAAGCTCCCAGAACAAGTGGAAACCAAAAAACTTGCAGGAAAGAAAACAAAAAAAGTTTGAATTTTTAAACATTTTCGTCATCAGGCCACCTCAGAAGAAAATAATGTCAAATTACTGAATCTTTGGAACCATGTCAGACAGGGCAAGGAGGATGAATGCACTGAATGTCTGAAACTGTACCAGGAGACAACATCGACCAGTGACATTAATGTCTACCGTTCCTTTTTAGGGATAGTCTGAAAAGTACGTTTGAAACACCCAAAAATAAGCATTTCAACAAAAAACAAAAAAAAAACGTTTTAGTGTATTCCTAACCTTATAATAACCCGTTAAGAATACATTAAAACAATTTTTGTTGAAATGTTTATTTTTGAGTGCTTCAGACGTACTTTTCAGACTGTCCCTAAAAAGGGACTGCAGGCATTAATGGGTTAAGTGCTATTTGTAGCAGATGGTTCCACTACTTACAACAATAAGTATACCGATTGTGGACGACGACAGCTTCGGTTAACAAACAAAAGACATTGAAACTGAAAATGAATAAGATTAATTATAATTTAAACCTTCTTTTCTTCTTTATTTTGTTTCTTTAATTAAAACACTATTTTTTCCGATTCTGTAATCATTGAGTTAAAATATTTATTCCTATTATAATTGTATGTGTTTATAAAAACCCTTAACACAACATAGTTTTAGTGTAAATATTATTGCTAACAATTTAATTGCAGTTTTATTGAATAACAATCTCTCCTACCCATGTGCGCAATCACACCTACCCTGTCAGGACAGATTGCGCAAATTAGTCTTCTTGTTTTTTTTTACAGCTGTTGCATTAAATTAAAGCAAAACAACGAAATATCAATGGAAATTCATAAAAAACAAATGAAGTCACAGTTATTCATCAATAGTTTAACAAAAAAGTTATACTTTGATTTTTTAAAATAATTTTTCCAATTGTGAGCAGACTCTCTTAGCTTTACCTTATATTCTTGCTTGTACTGACTGTATGTCTTGCACGTATTATATGTAATCAAATCATGCAAAATGGAGATGCGACGCATAGTTCATAGTCCTCATTAGAAAAAAAAATCTTACCTGATGCTCCAAATGCAAAATATAAAAATACGAAAAACCAACAACAAACTGGGAAAAGAAAATTGGGATAGTGATGATTGTGATCTTTTACTGGAGGAGAAGGTCGGGTAGCCCCGGACATTTAAATGAATTGCAAATGAAAATACCAATAAACAACATTTGGGTTTTGTTTTACATTAAAATAAATCAAGGAAGTTCTTCAATAATATTAGCCCCCTCCCTCTCTCTCCCGTCAAAATCACGGGCTGGAGAGTTCAAAAGTAGCACATCAAAACATTAAAAAAAAAAAAAAAAAAAAAATCCCCTCTTTAATCCCGAAAGCTTATTTTTTTCTTCTATTACATACTAGATGATAGTATCAAACTATTTATATAATTAGAGACTAAACATTTTTTTAAATATTTTTCTTAAAAAGAAAAGGCGCTCCTGTTATTGTTCTCTTGAAAATTATTCGCCCGCTAAGGGGTTAATTAAGAAATAACAATCACATCACATTTTGACCACACCCCAAGATTAATCGCCAAAAAAATCCCCAAAGAATTTTACATTCCTTATTCTGCCTTGGAAACATCACAAAAAAAATAAACATGCATACAATTTCCTTCAACATTAAACGATAGACAAGTGTGCACACTTACGTATTGTACTTGATAATCTACTATGAAGCTTGAAAGGAGCAATGAAAGTCGTTTGGCAGGAACAAAACACACCCTCACGGGTAACTCACTTATTTATAAAAATGGGCATTAACACCCATATCGTTTGTCTTCTGACTGCCCAACACTTCTGTATTATGCGGTTAAAATGTATAAGTGCAGAGCTCGTGTCGAAATGACAACTGCTCATTGATCGTACACAACCACTCGGACCACGCCTCGATGGTGACTTACTCGGCGCCTCTAGCCCTTCTTTTGCACACTCACTTCCTGAAGAAATGGGGATCGCTCCATTTCTCTTGCAGGTGTAGGAAGGTGAAGAACGGATGCGTGCATTTTCCTGCTCCCGCGCTTTTGCAACTGGCTTCGTTTATTGGAGTATGTTGGATTTTGGATTATTAATGTTTCTTTTTTAAAGATGTTGATTGAGACAGTAGTTCTATCCGAGTTTCTTTTTTTTAATTAAAATGTGGCTGTCGACAATCGTATTTGTATGTGTTTGTACCTTCATTTCGTTGGTAATTTATTATTTCTAACCATTTAATTTCTTTTATTACATCTTATCTTGATTTTAAATTTTTTTTTTCTTTCATTTTTTGTTCTGTTTTTAATGCCTAGGAGGAGGGGTGTTTAAATACATTTATTTATTTTTGTTCACATTCACCTCAATGTATTTAATCCTTCAGGTTAAGTAACTTTCATGGATTATTCAGGTAATGTTTCAGCATTAACAGTTAGTATATTTGTTAATATTTACTTAAAAAATTGCAGTCCCCCCTTCCTTTTAGAAACATTTTTTTACTTAGTTCACCTTCTTTAGATTTAGAACATACGAGTAAAAAGTATTAAACAAAAAATATAGAACATGAAATATAGGATATATTAAACAAAATAAAGCACTTAACATTTATGTAAAAAAAGTGGGAAGGAGGAAAAGAAAAGACTTATAACAATTGAAAATGATTCTTGAAGCCATCTTTCGGTTTTAAATGTCCGAGTAAAAAGTTTTGCATAGGCAATTGCAATTAATAATAAGGGCACATTAAAAAATGTGCTGGTAAAATACAATTACTTCTTTTTGTGGGTCATTAAAAGTCAAAAATATTCCTCGATAGTTCAAAAATATCTAGGAAAAGGGATAAATAACAATAAGAAACGCTAACACGTGTTTCGGGGTTTCAAGGAGTCTCTTTTTCAATGAAAAATCAAAGGATGTCTTCTCAGCCATATATAAGCTCTTGATTTTTTTTATACAGACAGGGGTTTTTTGAAGCTCCTAACACGTACATGCTGTTCGTAATGGTATTTCTGTCTTTTTTTAAAATTTTCATTTGGTGTTTTTAAAAGTTACTGGCGTAGAGGGAAGTCTCTTTGGGGAGGGTGATTATCCCCCTCCGAAATTAGGGTCTAGTACACCATTGTTAAAAGTTTACGTAAACCCCAAAACAACAATTCTATTTGTGTGTTTTAAATCTTAATTTTGAATTTTTAAAAGAGCTGGTACGAAAAAAAAATAATGATAAATAAATAAATAAATCCTATGTCAGTTAGCTGTTTTTGACATTTTTAATAATGTAGTAAAAAAGTTTTCAGTACATTAATAAAATTATGAGACTAGAATCATTTAACATAAAATACGCAACGTTAAATGAAGTAAAAGAAGCAATGTTAAAGACAAATTTAGTATTATATAAATAAAATTTTGATTTATTTACATAATAATAACTTTGTTATATAAATATATATATTTGTTATTTGTTTGATACATTATTTTTTTTATTCTGATACTGTCTTCGAATTTCAGTATCAGAATAAAAAACATACCTTGGTGGGGCGGGCTTGCATTTTTAGCCTTACTTCCTTAGGAAGTAAGATAAAGAAGTAATCTTTCTCCCAAATAATTTCAGCTAACACAATCAAAAAATTAATTTTCATTTATTTATTTCCTTGTTTTATTTAAGAAAAAAAACAATAATAAAGAAGACTCAAATTTAATATTAAGTATGCAAAAAGGTGCAATCAGAAATGCAACTTCGAGCAATGACTCAATTTTTTTAAAGTACATATTTAAAACTAGTAGATGGCGCTTGTAGATTTCAAATGCAATATGAAAGTGTTGATAATTTCGTCCTTTCCCCACCTGCAATAAAAATTAAAAATGGAATAATCCACTGCCATAGGAAGTGAGTGAAAAAGAAGGGCTAGTCTCCGCGCCCACGCCTCATCCGAGGTTTCCGCAACGCGTTCAGGTTTCCTTTTAAAAAATCGAAAAGGATGTTTTTCTATTTATAACGTGCAGTGTTTTCCCATCCCTTGCAATGCCATTTAGGGAAGACAAAGAGTACAGTAGAAAGAAAAGTCTGCAATCGGAAAGAAAATTAAATATTTGCTAATATATGAGCATTTTTATTAAATAATGTTCAACTGTGCCTGCGTATGGGCTAACATATTTTTGCATACTTTTTTTGCTGTAGGTATCCCGCTGCTCCGGAAAAGCCCGAAAATATGTCGCGAACATTCGAAAATATACCGTCTGTAAAATTATTTGAATTTCTATTGATCTCAAAAGGAAGCAAAATAAGTCAGTCTCCGATTTTTTTTTGTAAATTAATGCACTTTAAAGTGATATTAACGATTGGACACCAGTATTAAGTTCTGTAGATAAATGCTCTACGCCTGCGTTTGCCCTTATGATAGCTTTGACTCTTCTTTCCATAAGCTTAATGTAGTGTGAAATAGAAAATGCCCTTCATTCTGCCTGCAATATGGTGATCAGTTCACTTCAGTTTTGATGATGGGGTGTTGTAGTTGTTCCTGTCCTATTGTGGGGGTTGTTGATATTCTGGGTGGGATCATACACATTATAAATTTATTTGTAGTTCATTAAATGTAACAAAAAATTAGGTAGAAACAACGAAACACAGTATATGAATACTTGCTCGTTCTCGTTTAACTTATATGTTTAACGTTAGGGGATTCATGCAAATTCTAATGGGATTATTTGGCTTCTGAATTATCATTATAGGATATACCCTGACAGTCGGTTCAACAACCTTTTCTATGATACCTTTATCTACTATTTTACGGTTTTACGTTTAACTTTAAATTTCAATGTATGTGAAATAATGCTGATCACTAGAACTTAGGTTCGGCATTAATAATTTTAAATATTGCTGTTTGCTTCGAGTTTTAATCTTTCTAGAAATTATTTAATATTTATTTAATTGCATTAGCATTTGGCAGTTGCAGCACGGGTTTGCACCTTTGCACCAGTTGCGTTCCAAAGTTTAGAGGATGAAACGCCTTTCAACTTCTTTTTTTCACACCAATGTTTTATTTGGTGGGTGCCATTGAAAAGTACCCCAATTTAGCTTTCATTTACTATTATTATTGCGTTTTAAACTGTAAATATTTCGCTTATGTATATATATTAGTGCTTTGTAAGATAATAAGTACACGCAAGTGAGCAGTTTTAAATTTATTTAAAAATTAAACGACATTTTACAATTTTTACTAAAACAATGAAGTCTCTGAAATAAATCTACATTTTCATTTCACTTCTACTTAAGAATATCACACTATATTTTACCAAAATCCCGCCGAGGGGTCGAAAACAATCTAAAAAATATAAATAGCATTCGCACAAACGAAATAACAATACGAATTTCACAATGCTTCATGCTTTGTTACACATGTAACATTTCATTGTATTACATAGTATCACAAATTGAATTTCGTTGGGAACTTCATTCGTCACAATTCGTTCAAGCTACTGTTACTTTGCAAGTGCATTTATAGACATTTCGTTTTCTGTTTGAAGTTGGGTGTTACTAACATCATTCTGAATTCAGCAATAACCACAACTTTGCAAGAAAGGAATCATTTCTGCATTCGAACATTGTTGTTAGTTTTCATAAAATGTTATTTTACAAAAAAAAAAAAAGAAGCGATTCGGGTTACAAAAAACATTACCTTTTTCAATTTCACTTCTGGTTTAAATGCTAGCTCTTACATTTACAAATAATTCACACAAAACAATGCATAGCCCTCCAGCATCTTTATCTTAAAAAAATGTTAGAAAATTTGAGCATTTGATGAAAATCATGCTGCATGCAATTTTAAGTAATTAAAGCTTCAGAGTTCAGGCAAAAAGTCACGAAATTGAAAACTCTAGTTTTAAGGTATTGTCAATATAAATCTTTGAATCGTCGTCTAAAATAGTAGAAATCTTTTAAAAGACCGCTAAATCCCACAGCAGGGGTTTGCTAATGTAACTTTTAACTTGCTGAATTGGTTTATATCCTTAAATAGTCGATTATGTAACTTTTAACTCAGTGCTGCAGTCAATCAATTATTAATTTTCTTTTTGTGGACGGCAACTTTGACCAGAACTCCGTTGATATATATAAGAAATAATTTAATATGTAGAAGGCAAAACCTAGAGAGTTGGCGCACAGTTCGAAAACATTATGAAAAAGAGTGAAAACTTCACTTTTTGCCGAACTTTTAGTCAATAATATATTAGAGTACATTCCTTGTGTATACATTTCCTTGTTACGCTGTAATTTAGAAAGGCAGCTGGAGTAAAACTAAGACACCTATTTTTTACTTCTCTCCTTATACTGCAGGTGAGATTGCTCACATGGATGGGAGAGATGGCTTTCGATAATAAGTAGATTTTATTAATAACAACAAGTAAATTGTCAAAATAGCCTCTCTTCAGTTGTTAACAATAATAACTGGAACATTATAGCGCTATACAACATTTTTTTTAAGTGAGCGATCAGCCCCCCCCCCCCCCCCCTCGTGGGAGCTGATTTCTGGGCGGTAAATATTTTGTCAACTCTGGGAAATAATATTGATAAACAAATTTTAATACAAATTTTAACCCTACCAAGAATAATAATTGCATGGTCTAATATGGAAAACGTGAGCATATTTAATCAGGATTTTTTTTTTTTTTTTGCTGTTGAAAGCTAAAAAAAAAATCAGACAATAATCGTTTGCTTTTTTTTTTTTACTCAATGTAAAATTAAGTGCACACAATTATTGTGTGCACTTAATTTTACATTGAGTGCACTTTAATCATCTTTCTATTTTATGAATGAGAGAACTTGAAGTAATTTTAATAGTAAAATCATATGTTCACTCCATGGCTAAAAACAGACAATTTTTGTTTTAATAAAATATCTTTATTGAAAATTTCTAAGATGAAAAAAATATTTTACAAGGAAAAAAAAAGAAAAAAAACCTTTAAGTGATTATGAGGTATGGATGAAACGTTTCTTTAAAGATATGTAGTCTAAACTCAAAAACGATGTTATTTTAAACACTATCATTCTGGCTGATTTATTGTGTAGTAAATATATCTAAAATACTGTTATTGAAATTAAGAAATCATAAAGTGGATCATGATTACTATGAATTGCAATATGAGTGGTTGAATGAATTATGCTTTGCTGTTGCTATGCTTGAAGAATAATAACATTATAAAATTAATACAAATAATAATACTTAGTTTCCAAAGTTCTGAAATATGTTATACACACACACAGACAACTATGTTTTTCTTGATATAGATATTGTAAATGCATCATAATTTAATGTTTAGAGCAACACTTTCTAACACTAAAATCAATTTTTAAGAAAAAATTTCAAAAATTATTTAAATAAATGATTGAAAAAGAGAGACTTAGTTTAAATCACGATTTAAATCAGTATTTAAATCAACGAACCTTGACCGAAACCGAAAATTTTACCTTGATAAAAAGTAGCCAATGTGCTATTAATTGAACAAAACTCAATTAGTCCGGACTAGGATGAGAATACAGGTTCCTCAGATACGCGAAGAGTGTTTTACCACTTAAGCTATCAGGTCCGAGTTTCTTTCAATTTCATCTGTAACTATTGAGCCCCACCGTCCATCTTGTGGTAATGCACCATTTTTACGTAGGGATATCCCACGGGAACCGTACATTTTTTTCGGGATAAAACGTAGCCTATGTGCTATCCCGGACTGTAATCTATATCTGTGCCAAATTTCATCCATATCCGTCCAGCCGTTCTAGCGTGATTGAGTATCAAATATGCATTCAAACTTTCGCATTTATAGTAGTAGCAAGATTAAGAGCAGATTTCAGTCTCTTAAAAATTCAGCAAATTATCGGTAACTTCCTTTCCACGCTGCGGGAAGCTAAAATATGTAACGTGTTACTGTCGTCAACACTAGTGACAACGTGAGCATCTTGATTGCTCTTTTCAGCAATTAATTAACGAGACGCAATTTGTTTTACTGAACTCCAACTCATCACAGTTCCAACTACAGCCAGGGTGCACTTGAAGATCACTTTTGATGCTAATTGAGTAAAACAAAGTTCACTCAAGCAATAAAAAGTTTTAAGTTTCACGCAAAAACAAATAAATAAATAAATAAAAGTAAATATATAAATAAAACAACTTTTCAAGTACAACATTGCTATACAAATTGCAAGCACGACACATGTTTCGCAGTTAAAACTCGCCTGTCCACCTACTTATTTTTCGTTTGTCTGACATCTTTACACTATAGGCTAAAGTTTTCTCTTTTTTGCGGCACCTTCTTTTCCTTCTAACTTTGAAAAATGCACCTTAGATTGTTTGTTGAAATTTAGTGCTTTAATAGTTGTTTTTTTAATTTTATTTTATTTATTATTTCCAGTGTTTCACCTCTTCATGTTCATATCTTTTGTTCACTCTGCTAATAACTTCTTGATCTGGGTTAATCGACGAAAACTGGGACACACGTGAAGAAAAATAAAAATGCCGTGACATGGATATTGAATTGATTTTTATACTCTTAAAATGTTGAAAAACATATTTTTACGAAATAAAAGTCGGCTCAAGAGTTTTTAGTCCAAAATGGCTGCCTTAGTGAAACTGTGCGAAACGATTTTTTCAGTCTACTACATTGTTGTATTTTGCACTGTTTTTTTTCGCAACAACTTTCAACTTTCAAAATATCTTATTGTGACCATAAATTTTCTATTTTCATTAGTTGTGCCATTAGTACTTTTTTTACGAAATTAAAATATTTTTTTTAAAATAAAGATTGAGATTTATGTAACTTTACGTTATGGATTTACTGTGAGTTACGAAAACGTACACTTTTCTTTATAACTAAACTATATATTGACTATTTAGGTATAGCTTCAAATTTTCTTTCTTCAGTATAATAACTTTCATTCTAGGACTTCAAACAGTTAAAATTTTGAGTGTACACATAATAATGATATGAACTATACGGTAATGTGAATTACGGTAATTGTGAATCATGCATAATAACCTCTTCATTCCAAGTGTACCCAACTGGGTACATTTTAAAATACTGTTTATTAATTACTGTTTGTGCAATTTAAAAGCTAAAACACCCAATTGTTTTTGAAATTAATCAACAAATAGTTTACTTCGTTTGAAACATGGAAATTGGGCATTAATTATTACTTAAACTAATTATTAATTAAATTCTTTAAAAAAAATTTAGTTATTTTGTTTTGTAATCATTTTTTAAATCAGAGAACCAAAAAATTGCGTTAAAATTGTTTGTGCTTAGTTCTGCGGTCTGAAGAGGATAAAGTAAGTAACCCTAATGTAATGTAAGTCACACTAGTAAAACACAACTTAAACTATATTTAAATTAAAAATATTGTAACGCATTTAGAATTTTTTTATTGCAGCTTTATAACTAAAGAAGCATATATTAATAGCTTGAAGTATGTGACTTGGCGTCAATGGTAAAATAACAATGAAGGGTGCATTCAAAAGCTGAAAAAAAAAAAGAAGTCTTGAAAAGCTAACTTTACATGTCTGTAAACTTGCAGCTATATTTGTCGAACTTTTTTTTTAAATGCTTGTGCGCGTGAAAACACGCCTAGCCCAAAAATATCGAAATGATATTATATCTGCATTGAAACATTCTACTGCAAATCGTAACAAAGCACACATTCCGGACTTCTATTAAAACTACTCATGTAAATTTCAAGATGAAGTTTAGAGTTAGAATTGGCAACAGACGAATGTAATTTTATTTACTTCTACAAAACTAGCAGTCTGATAATTTGTATGTTTGCATCTTAGCAGCGGAATGCTCATACAAAGGAAATTGTTATTGTATATGTTCAATGAGAAATTAGCATTAGATGTGATGGAACCGCTTCAGATTCAAAACTCACTAAAAATAATTTAACTTTGTGCAAGTAAACAATAATAATAAAATTACACGTTAATTTAAAGCACAAATGAGCAAAAAAATGCAGACATATGTTTCGGGATTGCTTGGAATCCCTTTTCAATGCGACAGGGAGCTTCTAGATGCAAAACATCCAAATGAAGCAGACAGAACAAGAAAAACAAAGCTTATATAGCCTAAGAATTATCTGTAAACCAATGAGAATAAAGGCAGCGTGAAGTGGAAGTAGAAGTAGCAGGAAGACACCAATAAGAGAGCAACAAACGAATCCAGTTGAAAGTACAGGAAGTAAAAAGGAATAACAATAAAAATAAAGCAAAAAAGACGACAGCATGCATAAAAATTGCAAAAATAATAAAATAAAATACAAAGAATAAAATTGAAATAAAAATAAGTACAGAAACTACCAAAACAAAATGCAAAACAAAGTACACATGTAAAGGAGGGGCAGGGGAGGGAGGGGGGAAGGAGAAAAATAGACACAAAAAAGGAAAACAACAAGAAAACCTAGAAAGAACAACAAATTAAAGAAATTTATGCCAGACCTGTGAAAAATAAGGAGTTGAGGAAGAATCATTAACCAAATTAGAACTATTCCTGTTAATATGATAAGCTTCCCAAAAGTCAAGCTCTAAAGGGGAAGAACATTTTTGAATAATTTTACCAGAATTGAAGTCAAAAGAGTGGTTGGAATTCCAACAATGTTGAGCAATGCTAGACTTATTTAACTCTTGCTTTCGTACATAACCTTTATGCTCATTTAAGCGAATTTTCAGAGCACGTTTTGTCTGCCCAATGTAAGAAAGGCCGCAACGGCAACTAATTTGGTAAATACCCCAAGTGTTAAGGTGATCGACAGGATCCTTAAGAGAAGAGAAGGAAAGTTTGTTACTAGGAGCAAAAACGACTTGAAATTGAAACCTTTTTAGGATTTTAGCAATACGGAAACTTACAGAATGAAAGAATGGTAACACAACCAAATTCTTTCTAGAAACTACATTATTGGGACCAGAAGTTTTCTTAGAAAGTTTGTTATGAATAGAATCAATTAAAGAGTGAGAAAATCCTCTATCAACAGCTACAGCTTTCAGATAGTTGAGTTCAATCTTGAGAAGCTCAGGAGAAGAGCAAATATTAATAGCACGATGGACCAGAGCATTAAAAGCCGAATATTTTTGGTTGGGAGGATGAGACGACAGTCTGTGAGGAGGTAAAGAAACAGCGAAAGGTTTACGATAGACAGAAGTAGTGAAACCAGACTCACTCTTAGAAATAAAGACATCAAGAAACGCGAGGCTACTATTAAGTTCTTTCTCACAAGAAAACTGGATATTAGGATCAATGGAGTTCATAATAGAAAGAGCATCATCAATACCTAACAAGTTACTGTCCGTTAGGAAGCTTATCATATCATGTTTGGGAAGCTTATCATATTAACAGGAATAGTTCTAATTTGGTTAATGATTCTTCCTCAACTCCTTATTTTTCACAGGTCTGGCATAAATTTCTTTAATTTGTTGTTCTTTCTAGGTTTTCTTGTTGTTTTCCTTTTTTGTGTCTATTTTTCTCCTTCCCCCCTCCCTCCCCTGCCCCTCCTTTACATGTGTACTTTGTTTTGCATTTTGTTTTGGTAGTTTCTGTACTTATTTTTATTTCAATTTTATTCTTTGTATTTTATTTTATTATTTTTGCAATTTTTATGCATGCTGTCGTCTTTTTTGCTTTATTTTTATTGTTATTCCTTTTTACTTCCTGTACTTTCAACTGGATTCGTTTGTTGCTCTCTTATTGGTGTCTTCCTGCTACTTCTACTTCCACTTCACGCTGCCTTTATTCTCATTGGTTTACAGATAATTCTTAGGCTATATAAGCTTTGTTTTTCTTGTTCTGTCTGCTTCATTTGGATGTTTTGCATCTAGAAGCTCCCTGTCGCATTGAAAAAGGGATTCCAAGCAATCCCGAAACATATGTCTGCATTTTTTTGCTCATTTGTGCTTTAAATTAACGTGTAATTTTATTATTATTGTTTACTTGCACAAAGTTAAATTATTTTTATCCGTTAGGCTTAACGTGCCTTGAATTTTGTTCTTCTTTCTTTTGTTTTTGTTCTTCCATCTGTTCGCTGCTTGGTGAGTGTTTGTTTTTTGTTCTTTTCTTAATTGCTTTTCTTGACTGTGTTTGTTTTTGCTTTTTTGTTTTCGCTTTTTTGTTTTCTGACATTTATTCCGCATATTGTTACGTTGTGTATGTTTCGCACTTGTTTTTGAATTTTGTTCTTTCTGTTTATTTTTATTTATTGAACGGTTTAGCTATTGTTTTCCCCTTATGTTTTGGTTGTTCTGATTCTGGTTATGTCTCAGGTTAACAGATTTTGTAATCTACGGATTAAAAAGGTTCGGTTTTTGAACCATTTAAAATTTCTCCAGTCTTGCAGGCGCAAGAAAGTTATTCCTAAGTTTATCACCTTGAAGTGTAATTTACCGCGTTCTGTTAGGGTTGATAAGGTAATTTTTCGTTCTAAATTAGCGTTACTTAGAGCTTCTATCCAAGAAACTAGGAAAAAACTTTCGTTCATAGAACGTGAACTTTATGATTTACATCTTTCTGTATCTAATTCTAATTTCGATTTTGAGTCTATTGATAGAATGTCATGGGCAAGAGCTCTTCGTTTATCCGACAGTCACAACATTACTTTAAATAAGAAATTTACTAAGTTGTGTAACGATTCAAATGTTCCTGTTCCGGCTGATTTGCCTCTTGTTAATAGGAACACGGTTGTAAATCTTTCGAAATTTCCTTTGAATAGTAATGAAATCAATGCTCTGAAATGTAATAACAATTTTGCTTTGGCTAAAAAGCCTTCTTTTTCTGAACTTATTGCTCCGGTTGAAAAAGCTTTCAAATTTAGTGCCTTAACTTCCACTCAAAAAGAGTCGGTTCGGCATCTTATTGCTTCCAATGTTGATTTCAATTCAAAAGTTCCTAATACTGGTTTTACCCATTCTGTGAAACGATGTGTCAATAATTTAGTTTCCAATTCTGATTTGGTCATTACCAAAGCAGACAAGGGTGGTCAGATTGTTGTTCTTAATAAATCATCTTATGTTGAAAAAACTGATGACTTAATTGCTTCTGGTCCTTATTCTGAAATTTATAAAGATCCTAGTGACAAAGAGTTAAAAGCTATTTCTTCTGCTGTTAAGTCTGTTCATTCTATTCCTTTGATTGCTAAACGGTCTGTGATTCCTTCTGTTGCTAATTGTGCACGTTTTTATGCTTTACCAAAGGTACACAAGGCAGGTATTCCTTTCAGACCAATTGTTTCCAATATTGGCACTGCTTCATATAAACTTTCCAAGTATTTAGTTTCTGTGTTTTCTCCACTTAGGGGGTCAGAATGTTTTCACTGTTAAAAATTCCACCGATTTTGTTAAGAAACTTCATAACTTCGTTCCGAATAATTCAGTTATGGCCTCTTTTGATGTTAATTCCTTGTTTACTAATGTTCCTGTTGATGGCGCTTTGACTTGCCTCAGGAAAAGGCTTTCTGAATTCCATTTTACTTCTGTGGAAATTGAGGAATTAGTTTTCCTTACTCGTGTGTGCTTGCAACAGAGCACTTTTGTATTTAATGGTAAATTCTATGCTATGGTAGATGGCCTGGCTATGGGAAGTCCTCTTAGTCCTATTTTAAGTGATTTCTATATGCATTATTTTGAGGAAAAACTGTTCCAGAAATTGCAATTTCAATTTTATGTTCGTTATGTGGATGATTGTTTTGTCCTAACGGACAGTAACTTGTTAGGTATTGATGATGCTCTTTCTATTATGAACTCCATTGATCCTAATATCCAGTTTTCTTGTGAGAAAGAACTTAATAGTAGCCTCGCGTTTCTTGATGTCTTTATTTCTAAGAGTGAGTCTGGTTTCACTACTTCTGTCTATCGTAAACCTTTCGCTGTTTCTTTACCTCCTCACAGACTGTCGTCTCATCCTCCCAACCAAAAATATTCGGCTTTTAATGCTCTGGTCCATCGTGCTATTAATATTTGCTCTTCTCCTGAGCTTCTCAAGATTGAACTCAACTATCTGAAAGCTGTAGCTGTTGATAGAGGATTTTCTCACTCTTTAATTGATTCTATTCATAACAAACTTTCTAAGAAAACTTCTGGTCCCAATAATGTAGTTTCTAGAAAGAATTTGGTTGTGTTACCATTCTTTCATTCTGTAAGTTTCCGTATTGCTAAAATCCTAAAAAGGTTTCAATTTCAAGTCGTTTTTGCTCCTAGTAACAAACTTTCCTTCTCTTCTCTTAAGGATCCTGTCGATCACCTTAACACTTGGGGTATTTACCAAATTAGTTGCCGTTGCGGCCTTTCTTACATTGGGCAGACAAAACGTGCTCTGAAAATTCGCTTAAATGAGCATAAAGGTTATGTACGAAAGCAAGAGTTAAATAAGTCTAGCATTGCTCAACATTGTTGGAATTCCAACCACTCTTTTGACTTCAATTCTGGTAAAATTATTCAAAAATGTTCTTCCCCTTTAGAGCTTGACTTTTGGGAAGCTTATCATATTAACAGGAATAGTTCTAATTTGGTTAATGATTCTTCCTCAACTCCTTATTTTTCACAGGTCTGGCATAAATTTCTTTAATTTGTTGTTCTTTCTAGGTTTTCTTGTTGTTTTCCTTTTTTGTGTCTATTTTTCTCCTTCCCCCCTCCCTCCCCTGCCCCTCCTTTACATGTGTACTTTGTTTTGCATTTTGTTTTGGTAGTTTCTGTACTTATTTTTATTTCAATTTTATTCTTTGTATTTTATTTTATTATTTTTGCAATTTTTATGCATGCTGTCGTCTTTTTTGCTTTATTTTTATTGTTATTCCTTTTTACTTCCTGTACTTTCAACTGGATTCGTTTGTTGCTCTCTTATTGGTGTCTTCCTGCTACTTCTACTTCCACTTCACGCTGCCTTTATTCTCATTGGTTTACAGATAATTCTTAGGCTATATAAGCTTTGTTTTTCTTGTTCTGTCTGCTTCATTTGGATGTTTTGCATCTAGAAGCTCCCTGTCGCATTGAAAAAGGGATTCCAAGCAATCCCGAAACATATGTCTGCATTTTTTTGCTCATTTGTGCTTTAAATTAACGTGTAATTTTATTATTATTCAAAACTCACTGTTATGTCGTTGTATTTGTGAGGTACAAAAATAGTAAGGTCCAATCATAGTGCTTTTTTTTCCTTCACAAGACCCGTGACTGAACTGATGATTCTATAAAAGATAAGTATCAGGAGCGGTAAACAGCTGAAAGCAAGCATAATTATTATTGATGTTACGACTTTTGCTGAAGCTCCAAAACCATCATCAAATGTTTAAATTTTCTTTCTTACAACTTCTGGAACTGACATCAGAAATAATCCTTACAAGTGGAAAACATATTTAAACTGTTCCACTTATAATTCCATCAACGGATAGTGAATAGTTATACACAGTTACAAGTAATTCAACTCACAAATCTTATACCAATTCCCTAAGATCGGCCTCCACATTTAGCGACGGATATTTTGTGCAGCTTTAAATCATAAATAAAATTATTAATATCATTGGTCCACAAATAATCCCCCCCCCCCCAGAAGGGGTACCAAATAAAAGTCACAAAAAGCATTCATGAAGAATATAAAGTACAAATCATGGTAGTAATAGAAAAATATTTGAAAAGGGCAAGGAAAACTAATATTACATTTTACCTAAAGCAGAACTCTTAAAAATAAAAAACAAATCATCCAATTACAACATTTTACACGGGAAAACGACAAATGCACAAATCCGGGTAAGTGTAAAAAAGGACGATACCATTACGTCGTTAAAACAAACGCGTTATGTACGGAGAAAACGATAGAGGCGAGAGCGATGGATGGAGGGATGGAAGCTCTCTGCATGTATATTTTCATTTTTCGCATTAAAAAAAATTTTTTTAAAACATTTTTTTCAGGAACAACAATAAAAATTCGAGCATTTACATTGGGAAAACAAACTTTAAAAACGACTCTGTGTCATAGACGTTCAGCAGAATAAACTTATGAATTCAAGTAGACAATATGTTGTTATTACTGTACAACTGCTCTGGAGTCATGGGGCGTTCATACTTCTCCTTCCTTCCCAAAAATCAAGTGCGCCATCTCTCCGGCTGCGCCATCTCACCCGGTTTTACGCTAATGTATTTTCTGCTCTTATGAAAATTCGCGTAAAAGCTCACTTTGCAAATAGTACTTTTTGAGTGTTACGTTGTATTCACGAGTAACTCGTAAGCACTGATATGAACATCTAAGAATATTTCATTTGTTATATGCTAAATTTTTGGAATTGTGAAATTTAGTACGAATTTTGTTTTTGTCCTACTCCAATAAAAAGATACCTGTTCAACTAGACACTGATGTTTTGAAAGTCTTCCTACGAAACTAAAATGAAACCTTATCCCTTTTCGATCAGAGGGAAATCTTTGAAACAGAACAATTTCCAATTTATAATTTAATTTTTTTCTCCTAAGAAAATAAAATATGTAAACACAACTGTGAAATATACAGTAAAACGTTATTTGATTATTATTTCACAGTGAATATAGCACAGTGTGCACTATTATTTCTCAGAAATTATTTGGTTTTTATTTAGGTTTCAGGCAGGAAAGCATAAGTAGGAAGAGTTAAAAAGTGGAGCATTACTCTACTTCACAATAAAATGTTCATATCTGTTTCATGAAATAATCTTTGTATATCCCGATTATAACACAATACAATTTAACATATCACCTTAGAACTAAATTCATACAAATGCTGTAGATAATTACTCATTGTATGAGGTTTACCAATTCTACAACAGACATTCCTTCAATATTGATATTTTTAATGTAAAAACATTCAGAAATGAGGCTAAAATGATATAAACACTTATTTTAAACTAAAAATCTTTTTTTTTTTTTAAAAAATGCGAATTGTATTCTCTCTTGTATGGCTTTCCTGCAGTTTAGGGGTAAATAAATTATTATTATTACTGACAATTAAAATTTTTAAAGGGTTTTCTAAATGACATTGTGAATGTGGCGTCCATTTTAATTCTTTAATAATTAGGCCAAGTGTAAATTTGATGCTTTAGTTTGCTTCTGCTTGAAGTTTTTCTTACGCGCGATATTTAATATACGCACCTCATAATGAATGTTTTGCCATAATTACTTAAACAATCGAAAAGATGACAAGCAGGTTCAACTTCATTCATCTCTCACACATAATGATCTATCTACTCGGATACGAAATGTAATAAGTCACGGAAGAAATTTTACTGGAAAGTTCACATTTCCTTAAAAATATTCTTTTCAACTTTCCCCTTATCTTAAGACAGATTAACTCGTTAAGTTAAAAGGAAGGCTGCTAGGATGACAAATCGACTTTTAGGATTATATTATGACTTCTGTGGATGTCTAAACTAGAGCAGAAGGAAATCAGAGGAATTATGATTATATCGTCCTCGTTTATTTAAATGAAAGGCTTTTGTGGTCCTTAATGAGTTCATAAAACAACAAGAATTGTGGGAATTCCAAATTTTTGAAATCATGGGCTACGTTAGAAATAGGAATACATATTTATCGATTACATTTATAATACAGTACATTTCTTAGTGAGCGAAGCAGCCGGCGAGAAAAAGGCTGTTGATTGTTTTAAGCGAATAATTTAAAATGGAAATTGTACTTTATTTTCAGATTATTTAGGAGCCATACCAGTTGGGCACAAATTCTATTGTTGGTAAACTTTTTTTTCCATGTACATTTGAAAGTTCAATGCGTACCCTAATTATATTTAATTGCCATTAGAAATTTTCAATGTATCGAAAAAAATTTAAAATAAATAAATAAATAAATAAAAATTCGAATCATTGATCTTACAGAATAATGTAAATTCACACTTACTCACTCCAACCCTAATTTTCGTAGCATTGAGAGTATAAAATGAAGCTGAATTGATACTTTGATCTAGCTGAACCATTTTCTTTATTTAGAATTACAGCCTGTAAATTTAAAAATTAGGAAAATGACCTAAAAATACGATGGGATTGTAACAAGTAAAACACGAAGCACTCTTTTAATCTATGTTTTGGAGAAAATATAAAATTTCCGTGAATGTGCTTCTTTTGTTACTTTAAAAAAAAAATACATTGCTTAAAATTCAATATAATTGTTTTGATTCAAACACTTTTGTTGAAGCACAGTGTTACGAAGGGCTTTTAGAAATTTTGATTTTTATAGAGTTTATTCTATTAAACTTCCTGCTTTTGGGATAATTTTGATCAATAGAAATCCGTCGTAAAAGCTTCAAGCGCTTAAATTTACTGCGATATTTTTAACGCTTTAAAACAGCTAAGTTGATGTAACCGACAGCGATCAGTACATTTAATTTATTACACTTAGAGTGCTTTCACACCTAAGGCGACAAAGACAAAAATTGGTCTTTTCTCATTTGCGTAAATGCAGAGCATATTTTTTAAGGCAAAGTTATGCCTTGCGCTTGCGTTGATAAGGATGTTTTTGTATTTGTATGCATTGGACTTAGAATGATGTAAGAGTCCGGAATTTTACGATTTTAAATGAAGGCCTACTTTACGCAATCAATAAAAAAAAGAAAGAAAGATATACTTGGGTAAGTTTTATTCTCTTCTCGATGTTTCTATTTTATTTAAAACACGGCCTTTTTAAAATCACAGACATAGAAATTACCACCGTAGCATCCCATAATAGTACGAGATCCCGCTTAGGTTGACCTTGGCTCATCGAGTTTCCTAATAAAATGAATATTTTATACAATGTAATGTGTAATGAAACAAAACGTACTGGGGTTGCCGTCCCACATCCCTGCATAGCTATTTTTAATTAAATATTGCTTAATTGAATTTTTTTTCAATAATTACCCTCATGTAGTTTCCAAAAAAAAAAAAAAAAAATTATCACTAATAAAGAACAAAAGATGTAAATAAGACGCTAAAGTAAGTTGCCTACCTTTTTCCAGGTAGTAAGAAAGGTTGACACCTGTAAACAAGTAGGCGTGAATTTGTCCTCATGGAGTTTCCTTAATAATTACATATAAAAATGTAGATAATTTTACAAACATGATGGTACAGAGTTGTCTCAGTAAAAGTAAGCAAATCTTAGAGTTGCCGCGATTTTGAGTTAATAATTGAGTAAGATAGCGTGGTGTGACGGATTCCCTCATCGAGTTTCCCTTATTATTACACATAAAAATAGAGATAATAATATTACAAACACGATGGTATAGCGTTGTCTTAGCATAAGAAAGCAAATCTGACGTTGCCACGATTTTAAGTTTCAATATCTGAGTAATAGAGCGTGGTGCGACGAATAGAAAAAGATACTGAATAACAGTTACGCGTGAGACAAATGTCAAGTAAAAGAGTGCGCATCAAGGTAGTCATAAAAATTCTGATAATATCAACCCATGCCTCATTGAGATTAAAAATAGAAAAAAAAAAACAGCCATTTTTAGAAAAAAATCGTAGTTTTTTTTCTTTAATAAAATCTACACTGTTTGTCCTAGAAATCTCATTCTTGTCTCATTTCATAGAAAATTTTTATTCTATTCAAGTTAGATCTCTTACACTTTTTTTTTTCCTTTGCCAAAAGTCACAAAGTGGTTTCAGCATTTTCAAGTTAGGCGGATAGCCTCAAAAGTGATTTTTTTTTGCAAAGTCCAGAAAGCATTATAATATGCGATGGCATCTGCTTTCCAGATTTTTCTTTTCGTATTTTTCATATTGTACATTAAAAATGCTTTAACATCGAATTTTCAAAAGCAAATGCAACAACTTTCTGACTTAAAGTGGAAGAATTAATTGTAAAGATGAGAAAGCGAGGAGTAAAAATGACAGCAAATTGTGTTTGAAGTACTTTATTAATTATATTTTTTGATTATACCATTTACATTGGTATTATCTAAATATTAATTAAGGTGGCAATGGCTTACATTTTGGTAACTTTGGAAGAGTCCAGAAAAATGTGCATGCATTTTTCATACATTCAGTTTGCACCAGAAACTGCTATTCTTTGTTTTTCGTCAAACTGGAATTGAAGTTTTAGATTAATTCCACTTATCTCAGCTGTGTCATTAACAACCCTTAAACCATTCATTATTTTTTTTAGCTTAATGAAAGTTCCTATATCAGGACCAGCATTTAACAAAAGCTTTATGGATTCCAAATACTAGAGATTAAGTTTGACTCTTACATTCCTACATCACAATTATCTTCATCGTTTTCTACTTCGGAATTTAATGAGCCAACCATAATTAGTTTGCCTCACCCCCCTCAAGTTACATCAAAAAATAAAAGTGCAACTTACTCCTAGCTACCATAGGTGGTTTATTATTTTAATGCTTTGTCTTCAACCTCTTCACCATTTTTTTTTTGCATTGAACTTAAGATTTTAATAATTGTAGGTCTTTGTTGAGATCAAAGTGGGATTGTGTGCATTGAACTACGTTATTTTATAAATACTGATCTCTACAATGAAACAAATATCTTCAGACATCAATTGTGACAACAAAGGAATGATTTCATCGAAAAGAGATTTAGATATTCTGGTTTAGAGGAAGCTGTTTCGCACTAGGATATGATATTGCTTTTAAGTTTTTTTTTGTTTTGAGTAAAGAAAATATAGGAAGGTTAGCGATTTTGTTCACATATTGCGATGAAAAACTGAAAAATTTGATAGGTGTTTCCATCGCTGTAGACTTTATGAGATTATTAGCAGTTCAGCAGCACGGAGCAGTTAGAACAATCCAAACAGTGTTTTATACCACAGGAGCAAATATGGGTCCCTTAAGGTAACCTACTTATCTCTAGAGAAGGTTTTAGAGAAAAACCTTTTCCTCCAAAAGACAGTACTTTTAAAATAAATAGCGCTTTTCATCACGTCTGATGCATGACAAAAGCTTTTATACTCTTTCAAAACATATTTTATGGATCAATTTTCGTCAATTGGTTTAGACAGGAAAATGTATCGAAAACAATATTTATTTATTTATAATAAATACTATTGTAACAGCATGATTAAATGCCCTCAAACCTACTTTGGCTCTCAATTAAAATTACAACTATTAAAATCTTTAGTTCAATATAGGAAAAATTGTTGAAGAAGTTCAGAGAAGGCACTAAAATAATGAATCTTCTGTGGTATCTCAGAGTAAGTTGCACTTTCGTTTTTCGTCGATACATCGTAGAATAAAAATTAAAAGTAACATCATTGGAAAGTTAAGATCCGAAGTAGAAAAATATGAAGATATTTATGATGATAGGGATGTAAAAGTAAACATAATCTCTAGGATTTTAAATTACTACAGCTCTTTTTAAATACTAATCCTGATACATAACAGGAAAATTTACATTTTTTAAAACCTCTAAATGTAGACATATTTTTCGGGATTACCACATTAATTTATTTTTGGATAACAATGGAAATGGTAGCATAAAAAAATATAATTAACAAAATTCTTTGTCCACTTTTGGTATCACTTTACTCCTTGATTTCTCTTCTTTACAGATAATTCCTACATTTTAAGTCATCTTGCTTTTGAAAATACCTCTAACTAAAACATATTGATTATACAAAATGAAAAATACAAAACCAAAATTAGGGAGGCAGATGCAATTAATTGCATTGTAATATTTTCAGGACTTCGCAAGTAAACTCACTTTTGAACGTATCTACTGCCCCTGATTTCGAGAATTCTACTACTCTGTCAGTTTCGGCAAAAAGAAAAAAAAGGTGGAAGCTATCAAACTTCAATAGGATACAATTCCCTACAATACGAGACAAGAATCAGCAGGTTTTCAGGACGAATGGCTTCGATTTTTTGCAAAAAATATCTGGTTTTGTTTTTGTTCTATTTTTATCCTCAATGAGGCACAGGTCAAAGTTAATCAGATTCAGCTGAAACTTTGCCAACCACATTTTGTAGGAGATTGGCTCATTTTAGGGAAGTGCCTCTGTAGAAATTCGAAAATCATTTTTTAAAAATGTATTGACCACTGCGAAATCTCTTTAACTCGACCTACTGTCTCACGATCAGCTGCTATTCGGCGTATTTTCTACCCATCACACCACTCTTTCTTGCTCAATTACTGAAACTTAAAATTGCGGCAGCCCTACGATTTGCTTACTTTTTCTAAGGCTACCCTATGCCACCTGTTTGTGGTATCATTATCTACATTTTTATATACAATTATAAGGGAAACCCAATGAGGGTACAAGCCACACCACGTTCACTCAATTATTGAAATTTTAAATCTATTCAACCCTAAAATTTGCTTACTTTTGCTAAAGCCACCATGCTTTTACAAAGATTTTATCTACATTTTATTTTCTACATTTTTATATATTATAATTTTAAAGGAAACTCGATGAGGACAAATAACTCATTCACGCTTGCTTTTTTACACCTGGCAAACCTTTCTTACTGACTGAAAAAAGGTAGGCAACCTTACTGCAGCTTCTTATTTACATCTTTCGTTCTTAATTGGTGATAATTTTTTTTGGTAACTACATGAAGGTAATTATCGAAAAAAATCAATTTAATAATATTTAATTAAAAATAACTATGCAGGGATGTGGGACTGCAACCCTAGCACGTAGCTATTCATTCGTGACGTAATCTGATTTTTTAAAATGTAATAAATACGTATATAAAATTATTTTGAACTTTTATTCATTTGAAAAAGGTTGTTACCATTGAATTCAAGGAAAAATCTAAAGAAAAACCTATTGATTTTCATGCAGGAGATAGGGGAAAATAAATAAAATTAGAAACAGCTGAGCTAAATGAAAGGAACGCCGCCCATTTGTTGCTCCAACCTCATTGAGAAGATGGTTCAGGCACTGTGCTTCGTTATTATAATGTATACTGAATGATTTTCTAACCTGTACAAAGATGAATTATTCGACTTGTTTCTGAGCTCCAACTACTGATTTTAACTACAGAACTTCACGTTGCTGCTTTGTAAATTAAACTATTTTCTTCGGTTTGAAGCATTATGATAAATTTGTTTTTCATATTTTAAGATTTTTTTCTTTATTACTCAGAAAAAATGGGGATATAAATTTGTCTTATTGACACTTTCATTCTTTCTTTTTATTTTCGAAAAATAAAATCGAGGAATTATAACAATTTCCGAGGTACATTCTTAAAGCTTTTATATTCTGGTTAAAATTGCAGGACTGCTTTTACAAAACTTTGATACTTTTTTCGTGCTGAGCAACTCTTAATTCTTTCTAATTACACACTAAAGGCTGTTAATTTTCTGGTTGAAAGATTTCTTTTCCGATCAAGGCCACCTTTTGGTACTATTGTATCTTATTTGAGCAACTTACTTCACCTTACTTCAGATGCAGCAATTAAAATTGTTTGATGCAAAATGACTTTCAAGTTCAAATAGGTTAATGGGAAATGAAATGAACATGCGCATATAGATACAAATATAACTATTTATCACATATCACTTTACCAAACTAAAATTGGGGCATTAAAATCCCAATATAGTGTTGCTTTTATATTATCTCATTGATTGTAGAGAGTAACTAGAAATTAGTTTAAATAAAATTGTTAAAAACTTTCAGTAGTTTGGACATTTTGACATTCATCTCCACTCATCAGCGCGATTTGGTCTGTTTACTACTGCTCAGTACTTGATTAAGACAGCTTTATTTATCACATTTAGCTTGAATATCTAATAATATATACGACATATATAATAGTTCGCATCTCGGTCTTCTATCTATTTATTACAATCCTAAACTGCTCGCTTCAAAAGATTCTGAAGGACCGAAAGACGCTTCGCTATAATTGTGTGTACAGATGAGTCTGGTATAATTGGGAATCGACATTGGGAACAGCGGCGATGGTGGGTGCCACCGGAGGAAGTAACTGCCTCATTTCTTCCCGAAGGCAGGTGATCAGCTCTTGCTTCAGATTCTCGAATTCCGTTGGAGTAATGATGCCCATGGAACTGCTAGGACTGGCCAGTTCTTGAGGTGCCCAGCCCTGACCACATTTCAAGGAACGTATTATGTCTCGCTTGATGCTGTCTATGTGGCCGGTGTTGCGGGCAGCTTCTCGCTTCCTGTCTTCCCGAAGTTCGTATCTGATAAAACAACGAATTAAAGGAATATTTATTACATTAAAAGTTTTGGAGGAAAGGAACATTTCAAAATTACTATCTTCTTTGTACGTCTTCTAACTTTTTTGTAGTGCGTCTTCTAACGATTTTTTTTCCCAGGAAATATTTTTCTTTTTCAAATTTAAATGTTGTTTTCTATTTAAATATATTTTTCTATTCTTTAGAAATTAAACTACTCACTAAAGAAGATGTAGAATATTTTCTTTAAAATTCAAATAAATGCAAAAGTTAAGATATTTCTGATGAAAGTATGTAAAAATATATTAAAGCGAAAAAAATGTAAGTTTTAAAAACAATTTCAAAGCAAAGTATAGCTCAGATGTGAGATTTAGTATAATGATTGCACTAGACAGTAAAGATTCTAAATTCAGAAGAATTTGGAATTTTCTATTTACCGTAAACTCGATATGTCTTGTTTTATTTCCAAGAGATCGTCTTCATTAACTCCGTCCTGCCTCAGTTGCTTTTTCGTCATGTGAATGTATCGGCTAACCAAACGTTTCATAACATCCTTAAAAGATACAAGAGAAAAAAAATCATAAAACTAATTAATTTAAATATATTAAAATGGATTTTAATTACTAACTTATTTTACTTACATACAATAAAAATTATTTTGAATGTTATTAAGCTGACTTCTTGGATAAGATATCACTTAAAATAATGAAATCTTGTAAACGAAATAAATAGATGAGAAAAGATAGCCCACGAAATGAAAATATTACACTTCCACCCTCTGTGCCGTTTTATTGTTGAGAAAGAAAAAAGACGGATGCTTAATGCAGAATTCATTTGTTTGTACATTAAATGTGTGTCATACATTTACGAGTTCAAATGCATTTATAATATAGAATGGGCATTTCAAAGTAAAATTACAATCCTGTAAAGCATGTGGAAAACGGGAAAACATTGTACTTTGCGCAGTCACCACAGCTGGAGATAAATGCTGCGATACACATTGAATGAAAGATGCTTCGGTCATGTGCTTTGGGTACATCAGTCTACATTGTTTTATGTAGTACGTTGCAGAACATATGGCGTAGCGGTAAGGGAGGTACTCTAGGCATTGGTCAAATATCGTAGAGGTCGTTAGAACTGGTGGTCTACCCATAACAGAGATCAATGTTTTGAAGTAAGTAGCATAACAGTGTATTCTGGTGTATTTCCAGGGAAAAGTTTTAGTATTGGTATTTAATTGTTTTACTGAGTTCAAATGCTTCTATAGCTCTTTCTCCTTTGACAGCTTCGCTTTGACGTACAATATGACTAACGGCTTGGTTTTCAAGAAAACGTCACGTTCTATATCACCGTCCCATATGACGTCAGGGTGACCTATGTCATTGTGATCGGCTTTTAACATTAAAGTTTTATGCTAAAGGATATTCTTTGCAATTCTAACTCAAAAAGTTTGAAAATAAATTTAACATTTAATTTTTAAACTATGCAATAAATAGCAAACTGACAATTTTTTCAATGAAAACTACGCATTTCTAAAATTAATATTTATTGGCTAACTAAAAATATACAGGAAAAGCCTCCATTACCTCGATGAATGAGAGTGGAAATCCTCTTAGTTTTTGCAGTTTGAGACATGGCAAATGGGTTGCAGCGTGCACTGTTATGGATACATAACATCATGTTGTTTACTGATGCTTGAAAATGACAGAGCTAACATAGCGAGACAAAACTTTGAAAATTCAATGGTTTTGAAACGGACATAATGCATTTACATTTTTCTCAGCTGTTTCCTCATGTTTCAGCCTAAGTATTGTGGAGCCGTACCTTTGCTTTGATCCTCCATTTTACTGTTATTCGCTTTATTGTCGAATCTGCTACGCCACCGTAGCAGAACCGCAACCGTGGCCCCACGAGTTTCATGTGTGCCAAAATCGGCCCGGCTCCAGTGCTGCATTTCTTAAGGTGGAAGGAAGCGGCACGTGAGGAGAAGGCCGGTTAGCTCCAAGGAATGCGGTCAACTACGAATCAACTTGTTACAAGAATGTGAATCTCCCTGGTCTGTAAAGTGTGTGATTGATTGTGGAGGAGTGCTGAATTTTAATCTTTCTTTCAAATAAATTGGTGATTTTGTTTCACTCAGTGCTTTTAATGAAGGCTTTGCATTTACGCCGGTGTCTGTGGTAAGAATCGTTTTAGATAACACTTTGAGGTTTTATGCTACAGCGGATGATTTCCCGGCTTTTAAACTACAACTAGGGGATGATTTTAGTGAATGGTTATGGACTCATAGCTTCTACAATTCGGTCCACTAAATGTTTTAAAATTTTCCTCTGGCCGATTCAATTCAGGTGTTTTGAGTTCCTTCGGAACTCAACACCACAAATATATTGTAATTTAGTTTTACTAAACTATAAAGTGCAAAAATATTTCCTCACCTGATAATTTACATCACTTGGTCGGAAATTAAAGCCAACATGTGGATTCCCATTCTGTCCGCGGCGCTGCAAAAGGCCATATAAAAGTATTTTGTTATCTTTCTTTTAAAATAGAAATTACAGTGGAACCTGCTTTATGTAATCACCCTCGGGATTGACAACACTGGTCATCTTAAACAGGTGGTCACTATATCATACATTTTAGCCAATCATTTGATGCTGAAACGTTTTTTGCAGAAGCATTTACTCTACACAGTGTGGTCACTTTTACTGGTTCCACTGTATTTGCCATTTATGAAGATCACACATGTTAATTAAATCAATTAAATTCTCAAAGTAAATGCTCTTTAGCATAGGAGCATTTATTTACTGATTTTCAGTCAGAGGAAAGATTGATTCTTGATGAAATATAACACATGTGTGTCGATATTACTATGAGCACTCATATCGTGGAATAACAAAGCATTTCTCGGAGTTCTAGCATGAACATGGCTGAAACACTGCAAAGCGTGAGGCTGTTCCTCGACTAAAAACATGCCTTCAAGTATTTAGAACCTTGACGGAATTTTATATATACGTATATATATGTTTCCGAAATTCGAGAATGTCGACATTTTCCAGTCCGATGAATGATAAATGTCGCCAATAACCGGATAATGTCGACATTATCCAGTTTTAAACATTCACGGTAATATATATACTTCCTTATCTGAACTTCGATTATTTGAATAATCCTATATCGTGGGGATCATTGTGGGCAGTAAACTGGTGGGCGCTAATGTCCTTAAATTGTTGATTTCATTAACCATCAACTGCATTTTCTTCAAGTATAAGATAGAGATAATTTTTTGTATTGATTATTGACTATTTGCTTTTTTTTTTCGCTTAAAAACTCTAGAGTAGTACTTCTAAAGGAATGGAAGTTGGGTTTTTTTAAAAATTAAATCATAACATTCAAAGCCAAATTGTGTATGCATGTTAGATTAATAACATAAATTTGCATAAATGTTTTTATTAAACTTATTCAACAGTTGAATAATTAAATTTTTATTCTTTTTACTTATAACAATACAGCATTATGTTTTTGTATATTCAGAACAATTTTGTTCTTTTATAAATCCAATTAAAAATTTGTTAATTTTATCAACCACGGAATGATTGTCTAGAAATTTAACTAGCTCTGCTTTCTAAAAGTAGGATACCATTCGCAGAATAAAATAAATCTGCCTACATTTTATTTGCGATTCAACAGATTTAATATTTTTTAATATTTATTCACACATAATTTTTTAAAACTAAATCAGTTTAAGGACATTACACATTGACGTGAATATTAAAACGTTAGTGACGAATTATTAGTGATTTTATTTCTACAGCGATAGATATTTTCCCGGAAAATGAAACTGAATGCAAACTTCATTTCCTATGCTTTATTAACTCATACTTTTTAATGTTTCGAAGTTAATTTACTTCATTTTGGAAGTACTTTCAAATTTTGAGTTTAATAATACAATTACGTTTAAAAAAAAGGAGTTCGGATTATTTCTTATTGTTGTGAAGATTAGTAATGAAATAAGAAATTTGAAAATAATTAAATAAGTAAGTATATATATGCAAATAATTAAATAAATAAGTAAATAGGAAAATAATTAAATAAGTAAATAAATAAATGTAATAATTATAAATATTTACAGTCACTACCAAGAATTAAACTGCTTCTCAGTCATAAAAGGTTTGTACAATCATAAATGTCACTCTAAATAAACACGAAAAAAAAAAGGTTGCTGGGCCTGAAATATTTAGTAGAAACTTTCGCGAAATTTAATATAATACCGTTCGTCTTACAAGATGTCGCAGCAAACTTCTGCGTTCTTTAAACAATCCACTTTATTTAATTTCCAGATTTTATGCATGCTGATGCTGCATATGCAATTTTATTTCCCATTTTATAAACACTTTTTTAAGATGCCGCTTTGTTCACAAAAAAGCCAAAAACGAACAAGTAATTTTTTAGCATTAACAGAAGCTAGGGTGCAAATAAGTACATGAATAAAAATAATACACAGTTTCATTGAATTCCGGGAAAAAATTGATAGATACCCTGGCGCGGTACAAGCTGTTCCAAGAGAGAGCGAGACAAATACATAGAAAGTTAAGAAATCCTCGGCAATGCAGTGTTTATTATTGGGGAAAAAACGTAAAGGTATACTTTGTATTTTTATGTGTATTTTTATTTCCATTTTTTAAAATTGAAAAAAATATATGAAAGTTTTAAACCATCAATTAGTTCTGTTTTGAAAACAAGTGAATTATAATGACAATAATAATAATAAACAAGGAAAGAGAAGTAATATGTAACTATGCTTTTGTAATACCGTACATTTGAAAATTATAAATATACCAAAACTCAGTTTATTAAGGAATGTCAATAAATAAATAAATAACATGATTTGATGCAATCAAAGTTAGCGCTAGTTTTATGAATGAAATAATATTCAGTTGTGCTCAAACTAATTCATTTAAAAGTAGCGATGCAGGAGAACTAATTGTATTCTTCTTTACTTTCCACAATAACAGTAATTATTCACATGCTATATTTATATATATATGTAGGATGCGACTGCGAAGAGACATTGACAGCAGCGCCATCTGGCGATAGGGAGCGTAAGCGGTCAGTTTTGAGTAAGACTCCGTTCTGTGTGGACGTAAGCGCTGCGGTGCTCGGATGATGTTGTTGTTCGTAATTGAAGCTGTACTGTATATAGTTTTGTAAATAGGAAAGTGTAAATATAGTCAGTTTTTTTTATATCTTTATGGTGAGTGATGATTTTTAGAAACCCCTAGACACCCAAATCAAGAGCCTATATGTGGGGGCTCGGCCGGGATAAAGTGATTGCCGGTGGATTAATTTAGAACTCTTCATTGTGATTAATTGAAGCAGACATCGGACTTAAACTGTGAGTACTTTGTTTCTAATTTTTGTGCATAATGTCTTTTCTTGGCAAAGCTCGCAAGGAAGACTTATTAAAACTAGTTTCGGAATTAGGTTTAAATATTCCTGAAAATCCTACGATATTAAAACTTAAAGAAGTAATTGTAGAGTGTGAAAATTTTGATGAAGAATTTACTAAAAATTTGATTGATACTATAATTGCGGAACGGATTGAAAAAATTGAATTGGAAAAGTTGAGAATAGAATATAATTCAAATCCTAAAAGTCAAGAAAGTAACATTTCCGAATCTATTTCTGTTGAGAGTAAAAGTAAAGATCTTGCGAAAATAATCAAGAGTTTCGATTCGATTTGTTCTACTAGTGATATTAGTACGTATTTGGAACTATTTGAACGACAAGCGACAAGAGTAAACATAGAAAAGAAAGATTTTGTGACACATTTGTTGGGATTACTTCCCCTGGATATCGCGCAAGTAATAGCAAGAGTGCAAAAGGAATTCGAAAATGATTATGATCATGTCAAAAATGTGTTACTAAAAAGATTTAAATTAACGCCGGAACAATTTCGACAAAAGTTTTTGTCTCATAATAAGGACAGCAATTCTACTTGGCGAGATTTCGCTTTTGAACTTAATCATTATTTTGAAGAATGGATTAACGGTTCAAACACAAATGACTTCGAAGGCTTAAAAGAACTGATAGTTACGGACCAATTGAAACGAAGAACACCACAAAATATCCGCGAACATTATTTGGATGATTGGCATAAATGGAACCGTATAGAAACAATAGTTGAGAAATTGGAAAATTACGAGGCCGCCAGGCATAATTTGCGAAAATATCCTGCCGTAAATGCGAAACCTAACTTTCCGGTGCATGCACGACAAGCAACTGAGAGTAATAAGCCGTCCAAAAACCATTTTGAAAATACCGATAAAAAATTTATCAGATGTTACTCGTGTAACGGCTACGGCCATAAGTCTTTTGCCTGTAAAAACAAAAAAGAAACTCCGACGTGTAGAAAGTGCGACAGGTCTGGTCATATAATGAGTGAATGTCCCTTTCCAGTCGTGAAAGAAACAATGGTTACCCGTGCGAAAAACAAGAGAAAATTTGAAATTAATGTAAATATAAATGGACAGAACACTTCATCTTTGGTCGACACCGGAAGCGAAATTTGTTTGATTTCTTATGATTTTTATGCAAAAATTGGTTCTCCTAAAATGTGCTTCGATGAAACGAAAATAAGTGGTATAAGCGGTGAAAATATATTTCCTATGGGCTATTTTTATTCTAATGTAAATATTGATAATTATGTGCTTTCAGCAAAATTTTATGTGTTAAAAAATGTGTGTACAGATATGATTATTGGTGCAGATTTACTAGAGCAGTTAATTGTTAAGATAGATGAAAACGGAATTAAAATACTAGGTCAAACGAATCAGAAATATTCGAGCCTTTCAAACGCTTTGCAAAGCATCCCAGACAAAAACAAGGCGCCAATGAAAAAAGAAAAAAGCGGCTGTGAGAATCTTTTCCCCCCCATCCTAATAACGGATAGCGAAGTTTGCTTACCTAAGATCACTGAAGAAAAAGATACAAGCGTTTCTATCGAGAAAGAAAAAAATAATTCGGAATCGGAAATAAATTTCATGGATAGTTTTTTGATTAACTTAGCAAATGCTGTGGGAGAAGTGGACTTTGACCTTGGCCACATTTCAGAGCGTCGCATTCGTAATGAAGTAGAAGTGTTGATAAATTGCTATAAACCGCTTAAAACAAAGGACACTAATCTAAAAATGAACATTATATTGACAGATGAAACACCCGTATGTTCCAAAGCTAGGCGTATGTCTTTCGCCGAACAAAAAGTTGTGGAAAAACAAATTTCGGAATGGTTAAGGGAAGAAATTATTAGAGAATCGTGTAGCGATTATTATTCCGGCATTATTTTGGCAAAAAAGAAAGACGGCACCCACCGCCTATGTGTTGATTACAGAAAATTAAATAAAAAGACAGTTAGGGATCATTTCCCACTACCACTTATTGAGGATGTGTTAGACCGTCTCAGTGACGCAGAAGTTTTCACAACGCTCGATTTAAAGAATGGTTTTTTATATGTTGACATTGATGAGAAGAGTAGAAAATATACATCCTTCGTTACCCATAATGGGCAGTATGAATTCTGCAAGGTTAGCTTCGGATTGGCTAATAGTCCTAGTGTTTTTCAGCGCTATATTTTCCAGGTGTTTAGAGAACTGCTGAATGACAATACCTTGGTCATTTATACGGACGACATTGTCATTCCTTCACAAGACGAGGAAGAAGGTTTAGAAAAATTAAAACGAGTGTTCAAAGTAGCGTCTGATTATGGACTCCAGTTCAATTTTAAGAAATGTCAATTTCTTAAACGAGAAATAGAATTCTTGGGATACGAAATAGGGAATGGCACAGTCCGACCATCCAGTTATAAAACAAGGGCTGTAGAGAAATTTCCGGAACCGAGAACTGTGAAGCAGGTTCAGAGTTTCCTCGGATTGACTGGCTATTTCAGGAAATTTATCCCTCGGTATGCATTGATAGCCAAACCATTGAGTGATCTTTTGAGGAAAGAATCTGACTTTTCCTTTGGTGCGCAACAGATCGAATCGTTTCAAAAATTAAAGAGTCTTCTATCAGAAAAACCAGTTTTACACATATTTAAGCAGGGTCAAGAACTAGAGTTGCACACAGACGCAAGTAGCCATGGTTTTGGCGCAGTTTTGTTGATAAAAGCGGATGATGGTCATCTCCATCCAGTACACTATTTCAGTAGGAAAACGACACCACAGCAAGAGAAGTACAGTAGCTATGAGTTGGAAGCGTTGGCGGTGATTGAAGCGTTAAAGAAATTTAGAAATTACCTTCTGGGTTCAAAATTTAAAATAGTAACAGATTGCGCCGCGTTTCAGAAAACCCTTCAAAAAAAGGACTTAACACCGAAAGTTGCCCGGTGGGTTATGTTTTTAGAAGAATTTCAATACGAAATCGTTCATAGATCTGGAACCCAGATGAAACACGTAGACGCGCTTAGCCGCAATACTGTTTTAGTGGTAACCCGCTCTCAAGACGAAATAACATCTAAAATCGTTACAGCTCAAGAGGAAGACGAATATGTAAAACTAATGAAAACATCACTTCAGAAGGGAGAACGGGACGATTATCTGATCAAAAACAATGCATTGTATAAAGGTGAAAATGGTAGGGAACTGTTAGTGGTACCGGAAGTGATGTCAAATGAAATAATTAGGATGATTCACAGAAAAGGACATTTCGCTATTGCAAAAACAATGGATATGATTCAAGAGGAATTCTTTATTCCGCAATTGAGAAAGCACGTTGAGACTGTAATCTCTAACTGCGTAGAATGCATACTTGTAAACAAAAAGTCGGGGAAGCAGGAAGGATTTCTCAATCCTATTCCAAAAAATGATAGTCCGTTGGATACGTACCATATTGACTTTATAGGCCCCCTACCCTCGACGAATAAAAATTACCAACATATATTCACAGTTGTGGATTCATTCACAAAATTTACTTGGTTATACCCCGTTAAATCCACAACAGCCCAAGCAGCCATAGACAAGTTAAGACTCCAGCAAAAAACCTTTGGTAACCCAGCAAGGATTATATCTGACAGAGGCGGAGCATTTCGATCAAAAGAGTTTGAAGATTTTATAAAAGAAGAAAACATTAAACATATACTAATTACCTCCGGAGTTCCAAGGGGAAACGGACAGGTGGAACGAGTCCACCGCACCATCGTTCCAGTTTTGACCAAAATGTCTATACAGGAACCCGAGAAATGGTTCAAGAATGTTGATCGCCTACAGAGAATGATCAATAGTGTAACTTCGCGCAGCACTAAATGGACCCCTTTTGAGCTTCTAACGGGGGTAAAAATGCGCAACAAAGAAGATATTGCTATTAAAGAGCTATTAGATGAAGAAAGTGAGAACCACTTTGCGGAAAACCGAATGGCAATTAGGGATGAAGCCAAGCAAAATATCTTGAAGATTCAGGAAGAAAATCGTAAATACTACGACAGGAAAAGGAAAAAGGCGAATCAGTACAAGTCGGGAGACTTAGTTGCAATCAAGCGAACCCAGTTTGCGCCTGGGCTGAAGCTGCACGCAGACTATTTGGGGCCGTACAGAGTGGTCAATGCGAAAGGTAGGGACCGATATGAGGTTCAGAGAGTTGGCCAGCACGAAGGGCCAATTAAAACGTCAACAGCAGCCGACTTCATGAAGCCCTGGTCCCGCAACTTGGACTGAGCATCGACCAATAGACATTGACTTTCTTTTTCATTTTTCCTGTGACTGTTTTATGTTGTTTTGTTTTTGTTTTTTTTAAATGTCTTTCCAGGTTTGTCTGAGGACAGCCAAAGTGTCAGCATGACCGAGCTGTAGGATGCGACTGCGAAGAGACATTGACAGCAGCGCCATCTGGCGATAGGGAGCGTAAGCGGTCAGTTTTGAGTAAGACTCCGTTCTGTGTGGACGTAAGCGCTGCGGTGCTCGGATGATGTTGTTGTTCGTAATTGAAGCTGTTCTGTATATAGTTTTGTAAATAGGAAAGTGTAAATATAGTCAGTTTTTTTTATATCTTTATGGTGAGTGATGATTTTTAGAAACCCCTAGACACCCAAATCAAGAGCCTATATATATATATATATATTACAACGTGAAATATTATTGTTGGCGATAGGTGTATGTCTTCGAATACTGTTAGTATTTTCTACTTTCTTAAACCCAATATTCCACCATTCATCTTTAAGTTGAGGTACCCGCATATCACTATGTCCGAAACAAGACCAAAATAAAAAAATGACGTAAATAAAGCAAAAGCGCTTCATCTACGTCGATATTTTATTTTAGTCATATTTTAACACAAAGCATATTGATCATTTTCCATATTATAAAATAACTAGTCGACCCGTGCGGAATTCCGCAGTAATTTGGGAGAAAGGACATTATGAAGAAGAATAGAAAAAAGTAAACTGTTGTTTGTAGAAAAGGAGGTATGTAATTGAACACATCAGTACAAATAGCTGTTACAATTTTTCCCCACTATTATTTAGTTATTCAAAATAATAAAATAATCACAATAATAATGATAAATTTTTTTTATTAGTATACATAGCATTAAAATACAATAACGAAACAGTTCCATTACTTAAAATATAGTTACTGTTGGTTGGTTAGGCTCTACATATTCATAATATAAATGAATGTGTAAATCCTAACGATTGAATAAGTTTAACACCGACGCAGCTAAAACTGTCGAATTTTCTACCCAATAAACACAGAGGAGTTTCTTGTTTGCTTACTTGATAGCAGATGGCGCCAGTATACACAACATCAATGTGGCACCATTAAAGGACCTCTTCTTAGATGATTTTAAATCTCAAATTTACGAAAAGCGGTACATTTTTAGACCGTCGGTCTATTTTTCGTCATTAGCCGACACGATAGGCTGTAAAATGAGGGGTAAATCATAGAGTTGGATTAAAAATAAGGAAGATATCGCGGAGCGAAGGAAAACAGGCTAGAGAAATATATAGATAAATTATTTTTTTATTTTCTTTCATGCTGAAGAAAACTTTAAATCTTAAACACTGAAAGGGTTGTTTTCTCACTTGGTATTTGGATAACACTGCGCAAATCTTTGCTGCAAGATACGTGAATAAGATAATATGAAGAGTCGGCATTTCTACTTACCTTATCTGGTGGACTTCCAATATAATTCGCATTCCGCTTCTCTGGCTAAATAAACAATGTAGGTTTTAGTACGTTAACAACAAGATAGCTTTTTATATATATTTAAAAAAATATTTCAATTTTTTCTCGGTGGTCATTAGGGAACGTAACTTAAAATATTCTAACTGTGCTATAAATCTAAAGACATATATCATAAGTTCTCATTTCTGTTCGCATTTATAACTGTGTGTAGTATAGATAATTTTTTTGGGATAGTAATCTTTGTGTGAATAGGATTTTGTGTACAAGTTATAATGATTTACACCACTTTCATTCTAACCAACTCAAATATTGATGAATCTGAGAAGAAATTTAAAACTGAAAGTTCGAATTGAAAAATGTAAAGCTTGTTTTCATGAAACTGCTGGAAGGGAGGAAAACCGTCCCGTTGCGTTAACCTCTTCAGTACTGAAGTATGAAAGAATATTGCAAAAAAATATTTGCTGGCTCCAAATTTCTATTTTAAGCAGGGCCTTAGAAGGTCATCTCTTTGATCTTTCAGTTTTCAACAACCAGCTAAAAGGGGAGGAAATACTGGTCTCTGATGTCATTGGGGAAGCAAGTATGTAATTTTCCCAGCTCTTTTACAATGTTCACGTCTTCAGTTTTCATTTTTACATCGTTTTGATGAAAGATTCTGAAGAATTTTTCCATAACTCATCAAAAATATTATTATTACTTCCATTTCTAATTGTATATTGTACAGTCCAATTTTTGAATATTTCTTCTTTGAAAAGTGTCACAAAATAACTTGCTCATATAAGTTCTTTAATGTAAATAAAGATGTAATCACCTTATCCTGGTTTACGCTTTCATAAGAGCCCAACAATAAATATATTAAACTGTTAATAAATTAGGAATAATGTAGAAATAAATAATCTTAACTCCAAAATTAATTTTTTTTCTTAATTAAAAGTAAACTACTATAATTTAAAAATTCTGCAAGAAAATTCATAATGTAAAATAATTTTGAAAGAGCTTAGATGAGTTCTTTCATTTTTTTTTTTCGTATTTTAAAAACTCATTCTTCAATTTTATTGCGTAATTATTTCTTCATGTAAATTAATTAACGTTCTTTGAAAGGAATGAGCTATTGGATGACTTGAATATTTTTTAATTTTAGGTCGTGATTAAAATGGTTTTAAATTGCATTCTTAAGCCAACTGCATTGCATTTTGCCTCAGTTATATGTTTACAGCGCGGTTTCCTTTAACCTGTGCATTTCATATGGGGTCACGACATGTTTCCTATTTAAAAATTCGATGCAAATGTGTTATCTCTCTTAGTGCATTTTATATATTTTAATATTTCCTTTTTTATGGATATTCTAATGAATTGATTTTCTAATGAATAATTGTTGGTACATTGATACTTTTGCCTATAACCCAGACGACCGACCGTTGATCATCTCGTGTACTGACTTCCATTTCGTTAGGCAGGTGGAGCATGAAGTATCTCTATGTATGGATCGCTGGGGGTGCAACAGCTTAAAGTCCTATACCGATCAATAACATCTGTGCCGTGGCCGGAATTCAAACCAATGTCCATGGCTGGCAAGAGAGGTTTTTGTTTTACGCCAATTGGGCATTGACAATTATTATTTTTTTAATGAGCATATATTTTAAAATTTAAACTTAAGTAAACGAGATACTATCACCCAAAGAGCAAATCTAAGTCATTCGGTTGATGCTGTTGATATTTTTTACTGATAATTTATGTTACCAATAGCGCATGCAGAATTTGGCTTTGGGGTAAGGGGGGGGGGAGAACTCAAGTTTTGGTCAGAGTATATGCACAGTGAAACATTCAGTATACTTATTCAGTATTAGTAATAACATACATAGTAGAAAAATTTGTGGAGGGATATATCCCAGTCGTTTACCCTCGTCGGTACGCTCATCTAGTTGGGAGCTCACACCCTAACGGTATTCATAATTAATTTTTTGTATTCAAAATTAATTATAAATAGTTTTAATAGGTGTGTGAAAATATATTAAATGGTTTTAAAATAAAAACTAGAGGAATTATTATACTTTTCTTCACCGTTCTTAAATTCATTAATTAATTTTATTGTATTCATTTAAAAAAAATAATTTCTCTACTTTCATTAATTGAAAATATTATTCTTACGATACTGAGAAAATTTTTCAAATGTAAACAGTTTTTCGCAATCTTTAACCTCTTGCGATCATCGGTACCCAATCGGATACTTTTAAAAATACTATTTATTTAATTTGTGTGCTTAAACACCCAATTGTTTTTGAAACTAATAAACAGATGATTTTCTTAGTTTCAAAAGTAGAAATTGGGTATTAATTATCATTTAAACTAATCATTAAATAAAATCTTGAAAAAAAATAGCTACATTATTTTTCAATAAATTTTAAATCGGAGAAAATTGTCTGTCTAAAATCTGTTTGAAATGTCAGTAATTATCCTCGAAAAAATGTTTCATATGATAATTAATTTCTGCTATAATGGGGTTATTAATATTATGTGGTAGTAATTTTCGGAGAATCCGTATCTTTTACTGCTCCCAACATCTCTCTATATGTAAATACATTTTTCTTCTAAAAATGCAAAATACTTATGATTACTATATTTATTTCATTTATTTATATAGTTGCTTATACTTTGAATTGGTGTAACTTCTATTCAACAGTTAACGAGCAAACAATTCTTGTAAATATCTGTTTGAAATAAGTTATTGCTTAAAAACATATTTCATAATTTCTGTCATAATAGGGATATTAATGAAATAAAATTTGGTAATCAGTTTCTAAGAATCTGTATATTCTTCCTGAAAAGGTAAACATTTCGTTTCACTTAATATTATTAGCTTCTTATAACTATTATAGTTTCTATATGTTGCTATTTTTAATTGCTATCCGTTAATAAACACATTTTTAATACAAGTGTATGTGTTTATAATTATCCTCTGTCTTCAGCAATTTCTGAGAAGACAAATATTTTTAAGTCAATGAGTAAGAAAAATTTATTTTTAAATCTGAGAAAGATTTTTGAGTTATTAACGAGTTCAATATTCTCAAATACATTCTCATTTCTGTTATTCACAAAAATAATTTTAATTTGTATTCATTCTTCGTTTAATTTCATAATGTTTTCATTTTTTATGCACCTCATAATCGATGTTTGTTTTTCATTTTTATTTGAGTTTAAAATGCTTTTTTATAAAATATAGTCGTGTCATATACACAAGTAGCAAAGAATGTAACGTGAGATGATTCATATAACTTGAAAAAAAATAATAATTAAGCTTTTATGCCCAAAAATATGAAAAGAACTTCTTCTTTTACCATTGAAAAGCATTGAAGTATCCTTAGCTTGCTTCCCTCCCCCCTCCCAGTGGCGTCACGGATTTCATTCCCCTAAGAGCGTCTTTCGTGACATGAGCCAGCCCTTCTCTTTCCCAAGGCCCTACATTTTAAGCCTAATAATAACGTGATAAAAAATAGCACCTACATTACGTGCCGACATGCAGATTGGTCAATTAAAGCACAATAAATGAGTTAGAATTCCTGTTTCCCCCACATCGTGAAGGCTCTTTCCAGTTAGTAATCTTTAAAATTACAAAATTTGTTTTACAATTTTTAATTACAACATTTTTTGTTATAAATATAATAAAAATACTGCACTAGTGATCTCAGTTTTATAACTACTTTAATTATTCAAACCATGCAAGATAAATAATCATCAAGAAGAATTAGATATTGTTCTTTGATATATTATTAATGATAAAAAAATTATCTAACTCTTATGGTAAAATTTTAAAATTATGGGAAAATACAGAAAGCCAAGAATTATTAAATACCCCTAAGCATTAAACATTTAATTAAAATTGCATAAAATGTTACTAAATAGGTACAAAATTAACTATTCATAATACAATGGGATTTCACATCATTATTAGAGTAATCATTAATTCGCCATGTTTGTATTACTTTTAAATATTAGGTTAACCCTACAATGCATGATTTTTTTATTTCTTCTGACAAAAATATATTTGATTTCTATAACAGAGTAAGTTAATGGAAAAATACTTTAAAAAATATAAAACAAAATTTAATATGTCTTTTTGAGGAAAAACGAAGCTTTGCCAATTGGCTACACCGTGCAGCGACATGCTTTAAGGTATGCGTACACACTCGATTTTTTTTCTTTAATTTTGATTTAAAAAATCAAATTTTTCCACAGTTGATCAGTGATGTGTCTTTGATGACATTTTAGAGGGAAAAATCATATTAACCTAAATATTATTTACCTAATTATTATTTAATTACCTAACTAACTTAATTTTTGAAACCTAACATCTTGAAATGTAATATGTTTAGACATATAGTTCCAGTTGGAAATTACGGCTAATATCACTCTTCATGTTTGACATGACGCACAATCATGCGACATGGGCACGGACGATTATCTGCATCTTGAAAATCCACCGACTTGGGCCAGGTTCGAACCTAAGATCATGGGCGTCCGAGACCTGCGCCTTATCACTACGCCACCCTGTCGACAATTAGACTTATTAAACCTTTCAAATTGCAAATTTAACGATATTTTATACTCTGTTATGAATTCAGACGGAAATTGGAACAAACGTGGTTTTGTAGTTTTATACCTGCATGGTGCTGCCAAATGGCTACAAATGAATTTTGTTAACTGGGTAATTAATTATGGAATCAAATGAAACTAAATTAAAAAAAAAATAAAACAAACAATCACTCTTTAATTACCAATTTTTTTAATTAAAAAAGAATATTTTCTTTTTTTTGCTGAATGTTGTTGCTTTACTTTTAAGTTTTTGGATCTGAAATTAAATTTTCAAACTAACAAACATATTTGGTAAAATTTAACTTATGTCGGTATCTAGTGGCAATTTTATGAGCTAATGATATAAATCTAGGCTTATATTATACTTCTTGCAAAAAAAAAAGTTTCAAAACTGTTATTAAGGCTGGTATGGGAGTAAAAACGTGTGTTGCCAAATGGCTACACTATGCACTGTAGGGTTAATATAAATCAAAACGTTTCTTACAGATGACGGGACAAATGAGTCCAAAGAAAAAAACTATTTACTGAATTACTAAATTAAACAACAATTAAAATTACTTATTTTTTCGTGCAATATGACAAGTCTCCATTTTTTGAAAATCACTTCTGTCATGTGGAATTCTACCCAAAATCACTAACAAGTGCTCAATTCTATTGGAATCACCAGAAAGAGTGAACATTCACGATTGTTACAGTGAGGGAAGAACTGCGTATTTTCTTATAGTGTATTTTTAGGAGCTAAGAAATGAAGGTTCATATATGTGTACCGATTTAGCGAAGATGTTAATAAATTAAGCGCATTATAATTAAATATGTGTGCCAACACAAACAATAAATGTTTACATGCTGTAAATATACGTTAAAATAATGCTTAAAAACTCAGCAATGAAGCAAGTCAGCGGAAATATTTCACCGGCAGTGAATGATTAGTTGAACTGGAGAATGCCTTAAGGTGGCCAAATGGGATCCATACTGTATTATCTCATGTGGTGAAGAATTTAAAGTTTTAAAAATAGAACCTTTACTCGATTAAGAATATATTAAGTAGCTTTCAAATGATAATATTCACGTTAATGAAAAATAGTTTTATTTTGTTCAAGCCTGCAGATTAAAGGGGAAGTTTTTTCATTTCATATAAGTGCACCTGAAAGAAAGAAAGCAATTATTGTGAAAAAAAATAATTTCGAATGAAGCATTTCATTTCAAATTTGTGTGTATGATTTGTTTGTATGCTTTCTTTTACGTTGGTTGCATGAGTTTCATAAGATTTTTTATTTAAATCATTTGAGAAGAAATTAATTTGTAATGGGTATATTTAGAATTTGTCTTCATATTCTTAAGTTTGAAAACACATTTTTCCTTTCACAATATTTTCATTTCCTCCCTAATGTCTTCCTAAATAGGGGCAAGTAACCTCTTTATTCGTCTATTACTTTTACGCGAATGAAATAAATACCATTAATTAAAAGATAGTGGTAATTCATTTCTACCTCTTTTTCTATTTATTATTTGAGCTGAAAGTAGGGATTTTAATATAACGCGTTTAGGAAAAGCAATATGCAATCATCACTAAAGTTGAAATTGCATCGAAAAGACAGCCTAGAAAAGCATTAATACACAGCAATAATTAGAAAAAGAATGTTTTCAGGAAAATATCTGTTTCGCGAACAACGTGTAGAAAGCATGTAGTGCAGAAGCAGAAAGGGTATATAGTTCAGAAAGTACATTGAATATTAAACTAAACAAGTGAGATTATTAAAGTAACTGTTTTAAAATAATATCATACGAATTTTATAACATTTAATTTTAGCCGACACAAGTTTGGAAGTTCGAACCTTATCGTGTCGGTCGATTTTCAGATGCAGAAAACAGTCTGCGCTCATGTGGTATAAATATGCGGAATGTAAAAGATCCGTTGAGTAGCCATTTGGCTTCGAAACTCTCGGATGAATTAAATTCCTAGTATAGTTTCACATCAACAGAATTCAGGTTACTTCGCTTTTCAAATTAAGAAACCTCGATGTCAAAATTCTCATCCGGCGATAGTAAAACACTCATTGTGGTGTCGTTGAAAGAGAGGGTACCAATCGATGGGGAACGTACTTGGTCTGCAATGACAGTAAGCCAAAAGCAGCACCATTTTGAGGGAAAAACATTTCGTTTTAAGTGTACACGAAAGATCAAATAACATTAAGTTTCAAGTTTACACAAAACAGGAGGTAGAATTTCAATACACATAAGGTAAAGCTAGGATAGATTGCGCGGTCGGAGAGATTGCGCACCTGCGGGTTCGGGGAAAAGAAGTAGGGTGCACGCGACTTAACGCCATGCATTTGTACAACGGCAATAGTGGAATGTCTACTTGAAAGTGCAAGTTGATTGATATGAACGTCTGTGATTAAGCATCGATATTCTATATTGTTTTCACAAGGTAGGTTCTTGAATTTTCATAATGCGTTCTTTGAATTTCTATAGAGTAGCAGCAGTACAAAATATTCTAAACTTAAGCGATTTTTCGTAAGCTACTAAGCTAGACCAACAGTGGGAAGGCCAGAATTTCTTTCTAGAAGCCGCTATATTACATAAAATGTAAAATACTTATGCCCTCTCAACACATTTTTAAGACTTGAATATGTTAAAACTTTAAATTGATTTTTGAAGTTATTTCTTTATATAAAAAATTCACGGGTGTCTCTTTAACAGGCATTAATAAAATATTTTGACTATAGTTCTATATCGAGAGGATAAAGTTGTCGTCACTTTATAATTTGTGTTTTCAAGGGACTGTAGTTTTTTATACCGGATAAATCGTTCGGAACTAAATGTGCAAATAAAGTAATTTGTGAACAAATTTCTTTTCTTAGACGAAAATTTTGCTTATAAATTAATTATGTGCTAGTTTTATACAAATATTCTTATAAATAAACTATTTTTCCGAACAGTTTAAAATTAAAAAAAAGTTGCCATTAAAATTAAAAAGAAAACAAAATGCAACGAATGTTACTGACCCGCACATATATTCGAGAGAAAAATTAAGAAAGAAGCCGCTAGAAAAAAGAAGCGAACGTCTGAAGATAAGATGCTTCCAGAAAAAGTGGAAACCAAAAACTTGCAGGAAAGAAAATAAGAAAAAATGTTTGAATTTTGAAACAGCTTCGTCATCAGCCATTTCAGAAGAACATATGTCAAAAAACTGAATCTTTGGGACCATGTCAGACAGGACAACGAGGATGAGTGCACTGAATGTCTGAAACTGTACCAGGAGACAACTTCGACCAATGACATTAATGACTACCGTTCCTTTTTAGGGACAGGCTGAAAAGTACGTCTGAAACACCTAAAAATAAGCATTTCAACCAAAAAATATTTTAATGTATTCCTAACCTTATAATAACCCGTTAGGAATACATTAAAACATTTTTCTTTTTGAAATGTGTATTTTTGGGTGCTTCAGATGTACTTTTCAGACCATAAAAAGGGGCGATAGGCAGTAATGGGTTAAGTGTGCTATTTGTAACAGATGGTTGCACTACTTACAACAATAAGTATACCGATTGTGGAAGACAACAACTTCGGTTAACAAACAAAAGACATCGAAACTGAAAATGAATAAGATTAATCATAATTTAAACCTTCTTTTCTTCTTTATTTTGTTTCTTTAATTAAAACACTTTTTTTTCCGATTCTTTAATCATTGAGTTAAAATATTTATTCCTATTATAATTGTATGTGTTTATAAAAACCCTTACAACAACATAGTTTTAGTGTAAATACTATTGTTAACATTTTAAGTGCAGTTTTTATGAATAACAATCTCTCTTACCCATGTGCGCAATCACACCAACCCTGTAAGGACAGATTGCGCAAATTAGTCTTCTTCGTTTTTACAGCTGTTGCATTAAATTAAAGCAAAACAACGAAATATCAATGGAAATGCATAAAAAACAAATGAAGTCACAGTTATTCGTCAATAGTTTAACGAAAAAGTCATACTTCGATTTTTTAAAATTATTTTTCCGATTGTGCGCAGACTCTCCTTTACCTTAACATAATTAATCTTCTGCATAGACACCACAGCCGATTCCCGTCCAAGTCTGTCTTAGTCAGTTTCCTCGATCAAGCCGAATAATCTGCTAAAGGAGCGAATATTCGTTACCTTCCTTATATATACATACCGTATATATACCGTAGGGCTTTAACGATGTCACAAAATCCAGCGAAAAAGTTCGTAAAATGGAGAAATTAGTTAAATAGACATTTTCATTTTATTTTTTGTAAAGGAGTCGGAACTTAAACATTCCAGCCCTCGGAGTCGGAGGCGGAGTTGGTCCTTTTCTGAACCGACTCCGCAGTCCTCGTAGCGCCTGACATCAAGTAAGCTGTTGCTATGTCTAAAGTCTATCAATATATGGTCGGTATGATTCCAAGTTTTACCATCTGGAGATCGCCGGCAGCATTTGTGTATGTCTCTGAGCTCAAAACTTCCTGCTCCCGATATTCCTCTCTGCTCCAATTGCAAAGTTTAGCAGCCTATTTTCATTGTCATTAAACTCCTTATGCAGGCTATGTCTTCCGATATATTTCGGCTCAGTATTATCTGTACCTACTTTTGCATTAAGATCTTTGATTACCAAATTTGCGTCATTAGGTGTGCCTTTGTTATATATTTCTTCTATTTTATAGTAAAATATTTCCTTTTCGGTTTCCTCCTTCCGTGGGAGCATGCACACAAATGATACAAATGTATTGAGGCTTGGTCTTAGCTATTATTTTGCAGATTCTTTCATTGACAGGTTTAAAATCTATCACGTTTACTTTAAATATCTTATTTACTACGAACCCTGTTCCAAAACGGTGCTGTCTGTCTCGGCAGCTAAAATAGAAGCTGCAGAATTTTTGTCCAGTATTCCCCTCCCGAGCCATCTTATCTCCTCGACCGCCAATGTATCAGTTCTATACCTGTCAATCTCATCTACGAGGGTGTATCAAATGAAACCCTTAAAAGTGCTATAAAGTTCCGAAAAGTTGTAGGATTGATCTGGTAGTTGGCAGGGATGTTCCTTGAAGTTCACACAATGACCACCAGGTGTGATAGTGTCCTTGCTGCACACACAATAGCAGTAACAACAATTGCAAAAATGGCTGCACCACTACCAACATGCACCACGTTAAAACAACGATCAGTGATTTGTTTCTTGAGTAGTGAAGGTGTAAAACCAATAAAAATCCATCGCAGCATGACAGTACAGTATGGTGATTCGTGTGTGTCCCTGCAGCAAGTGTATGAGAGGTGCAGAAACTTTAAAAGTGGTATGGTATCAATAGAGGACGCCCAGCGACCTGATCAGGCTCACCATGTAGTGACAGACAAATATTGCGCATGAAAAATCACATGAAATTGCTAAAATTTTGGAGATTAGTTACGGTTAAAAATACTATCCATAATGTGCTGAAGTTCAATAAAGTTTCTGCAAGATGGGTTCCACGTCAATTGACTCCTGAATTGAAAGAGCGTCGCGTGAATGCCTGCCCACGCATACACTTGCTGCAGTGACAAAAATGAATCACCATACTGTACTGTCATGCTGCTATGGATATTGTAACTGATGTTACTACTAGTGTGTGTGTGTAGCAAGGTCCCTACTACACCTGGTGGTCATTGTGTGAACTTCAAGGAACATCCCTTCATCTACCAGATCAATCCTACAACTTATCGGAACTTTATAGCACTATTAAGGTTTTCATTTGCTACATCCTCGTAAAATATTTTTCAGTGCTCCTCTCCTAAAGAGTGAGAGTACATTCCATGCTTCAATTCCCAATTCCTTTTTCATTCCAAGTCGTCTAAAAGAGATCCGTCCGTATTTTTCTGCCTGAGATTTTTTAACCAGATGTTTTTTCCAGGGCTGGGGAGTTAACCCCCAAGTTGGAGGACCAGACTCCTTAAACACAGGGGAAGGGTACCTGGCTATACCCCGGACGCTGAATAGCTTAGGTACCACTCAAAAAAAAATAACAAAACCCTGAGGAAAACATAATTAATGGAACGTCAAATTTAACGAGAATGAAAGCCAGGCTAGCTATAAGATGCACAGTTCATTTGGGAAAAATGAAATTTCTTCAAACACAGTTAAAAATAAGAGTTCTGCAAAACCTTATGACATAGCAATTGTTATAAAATTATTAATTGAAAGTATTTAAAAGTTTTCAGCTGACACATTAAAACAAATTTTGTTCTTAAGTAGCACTGTAATAAAGCTCTCTCCAATGAATAAATTTGAAAAAAAGAAGATGAACCATAGTACCGTTACAGAACTTCTGTCAAAAGGTTTGCAGGATGTGCTAAGTTGAGGGCATAACCGAAGAATCAGGCGCTTCGTGCCAGCCAAGAAGTAACAGATCGCTTTAGGTGAAATGATTAGGTTGAAAGGCGGTGGCAAAGTTGAACCGTCGTCAAAGTAACCCATCCACAGCTTGGAACGAGCAAACTTCCACTCTCGGTCAGCATGATCCTAAACATGAAATTTCAACTTCGAATAATTCAAAATTTTACCTTTATTTACAAGGGGCGATAATAAAGTAATGAGACTGATTTTGTTTTTGGAAATATGTAACAACTCTGCGGTCATTCCACAGAAAGTGGTAATATGTGACTCAAAATTCAAAGTTGTCGCAATATTAAAAATGAAACATATCTGGAATCTAGAAAATGTGTATTTTCCAAAAATGGGGATATTTTTTAAAATATTAAACAATATTTCTTAAAATTTTAAAAATAAGTGGAACATACTGATATTTTTCATTTATTGCATTTTTTGCTAATGTGTATTTTCATGGGCATCTGAGAATATAAAGTATCATTAAATAATTATTACTACGTTATATCACTGTATAAACATTTTATCTTCCATGTAAAATTTTGAAATTTTCCCTACCTACATTTTTTTCTTATTAAAAGTTGCTTAATAAAGGCAAGATAATTACTATGTAACACACGTAACAAAATTATACATTTTTTGTTATAATAAGCTTAATAAAACAGATTTAAAAAAAACTTTATTTTATAAAACAAGATAACGAGTATATTTAAGGGGGAAAATTTAAAATTTTTAATCACCATTAATTTTTTTTCAATAATTAAATTTATTAAAGGTAACACACGTAACGAAATTTACTTGTGTTACGTTGCGTGCGTTTTACCGATGTATTATGTCACAGTTTGTTATAAAAATGTTCAAAATGCACCCAAATGATAATTTTATTTAGAACTTATTGAAATTTAAAAATTTGGTTGCTTAAATAATTATAGAACTAACCTCAACACCCATCTTCATTCATATGACTTAAAGACATTTCTTATTCTAGAAAATCAATGATTATAGTTCTTAATGTAAAATTTAAATAAAAGACGCAATGGTTCGTACATAATTTTTTGTAGAGTGCAAACTTTGTTTATTTGCATTAGCAGAGCCAAATTATTAGTTGGAAGCTAAGTGCTAAGTCAAGGCAATAGCAGCATTGTTGTACAAAGCTCAGAAGACTTAGCAAAATTAGCCAATCAATTAATTCCTGCTACAACTATTTTGTATATAAGTGATGATAAAATCACTGAATTTATTAAAACATTGAATCCATGGGACAATGTAAGTGTTATCCACGGCATAAAATCTATGCATGTGGTACAGGTATCTCCTGATCAGGTTGAAAACTATGGTCCACAAACAATCCATTTTTGCTAGAATTTCCCCTTGGTATTCTAGATTTACGGCCAACTAATATTGAAGTTCCAAATCCAGTCGTTGGTACTCCATTAAAATATATTTCAGATTATAACAACTGTTATGTAATGGTCAAGCTACAAACCATTGCTGAACAGGAAGTTTTCTATCTTGGATACATTATGGACATAAAAATGCAAATGGACACCTGAAAATACAATATTTACGGGAAAATACATATTTTGAGTTTCCAGAGAATGATGGTTTTGACGAAGTAGGTGTCTCAACAAGTCACTCTGTTTTACTCTCTAAACCAAGGAAAAGGGGTAAATTTTTCCTTCCAACTGTGAGCTGCTTCATATGTTAAAATAAATTACTTTTTTATGTTAATTACAAATAACTCTATCTTTTAGTGAAACATTTGGGATTTTTTTCTTGAAAAATTCAGAGGTGTAACACACGTGACGCGCATATTTCTCCAATTTTAAAATATTTCTTTGAAGAATAAAATTTCTAAAAAATTACTAAAAACATATTTGATAAACTATCATTCCATGAAAAAAAAATTTAATCCTACTCATACATACATCACAGAAATAAATTTGTATATTCAATGTTTTGAATATGTTGGATTATAAAGGGTAACACACGTAACGAAATTTCAGAATTTTTTTTAAAAAACAGAAAAACAATATATATCTTCGAAATTTTTTGCATACTTATAACACATGTACTTTTATTAGCCAAAATTAAAAAACCCAAAAAATACCCAACAAGTTTGTTAGAAAGCGCATTAAAGTTGAAAAATGCCGTGTAAATGTAACACACGTAACGAAAGAATCGCCCTCTGCAGCTTACGCAGACACATTATCTTTGATCTCGATCTCTAAGCTACTTTGACTCCAAGGGGCCCATTGATGCAATTGCTCATTCGTAATTTGTGCCGTGTCAAATGAACACATATTTTAGTCTCTCGTTAGAGAAGTGGAGCATCAAAATATGGAATGGAGCAGTGGTGTGCTATTTCCTTGTTCGTTAAGTTGGGATGAGAAAGCGACGGCAACTTACGGGGGAAAGCTTCAGAAGGCGTTTGGAAATAAGGTTATGTCAAGAGATCAATCTTTTCGTTGGCATAAAAGTGTACAGAAGACAACGAATCGGACTGAGGTCAACATGGCCAGGGTGCCTAAACTCGGACGATCTGATCGAAGATTAACCGTGAAAATGCTGGAAGGAAGACTAAACATCAATTGGGAAACTGTTCGTCAAATAATAACTAAAGATCTTGGTATGAGAAAAAAATTGCGTGCACAGGCACCGCAGTTTCTAACGTCAAAAAGAATTTTAGTATCACCACAGCAACCTTATTAGCCACCTTTTTCTATGTCTCAAAGTCAAAATGACGGTGAAGGGGCCCAATTTTCAAAGAACAGAAGATGTCCAAAAAGCAGTGACGAGGTTCTTGGAGGACCATAAAGAAAATGAGTTCCAGAAATGTTACCAGCAGTGGCAGAAGCACTGGATTATGTGTATAAAACCAGAAGGAGGTAACTAAAAAGGTACTTTGAAGGAGAGTAAACTAAAAAGGACTAGAAATGTATGTTTTTTTTCACATCAGTCTCTTTATTTTATTGTCGCACCTCGTATTAACAGTTTCGGAACACGTAAAATCCATGCTCATCAAAAGACCGGAGAACTCGCAGAGGGAAAACTGTATAAAGTTTAGTCTTCAATGTAAAAAATAGATTCAAGTATGTGGCAACAAAAAAATGGTGCTACTTTGCAAAGTAAAAAGTACGTTTACTTCTATTTTGGTGCGGCGCACTCAAGTAAGCAAGAAAAAAATAAATAATTGAAATTAAAAATAAATAAATAAATAAATAAAACCTAAATAAATAAATATAAATAATAACATATAGCACCGTTCTTTGTTGGCAGCAAATTGGTATTACTCTTCTTTTTTTATCGCAACATAACCACCAAATTTTTTAGTATTTGCTGGGTTCCAGCGCGGGATCAAAGTGATCTGCTACCTGTGTCCCTGGGTGGTTGCAAGTCAGCTATCGAAAACATAAGATAAACAAAGGTGTCACTGTTGAAGCTGAAATCGTACTGAAGATGATGGAGCAGTGATTGCATTATTTTTAGCATTTTTATTTTTAGCATTTTCGAATCTGTGCACCAGTTAACGGTAAATGCAGCATTAACTTGGACTTCCAATTACTTAACATTTTGTGCAACTATAGATATTTTGCACCGTATATATTGGTTTAATGTTTACTCAAGTTTTTAAGCGTCGTGGAGTTAAAAAAATTGTTGCTTTGATTCAAGGATTTGAAAATGTAGCTACCAAGCCTGAAAGTCCAAAGGCTTACACACTCGTATCTTCTTAAAGGGAGCCAGTACCCAAAAATGTTGAAAAGCATCAAAAAATTTTTTATTGGCTTAAGTAGTAAATGAAATTTTTTAAAATGTTCCCTGAAAGTTTCAGAAAAATTGAAGCAATATTTATTGATTTATCATTGATTTTATTACGGTGAGAGGTGCCACTGTTTCATTTTGAAACTAACTGTGCTGAATATTAGCCACATATTTATTTTTTAAAATAAAATAAGCAAGAAGAAGCACTTTCATCGTCACTGTAACTGAAAAAAAAGTGCCCTACTTGAAATTTTGATAAAGAAAGGATTTAAGTTTTTGCAAGCCGAAAACTTAAAATGCTGTTTTCTCTCGCTTTGCTTTTTACGCATTTCATCTCAGTTAAGATGCAAAGGCTTCTTTAAATTTCGATCTGTAATGTGGATTAGTTTCCCACATGTTCCTGAAACTATACATAACACATTTATGATCTACTTTTATGATAACTTAAGTACTTTTAAAAAAATTCTTATTGTAGGTTTTTGAATTTGTCGTTGTTTTTTTTTTTTTTTTCAAAAAGTATTTGACTTATAAAAAATTCAAAGCATAAAAGTTTTGCTTTATGAGTAATGAATCAATAAAAAAATTCTGAGACTTAACGCCAATTTTTGAAAAAGAAGATGCATTTTATAAAATTGGAAACATAAAAGTAAACTACTGTAACAAACCACTTTTACGAACTCGTTTATTTTGCACCTTTTTTCTTTTATTTCTTGGTTTGAAAAATCGTCTTTTTTATATTTTTTCGTTCAGCAAGATGTTTGCTAACGACCCTAATTCATAGTTACTTATGCTATCCCCTGAACAATTAAAAAGTTGAAGTTCAGAAATTTCATCTGCCAGTTGTGTGAATGAATTGGCTAAATTTATTCACAATGCAACTTTACGAACCCAAGCAAAATTGGCTTTCAAAACCAAAATATGGTTGCAAATTCTTGTTATTTCTGAAATAAAATGCACAGCTCATGAAAACTGTACATACCCGGAATCAATCGCATATGAGCAGTACGCATTCCTTATGTTACATTGCATCTATTTTCTTGCTTTTGGTAAAACAAAGAACAATAGTTAAAATAAAATGTAGAAAACCATGAAATACGATTTGTTTGATGACACGCATTTAATCATTGATTTAAGTTCTTATTACTCAGCGTTTCAAATGTGATGTGAATTAAAATAAAGATGTAGTGTGCTGAGAGGCCCTTCTAATCTGTATTCCGCACATCTGTGTGCGGTTAGAGTTTCAGTAGAAACTACGTTCCATTGTCACGCAATACAAAGATATAGTATTTTACCAAGTAGGGATTGCGGGCGATACTGCAGCTTCAAGGTCACCATGTTATTTCAACAGGCAAAAAATCTATCCCCTTCAAGTGTGCTAGTTTCAACTGGGTCGCGCATTCTGGGACTATGGAACGAAGTTTCTATTGGAACTCTACGGGCAATAAATCTGAAATAAAACAAAAAACATCATGGGAAGCAAGCAACGATTTCGTAATATAATATTGATGCTGCTAACTTGCTTCAGTTTTGTATCCGTAAATTAATAACTTTGAAATTGATGGTTAAATTTTTACTTGATTTCACGTACGAAAGAAGGGCATAAACATAACTAAGCAGTAATTTAGCATTCCGTATCCTTTAATGATTTGTGGCCGACATTTGGGCAAAGCAGCTATCATAATGGTGAGAGGTTGCCCTGCCAGTTTAAAAATTCATCAATATTAACTAGGCTTTTTTATTTGCTCCATGCGTAATTCAGAAAGAAATTTTTGTTGGTTTAGTAAGTCTTCTGAAAAGAATGCTATTTGAGTACCCACTAAAAACTATGCACAAGTGATTTTGAATTTATCATTCATAAAATGTATGATAAATAATGCGTATAACACTGAACAAATGATGCTTACAAAAAGAAATGACATTAACAGATTTTTGGGTAAAAATTGCTACATTTTGAAACATTCAAGCGAACTAGACTAGGTGCTAGTTTTTTAGAAGCTCTAAAAGTGTCTCTCACGTCTAAAAGTCCATTTGTGGGTGCAACTAAGCATGCACTACATAGTATGAGAAAACAATGATGCCCACTAGCACTAAAGACGGCTAAGGACAAAGATTACTTACTTCAATAACTTGAAAGGATTTTGTCATCATGGCAATGAGCATATTAATGAGCACGACGATGGCAGTGACATGATATGACATGAACAGACCCTGACCAACTGTTTCGATAAAGAAATCATCTTCCACCAGATCGGTACTTTTAGGGGAACTAATTCCGAACAGGGACCAGAAAAGTGTGGCAAATGTGTTACCGATCCTGAATAAGAAACATTGAATATTCCAACATGATTAAGAAGATTATTTTTACTTTAATTCTTTGAATCAGCTGTTTCAGTAATTTAGTAACATAAACTAAAATCTATGTACTTTCGAATCAATAGGAAAATTCATTTAATTATAACAATAAAAAGGTTTACTTACTGGAATATTAAACCTCAAGCTAATTCTAACAAAGCTTAATTCATGCCAAATTAATAATTACCAAGTGTAGATTAATCATTAAATTTGATGTGGTTTACACAGAATCGAAACTATTTAATAACAATTTACTTAGCCACACAAATGCTATTGAAAAACAATGATTATTCATAACTTCATCAAAAAAATATTACGTCATGAATACAGAAACAAACTCAGTTTAATCAGAGCTCAGTGGGTTTTTATATAACGTATATTATCGGAAGGTTCTTATGGCGCAGAACATGTGCAGATACGAAGTTGAACCAGAACTAAACGAGCCAAATTTTCCTATGAAATGTTCCGATCGGGATTTTTAAGGATATTTCTGAATGAATGAATGAATAAATGAATGAGTGAAAGAGAGAATGAATAAATGAATGAGTGAAAGAGAGAATGAATAAATGAGTGAATAAATGAATGAATGAGTGAATGATGGAATGAATATGTAGAAGGGCTAAAGCTAAATGAGAAAGAGAGATAGCCAGATTATAAATTTGAAGTTGGTAAAAGTAGGCCCGTATAGTTCTATCTAGACGGAACGTCTTCTTTATAAACCAAAAGGCGAAACCTTAAATTCTCATCCATTCCTTGTAGAAGAAGTTTTTCTTTTAACTCTAATAAACGATGAACGAAAATAAATATTGAAATAAATTCTTCAGACTTTTACTTGCATCGATGGTACACATCACCTCAATTTCTATGGTTATGAACAATGTATTATACACCAGCGCTCGAAAAATTTTTAAAACTTTACATTCCCTGCCGGGCATGTTTGTCTAAAAAATACATGCCCGAACAAAATTTTTACCTGCCCAGAAGTTGTTTTATTGCATGTTAAAAAACATTTGAATTTGCGCATAGCATTTAGCATTAATCAGACAAAAAATAAAATGTCAGCTTTATATCAAAATCAAGAATTATTTTGACGTTAATCTAAATCACTAAAAAATTACATTACATATAAATATTACATCATATGTCGTTACAATTCAAAATTTACAAAATTTAAACTGTATAACCAACTTTATTGTTGACATGCATGTCCGTCAACATGTCAATTTTGAGCTCCGGTAAGAATGCGGTGATTTTTGAATAAAATACGAAATAAGAAAAATTTTGAAAAGAATTATTTGACCAAAAATTACATGCCCTACCGGGCATGTAAGAATAGAAGATTCATGCTCGATCGGAATTTTTACATGTCCCGGGCATGTCGGGCAATATAATTTTCGAGCATTGGTATACCCCACCCTTCTAATAGATTGAGACAAGGATTTCCATATCCGTTTTGTTTGTCAAATAGAGAAGATCAGGCTGCTCTAAAAATTTATTTTTCATTCATTAACCCCTTAACGCATTTGCCCCTGTCTGACATGGGCGAAAGTTACCGGAAAGTTTGCCCATGCTGTGCGTTATTTTATTTCTAATGCCCGTCTAAGATCCGTTTAGACTTTTTATTAATATATTTTTTCTGTGTAACTTTTACCCCACCCCTCGCTCCCTAGTCACCCCCCACAAAATGAAATTGCAAAGAATAACTTACGCTATACTAGTTTTTCAGAAAAAACTCTTGTTTATAAGGGGTTTAAGAAGCTTTTGGCGCTCAAATAAGTCCTAAAGTATTAATGAGCGATATGGGAGAAGAATTTTTCAATTATTGAGTGGAACAGATGGGGAACCAACAAATAGACTCATTTGTACTTGACACGTAGACAGGGCTTGGAGGAACAATAAAAAAAAATCAAAAGTCAAGAAAAACAAGTCGAAGCACACAAAATTATACGCATTCTTTTACAAAAACGTTATGTCCGAACGTTTAACCTTTACAATTCGGCGGTACAACACATGTACCTCAAAAACATTTGGCCTTCCATTGCGGTACAGCATATGTATAGTCGGGGGGAAAAAACGAAACACTACTTCGTATTTTTACACTATTTGCTCTACTCTAGAGACACATGAAATATGTCATTTTGTCAGGAATAATGTACTCTATAAAGTTATCTTATTAAAATTTTGTTAAGGGGTCGTCCTCATATTAAAATGTCTTTAACTTTTAAATTTCGTGTAACATGCTTAAACACAATTCATTCTAAAAGTTGGAAGGAGAAACAATTGACCCCCACCCCCTCCCTGCCCAAATGACCGGCCTGGTTGAAGCGATTTTGCGATTTATAAAGTAGTGTTCATTTATTCCTTAATACGTAAATAGTTGCAATCCTGTTTAAGAATTTTTGAAATCGTACATTTTTAGTCAGTTTTGTGCGACAAAACTTTACTCGCATTGTTAAAACCATCCTAATGTTCTTTTTAAATTAAAAGCGCGTAAGTTTGACATTAATGCAGGGAAAATCATGTCAAACGCGGCCTGATCTGTACCGAATGAGTTTTACTACTCAAGGTCTGGGGTGCATGAATCCATATATCGGAAAGAAAATCTAATTAAAATCCTCAAAGCCCGAAAATGTAAATCTTTCCATTTTCTTCTTATAGATGGCAGCATGAGCGTTTGAAACTTTGAAATTAAAACTAAAAACACATTAACATTTCTAAAAATACATGTTGCCATTCGGAAAAATTAAATTGGAAACAGATTATAACCACGGAAAACGACAAAATCCAAAAAATTATTATTCATATTTCTGTCACTAAGGGAAGCCTAGTTAAAATACGTTGCCGGGAAAGCCGCCACATATGGTACCACTGCTGCCATGCACTAAAATACAAATTCTGGTTGCTATGGAAACCAAAATTGGCCATTACGAAAAACTAAATTCAGCGAAAAGCAACTCAACTCCAATCAAAAACCTTCGTAAAATGTTACGACATCAGCAGCAGAACACTTACAACTCAACACAACTCGGCGTCAAGACACCTACCAATCAAATCAACTCAACAGGCAGTGGAGCCACGACCACTTCACCGCCTGTGGGCGCAGAACTCTCCTTTTTCATCTAGTGAGAGAGCTAGATTATCAATTTGGTATTCGTGCTCTTTTTTACTCAAATATTCTTTTAAAGGCTAAAAGAGTCAAGCTCATCTTTTTTTTCATTAACGATTAAAAAATACTATTATAGTTGAAAACTTGAATATTAACTTTTATACTTAATTTTTGAGTGCATTTCTGTTGTTATAGTCGGTATATTTGTTTCCTCAGTAGACAGAAATAATATTAAAGTAGATTAGAAGCCTGCTCCTGTAAACGATTTAAAGTCCGCTTACCAAACGAGCATTTATGAATCACACACAGTCCAACAGATAAATGTAACTCCAATTTTCGGCACGGGACGGGCGAGTACAGTATAATAAAAAAAAGGTTAAGCAAATTTATTCAGTGCAGTTCAGTATTTGTTTGTAGATGTGATATTTCCGCCGAATTTGATATGTAAGTTTTGCACGTTTTATAGTGGTTAGTTGACTTGAAAAACGGGGCAACCCTAAATCTCTTGTACAGTTGGTTATCGAAGAGCTCTTTGTAAACTCATGTTTATGAAAATTGCAACACCATGAAGGAACCGTCATAATTGAATGAAATTTAATACACAGTTGAGTGGTAGTGGTACAAATAAATGATTAAATTTTCAAAGCAAACAGACATTAACAAGAGATCGGAATCGGTATTTTGTGTAGCCACCACGCGCCGCAATAAGTGCTGCTACACGACGTGGCATGGAGTCAAACAAATTTTGAATGTCTGCTGAGGAAGAGCATTCCATATTGTTTGTATGCGTACCCAAAGTTCGTCTACAGAAGTAACAGGACGAGGATTACGAGAGAGACGCCGACCAACGAAATCCCACACATGTTCAACTAGCGACATATCCGGGGAATACGCAGGCCAAGGAAGAAGCTGTACCTGCTGCGTTGCAAAGAAGGATTTAACAGTCCTATCAATATCAGGGCGGGCATTGTCCTGTTGAAATACAGCACCTGGCAAGCTTTGAAGGAAGGGAACAGCTTGGGGCTGTAGAACTTCACTGATGTACCGGTTGCTGTTCAGATTGCCCACAATTCGTACCAATTGAGATCGTCCATGATAGGCTATGGCACCCCCGGCCATAACATAGAGAAGCAACAGGACGAGGATCCCGAGCGAGACGCCGACCAACGAAATCCCACACATGTTCAATTGGCGACATATCCGGGGAATACGCAGGCCAAGGACGAAGCTGTACCTGCTGCGTTTCAAAGAAGGATTGAACAGTCCTAGCAATATGAGGGCGGGCATTGTCCTGTTGAAATACAGCGCCTGACAAGCTTTGAAGGAAGGGAACAGCTTGGGGCTGTAGAACTTCCCTGATGTACCGGTTGCTGTTCAGATTGCCCACAATTCGTACCAATTGAGATCGTCCAGGATAGGCTATGGCGCCCCAGACCATAACTCCGGGTGTTCGTCCACTGTGGCGTTCGATAATGCACTCCGGAAGGTGGCGTTCACCGGCATAGCGTCTAGCACGAATGCGGCCATCATGGTACCACAAATTAAAGCGGGATTCGTCAGAAAACACGACATGCTGCCAATCAACACGCCAGTCTCTATGCTGATTGGCCCATTGTAGCTGCAGGCGGCGATGGTTTAGCGTGAGGGGGATCCTGTATAAAGGAGTCCTTGTGCGCAGCCCACGCTGCAGCAGACGTCTACGAATTGATGAAGCGCGCATCGAAACATCTGTAGCTATTGACCACTGTGCTGCCAATTGTCTAGAGGAAGCTGTACGGTCCGTCCGCGCCATGCGGACCAGGTGTCTATCATCGCGAGTTGACGTCACATTTCGGGGTCCACTCCCGGATTTCCGAGTTGTCCGACCCTCGTCCATCCACTGCTTCCAAACACGCATCACTGTGCTGCTGTTACGCTGCACACGAGCGGCTACTGCACGATACGACAATCCAGCTTCACGAATTCCGATGATTCTCCCCCGTTCAAACTCTGTAAGTTGTTCAAATCTCGCTCTTTTTCGTCGAAGAGGCATAAGTAAAGATTGAGCTAACGTTTACCACTAGCAGATAACCACCGATAACCATACACGCCTCGCAACAGCCGTCTATTTATTCAGATCCATCCGCCGTTCAGAGGGCACTGCTCAGCACACGCATGCGCTACGGATTTGAAATTCTAATCATTTGCATATCATGTGCTACTTTGCATTTCCTGAAAATTTCAGCTTTCCCGCGTAAGTCCTTCATGGTGTTGCAATTTTCACAAACATGAGTTTATATTTAAAGCATGAATCAGCCTATAAGGCTATCGGACTTGAAATCCTGTTATCTACATCATGTTGACTTACAAAGGTACATGAAAAATTTAAATAGAAGTTTTGACTGAAACTTTACGAAGAAAAATCATTATTATTATGTTCAGAGAAATTACGCTATATTAAAAGAAAAATACTTATAGGTAAAAATGTACTTACGTCATAAATGCATCCGGATTGTATTGACAGTTAAACGTAATGTTTTCACCAGCGACGACTTTCGTTTCGCAGAACTCCGTAGTGGAATCATAGTACCAGTATAACTGATTAAGGCCACAAGCGAATGACGTCAAGACGAGGAAAAAGATGAACAAGAACTTGGCGATGTCGATGATCATGCAACCCAAGGAAATTTGCAGCGGTCCCAGATGAGGATTGGTTTGAAAAAGATAAATGATTCTGGCAAAGCTGAACACATTGGCCACTGCAAAAATTCCTTCTGCTATGAGTGATGGGTCATTACCAGGCCATAGTGCACGCTGCAAGATGCGCGGACCGTACCGTCCAGTTTGTAGTTGCACATACGCTACACCTTTCAGGGAAAACGTAGTTAGATATAGACTTAGCATAATAAAATCCAACCAGTTCCACCATTGGCGAACGTAAGCCTTCAAACCTTCTTCCCACAGCTGCTTGCATTCGGCCCAAACCATGCCTGAAAGGAAATTCCGAACGTATTCATTGATTCTAAATTAAATAATTAGAAACACAATTTTAAACTAAACAAGCCAGTTTTATATGAAGCAAAATTATGTTAATCCGAGTTTATATTATTTCACACTAGTTTTTCATTTGTTTTAAATCACTTGAAAATTCAGAGTGATGTAAATTAACTTTCGAGGCCTTCTTAAAAACACTATCCACTATTAAAGGGGTTTTGTTTTTCAATTCAAACCCTCTTGAAAGGGAATAAATACGCTGATATTAATTACATAGATTAAAAACCATCATTTTTAAGCCTACTGAAGAAGTTTCGGAGTCGCTTAATGTTAATCCATCCGCTTCAGTCGTATTCACTCTGTGATTCAACGTGACAATTTTCTTCTCTTATGTACGTAGACCAAAGACAAAACTAGATTGAGCGCTAGGGTAACGTTTGGGCTGTCAAAATGAAAGATTTTCTAACGTCCACGTGACTGTTTGAGGAGCTGAGCTGATTACTTTCTAGCGAAGTGGTTTATCAACAATGGTATTTCTCGTACATTTAGTTGAATAGAAAAAAAAAAAGACCTTATGACTATTTGTTAGCCAATGAAATTGTGTTTTACCGCAGTGAGTAAGCCCCTTACTCACTGGGGTAAATGGTAGCAGGTATTTCTTTTCTCATGAAATTGATCTAAGCTCTAAGCAGACAGCCGTTGTATACACACAAGTTCTGGATACGTAATGCTCAACCTAACCTACCTCCCCAAATCTTTCAAATAATAAATACATAAACACTAAAAAATAAAAGCTCGATTAGTTTTGGACGTAGAAAATTTGAGTGCGTTATGTCTTATGACATAAAATTTACAACTAAATAAAATGCATGTTCTCTACATCTGAATAAGAAATTGTGAAAAGTTTAAGCAAAACAAATATTCCGAGACTATTGACTTTATAAATCAGAATCTGCCATAAATAACATAAAAAGGAAAATTACTAAAAGCATAAAATGTAATAGGGTGAATTACGAATTTGCATTTACCAGATCCGCGACCATCGGCCTTTCCCGCTCAACTCCTGTTCTAAATTGCAACAAATCGAACATTTGAAGGATTGTCAGGGCAGGAATGAATAATGAGATCTCTTCAAAGACCACCTTCTGCATGTTCCCGGTTTTCGACGCCAAGGAAAGAAAAATGAAGAGCGGCTCAAGTGATATCAAAATGTTGTCTCCTCTGTATAAGGCTTAGAATAGAAGACCAAAGGAAAAACATTTTGGGGGGAAAGTAAATTTACCGAAGTTGAAGCATTATACTGATTTTTTTTAGATATTTTTTATTGAAAGAAATGTATTTTTTTTTATTGAAAATCGTTATTTAATTCTTTCTGACCTGCTTTTCATTTTGCAAATTAAAACTAGTTTTTCTTCAACTTAATTTGCTTTTGACTCTCTCATTTTCATTGTATGGTAGGATGAATAGCACGAAGAGGAGGAGGAAATTTTTGCCATTTATTACACAAAATATTTAAACTTCATTGTAGCATCACAGTACTCCAATACTCATTTTGTAGATCAACGATTAATTAGGTAAGAATTGAATTTCTGGCAAACAAATAAAGGAAGCAAGAACTTAATAAATAACTAATTATAAAAGAAATAACCAGTTATAGTAATACATTTTAGATTTACTTAGTGAACAAAAAGACTTGCCATATTAAGACATAGAAATTTCAAAACGAACATTTTATTTGATTACAAAATCAGTCATTTTCGTATAAATTTCATTGTGATACTTTCAAAATTTTTCTTAAGCTTGATGTATTCTTCCTTCTATCACGAACTACGCCTTTTCCTCGAAGTTTCATATAATCAAACAGCACTGTAACCATGTTAATTTAGATATTACAAATAAAAATACCAAAAAACGTTTTCACGTTAGAAGGTGGATGTTCCTTAATTTGGTACAGAAAGAAGGTTACATTTTAATGCCAACTACGAATTTGTGAAAAAAAAAAAAAAACGAAGGGGGAGGGAGATAAAATTTGAAATGTTTAAGTTGATATTCATTTTAATATGAAGACGATCCTTTTAAATTTGATAGTTGGCATTTTAAACTATACCATATTCCTGATAAATTGAAACATTTTATGTGTTTCTAAAATAAATAACAATTAAATGAGAAGGAATGTTTCATTTTTTTCCAGGACTGTACTACATTAATAAAATGCAGCGGACAAAGACAATATTACGAAAATCCAGCAGATCCGAAAAGGAAATCTACAGTACCGAGTTCGAATCGTTACCCGCTGAGGGTAGAATCAGTATTCAGTTGCATGTCCTCTGTCTTGAAACTGTGTTACAGACTTTGGAATGCAATTAATACCTAGTGAAAATGTAATTTAAGCAGTAAACATTCAAATGAAACCAATTTTATTTTACAAAAATTAAAAGAATATGAGTAAAAGTTTCGAAAAATATGTCAAATTATAAATGGGTTCTACGAAAGCCAACAGGTTCAATTTCGTACGTCACAAATCAGGTAATATCTGTGAAAATAGTATAACGCATTTTTAAATAATAAGAAAATGTTTTACTTCATGGGAGATCAATAATTTTTAAAAATAAAGTACCTATTAAATAAGAAATAAAAATTTCTATGAATAAGAATTTATTAGTGTTGTTGAAAATGCCAGTTGGATATCCAAGATCCCCGAGCGGAGCGACTAGGAATTAAGGCAGATAAGGGAGCCCCTTTCGTTTTTAATGAGCACCGCAAGGGTGGAAGTATGACTTGGCTCAAGAAGCTACAAGTGTAAAACATTAAAACGTTGTTTCTTTCAGAATGTCAACACTTGTTACAATGTTGTGACAAGACTTGGTGATCTAATCTTTTTATTGAGGTTCAAAAAGTCAAACCAACTTAATCCTTTCATAGGCAATTTATTTCTCTTTTGAATTCATACCGGTTTTTTATGTTTTATTTTCAATTAAACGATAGCATTTAAGGAAATATATTTGTTTTGCCAAATTTCATGTTTATATCAAAATTTTAGGGTGGGAAATATGCTTCCCCCCAAAAAAAAAACATTTATAATCATAGAGAAAATTAAATTTAATGTTGTTTTTACTATGAACAGATGAGAAGCAGGTTGACACACCACATTCTATACACATAGAGGGTCCTCTCTTTTTTGGCACTTTGTGCTACATTTCCTACATCGTCTGTAGCTGGAAACCATCTTTTGCATATGATTTCTCACACTAGCATTACTGTTCCCGTCGTTATATTAGCAAAGCATTATAACATTATTATAGGTTTTCTTCCGCTTCCCATAAGTATATTTTGTAAACTCATGTAGGTGGGGAGTAATCTTCCTAAGGCCCATGAAAAGGTTAAACAACCTAATGTGCAAAAGGACTTACCAATTACCCAGAAGAAGATGAGCCACTCAACAAAAGAGAGGGGTGGTCCTCGAACGTTCTGACGTGATCTTTCACTCCCTTCTGTTCTGGTAGAGGCCATCACCAATAAAAGAAGGAAGAATCCAAAAGAGGCACTGCAGAGAACGGATAGCTTTTGTGAATCATACTAGTACTTAAAAAAGTTTAAATTTGTGAAGAGATGTTATGCAAGAAGTGAAACATGGTTGAAGCACAAATAATCAAAGAAGCGTGACATAAAGTTATGCTCAAGGCTTCTTGAAGTCACTTCATCAAAGTTTAAGCATAACGAGTTTTTAGTTTTGTAACACAAGCCCCTTCAGCTTATTCACTGTTCCATTCACTTTGTTTTGGAGGACTTCAAATGAGCCTATCATATCGAAGTTTTAAGCAAGCATTTAACTCAGAAAACCTTACTGCTTCACTCTATATGGAGATGATTCAAGTGCGTGACTCAAATACTGTATTTTTATCCAACATTAGCATACAATTTACAACCATTTATTATTCAGTTTTTACGAAGTGCCAAGAACATTCATTTTTTTACATGTCAAGATATTTTGCTGCACATGTGTTCAACTATTTCCTCCCTTATTCCAGCATAAGGATTAGCACCAGACCGTATAACATTGGTGGGCTACAAATCGGCGCATTATGCGAAAATGTGAAAATTTTCAGAAAATACAACATTGTGATCGATTGTGTATAGTTAAAACCGCATTTTCTGAAAGCTATTCAAATTCAGATTTAATCTGAGGATCAAAATCCACCAGTTCTACCATGGCTGCCTGCGATCATATAGCGGCTGTCCAGACGCTGCGCCAGAACAAAGGAATAAGCGTTCAAACGATAGTTATTTTTTTCCTCACTGGTGCGCTGCAAGCATGTACTAGTTTTATATAGAAATACATTACGAAAGCAGTGTTTTTGTCGGGTTTGCAGCATGCATCATGAAGATTTCTTTTTGGTAAATTTTTAGTTCACGCATTACTGATCGGGAATATGCCTCCCGATGTTTAATTGTGTCTAACCTATATATATTTATTTTAAAGAAATTTTTCATCGTAAATGAGATAAAACGACAGAAAGCAGTAGAGTTTTTTCTAAGCATTAAATTAGTGAATGCATACATTTTATAATTTTAGGGATTTACTAAATTTACGTTTGGTTTATATGCAGATACTTTATTTGTTTTTTCACTCCATGTCACCTATTCAATTATTCTGCAAATAGAAATCGTGAGTTTGATGCTTTAGATGATATTTTTAACCATTGAGGGCTGACATTTGCATTTTCCCCTTATATCTCGAACTTTACTGGTTTTATTTATTTATGCATTGGTTTTATTTATTTGTACTTCAGGTTATTAATAAGAAAACAAACGTCATTATAGCCCAAATTTCAGAAAACATATTTCGGGACAAGAGGAATCCTTTTATCAATGAATAGAGATGTACGCATCTGGATGCAAGTAATTCGAGTGATTTACACTCGGATTACTTATATTTTTTAGGTCAAATCTTTACGCATTGATAAAGGGGTTCCTTTTAATTCCAAAACATGTGTATGGTGTAATTTTTGCAACTTCCGCTATAAGAACGTTGGTCCGTTCATTAATTTTTTACCACTCAAAAGTGAACTTTGAACTTCATATTATGTCTAGATTATGCTTTTAAATTTTTTTTTTTTTTGTCTTGAGACGTTTAAATTTCTTATGCTTGTATAGAATGATAAAGTTAAAAGTGGAATGAGTGAGAGAGAATCTATATTATAAATCTAGTAATGTACCTTTTTAAAATTAAACTTGCACCACATGAACAAGGGTTACAATTGAAATACCTAAAAGGAAGGGGACTTCCCTCTAAGATTTGTTGTTGATTCTCTACGCGTTCATGAGTACACCCATTTTGTACACCATAGAGTCTTTAAACATAGAAAAGTAAATAAATTATCTAAGGGACCGTTCATAAATGATGTCACGCTCTTTTCCGGTATATTTGACCCCCTCCCCCCTTTGTCACAAAATGTCACAATTCAACGGTCCCCCTCCCCCCTTTGTCACATGTCACGCCATGTTGTATAAGCCTGATGTCACACTTCTTGTTACCCCCTCCCCTCCCCTCATCACACTTTGTCACAAACCCCAATCCCCCCTCGAAGCGTGACATCATTTATGAATGCCCCCTAAAGCGTGTTACAGATTTCTAATTTAAATGTGGGGAAACATTGAAAGTATTTAAGGAAAATCAGGTTACAGAAAATCAGGGAATCCGAAAGCTTTTGGTAGATTTCATCGAAGAAATGCCTGTTGCAAAGTCTTGGTATTAAAAATTGAGAATATTCAGTGTAGTCCAGAAAAAAAGAAAAAAGAGGTGAGAGGGGAGAGGCTTACAGGTAAGAACATAAGTTATTGTAATGAAATAGTGGTGGGGGAGGGGGATTTTGAAAAGTGGAGGGCCGATCGTGTAAAATAAAAAAGTTTTCGGACGGTTCTGCACCCCCCCCCCCCGACTGAGAATACTCATTGCTTTTTGTTGTCAAGGAGTGTGTCATATAAATAAAAATATTTAAAGGGATATTTAAAGAAAAATTGCTCTTATCCAGGGGTGTCCACGAGGGAAGTTCATGTCGTAGACTGCGCCATTAAATTTTTTGATGAAAATTTTGACACCCCCTGGACAGGGGGGCATGCTTTCATCGAGTTTTGGCCCTTTTGGGTGGTTGTCTTTTTTGGGGGACTTCGTACCTATCAGTATGCACCATCTTGCTTAGGGGGTTGGCTCCCATGTATTGTCAGTTACAAGTTTTAAAAATAATCTTGATAACTCTGAACTGCATATAATGAAGCGTTTTAAGTAATTATTTTTAATTTCTCATTTATTGTACTTAATTGTAATATTTGAAAATATTTCCCCTTGATTGTTTGTTTAATTGAATCGTTTTCTTTTACAAAGGCCTAATCTTTTACCTTTCTTACTTAATATTTTAGGGTTTTATTCTAAATATTTAACTAGTGTAATTGCTTTAGACGAGACCAGCAAAAAAAAAAAAAAAAAAGTCGCTACTCTTATATGATAATCCATCTGTTGAAGTTAACTGAAGTCAGCTACACTATACAGTGCAATATTAGTTATTAGTATTATGCTATTAGTCTGTCAATAACAATAAAAAATTGTTGCATTAATCATTTACTTAATTACATAATTGTTCAACTAATCTTTATTTGTTAAGTCACTTCACAACCTAAGTCACTTATGCTACACAATGTAAAACGATAAATGTATTTCAGAAAATTACGCGCAATTATTGTCTTTCAAAATAAAAATAAATCTGAAAGCATAATATGATCAGCCAATTGCGAAGAAAATTTTCTCTGTGTTCATTATATATTAAAGTATACGTATGTATGAAAAGTTGTATCTTAACGAGCAGCTTCAAAGTCTGCATGTGTTACTACCAAAGAAACGATCTTTTTATTTTTTCCTCTGTATTAAAAACGTTTTAATGGCAAATACATAACCCTGCAACGTATTTTGATAGTTACTTTTGCCCTCAACACTTAAATGTTTATCTTTCTTGAAATTCAAGCCTTTAATGCGATGATATTGCAATGGTTAGACCTTTAAATCCTCGCTTTTAAGTACATGCTAACAGCGCCAATTGACTGAAGTGGCAGAAAATGTAAGTTCTGCTTGCACGCACTTTTTCGCCCGTTTGGACAGCCGCTATACGATCGCAGGCAGCCATGGTTCTACTGTAATATAATAGTATACATGTTTTAAAAAGCATCTAAATTCTTTCACATGACGTGATAGCATAAAACTTTTATTTAAAAAAATTCTTAAGTAGCAAAAATAAGCGAAACGTTTTGCTAAGATTATTTTTAAAAAAATGCTGACTCCATAACTATAAAATATTATTTGATGTTTAAAAGTTACAAAACGGGGTTTTGTACTTTGACATCTTAACTTATATGTATGGATTTAATGCTAGATTCGTCTGCAAAAAAAATCTAGTTGCAATTCGCCACTGAAACATATCTAAATGTTCCTAGCTAGCGTCTGTCATATTCTTAAGTTTCTGTGATTCGAAGGATCCTTTCTTTCTTTTATCTGCAGTTGACGCTACGCTGCTCATGAAAAGAACTGTCTGTCAAAAGCATCGAAAGCGTCAACTGTTTTCTTTGAGATAGCTGAAATAAATGAAGGAGGAAAAAATGCTTTCCTTGAGCAAAAGACCAGACCGAAAAACGAACTGCAGAAAGCGGGACATATCATTTTCACAAATGTGTGCTTCTTTTAAATTTTTAATGCTATCGATACATTACTTTTATTTCTTTAAACCATGCAGGGGTCGGCAAACTGAGGTTCTACAGCCGCCTTCGACTGAATGCGGGGTGGCAGAATATATAAATGTATTTATTATTTACGTCATATATATATAGTAGGGCGGTGCGGAAATTTTTATTTTTATTGACATTTTTACGGTAAATTATTGATATTTTTACATTAAGTCTCCTTTCGTACTTTAATTTATTGTTATTTACCTTTTTTGGTTTTGCGGGAAAGTAGGCTAAAAATGGGGCATTACTTTAAGATGGACTGTGGCGGTATAGTTATTGTTGAAACTGAAAGGAAATCAGTGTAGGCGTATTAGCTTAAGTAGTCAGGGCGTAACTGAGGGACCTGCTGCCCCCAGCTGGGGCGAGTTCGGACTAATCGATTTTTACTTAATTAATGACAAAAGTATATTTAACGACCTTTAACAAAACTCCTTTTAAATACACGGTTCCTCTAGGATACAATTGTTATGCTATCCCATAGGAACCGTGCATTTTCCCCGGATAAAAGTAGGCTATGTCTTTCTCTGACCCTACTACAATGCAAAAAATCATGTGGATCCCCTGCTCTGTGAAAGAAAAAACATAGCTATCACACGGGAACCGTATATTTTTCCGGAATAAAAGGTAGCCTATGTAGGCTACCTTTGACGAGTAGGAGCGCACGTTAAATTCAATTGCATTGCTTTCGGAATGCATTCTGTATAAAAGACATTGTGAAAATCTTGGAAAATAATATGAATCCAAAGTTTTATTATATGTGTTTGAAAGTAAGAAAAAACATTATTATTAGAACTTGAAACTTACTATATTTTTTATCTATTTGTCATTTACTATTATTATTATTTATTTATTAACCGCCCCTTTTTTAATTCAGGAAAACTTTTCTTTTTGCGCACATTCAGATTTATAAAATTAATACTCATTGTTAACATTTCATGATTTTAGTTAATTGAGGGAAAACATTGAACCGTTTGTGAGGGAAAAAATAGGTATTAGAAAGGAAGGGATTTCATTTTTGTGTTCATTACCGAAAAAAACATGAAAATTAGCTTACACAATTAAAAAGACTTTTAAGAAATATATATATTTTTTTGCATACCTGTGTTTTTATCATACAAAGCAGAATTACTATAATTTCATACCGTAATTTCTATACACCTAAAATTGGCATAAAATAAAACATCCGTAAATTAAAAATATCTGAAATTATCAAAAGAAAATCTTTTGTTGAAAGTTCTGGTACAATGAATATTTCAGGTAATAAAATTAATTGAAGCAAAAAAGTAAATAGGAAATCACTAAAAGTTAAATTGATTTTCACAGTTCTAAGCCCTATCACCAGTTTCAACTTGCTAAAATGAAGAGAAAACAGAATCAGAGTAATTTAAACGTTAATACAAAGTAGTTGACTGGCCTTACCTGTGGTAGATAAATTTCATGAAGGGTGATCGGAAAATTTTGCCAAGTTTCGACCTCGGAAAGATAAGGTAGTAAATAGCAATCAGAGGTATACAAGTGATGAGACTGACGCAAAGCATGATTTTCACAACGGCATTCCGCCTCCTCCAAATTGGCAAACCTTCATACCAAATGGATGTCAGCAGCTGCTGACAGTTGGGATGTGCCACGAACTGATAACAGAGCAAAATCAGAACCCAATTTTATTTCTCGAGCTGTATCTGGATATTTTAAATACATTTTATTCCATTATATAAGGAAAATATAAAACATTCGTTGTTTTCTTAAAGTGTAAATTACCTTATTTTCAATTTTTATGTTAGGTATCTGTAAGCTCAAACCTTAGAAGTAGCAAACGGAAACTCTGGCTTTCAGCTGCATTTTGTGGAGGGAGAATTCAACTGTTATAATTCAAGTTTTTATATGTTTATAAAAATGTGGGCTTGCTGTATGTTATGTATCGACGCAGTGTGTCCTGGTTTTTTTTTTTTTTTTTGAAGCAAACAAATAAAACATTTTGCATGCCCAAGACTGGACATCTCATAAGTAAATAAATATATCATTCTTTGAAAATATACTCTGCTGCTTTGGCACTACATTGTTAAAAAATTTCCCTAAAAACGGAAAGGTGATTCTTGCAGTTCTAGATTGTGTTTTCGATCTGAAACTTTTAAACTGCATCACGCGTATCATAGAAATTATAGTTTTCTATGTAGATGGAGGATCGTTCAGATATTTATGTGGTCTGTCATACATTTTAAAGTTAAGATATGAATTTCTCTTTTAATTTTGAAATTTTCTCAAAATATCCAGATTTACCCAACTTTTTTCCTTTCTTTTCTTTTTTTTGTTTACCCGATGAGAGGGGCTGGCGCTTGTAAATAGTGCTTGAGGAAACAGCACTGCTAGGGTCAGGCCTATTCTCTAATGTGATGGCTGAGAAATAGTTAATCAAAGCTTACTTTTGAGGTCAATTTGAACTTAACATGTTCTCTTTTAAAAGCAATTTTAAGTGCACATATTTTCCTAAATGTTTACTCCAAATGAGCAATTTAACAATGATATGGATCATTTCAAAGAGTTAAAAATAAGAATGTCTATTTCTACCTCTATAAATAATTTACATTGAACGGAAACAGACACTGTGCGGAACTTTTAGATCAGATCTTGCAGAATTGGAAGCTTGATTAAAAACTGTTGCAACTATGTTGCTTAATATGTTATATGTATTAAATTTACTAACTTTTACTTCAGGAATAATTTTACTCTTAGAGCTAATCTTAGAGGCGTATTGATAAAAATAACGCTTTAAAGAGTACTAATGATTGTAATTAGTAGATCTTATTTTGTTCTCCTTTTCAATATCAGCAAAACTGACTTTCCTGTGAAGATCTTTATCAATCTTTCGAAACAACATCACCAACGTTGTTGGGAGGAAGAAATTAATGACATATCTTTTACAAAGATTTAAAAAGTTGTTAGTATGCCATTATCGCTAAACGCTTTTCATTACTTATCACCTCTTTTCCTTGGATTAAATTTCAAAGCATCGATTTCGGTCAATGGACGTGTACGAAGAAAATGAAACGAATTCTTTTGGACACTATAAATTCCTCTTGAAATATTTTTTGTTTGTTTGAACCTAATTATTAAAATGCTGTTCAGTAACAATTTAAAGACGAATTAGTTAATTAATACTTACAATGGAAATTTTAAGTATCAATTATCTGTTATATAAAGGGTTTGGAATTAAGCCACCTTTTGATTTTAATGATGTATGTTTAATAAATGTGAAAACTAAGAATCACAGAGGTTTATCTGATACAGTTGTGTACTTAAAAGCATGCAGCAAGAATTTTTTAATATTGTGAGGATTAGGTGCACTGTACGGTACATTTTTAAAGGTAAATTTTAAGGTAAAAAGTATTGTTATGCCTGTTCTTTTTCCGTAAAAATTACAGTTGAAAAAAAGTTTACCGTAAAGTTTACTGTAAAATGTACGAAAAATGTTTCTTTCTACGGTAAGTAAAAATAATTTTTACGGTAATAAGTATTGTAAACATGGAAGCAAACAATTTTACGGTAAATTTTCAGTGTGAACGAATGACTCGTTACATTGTTCAGATCAATTCTCAAAGGCCATTAATATGATACGTAAATAGATGTTAGGCATTCATTTGAAATATGGTTTCCAGAAAGTAACAACACATGCACAGCCCATTTGTTTTCGGATTGTAATTTCCTAAAGTACAATCTCTAGTTTATCCAGCATCATAGATTTATTAAAATGCTATGGCAATAAGCTCATGGCAATCGCCGCTTAAAAATCTTTTTGCGAAACAAGATCTCGTGTTTCTTGAACGTCGGGTGAGCTTTAACATTGCTATGGCACTGGAAGCTTATAATCAAAGTGATTAACATGCATTTCGAAAAAGGGATTTTTTTTTTGTTTGTTTGGCAATAGGTTTATAAAATTTTTATGACAATAAGATAATAGTCATTCAACATAAAGTATGGAAAATGGTATCTTTTATTATTTCTAGTTCCGTAGTGATTTAATATAATTTTTATGTAAGTAAGATTATGCTTACGATTAATTGATATAGATTCTCAAAAAAGGTGTCTTTTGATTTTGGAACATGAAAGAACAAATAAAGTAATTATGAAAGTACAGAGACGATCATGGGCATTTGACATAGATTATGAGAAATGGAACATTCAGTTCGTGGATTACCATTAGTTGAGTAAAATTGCTTAACATTGATTTTCAAATTTTTAAATCAAAGATTTAATTAATTTGAAATACTATATAATTTTGAGTACTTTGTGTGCGTTGAACTCAAAATGTGAATTCAAATTTAGTAATGCTTTAATAGCTTTTAAGTTAGTTATAATTATTAGGTGAATATGAATTCATATTCGTCGAAATGTGCTCTATAAAACATATTGGCTATATTCTTAAGACACCACTGAATAAGGACAATAGCATAATTATTATACTTTTAGATAAGTCTGTCAATATTTATCAGTAGACTTAAATGCTAAAAATATTTATATTGCAGTTGTTAAAACAACCCCTTACTTCACAGCACACTAAATCTATAGTTTTAGCGTTTAATAACATTTTCTGCTTTTACATGCATTTTTTTGCCAATTTCGAAATTTACAGATTTTTTTTACATGTTACAAGTTTTTTTTTTCCTTTTTGTTTTTAGCCGTGAAGCAGCTCTCTTAGTGCTTGGTAAAAAAATACGTATTAATAACACTTTTTGCACCATGTAATCAATTATGCAGAGATATTTTTTTATTATTTCAAGATGTTTTCTCTCCGAAAAATACCTTCACTTAATTTAATGAAAATGTCTTGCGTTATTATCTTAAAAAAAAATCGCATAAATCTTATTAAAAGTATTTTATAATGTAATGCTTTAATTATTCAAAACTTAATATTATCTTTTCAAAACGACTTAAATGAGATAAAAATGAAATGATGTTCTTCGAAAGATTTAATAAAAGTCGTGGACGAAAATCTCTGGTACATAGTAAAAAATAATTATTGAGTTTCAAATTTGCAGCGTGTTTTAGGATTGAAAAAATCAAATTATTTTTTAATAAAGCTATTAAATACCTAAAATAATTCTAAAATGAAATATATATATATATATATAAATTATGAACAAGTTTCTAGAAATGTTTTGAAAAAAAAGTATGTTATTAAATTGTATCGTTAGGATCACCCCATGATAATGACGGTTTGAAGAAAAGTGTAAGATCTAGAATATTCATTAAAAAATGTAGTCGCGTTACTGTCGTTTTGCAAGTGTAGCCAAAGTTTAAAAGAGGAACTCTTCATGAAAAGTAATGGATGTGTCAAAATAAACTGAAGTTTTGAAATTGCCATTTCTTTTTCGTGATATGCTCAGAGTAGAGATTTTTACATGCTTACATTACTTAACATTGAGATTTTGCGGTTAAAATTTTCAAAACTACACAATGGAACAATGAGGATAAATTATGAAAATTCACTTCAAAAATGGTAAATATTTTATGGGAGCTATGTGTAGAGTGTGGGAGAATAGTTTAATGAGAGACATCTGGTAATGAGATGTCGTTTTATAGTTTTTTAAACATTTTCCGATTGAAAAAAAATATCAATTTCTCTTATTTTCTATATTTGTCAGTAAGCGACATTCTTATTACATTGTGGCGGATTCGCCTCAATGTGAAAAAATGTTGACTACATTTTAATAGACATTAACCTTGTGAAAAATCATTATCAATTACTGCATGATACGCAACTTGCCTTGTGTGCTTCTGGAAATTAGAAAGTTTTGTGTTAGTTCTCAAGATGGCTAACGTCTTATTTTTGCACCTCCCGAGATATAAGTTGGAAATGTCTTTAAATTAGTATAGGTACCTATTAATAAATTATTAACCTTCTATTATGTCTCGATCTTCTCTAACATCTTCTCAATTGATTATTCTACACCAGTCCTTCTACAATATCTAATAAATTGACCTAAGAGGCTATTAGGGGATATTTCAGTTATTGACTATTATCTCCCAATCAGAGAAAACTTTTATTTTGTGAATTCAATAGTTTCCTTCGTTTTACTTTTCTTAATTCTTCAAATCCATAGAATTCGTTTTCAAAACTGAAACTTTAATGGTTGTAATAGTCGACTGCATTGTTAGAAATTTCATCATGAAATTACGGTTAAATGACATCATGAAATTACGGTTAAATGACCGGCAGCAGTCTGTCCATCTAATTCACCGTTAAATTTACGGTTTGGAACATTTTTCTATCTTTACGGGACCTAACCATTTCCAATTAACTTGGTTAAAAAGCCGTAAATACAAAAGTTTACGGTTTTATAACCATTTAAAAATGGTTTCAAAACAAAATTTTCACCGTTTTTGAACCATTTCGAGGCGTAGAAACCGCAAACGAAGCTTGCAGGACTCGAACCCCGAATGCGTGATGTACAAGTCTGGCTCTCTACCCACTCGGCTACCATCATCACGCAAAGCGGACGTTTATTTATCAATAAATCTTCTTTTCCAACAGGCAAACAGCCTTAAAATTGAGATTTCAGTTTTTGATTGGATCCAAATTTATTTTTGGTCTAAATTTACTGTATATGGACGAAAATCATTTTATTTGCTGCAAAAATTAAAATACAAACAAGCTTCAAACAAGCTTTAGCAGCTCAAATTATGGGTTCGCTCATTCGCAAACAGTTTGGGAATCCGATGTCTCCAATTTTTGATTTACGTGTGTATGTGTTTCTATTTAGTATCCACTGCTTAAGCCACTTTTTTTTCTTCTTTTTTTATATACACATGCAGATTTTAAGTGATAAATCCGTATTCCTATTTTAAAACAACGTACGACCGGTAAGGTTTCGCAACCAAAATGGACGCCCGATGCTTATTGAGCGCTTGAAAATTACGGTTAGTTAAACGTTCTTCAGGATAAACAAAGAATAAACGATTTTTTTCGCAATCAGCGGTTTGAGTACCATCTTTATAATGGTTATTCAACTGTTGTACTGTTGTAATTAAATATGGTAAAATAACAATCAAATAAATGTTTATTTTACTATTTTCCTGCGGAAATTTTTAACAGTGATGTGTGTTGAAAACGTTTCAACTACTACTCTGTAAAATTTTACTATAGGTGAAATAAATAGAATACCTTCGTGCTACAAATCAAAAGTTTAAAAACAGCGTAAATTAACGTGGAACAAATTTTGAAAAATAAAGCATTTACGTGTTTCGAGATTACTAGAAGCCCCTTTTTCAATGCAAAAAAATGAGAAAATCTCATTTCTTTTGCATTGTCAAAGGGATTCTATGTAACGTCGAAAAACGCGTATGCAATCGTTTGCAACATTTGTGGTTCATTTATGTTGTTATAATAATAAAAAAACAATTGCAAATTTTTGCCCTGCAACTGAAATATAGCATTAAATATGAGCAAAAACCGCATTTAGTGGGTAAGTTCAGTGAGGTTTTGCAACACTTTCCCTTTTTGAATTTCTTTTTAATTACTGCAAAGAATAAATGTATAAAGATGCTGAGGTTTTCACCAGGGCTTAATTTTTAACAGAAAAGATGTAAGAGTCCTATATGAAACAGAACTTATATTAGTACGTTAATAATCTGAACTTCCATCTTATTTGTAAAGAAGTACAGGAGCTGAGCTCCTGAGTTTTCAAAGTATATTAAGCCCTGGGTTTTTACCATATTTTTTATGTGTGCAACTGAAATTAACTTCATTATTTGAGTCGTTCAAAAGCCAATCCGGTCAATATTTTGATATCCTCTAATTTTTGTAACTTTTAATGGGAAGAAATAAAGTTATATGTTATTGGAGGACTTACCAGTTGCTTTATTTTTTGTAGGTCAAACAGTTTTTTTCAATGGCTTTTGATTACATTGTATAATAAATGCGTTAAAAGTTGAATAAGTAAATAAGAAAACAATTTTCTGAAAGTTTGTTTTGCGGAGTTAACCGCATTGGCTCCTGAGCACTTCATTTTGTCTTTGTTTTTTAAACTAATTTAATGTACTCTATAATTAATCCAGATGTTTAAGCAAAGTACGAACCATGTATGGCAAAAATACTTGAGCATAATACGACTTTATTCAATAGTTTTCGAAACATTCGAGTAACTTTCATGTAATCTACTGCATTCAAACACTCAATACAAGTGTTCCTTTCTGTGCATCATTACCTCTTAACACGCACTTGCTATTTCATTGAAGGAATATCTCATCAAAAAACTCATCAGCTATGAACGTAGTTAAGAGAAAAGCCCAATGATTCTCGCATATCTTTAAGATTAATTTTTAAAATTTAACTTTTTATCTGCTATGTTTACCTGTTTCTGCTCATATTTCAAGGCAAGCTTGAGCCTGGACAGAGTAAGTTTATCAGGATCTTGATCTTCTTGGAAATTCGAGTCCGTCTTTTTATTGAGCACAGCTATCACTTCTTCAGTACTCCTGCAGAGATCGAGTAAATCACAAGAGTATTTTTTACATTGGTTGCTCAGTTCCACATAGATCTCTTTAAACTCGTTCTCTTGCATAGCTAAGTGCTCCAATTCCCAAGATAACTAAAACGAAAGGTCAGAGACGGGAAAGAAAGTTTAATGCATCGCTCACAGGCGTCAATAGGGTCGCATCTCAAAAATTAAAAAATATAATAATAATAATAATTATTCATTTAAAATCCTAATTTAAGCCTCTTTCTTTTCCAAAATGCTGGCATTAAGTTAGTTTACATAAATAGTACGCATAAACGGTATAATATGAAGGAAAAAATGGAATTGGGAGCTTATTCCAAGACAGTTACAAAGAGAAACAAGAAGTTCCGTCTAGAACTAGACGAGACTACTTTCCCCGTGTGCATCAACATCAAGGTTATTATCTAGCTATCTCTCTCTCTTTGTATCATTCAGCTTTAGTTCTTAATTACTTCAAATGTACCTGTATCAACGGTTAATACACAATCATTTACTCATTCATTCACTCCCTCATTCCTGTATCCATTTATTCGTTTAACTACTTATTTATTCATTCACTCATTTATTAATTAATTGATTCTCTCTTTTATTTTTTCATTCAAAAATATATTTGAAAATCCAGAGCAAAAGCTTTCATCGGGAGATAGGCTCGTTTATTTCCGGATGAACTTCGTCTCTGTATATATTCCACGTAATAAAATTCTTCCAATAAAGTTTATTCCAAGCAAATCCATCTTGTTAGTTCAGGATTTATATAGGACTAAAGTTCCCTGATAGCCCCTTATCTTAATTTTTTCGGATCTGTTAAAATTGAGCAAAAATTGTTAAAATCAAACTATTTCAATTCGAGAGCTCCTTTAATAAATTTGTCTAAAGGAAATGGGATCTTAAGTCCAGGGTTTATATACATTGCTTCATATTTCCTGATAGAAGCTAAATTGTTTTTCAACTGTTCAAAATTGAATGAAAAATGATTCAAATCAGAAAATAAAATATTGGAATGGAATGTCCTCGTCAAGATATTTCGAATGCAAGAAAGAAAAAAAATCTTTCGAATCGGATAATTCCCTCACAATTTATTAGGGGCGTGGAGGGGACAGACAGACAGTCCCATTTTCCCCATTTCAAAATCCTACTTTCAACATTTTTATTTTTCCTTTTTTATTTAATTACTTCATTTATTTTTGACTGTTCGTTATTTTTAACGATACTTTTGCGATAAATTCAGCCTTTGTTCATTTTCTTTTATTTTTTTTTTTACGTTTACGGGAAAGTAGGCTAAAAAGAGAAAAATTAAGTTATAAAAATACTTGAGCTTTTATTAGAGCACCTTTAATTACTTACATGGCGCCAGTATAATAAATGTAGAGAATTATAAAAAATAATATATAACACGAAAAAACCTGAGAACTAGGCTTTTATTTTCAAGACAATTATAAAATGAAGGTTAAGAACAAAATTATAAAATGAATTAGACTTTCATTAGAGCCCCTGTACTTTCTGATACAGCATAGATAATATAACTGTTGAGGGTTGGAAAGGTTAATGCATGACATGGGAAAACATTGAGAGCTAAGTGAAAAGAAAAATCTAAAACATTTTTGCTCTATGAGCGAACACCGAATAATAAATTCCTAAATATGGACCTGAGTACGCAATGCTATACAGTCCAAATCTTTACTGGATATTATGTCATGCATTTAATGAAATCTTGATGACTGAAATACTGCGGTCACTCTCCTGAGAGTGTGGGTCAACGGTAGAACTAAAAGATGGACTAACAGGAAAAGTTGAAAGAGCGATGTTCTTCATTTTCGATTAACTTGGAGCACTCATATGGCTGATAAATGAATAGAACGAATTGATGCTTACAATTAGTGTAGCGCGCAAGAAAAGAAAGCCATAAAATGCATTCAACGGAATAAACATATAACAAATGGAAATGAAAATATATATTTTTCTGTATGCATAGTGCGGAGTGTTGACCATTGTTTCTCAAAGCAGGCGCTGCGTCAGCCTAGGAGAGCTGAGGGGCGTCGCGAGACCCCCATAACATAGATCGTTTATAATCCAAAATCCATTCAGGACTAAAGCTAAACAAGAATCACAGCACCTTAAGAACAACCTCTAATGTACTTAGCAAGCAACAATAAACTGAAAACGAAATTCGTCTACTTGGATTCTATAATAAATATGTGCGAGAATGAATAATGTACGATCATTTTCAAAAATTCGCTGTCACTTGTTGTCCAGTGTAAGGTATGTTTTGTACAATGGGACGAGTCTTTAGGTGATTTTTCTCCTTACCATGCTATTTAGCAGACAACTTCTAATCATTAGAAAAACTATATAATAAAAAAATACTGTTTAGTACAAAAAGCTTTTTAAGAAATGAATTGAGAACAGACTGAAATACAGTTGGTCCAATCATAAAACCTAAACTACATTATGAAGAATATCGTTACAGGAACCAAAGTTTCTGTTTCGATTATTTAAATTGTTAAATACGCTTTAAATTGCATAATAAAAATGTTTTAATCACCGGTTAGAACATTTTTTGTTATTAAGTACGACTGTCCTGTGATCGGTCTCCATGTATGTAACCATAGATCATTTTCTACTTTTTATAAACAATAAAGCTGAAACTTTGGAGCGAAAACACTTGTCTATTAGGGAAGCAGGACTGGAAAAGAAGTCTTGAATTTCGTTGTCTGGCTGTAGAAGCAAAAGCTTCTTCACAAAAGTTTTTTTTTCCAAATGTATATCATGTTGGTGTAACTTAGTTGCATAAAAAAATCAATTTAATTAATTCAAATGGTTGGATTCTTAGTGTGAAGCAAGTTACGTTTTTATATTATTCTGTAATTAATTAGATTTATGAATGTTTTTTTTTTTAATGTCATGTATGTTTTTTTTTTATCGATTGGATTAGAGACATGAAAAAGATGGTAAAGGCGACGTACGATATCATAAAAATATTTAAATTATTTTTTAAATTCAAAAGGCTTTACTACGTAGATAAAAAGACTCTTTACCGATATTAAGTACAACTTTGACAGATTTTGTGCTGAACTTATTTGAATAAAATGTAAGGAAATTATTTATTAGCATAGTAATTTTCATCACATCTGTCCAAAGCAAAAATTGTCAAAAATTTAAAAAATACTTTTAAAAGGAATAATTATAATTTTTATCTTATCTGATCAGGAAAAAAATCAATTAAAACACGTAATGCACGGAAATTACAAAATAATCGCTTTTTTTTCATACTATGAAAAAATATTATATATAGAATTTTAATTTTTGCCACTTCACTTCAATTTCCAAGTTTCAGCGAATTTTGAAAATGATCCATTCAAGAACGTGGAAAGTTTTCGAAAGCATCCTTTTTATAAGCTATAATTTAGACATGAGTAGAATAAAAAATATATTAACATTTTAAATAGAAAAAAGAACAAAAAAATCAAACAGTGGGTTTATGCTTATAAAGGAAGTCAATACTTATTTTTCAAAGACTTGCTAATACAGATTTATATAAGAGATTTATTAAGTATAGTAATGAAGAAGGCTGTTTCGGAAGAATTAGCGTAGATCTCCCAACATATTATGATGATTTAGAAACCCAGATAAGAGCCCTTGAGAGTCTGGGGATAAGCGCAAGAAAAATATGGAGACTTTTAACTCCACTTGTTGAATCCTGCTTACTTGAAAACATATTAATTGCTTCGGAAAGAAGCAGAAATACATCGCATCATGAAGAGCGATCGCTAAAGAATTCGATGAATTTCTTGCAACAAGAAGTGAAGAGAGAAGAGATAGTGCTACTGGCGCGTACTGGATTTGGAGCAAATTGCAATTGAAAGAAAAAGGAATTTACTAAAAGAAATGGGGAACCATCTACTGCCTCAACACTGATCACCACGTCAAATCCGAAGAATTCAGTTAGACTAACTTTTTACAGTATATTTTCTCGAAATATGAATTTAAAATCTAAAACTCTCTAATTTTAATTAGAAAAGGTTCTTGTTTTCGATTGGGTCAATTATATTGATTTTGTAAAGTGAAGAATTTTGCATGAACTGTAATAAAGGCCACCATTCATTAATGTATACCAATCAACAAGAAAGGAAAAAAACCCTTTAGAAATGCAGATGAAATATTTGACATGAAATCTTTAACTAGCAATTGTAGCATTACTAGCACCTATTGAGTACAAAGGTAACAGAAAAATTATAACTAAAACCTAAAACAAAAGTAAAAATGGCGTATGGTCTGTTTGGAGGTACGAAGGCCGAGATTCATGATGTTTACGATTTGTCAATTTGTGCACTAGATGATTTTTTTTTTTTAATGGAAGCGCTTTCAGGGAGGCACATTTGTGGAACATTATTAACAAATTGTGCCAAAAAGGCATATTTTTGTCTGCATTCACCAAAGCTCTTTTGGGGAAGTGCAAATATCACGGGTTCCCTGTGATTTCATTATTCTTGACGCAGCTGTAGGGAAATCATCGGGAAGATAGTTATTTGAATTCGCGCAGAATCTTTTGAAACGTAACATAGTTATTAATCCACCTCTATTAACTAAAATTGGAAAAAGTCTGAACATTATTTGGCTTTCTTAAAGTTATCATGCCATTGTCCAAACATAACTTTCATAAAACGATACCGTTTCGAATGTACTTTCTCGTAAAAATAAGCAAGAAATAGGGGGAAGAAAGAAAAAAGAAATTAAACATAAAAAATGATTTAAAAAAAAACTAAATGAAATATAACAAAGGGCTAAAAATATGATACATGAGTCTCAGAGTCAGTAGAGGAATATTTTAAATATCTACCCGCTCTAGTTTGTTTATGATAGAGAATGAAACTTCCAAAATTAAGGAAATTAATGTATCTTTGCGATCAATGGCTACCATTTATGGCCTCACTTCAAATAACTTATATTCTATTACTTCCGTTGAGTATTGAAATTTCCCTCACATTGCGTCAAAAGAAGTATAACTTAAAAATAATAAATAGCTAAAACTAAATAAAGAATAAAAAGTAGGATATGAACTGAGGAAAGTGTTTGTTGGTCCGTCTGTTTATCTAAAAATCCCTTTAACAACTGCTGAGGAAATTATTATTTTTGATGTTAGTTTTCGAAAGATTCTGACACTCATGCTGCATCTCGGTCACGAGATTCATTCATTTTTATTCAAAAGTACTTTATGAATTTTTTTTTTTTTACAGTTTTAAGAGAGCTCTTATTCTTATTAAGAAGTTTACTAGAACCACACTAGCTGAACCTAGAGCTAGTTGCTGGTCGTCACGCTTTTCTTTGTAAATCAAAACCGGTAGAGGTGACGCACAATAGGAAAACATGATAAAAAAGAATGGAATGTTAATTTTTTGCCAGACTTTTGGGGATTTTTTACAGACTACATTCTTTTTGAATGCACTTCCATCACTATTTCCTTATTATGCTGTAATTTAAAACGACAGTAGGCATAAAGCCAAGAGAGCTATTTTCGATTCGCTCTTTACAAGGCAGATGAGATTGCGGACATAGGTGGTTCACGCACATGGGAGATGGCTTACTTTAATGAGTAGATTATACTAATAATAACTGCAAGTAAATTGTCAAAAATAGCTGAATGAACGTTTTATTAAAAAGTTTCTTGCATCACAAGGAAAATCAGAGGAACAGTAATGAAAATTCAAGGCTTTACATTTTAAAAGTAAGCAATGAAAACGACGTTGTGCCTTACTTTCAGAGAAAAACTTCAAGTAGACACTGTGCTGTTGTGGTTGGACAACTACCTGAAATCGCGATGCACTCACACCTTCCCTTTCCTCAAAAAATCAAGTGCGCCATCTCTCAAACCATGCAATCTCACCAGGTTATACCTTATATACGAAAATATAAATGTACATGTGTTAGCTGCTTGGAAGCACCGTGTTTCAAAGCAATATGTATATTTCAGTTACACATGCAGCCTATGCATGCAAGCATTTGAATGTAACATTCTTATGTTTCGGTTTCTGAGGAAAATTTATTTTAACAGACAACGATGATAGAAAATACTCACTTTAAAAGCAGTCAATATGGGATCTTCGCTGGTCAAGGACATCCAAGCAGGACTAGCAAGAGCTCGATAAGTATGAATTCGCCTTAGCGAGTATCTCAAGCTGTCCGTATGCATGGCTTCATGACACTTCGGGCACGAACAGGAAAGGGGATGTGGCTTCTCAATGACAGCTCCCCTCGACAACAGCAGTTGAAGAATCTCGAACTGGTTGCAGTGGGCGGCTAGGATAATTGGGGATATATCCGGTGAATAATCGGAACTCTCTTCCCCTGGCTGGCGTGTAGTTGCCCAGTCATTGGCTAGCATCTCGCTGGTGATGGTGGGATGATTTATGAGCATTTCGACGATCTTATATACACCTTCTCTGATGGCATACAAGAGAGCGTCGCCTATTTTCACATGGTCTTGCTGCAAAAGCAGCTCTACTATTTCAACATTTTCGTTGTCTACAGCTATCTGAATGGCACTTCGCCCTAAGATATTTGTGCAGTTCACATTGACCTGAGCTTGTAGGCATCGGATCATAGTTGGTTTATCTCCTCGTTCAGCAGCTTCCAAGAAAGTTCTTTCCAGTGGATCCATATTGTGACCGTCTTTTAATGGTTCCAGCGGGATTGGGATACGGTATTGGTTGGTGGATTTTGCGTTTGCATTCTCCTTACCCATCTTTAAAATCCGTTTATTTACTGGACGCATCAGAGCTTATTTTCATACATAAAGTGAACTTCGAACATTCGCCATCCAGTCCCAAAGACCCTGCAAAATAGCAAAACATATACTTCAAGAACCCCAGGTTTCTTTAATTAAAGAAAAAATCTAGAAATAAAGTACATATCTTCTACCCCCCCCCCCCCCCGAAAAGTATTTTTTGTCTAAAAGAATAGATTCCCTAGCGAAATTTCAAAATCAGAATTTCACAAGAATGCTATGAAAAGAAGAGACAAAAAATCAATTGTAGGATAAGTGTTTTCATTATTGCGTTTATACATATATTACATAAAACACATTACAATTATTAATATGATGCAGTTGTCAAGTTGTTTTCTATTGATTCAGTAGGGAGTAATTGTAAAGCGTTAATTATTAAATCTCATATTTGATTCGCTAGATGATGTCTTGAGTAATGGTTTGATTACGAAAGTACCTTTTAAATAGGATTACGACTTGCGTTTTAGATTTTGTTTTCCGAAAAGCACTGAAATATAGCAGCTCTTGTTTTTTGGATGTTATTGAATATATGCTAGTTTATTAGTCTCGAAAACTGCAGTAAAATTATTTGTGTATCTCGTTCACTATCAATTTTGCAGCTAGTGATATAACACCTGTGTATTTAATTATTTTTTTCAGTTCTCTAACTGAAAAAAAAAACATGCTTTCTGAAGAAAGATAATGTTTGGAATGTATAATAGCAAAATACTTACAGGCAGGCTCTTTTAGTTTTTGCTAGGGGGTTAAATATTCATTCCGACAGCTCTAATTTATAGCATCACTTCGAGCGACTTTCATTGCATGTTGAAATGAGTATCATCGTTTTGAGAGAGCGAAGTTTTGAAGTTATACTTATTTTGAGTATTTTTGAGAAGTTATACCCAAAATAAACTTTCCTTAAATATGCAAAAAATAATAATTAACCAAAATTATTTCCACGAGTATTATTAAATTTTAAACAACATTTTTTCAGAAACTGAGCCGTTAAGGAAGAATGTAATCATATTCCAGTTTTATAGTCCGTAGTCCATCCAGGATGTTTGTACTCAACATTGTCCAGAGCATGAATTTGTGCTTCTAAAGTCTGTTATTCCTAATACCTTTTGAATTTGATTGACTAGTCCAATTCGGAGAAAGCATTTTTTCCCGAAAGATCTTTGCCAGACTTCCTCAGTAGTGAAATTAAGAAACATTTTCTTTTCATCCAAAACTAATTTCAATAAAAGTTTTTTGAAAAGGTTTAACTTTATTTCTTGAAAAAATAGTCAACTTTTTGATTGTTTTCGATGTGAATAAAATTTTTGGCAAAAGATACACAACGTCTATAAAACAAAAAGTGGTATATATTCGCTATTTTGAAGTTACCTTTTCTCCACGTGCATTTCCTTTGTTTATTTGCTTCATGTGAACTTTCTTATGAAGATCGACAGTCATGTAGCAGCCATTAACCTAGACAAAATGAAAAAAAAAAACATATCAAACTATAGTGTAAAATATCAATCCTGGTACAAATTAAATTATTACTAAATACTATCAAATTGCTCAGACGGGAAGTTTAACATTGAGAATTTTAAACTAACAAGAAGTTCCGTCCAGAACTATACGAGCCTACTTTCCCGTATACACCAACTTCAAATTTATAAGCTAGCTATCTCCTCTCTTTCTAATTTCGCTTTAGGTCATTATTACTTCAAATATACCTTTTTCAACTGTTAATACAACGAGCCTACTTTCCCGTATACGCCAACTTCAAATTTATAATCTAGCTATTTCCTCTCTCATTTTGTTTAGTTCATTATTACTTCAAATATACCTTTTCAACTGTTAATACATATTCAGTCACTTACTCATTCATTCACTCATTTACTCAATCATGTACTTATTCATTTATTTATTCAAGCATTTATTCATTCATTCTTTCACTCATTCATTCATTTATTTATTCATTCAGAAATATCCTGAAAAATCCAGATCAAAAAATTTCATAGGAAAATATTATCATTTAGTTCTGCTTGAAAATCGTATCTGTACATGTTCTACGCCACGAGATCCGTCCGATAAAGTTTGCTTCAAGCAAATCCGTCTGTTAGATCAGGATTTACATAGGACTAGCTGTCGCCCGCGACTTCGTTCACGGGGAAATTTTTATGTGTACATGTGAAAATTGACGGCCTGAAAAAATGTGATCAATATGGGCGAATATTATAAAAGGCCTCCTTTTGGGAGCTGCATTTCTGGGCGGCAGGGGTCCTAAACAATATTAATCATCGTTGAGGCGCTAATGGCTTAAAAACCACAACATTATGGCACTAAACAACTTTTTTTTTTCAAACCGATCAAACGCCTCCTTGTGGGTACTGATTTCTGAGCGGCAAATATTTTGTCAGTTCTGGGCGGAAAGCGTAGTATTAGGAAGCAACTATACACAACGGTCATTTTCAAAGAATGAACAGTAATTTTCTTTTTAGCTTTGCTCAATTCATTTATAAATTATCTTTTGAAAAGGTTTAAATTAAGGTTTCATCATATGAAAATGGTGCATTACCTTAAGAAGGATGGTGTGGCTCTATTGTTATAGATAAAATTGAAAATAAATCAGTTCAGGACTACCAGCTTAAGTGGTAGAACACTCGGCGCGTTCCTGAAAAACCTTGGGTTCAAGTCCCAGTCCGGACTAGATGATTTTTCCTCGATTAATGTTAAAACTCTATTTAACGAATTTTAACAAAACCCATTTTAAATACACTATTCCTTGTAGGATACAATTGTTATAGTATTCTATAGGAACTGCCGGGAAACGGCAGTTCCTAAATAAAAAGTAGCCTCTGTCATTCTCTGACAACTAAACTACCACAATGCTAAGAATCAGGTTGATTATTGCTCTGTGAAAAACAAACCTATACCTCGGAAACGCGCATTTTTTCGCGATAAAAAGTAGCATATTTGCTATTAATTGAGTAAAATTCAATTACTCCAGACTGGGACAAGATCCCAGGTCCCTCAGTTACGAGACCAGTGCTCTACCAATTAAGCTATTATGCCGTTATTTATCTTTCAATTTCATATATATATCTAGTGAGCCACACCGTTCATCTTGTGGTAATGCACCATTTTTAAAAAAATATATCCCGTAGGAACCGTACATTTTTCCGGATAAAAAGAAGCCTATGTGCTATTCCAGACTATAATCTATCTCTGTGCCAAATTTCACCAGATCCGTTCATCCGTTCTGGTGTGATTGAGTAACAAACATTCATCCAAACTTTCGCATTTATAACAGTAGTAAGATTGAAATTTCCCCGTAGGCACTACTTTTTTTTTTGGAACCGTTCAAAATTAAGCAATAATTATTTAAATAAAAAAATATTTCACGTCGAGAGGATTGCACAAAGCACAAATGGAGGCACAATTGCCCAAAGGAGGTACCGCAAATTCCGTTCAGTGGCGAAGCGAGGGAAGATGCATCACGATCAGAAGCACCAACAGTTTTAAATGACGGTTTAAAAATTGCCATTGAAGAGGTTTTATCTCAAACATGATCAGGAACTTGCATATGTAAAAACTTTATGCAAATTAAAGCACACGCATAGCAGCTTTCATGATTTCCCTTATTAAAAGTTAAAGTTACAAGCGAAAGAACTCTTCTGGTTACCTGATACTAAAGAAAGAGTGGTACGAAAACCAAACATGTTTCCAGAATTATTTGAAATAGTGACCTACAAACCTAATTTCAAACTCATTAATAAGAGGCTATTTATCACGCTGCACTGCCATTTGGTTCGATGTACAGAATTGATCAACGCTATGCTTATTTTGATAGAACGGTTTCACGAAGTATAAACTAGGAATACTTCTTATTGATTTTTAAGTTAATTTAATCTGCAAAAGGAAGGCAAATAGCTCTTAAAAAATTTACATTGAACCATATTCTATAAATTAATTCAAAAAGAAAAGAAAGAAAGAGAAAAGGACTTTGTTTGCGGTTATGATTAAGAACTCAAAATTCGTATCTTTAGATCATTGTAGACCCTGCTTATTGAACCACCGTCCTCTCAAGATACGCATTCATTCTTCCGTGTTAATGACAAGTGGAAAATTCATTAAACCCATCGTTAACATTCTGCTTTTGCTCTAACTTTCTTCTTATCTCGTACTCTTTAAATGAGAACTCGAATTTTTTCTGTAACCTCTTATCTTAAAGAAAAGAAAAAAAAAAAAAAAATCCGCAACACCAGTTTCAGCCTTCTTCTACTTTCCTATGATATTACTATACGATTTCCTATATAAGATTATGTAACCTGCTTACTTTTCTCTACCAGACCTTTAGCCGGCCTTTAGCAGAGGCCTTAGGATTGCTAGCGCGCGGGGCGAGGTAGTGGGGCCCACTGATTTTACATGCACGTATTCCCCAAGTGCACATGGGGGGGGGGGGGGTCTTCAGCAGATATCGAACGCGCGTCCTTCCAGGTGGAAGTCCGACGCTCTAACCACTAGGCTAACACGGCCCCTGTAACCTGCTTACTGGACGGTAACACCGGCTTGGTCAGGCATCATTGATTTTGAAAGGTAAATGTATAGTCAAGCTATGAAGAATTTCACTTTAGAAAAATGCAAAAACATAAATTCAGTAACACATTTATATATACAGCGAAACACACATAAATTAAAACAAGTGAAAACAATAAAATTATAAAGTAAAACATGTTTCTTTTTTTCTTCAGATTCTTTCTTTTTAAAGCTAAAGTATTTACAAGTGAATGCAATCCCAGCAATAATACGCTTAGCATTCCAAGAAAAAAAAACATACAGCATTGAACAAAATGCTAAAGAACCGTTTGTAATAAAATTGAGAGAAAAAAAAATAGAACACGTTTCCTCCGTGCGTCCAAAAAAGTAAACAAAACCAACGCAGTTTACATACTACTGGGACTGAAATAATAAAAAACCTTTCCGAAGTACATATATATATATATGACACTATGTATGAATCTGCTTTTTCGTCTCGCCAAAATCCTTGAAATATTTGAGTTGCAAAGTTTCTCATGTTTGAGAACTTTTCCCGATTTCCTTCCCCGCTCCTTCAGTGGAGCAAGACCAAACAATGGATCAATAAGTAGCCAAAAGAGATATTTTCTTTTTTTGAATTCCTTGATTTAAAATCAATGCTCCCGCTCTTCGTAAACGGACGTGAAAATCTTTTCCTTCCTGAATTCTTCTTCGAAGGGATCTCAACAAAACACTCATCGGGGACATCGATTGCTAATCTGTCATTAGCAGAGCAATCTTTCTTTTATTCGATTTTCATAATGGGCTCGCTCGAGTGAACGAGATCTATTTTTTATTCTTTAAATTGGCAGAGGAAGAAATTAAACTTCTTCCAACAATGTATTAAGAAATGCTCTCTTCCATACAATGTGATAAACATACAGTGCCCTAGGAATCGCAAAAAAAAAAAAAAAAAAAGACGAAGATATAAGCTTTTTATGTAGCTTGAAGTTGCAGAAAACATCCAAATCCACATGAAATCGTGAACATTAGAGCCGGCGGAAAAAACTCTTTTTTCGAAATGGATGTTGGCATAGTACGAAAAAATTGTGCGATGGGCTATTTAGAACACACACACATTTTCTTTGGTATTGATCAATATTTGACCGCGCCTCTTTGACACTTACCCTCAGGAAAAAAGAATTTTTTTTTTTTTTGGAAAAACATATTACTTTTAAGTAAATTCCAAAGTTTTTAATGGCTTACATTGGAAATGTTACATAATGGCTCAGTTAGAACCCACAAAATGTTCTATTAAGTTCTCTCACTATTTAACTGCACCTCTCTGACATTAAAAATTTGGAGAAAAATGAAAAGATATTGGATTTTCAAAAAAAAAAAAAAAATAATAATAATAATCTGGTAAAAAAAATATTTTTCGAAGTTATCATTAGTAATCATTATCATTAATCAAATAGTACTTTAATTAATAACAATGTTATAATTATTATGTAATGATATCATGCTTATTTCTTTATTTACATGCGAACAGGATGCGGATTAAAACAAAAATCAACACATTTGGAATGTATATATAATAGCTCACGGCGTCTTGACTAGGTATTAGAATAATATGGTCACTGGCTCTCTGAAGATTAGCACGAGTGAATCCTTCTCTTGCAGTCTCTCCCCAAACTTTCATTGCCAGCTTCAGACATTAAAAACACTCGAGGGTTAGTTATGGAAAGAGCCTTTCTTTGCACATTTCTTTCAAGTCTTTTTCCTTTATATGCATTCTCAGAAGTGAATCTGTTTCGAAATTGAGATGAGACAGCCTGTGAATAAATGCAAACCACCCGAACACCTCATCCTGGAATTGGACAGTTGCTCAAAGGAACCATATTCATAATCCGGATCTATTAGATGGATTCTAAAAGATGCTGAAAAAAAAAAATCCACTGATCAGATTTGATCGTATTGACTGTACTCTTTAGCCTTGGATCTGAAGGATATTAAAAAAAGCTAAGTACTGAATAACAATATTTCTATCGTTATATGTCTTGCCATAAAAGATAGTGATTAGACTTCTAGTGTGACTGAAAAAAGCCCAGGCAAACTCAGTCGTGCCTGTCGAAGGGTCGTGGCAGCCAAATGGTTAGAATGTCGGACTTCCAATCGGAAAGTAGGGTGTTCGATACCCGGCCCGCTGAAGACCCACCATGTACACTTGGGGATACGTGCCTGTAAAATCTTTGGACACCACAACCCCCACTACCTCGTGCCAGGAAGAGAGCATCACTAAGGCCTAGGGCTAACAGCGAAGGAGGTTGGAGTAGAAAAGTCGTGCCTGTCGTGCACGATGGCTGATTACAAGCCGTTAGTTGCGGTTAAACGTTGGCACTCCAAGTCCGTCACATAATCTTATAATACTCGTAAAGCATGTAACAATGCTGTGTGATCAAAACACATCCTTGAATTAGTAGTTAGGCGTTAGAAATTAGATAACGAGCTCTGGCGGCTTACGTTCTTTCAAGCTGCCTCAACTAAATTTCGAAACAGATGATTATATTTATTAAATCTATTGGTCAAACTCAGAGCCACTACTAACAAATCATATAAAGGATAAAGATGTGAAAGAAATGGGTAACGAAGGACAATTTCTAGACGTATCTTTCGAAGATTTTCATGCCACACGCAGTCTGTTGAACAATGTATTTTTAAGATCTGAAGCTGCAATGAAAGTTTGTAGTGAAACTGCAAGAGATGGGCTCATTCGTGACTTCAAGGTAGGAAAGAACTGCTAACGTTTAACAGCAAGGGGCAATATCATTCTAACACCACCTAATATTTAATATGCATGATATATTATGTACATTTCAAATTTTAAGCTCTTTGTCTTATTTTGCATTATGCCCGCATGTAATTAAAGAAAGACACATGATGTTATTACATAAAATCGTGTTATTAATGCGTATAGTACTATTTAACCCATTAAGCGCCAATGTTCCCATTTTGGGAACATTAACTTCTGATTTTTTTTCAAAATACTCATTCCGAATATCATTATACTGCTATTTTTTCTTCAAACCTCTATGTTTGAGACAGCTTCTGTAATTTTTTTAAAAAGCTCGCTTGGTAATTAATATTTTTTATAAAAATGTTAAAAACCCGAAATTTGGCCTTTTGAACTCATTCAATACACATGCATATTTTTCCTAATAATACAATAATGAAAATTAATTTTGCACCTTAAATTAGATTATAACTGTCTATTTTATAAAATATCACTGATCCAAAGTGAAAATTTAAGAAAAAAGGTTCACAATTGACGAAAGAATAGCTTTGTCCCATTTTGGGAACATTGGCGCCTTCGTTAGTTTTCGAAGCGAGTCAGATTTCAGCATGCATTCGGCGCTACTCCTGCAAAATAGAACACGTGCAACTTCCGGTGACTAACTGTCTCAAGGTTAGTTATATGTATCATCGCAGAAGCAATGCGTGAAAATAGACAACAAAATTGCCCTGTAAGAAATTATAAGGACATCAAGAAAAAAGACCGACATTTGATTCGATTACTACAAAGTCGATCAGCATTGTGAAATGGAAAGACAACAATGTTGTTTGTTTAGCTTCCAATATTGAACCAGTTGAACAGATAGGTGCAACAAAAAAGTAGAGTACACCAGAAACGAAAAAAATTGATATAGTGCAGCCTCATGTTGTTGCTGCCTACAACAAATATATGGGAGGGGTCGATCTGCTTGATCAAATTTTCGAAAATCAGGGGCAAGAAATGGTGGGGGCCATTTTTTTTACCAATACATGAAACATGGCAATTGTAGCTGCCTGCTGACTGCATAGAGGATGTGAGGGAAAGGTTTCTAAGTTGGAATTTCTGTGAGAAGTTACGACTACATTGATGAAAAGAGATAATGAGCCAAAACATTAGGATCATTTTCGTCCTGGTCCTTCTGGATCTGTATCCCAAGATGTATGCTTTGACAGGGTTAATCATTTCCTGTAAAATGCAGGAAGACGAGCAAGGTGCAAAGTTTGTCTAAAAAACACTCACCTTCTTGGGATAAAATGTAGCGTAATGCTTCGTAAGAACTGTACAGCTCTCTTTCATTCAAAATAATAGTTTATAAAAAAATGATGTAACAATTAAAAAACAAAAAGGTGCACAAAACGTATACATTACAAACTGGTAAGTTAGATTTTATTAATTAAAATCGTAAAAGCGGCTACTATTACGCAATAAACTACAGAAATTCAAATGTCCGATACAAAATGCATTTGGAATCTTATACCCCCACTAGGCGCCAATGTTCCCATTTTGGGAACATGCTATAACTTTCAGTTATTTATTTTTTTTTCACAAATTCAAGTGATATAGGTGTAGATACCCTCTGTGCATTACAAAAAAAAACAATTACTTATAAAAAAAATTGTTGGATCATGTAGCGGCGTTTAATGGGTTAACTTATCAATGTCAATGCTAATTCAGAAAAATAATAATTTTCATATCAGTTTTTTTTCTTGTAAAACCTTTTTTTCTTCTATTTACCTTCAAATTTCGATGTCAAAGGGGTACGGTTCAATATTAAATGAATCTAATAAAATTTTTTGTGTGTTCGAACTGAGATAATATGTAACATTTTCATTGCATGCCAGTAAAAATTTTTAAATTGTTTCTAAATCTCTTTTATTTTCCAAAAAAATGAATTTTTCTTTCTTTGACTTTCAGTGTAAAGGGGCGCTGTGAAGTATTGATCAATACCGAAGAAATTTTTTTGTGTTCTAAACAGCCCATTGCACAACTTTTACGTGCTATACCAACATCGATTTAAAAAAAAAAAAAAGTATTTTTCAGCCCATACTAGTGAACATGGGAAAATATTTTGATTTATAAACATGGTTTTTTTTAATTAATAATATTCTCGCATATATATAGTATTCATCTCATTTTCTAGCTCTTTTTGTTTTATTTTGCTAGCGGTTCCCGATACGGCGTTTATCGTAAAAAATTAATAATAATAACATATAAGTATACAAATGTACTTGAAACTTTTGGAAAAAACCGACTTATATGTAAAGTCACTCATCTAAGCATTAAAGTCATATTTTGTAACTTAATATTGTATTATTTTAACCTCTTCCATTTTAAGGAACTTGTTCAACTATTTCCAAGTTCAACGGAACCTTAAAGTCCGTACACGGAATGTTTTTTCCCTACAGTTTAACACTTAAAATGATAATAAGTGCAAAAAAAGGAATATTTTTTATGAAACAGTTTCAACAAAATATTATGACGAAAAAAATCAGAAAAGTAACGGAAATGTATTCCTTCTGCAAGATTGAATAACTTTATATAAAACTGGTAAAACGTATACATAAATAACTGCCACAATTTCTTATTAATTAACATACATAGCATGGGGTACTAAAAATAGGACACCACGTTGTTAACCTAAATCAAGATTAACATTTATACATATTAGAAGTTGATTTTACTTAAACTAAAAAGTACTAATATTAATTAAAATCAGGGTTTGTAGCAAAAAATGATAAAACTAACCTGTTTTGTCCGAAACGAACCATTTAAAATGCCATTTAAATGTCCAAGAAAAACGATGTTTAACAATTTCAAACCTTACTCCGATATTACCTCTACCTTCGGCCACACTTGCTTATTATGTTTTGTATCTTGGGAAAAGATAATGCTCTATGAAGTTATAACTAAATATTTAAAAATAAGTTACCAGCTTTTTTTTTACTAAAGGAAAAATAATGTGGACTCAAAATGACTTCGATGAAAACATTTCTTCCAGTGGGCGGCGAACGTTTTCTATTAGTTCCTTAAAAAAACTTATGACATTATCCATATCTTAACAAAGTTTTTATTGTTTTTACGTTTATCTGCTTTTTGCTTTCTTTCAACCTTTTAACAAATTTTGATAAATTTATTACTTCCATAACATCCAAACGATTCCTTTGTACATGGATTGCGTTACATGTGTAAGATTTTACAACTTCGCAATAATTTGTTGCTTTTCCTTGAGACGTGCGACAGCACAGCAGTTCTGATTTAAAAAGTTAATTTTTTACTAGTATTTTTGCTTTGATGTTTTCCAGGGACGTAACTTTTTTTGTGTATATGGGGGGGGGGGGGGTGCCCGATATATACAAAAAATGTACATATACTTATATACGCAAAACACATTTAGTCAATTTAGCGCCCCTAAAATCTGGCACTCGGGGCTCAGCCCCCCCTCCCCCCCCCCAGTTACGTCCCTGATGTTTTCCACTTCTTTTTACCCTGCAAAGCTCAACATATGTTTTGGCATTAAACTTATCTCCTTTTTCTGTAAAAGCAATTTTTATGGCAAATCTCGCTTATTGAGACACGTAATCTTTTATTACAAGCAGCAGTACTAAAAGTCTATTGTTACATCAATTCGAGTTGCTTAAGCAAGGCCGTTACAGTGTACTTTCTGGTTCTAGATTCTTAGGAACAGTGCCTTATCTTAATTTGAATAAGTTTCAGAAGAGGCAGTCATCGCCATACCGATCGTTTTTTATGAAAATCTTAGATTACGATTGTTTAATATTTGGAAGGCTTTTTAACAGTGAGATTTATTTCATGAAAATTAGGTTAGACAGGATTTGCTAAAGTTTCACAATGGTCATATTGATTATGGCTATATTATACAGAGAGAGGGGGTGGGACATATATGCTTATCCCTGGAGCCACTAGCTGGTAGTTAGATCCTACTGGAAATTTATGAATTTGGAACCGAAAAAAAAAAACGCTTATAGCTATTTTCAAAATTCTTTAGAAACCATTACAAAGATTTTTATTTCCTGCCACACATCACACAGCCGCCAACAATAGTGGGGGGGGGGGGGGGGGATGCTAAACTCCAGTGATGAAACTTTTTTTTTCACTGTGGTCACTCTGGTAGTTAGATCGATCCAACGGAAATTTAGGAAAAAATACATTATACGATACGATTACTGGCCGGTTTTTGAAGCTTAAAGTAATAGTGTATAATTAAAGTTTGCAAAAAAATGTCTTCTAAATTTTTCAAACGAAAGTAATACAAAGCAAATATTTAAAAGTAAATTATTGATATTCTTAAAAAATTATGCATGATCAGATTTTTTTTCTTCTATCTTCTCTTCTTTTAATTACAGAAAATGATTGGTATATATGCTTTAAAAAAATAATAAAATCTATAATATGTCTGGATAAAATGTTTTGCATTTCTAATCATTTTCGTGATCGGTGGTACATTCCGAAACTTTTTATAGCAAAATTCTCGCAATATACAGCACATATTATATCGGGTTTGTATGGCACTTAATCTGCTTATTTTTTATCATTTCTCTCTTTCTGATAACACTAAATAATTCATTTGATAGGTGGTTTTCAATGTTTTTCGTCATTAATAAACTCACTGGTGGTATGTTTGAAAGTGTATTTTGATACTAAATTTGATAATTCTTTTTTTCAAAATACTTTTTTTCATTTAATCAACTTTTCAATCATGCTTACTGAAAAAATATAAGTACACAGTGGAACCTCGCTATTTGCACACAATTCGTTCCAGGAGGCAGATCGAATGGCGATTTGTACGAATGGCGAATTATTTGTTCACATAAGATACAATGCAAATTGGATCAATCCGTTCCAGACACACGGATGGTTGCTTAAATAAACCTATGAAAAATAAATGTACAGTACTGTACATGAAATTACAATTAAATAAAAATTTAACTGCACTTTGCTTGTACTGAGGTGAAATGATGACATAAGTGGAATGTTGAGAGGGGGAAGAGAAATGTTGATGTTAACTGTTTGGACAAGGAGTCATCTTCCATAAAAACATCAGGTAACACCCCTTCAGGTTTTTTCTCCCTTTCTGCTGTTCTTTCTTTTTTCTGTGTTTTTGCACTAGAAGAATCTTGGGTTTCTTTCTCTAAAAACCTGTCCAATGATGTCTGCCTTTGACGATTGCTCAGAATTTTTCTAAAATGGTCAATAACATTGTCGTTGAACAAGTTAAGGCTCCTATTGACCAGAGCAGTGTTAGGATGCCATTCCTACACCACTCTCTGTGTTTCTCCCAGTAGAAACACAGCTCTTTAATTTCTGCAAAGGAAATGCTTTCCTTACTACTTCCTAATTTGAAGGAAAAAGTTCTTCAACCACCTTCTTGTTGTTTCCCCCCTTAGAAAGTCAAAATTGTCAGTCAAATCTCAAAAAGTATTAACATTTAAAAAAATTCAAAACGCCAAACAAATAATTTCCAGACGAGTTCCAAAAGAGCATAATTTCTCGATTTTTCTTTAAAAAAACCAAACTAGAAGCCCTGGCCCCTGACACCATCCGAATCACGGGACAAGCGTACGAATTTGCGAGTTGAATGTTACTAGAGCAAGTTGGACGAATAACGAGTTGTACGAATGGAGAGGCGAACGAATGGCGGGGTTCCACTGTATTTTGAAAAAATGTAATTGTATATAAATATTAATATTATAAGTAATATAAAACCCATATTGCTTTATAGCTCCAAGGCGTTAAAAATAGTAATTAAACTGTTTTCTGTAACTGATAGGTATAGCTCATTTAAAAATAAGTGATCGATATTGAGGAGATAATTGAAATTTCGGTGGCTGTAAGAATTCGGAAACATGTTTTGTAACAAGATGTATATCCATCTTTTCTGGACACAAAAACCGGGGATCCCCTACTTCTGATTACTTGCCCCAACTCCACTCCAGTTTCACTCCGTCTCTGATTAGTTTCAATAGCAATAACATCATTTATTGCTTTTATTTAGTTAATTCATTAATAGGAATATATATGATAAAAATGTAAAAAGTTGCTCATAGACTATTTGTTTATCAATAAATGCATAACATTTTGATGCACTGTTACAAACAGAAATATTGCGGAAAGAAATATGCACAGAAGAAAAAAAGAACAGAAAAACTCATTCATTGCTTTTGAATGTAATTTTTAAAAACATCCGGGGAAATAAAGCACAACACATTTCTTTTATCTGTCTCTTCTCCAGCTTCGAGCGAAATCTCCATGCTCCGTCCAGATACCTTACAAACACTTTTTCCATGCTAGACTTATTGGCGGTAAATCAAAATAATTACTAAGTTTTAAAAAGCAAGAAAAGTGATATGTATTTGATCGACAGATACTATTCAGCATCGGCATATTGTGCACTCTGTGGCTTGAAAATTTCGACTCTAATAGAGAGCTTTGAATGCCATCATGAGAAGGAGATCTAGGTGAAAGGGGAGGAGGGAAGAGATGTTTTACGTATCATTTCCTTTTCCAGATTTGGGCTGCGAGGCGATCCGCTCATCTGGAGAGAAAAACATTAAGCTCCTATCAAAAGCGTCATCTCAAGAAAGTAAGCAGGGCGAAAAAAAACTGGCGAACACAAAATAGAAATAAAGAGAATAGAAGTCGAGAGCACGTGACCCGAATGGCTTCTTATTCCACAAATGCTTCTGACCCACTTTCAGAATGTTATTCATTGGAAACGCGAATTATGAAACTTTTCTTCCCATCGTTAAATTATGATGTCTGTAAGAGAGATATTTTTCTTTTTCCAGATTTCTTGTCTGTAAAATTCAACTGAAACACATTTTTGAAAAAAAATATGGTTTGAAATTTTAACGTAAAATTGCAAAGCTTAAACGATTTTCAATCGTTTTGCCATTTTCAATCGAATACTTCGATCAAAATCATTCAACGCGTCGATCATTTTTTACCACGTGACCAATTCGATCGCTTTTATTCGATCATTTTTACAATTCGACTGAATTTCGTACAGTAATGGCGGACATTTTGGCGATCAGAGGTAACAGAATGCAAAAAGTTCCATGATATTTCCAAATCCGAAGCAATCCATTAGATTTGAGCAAACGAGAATTTATTCGATATAATAAGATATCGCTTAGATAGAGAGTCATTTCTATTTTTGTGCGATAAGCAGGAAGGAACACTGGCACACAAAACGTGAGGCTAAAAAAGAGAAGAAAAAAAAAAAGAATACGAATTTGTTACTGAAAAAACATAAAGCCATTAATTCGTCTGCAGGAGTTTTTTTCTTTGCCCATGTTTTAATAGGTTATATTTTTTTTAATTAAATTATTCTAAATGTGTGATAAAGTTATTTCCTACCCTCCTGCTATTCGCCATTCGTAAAAACTGACTACTGGGAGGAACAATAAAATAGAATGAACGCATTTAATGAGCAAAGAAAGGTATAGATTTTCCTCTAGTAAGATATAATTCAGTAAGAATAAAAACTATTACCTTTGGAATATTCACTACATATTAAACGCAACAGTATCGATGAAAATTGCCAGAGTGATGCACGTCACACTTGATGTTCTTCCAGAATACAATCGTCCCCCTCCCCCCTGATTAGGCCCCGAGGTTTCTTTTGGATAATACCTACTATTTTTGTTTCATGACTCATTGTGTATTAACAATCAGCAGAAAACAACACAGGTGCAAACCAAAACAATAAACAAAGCACCAACAGATAAGGCTGCAGTTAAAGGAGCTTTCTCACTCAATTTTGTCATTGATCAGCTTTAAAGTTCCGGTCATGTGACGAAATGCCGAGCAAGAAAAGCAGTCGATTTCAACCCTACGCGTTTTGATCGAAGTCTAGGAAACAAGTTGGATGCCAATATTCGATCAGTTTGAAAACGGTCGAACTCGAGTTGAAAATTCAATCATTTTGGATTTAATCGAACGCGTTTCAGTTGAATCTAGGCCTTAAAAACTTCGGTAGTATTGTAACTTGCTCAGATTTTTTGAACTCTCAAAGTTGACATTTGTTGCTCTAATTTTGTTATGTTATTTTAAGAACAAATTACTGTTCACTGAGAATGAATATCGAAAACATTTTTTAAAAAGTTCTGTCAAATTCAGATTTAGCAGAATTATTGGTATCAGCAAGAAGGCAATCGACAGACTACTAGTTCTAAAATTTCAAATATTTATTTAATAAAGGTTGTGTCACAGATATCTCTGGAACTTTACTCCACTGTCTTCTTAAGCACAAAAGTTTTATTTACACTTTAGGGCATAGTTGAATTATTGTCACCTGGTGGTTATTTGTCATATGTTTATCCTATATACGATGTTTTATGGTCATATGCGAATGGGTATAGTTTTTTTTTTTAAATCTGAGCAAGTGACATTTGAATCAAGTATATGCAAGTGGAAAACTTTAATCAACAATCTCTAATCTTGAATACAGCTACAAGATACCACATTTGTGTTTAGACCGTGAACTACGATGTGTGAGCGCTTGTTTAGTAATACCTTCGCCACTTCGCGCTTCATGTTTCGCGGCTTCAGTGCTTCGCGGGGTTTTCCAAAATATTCATCAAAAATTAAAATTGAAAAAAATACAACCATGTCGGCAGCCACATTGCGGAAAGGAGCGTTGTTTCATGTTGATGCGCGAGAGAGAAGGATCTCTCAGAGTACATACGACGGGCTCTCAAAAGCTCCCACCAACACAAGACTCTTCGCCTCTCTCAGAAAGCAATGTTGATTAATGTTTATTACTGTACTATACCGTTTTGTAATTAACTTTATTAATTAGCACCGACACGTTTAAGTAAATACGTATACTGTTGTAATTTCTGTCTTAAATGTTTGAAGTATAAATACTGTTTACATATTTAAAAAATTCGTGTACCCGCATACACGAAAATTCTTAGGGGCAAATCCTACTTCGCGGTTTTTCAGTTTTCACGGAAGGTTCTGGTCCCCATTAACCACGAAAAACGAGGGATCACTGTAAGATTTTTTTTTTTTTGTCGTATTTGTTGCAGCATAATAACAATAATGTATTTTCAAAAATATGCCCTTCGTATTCACAAAGCATGATACATATACAGAGTGCGGTAAAAAAAACTAGTACAAAAAAAAAGTTTGACACTTCCTGACACGAATACGTTATACCGTATGCAGTCAGAGTCAAATGAGAAGACACAGCTACAAAATATTGTTTTTCACCGCATAACTTCATCAATATTATCGATGCAGGTGTAGACCCAGAAAGACAGCGTTTTTGTTGCTCTTGCTTCTTTTCTGAAGCACGACCAAATAAATACTCAAAGCACGGAAATGTGGGATTATGTGACTTTATCTGTTCCAGTCAGAGCGAGAGAAACCTGGCTCGACTTCGGTAATTTTCCACCGCGTTTTTACCTTGTTGCCAAATTAAAAGTTATTAATAATATCAGTTAAAATTTTGTCAGGAAGAGTCTTGCGTTACATTATCAAATATTACACGGAATAAAATTTGATTTTATGCAAAAATTTTACTTGTGCAATCTATGACTCTTTCTTAACATCTGCATGTGCAATAATTAAATGTTAACCAATAACTCTAATAGACTTGAACAAGATATTTTTTTCCTACATGATGGGGTAGGTGCGCGCGGCTGACGTCAACATTTTAATACCGTAACGTAGACTCAAATATAGTTGAGGAGACTTCAAAAGATATTTTCATTGTGTGTAATTGTTATAAGGAGCGATACTTGAATCATGGCACAAATGCGTATATTGTTCTAATAGTCACGCCTGCACTGTAAAAAATATCTGTAAAAATACCGAAAGAAAACTGACTATTTCTGTAAATTTACGAAATTGTTAAAAAATCACGTAATCAAGTTTTCTGACAACAGTTTCTCAGTAAAATTCTTGTTTTCCCGAACTCTGTTCAATTACGAGAAATATATGTTAAATTACGTAAGTACTCGTTAAAAAGCCATGAATCAAGTTTCACGGTAGTAACAGCTCCACGGAAAACTAAACATCTGGCATCTGTGGCTACCAGTGTAAAAATTGTAAGCAAATGCACTATATGTTGTTGGCATACGGTTTATTTTCCGCCCTAGTGAGCAGCCTAGCCTGTGGCAGCCAGTCCTCTCAACTCTAGGAAGCATCTTCAGCCGAGCGAGCTCAGGCACGGAAATCACAATAGCGCGAGCTCTACCAGAAATAGTACTTCGGATGGTGCCGCTCCTGTGGCGCATTATATGCTGCTATCAAGTACCAGAATGTTCTCTGTTTTTTATTTCTGTAATTTCCTTTCTTAAAGACTTTGTAGTTTACTGTTTTTAATTCTCTGTAATGTTGTCAGACTCCAGATAAATTATTTCCAAGATGTTCGTATGCATCTTCGAGCCTTTTTTTTTTTACAGTTTTGGGAGGATTTGAATAATTACATTCACAATTTTCGTACATAAATTTGGTTATATTAAAGTCTTAAAAAAGTTTCAATATGATTTGTAGTAACAGTAAAATATATTATTAGACTTAAAAGTTCTCCTCAGCATCTCCTAATTTTCTTAGAGTTATACCTGCCACGCCCAGTTAGCTCCTTTATGCGCATGTCAGAAACTGCGCGAAAGTAAATTTTTAATTATATACTAGCGGTACCCGCACGGCTATGCACGTGTTAAAAAATGAAAAGACCAGTCGATTCGCCATTGTGTATATAGCTATAACTTTTTAAAGTGTAAATTATGTTATTTTATTAAAATGAATTCCACATCAATAAAAATTAGCCGCCCATGACAATCAACCAGCGATCCTACACATTTAAGCATTGGAAATAAAATTTCACGTTAAATTAAAGCACAAATGATGCTCATTTGTGCTTTAATTTAACGTGAAATTTTATTTCTATTACTTTGCACAAAGTTAAATTATTATTATTTAAGCATTGGTTTTTACAAAACAAACAATAAAAAATAGAAAAACGAAAGAAAGAAACGAAAAAGAAAACATTTAAAAGAAAACGCATTTTGTTTGTTTAGTTCAAGTACCCACACAAAAAGGACGATTATAATCCATTACAATAGTTTTAATTAATACATTTTTACTATAATTAGTTTTTATCTATTATTCATTGACAGCAAAACAGAAAGACGAAATTTTGTAGCTTGCAGAAACTAACAGCAGCAAGAAAAGCTTTGAAAGCGTAAAAACCTTTCATCTGAGCCCAAATAGACAAATAACATGTTTGCTAATTCACTGGAGAAAAAAAAATTGAATAAATAAAAATATAAATAGTAATAATAAGTTGGAGTAACAAAAATCGCTATAAAGGATAACATTTCTTTAAAAAACAAACCTTGTGCAGTATTTTAATTCGTTTTAAAAAAAGAATAATCAAAATTCAAAAAATAAATTAATTGATTAATTAATTAAAAATCGGCTGCTCCGCAAAATGATAAAAACCTCAAGAAATAAATATTAATTCGTTAAAAAAGAAAAGGATCATAAACCAGTCGCCATGGTAACCATTCAACTAAAATTAAAGTTAATTACCGTGAAAAAATAATTTCGAACTACAGAGAAAAACGCTTATAACTTCTTTTCAGGTTAATTTAGTGGCTTCGAATTTTAGCACGTAGAACAAAACTCTTTCTGGGACAGTTTTTTACGCGCTTTTCAACGGTATTAAGCTCGAAAGGATGCGATATTTCCTTCCCATAGAAAACGACTATTTTATGAAACTTTCGGCTATAAATTGGAATAAAAAAAGAACAAATTCGAATTTAACAAAAAACTCTCCGAGGTGCACACTCCCATGTTCCAAACTAATTTCGTGCCAAATTTCATGAAAATCCGCCGGACGGTCTGGGCCCTAGGCCGGACACAGACAAACAGACAGACAGACACACACACACCTACTTGCTGCTTTATTATTAGTAGAGACATATGATAAATTCCTTGGTCGAAGTGAATATCTTACTTAACAAGAACTATACGAGCTTAGAACTACTTTCTCGTATATACCAAATTCAAGCTTATAATAAAACTATCTCTTTCTCCATTTAGCTTTAGCTCTTAATTATTTCAAATATACCTTTTTTCAACGGATAATACAGATTCGTTCACTCACTCATTCATTCTTTCATTTATTCATTCATTCATTCATTCATTCACTCATTTATGTATTTATTCACACATTTATTTATTTTGTCATTCATTCACTCATTTATTCTTTAATTCATTCCTTCACTCATTCATTTATTCATTGAGAAAGATCTATCTATGGAAAAATCCCGATCAAAAAAATTTCGTAGGAAAATAGGCTTGTTCAGTTCTTGTTGAACTTCATATTTGTACATGTTCTACATCGCAACATCTTTCCGATAAAGTTTGTTGCATGCAAATTCGTCGATTAGATCAGGGTTTATATGGAGTTGAAATTTTCCCGTAGGCGCTACACTCTAAGAAATTTCCGTAAAATTCAGAGGTTGACCGACAATTTATACGGTTAACTACCTTATTTGAGAAAAACGACCAGTGACTGTTATTATAGGGAGCTACAGCAAAATTAGTGAAGTTGACAGTTAAAATAAAACTTCCAACGACTCTCTTCCGAAAATATGGTTGCCGACCGTTAAATACAACTTCCTGGAAATATTTCTGAAAAGTGAGCTGCCACCATTGGTTGCTGGCGATCAAATGCCTCTGCACGTCATAACAAGGAGAACAATGTAATAGGCCGGGGTCACTTACCACGTGCTTACTGTATAAATAAAAATTATAATTAGCTGTTATTTTTAAATACTTGATAATACTTTTTACATGAAAAAAGTGATAGAATTGCTAATAACTCTGTTAGATAAAATCTTCCTTGTGCAACAGTTGGTATGTTGTGAAAAGAACTAGGAATTTGATTTAGCAGGAGAGCATCTGAGCCAAATGTCTACTCAAGGGATACTTTACATGCCACATAATCATACGACACGGGCGCAGATGATTTTCTGCATCTTGGAAATCCACCGACTTGAGCCAGGTTTGAACCTGCGAACTCGGGCGTACGAGGCCTGCGCCTTAACACTACGCCACCCTGTTGACTTTTGAACTATTCGAAAAAGAACAAAAATTGTTCAAATCAATATTTCACACCGAGAGCTTCTTCCAATAAGGCTTGCTTATAGGAACTTGGATCTTGCGCCCAGAGTTTACATAATTTGCTTCATTTTTGCCCATAGGCGCTAAAGTTAAATTTTTTGAACTTTTCAAAATTGAACGAAAAATTGTTCAAATCCAAAAGTAAAATATGCAAATGAGATGTCTTCGCCGAGATCTTTCGAATGAAACAAAAATCTTTCGAATCGGAAAATTCCCTCAAAAGTTATTACGGAAAGGGGCCAACAGACCGACAGACACACATTTTCCCCATCTCAAAACACTAGTTTCAAGTTTTTTATTTTTCAATTTTTATTTAATTACTTCACTTTCTTTTGACTTATCTTTATTTTCAAAGGTATTTTTACGATACATTAAGCCTTCTTTCATGCTTTATTATTATTTTTTTACTTTTATGGGAAGTAGGCTAAAAAACTGGACTAAAAAAAGGAAAGGTTTGATTGGTTTAATAATACGATTTGTATGCAAATTTTGGCGTTATCATAGATTTTATTCAGGTGCGCGCAATTTTATCACCTTTCCCTACATCATAAAAGGTAGTGGTGAATTTGTTGTCACATCGTTGAAGCCATTTCAGTAAATTCTAATGCAGCCAGGGTCTAAAATGTTAGCAGGAAATTTGTAAAAATCAATAATATATGTGGCAGAAAAATTGACAATAATAAATTTTTTTGAAGATAATATGATGAACTAAAATAACAAAATGTCACATCTAATACAAAAAAGAAAAGAAAAGAAAAAAATTGAACATCGATATTTAAAATAATCGTTACGCTAATGATTGCTTCATACTATAATAAAGGAAGACGGAAAATACAAGAATAATGTTTGTAATTTGAGCATTATTTTGTTCCAATCGATCATTCGTCTTTCAAATAAATATTCATCTTACGCAGATTTTTAAAACTGAAAACTATATGAAGTTAATAACTGATGAAGAACGTTCTTGCAGCGTGCAGGATGCTCCGGAAAGGATCCAGATTGCAACTAACATCAATCTTCCCTCAAGTTTTCGTGAACACGCAATCGTTTATTCAAACACGCAACTGCATATGTACTTATACGAGTAAAACAAGGAACTCAGAGATTATACAGAGCTAGTGTTAGTTCTTCATTTTTGATTTTTATTTTCTGATATGATAGTTCATATTTGCGCTTCTTGGAAACAGCAACAGAGGACTTTTAAGAAAAATTTTGCATTTCTAGCTTGGTTTTATATTTAAAGTAAAATAATAATAATAAAAGTATACATACATACATATATATATATATATATATATATATATATATATATATGGTTAGTCTGACAGAACTAAATCATCCAGTACAAAGAATATTTTAAGGGGGGAAGGAGATTGGACAGCGTGGTTCTGTATTGCCGAGAAAACAACCGTTTACTTACCGCTACGGTTCGCCCTTGTATAAAAAACAAGAACTTCCGTCTAGAACTATATGAGCCTACTTTCCCGTTTACACCAACTTCAAATTGATAATCTAGCTATCTCTCTCTCTTTTTCTCGTTCAGCTTTAGTTCTTAATTAGTTGAAATACACCTTTTTCAACGGTTAATACATTCACTAATTCACTCATTCATGTATTTATTCACTCATTTGTTCATTCATTCTTCCACCTATTCATTTAATCATTCATTCATTCAAAAATATTCGTAAAAATCCCAATAAAAAAAATTCAAAGGAAAATAGGCTCGTTAGTTCTGGATGAACTTTCTATCTGTACATGCTCTGCGCCATAAGAGTTTTCCGATAAAGTTTGTTAGCAGCAAATCGGTTAGTTAGATCAGGCAGAGCAAATCGGTTAGTTAGATTAGGATTTATATGGGATTGAAATTTCCCGTAGGCACTATATTACTTTCTTTTGAACAAAAATGTTCAAAATTGAACAAAAATTGTTAAAATCAAAATATATTTCACGCGAGATATTCTTCCATTAAGCATGTTCATAGGAACTTGGGTCTTACGCCCAGAGTTTACATAATTTGCCCATAGGCGCTAATGTTAAATTTTTTTGAACCGTTCAAAATTGAAAGAAAAATTGTTCAAATCAAAAAGTAAAATACGGAAATGAGATGTCTTAACCGAGATCTTTCGAATGGAAAAAAAAAAATCTTTTGAATCGGAAAATTCCTTCAAAAGTTATTAGGGGGGATCGACAGACAGACCAACACACATTTTGCCCCCATCTCAAAACCCTACTTTCAAATTTTTTATTTTTCAATCTTTATTTAATTACTTCACTTATTTTTGACAATTTTTTATTTTTAACAATACTTTTACGATACATCAAGCCTTCTTTCATGCTTTATTATTATTTTTTTTATTTACTTTTACGGGAAATTAGGCTAAAAAGGAACATTTACTGCAGGTCAAATGCGTTTGTCGCCAATCTTCAACTGCAATTTCTTTGAATTGGCGGAGGGGCTGCCATTGCTTTTCCTTTGCAATTCCAAGAAATTAGCAGTAGGTAAATTGTGTTGAGGGGTAAGGGGAGAGCCATTAATGTTACAGCACCATCCTCCATAGTGGAGATTTCAAAGCCTTGGTTGCATTTGCTGTGCTTTCAGGCAAACCGCTATATAAAATATGTAGAAACATGTGTGATCTTCCCTTCCAGTAAAGAGCTGAAACATTACGCGTGTATTATTTATTATACACTAGCTGATCCCTCGCAGAGCATCTGCGGTCTATAAGTTCAACAATCAAACTTGAGGATGATTCCTCGATATAAACAAACTAAAGTGTTGCCACTGCATAGAGTCGGAAATTAACGATTGAGTTATAAATAGAAATATTTATTAACCAAAAATAAATAAATTTGTTAAAGTCCGTAAGTTACGATAATAAAACAAATATCTATGTTAATTTTCTATGCTAATCATTAAACAAATTTTTAAAGATCGTTTTTCCAGAATTTGTTTTTTGAATGATGTCAGTATCATATCGGTGCCGCAAAATTTAATCGTAAGAGGTCCACGTTAAGTAAAGTTTTAAAATCGTAATAAACCCCTCAAAAGTCGAAAGGCTTGAGAAAAGATTGCTAGATATAAACATGAGTATGATCGCTCGATTGCTTAATATAAACAAACTAAGGTGTTGCCACTCCAAAGAATCAGAAATTAAAGTTGAGTTATGAAATTAAAAAAATAAATAAATAAAGTCCGTAAGTTACGATAATAAATACAAATACTATGCTACTTTTCTATGCTAATCATTAGTGTTCGGCAACTACTCGTCAAAAAAGTTAACTACCAACTATTAACTAGTCTAAACAAAACTAGTTGCAACTAGTAGTTAACTATTTTTTTCTGAGACTAGTTGTAACTAGCAGTTAACTGTTCTCCAAAAGTAGTTAAGTAATTTTAAGTATAATTCATTTGAATTTTCATTTTTAAGCTTGTTCTTAAATATTTAATCCTAATAATTCAACTCGATATTCTTTGAGGCATGAAGAAATAAATTTTTTACGTTTCTATTTTTTTCTTTGTTTGTGAAGTTTTTTGTAAAATAAATGGGTTTAACCTAAATATCAATTTCAAAATTCTCCCTCTGCCCAACCCCCATTCATTAACAGCATATCTTATTAACGCGCATACTTTAGATTATATTCTTTCAAGTGTGATTTTTTGTGTTGAAGGCTTGGGTTTTATGGTATCCCAAACGCATGCATGGTATTAGAGTAGAGGTAAAGCTTCCGCATAATAAAGATTTGGTCTTTAAATGAAACTTCATCGGGCATGTGCTGGTGCAGGCGCCATTTATCAGAACGCTTTTCCTAATTTGCGTAAATACTGCAATAAATGTTTTGATTTTTTATGATAACTTTTACATTATATAAAAAATACATTTAATGAGTAATATTTATAAGCTAAAATTTTAAATAATTTAATAATTTAATGTTTAAAAAATAGGGTTTTTTTTTCAAAAAATAGATTTAAAAAAAATTAAAATTTCGAAAGTAGTTGGAATTTTGAAAGTAGTTGTAACTAGTAGTTGTGAAAAAAGTAGTTTAACTGACAGTTAACTAGTTCAAAACAAAAATAGTTATAACTAGTGGTTAACTACTAGTTAACTAGTAGTTGCCACTAGTAGTTAACTACTGCCGAACACTACTAATCATTAAACAAATTTTTAATCATCGTTTTACCATAGTTTGTTTTTCGCACAATGTCAGTATTGTATCGCACCGCAAAATTTAATCATAACTGGTCCACGTTAAGTGGAGTATATATATAAATGTGTCATGTGTCGTTTGAGTGTGAATACACATAAGCTTGTTTTAGCCAGGGACGTAACTAAGGGTGCCCGGGCTTCAGATTTTAGGAGTGCAAAATTGACTAATTGTGTGTGTGCGTTTTTTTTATTGTGTATGTCGCGGGAGGGGGAGCTAAAGCCTGATCTTACCCCTGTCGGAAAATGACCTACTTACGTCCCCGGTTTTCGCTGCCCATTCTTTTGAGTTTAAAAAAGAGACATGAATACAAATTCAAGTAGGGAGATAAAAATAAATTTAGCTTAATGAATGTAAAAATAGTAATCAATTTTATTGCCTATTCTTCAAGTGTTTATATTATAAGTTACAATGTGAATTACATCTTATTCAAATTTACACTACAAGCAAATGTATGAAAAAGTCATGTACTGATCATGTTTTTAACATAAAGTTAACATCCCTAAGCATCACAGTGATTTTCATTTACGCCTCTATGTTTTCAATCTCACTGAAACCATCACTAGATAACTGATTGTGCTTCATAATTTTGCAAAATAAGTTTAATATCTCACTGGATCAAAATCGGAACTTGTACCAAAGTAGTATTTAATGCTATATTCCATATTACAAGAAAAAATATCTATAATCTAAATCTATTTTGGTTCGAATACTACAACGAAACTTTTTTAAATGTCACAGTTTTTTCTTTCGTGTTTAAAAAAGCGTATATCATAAACGATAATTTTGGACGAAGTGTTATGTTTCAGCCATACAAAAAGAATAGTTATTACGGTTCATTTTACTAAAAGTTAAGTGTACAGTTTCTAGTATAATAAATGATCTTATCGATGTAAATGTTTTTATTTTATCCCTTGAATATAAGTTATCTAGGTTCAACTGCTGGCGGGGGGGGGGGGGGGGGAGGACACGTCCCCTCTATATTTTCGGAATATTGAAAAGTTCTCCATTTACAATATTTTAGCTGTATATGTTGCAACACCGAATGCAGATTTTGGGTGTGTCATACAGAACTCTTTCATCGTAAAAATAAATTAATATCAAAATTTGATCTAAATTTATAAACTTGAACCTGTCACTAAACACCGGAATTACAACAAGCCGCGTTTTCAATGCAAAGTATGTAAGTTTATGGATTCTTACTCCTTTTTTACAAAATAACTTCAGAGCGCCTATTTTTGAGCTAAATGATTTTTAAAACAATGTTTTCAAGAATAGGATTCTACTTATACCCGAAAAGCTACATTTTACTCGATAAAATATCCCAAATGAAATTTGAAAATCTTTTTTTCAAGAACTAGATATGAAGATTTGAGAAGATTTATATTTATAGGGAATCGTCATATTTTCAGTCACTGTGTTCGAAACCTTCGTATCAGAAATCGTGAGAATTCCATCGACATCGATTTCATCTACTAATGAATGTATCGATTATTTATTCAAAACCGAATGTTCCTCTTTCCCTCCGTGTTTCAGTCCAGTTTTCGAATGGGAAATATTTGTTAGGAATATTGAAATAATCACACATGTGAAGGAGGACGATTAAAATTTTAAATTAACTTTTATTCCACTTCCAACGGGAATTTTTAAACTTAGTAGAGCTTGTCTTAAACAATATCGATCAATACTTAAGGTATTAAAACTTTAATGTTCCCGTTTGTTTTATTAACGTTTTTTATTTAGCAAAACCGAAAGCAATACCGGTCCCCGATTCCTTCCATACTTCATGAAAGATGATTTATAGTTTTGAGATTAGCTTAATATTTAAGAAGAAACATTTTAAATTAGTATCTTAAATTGTTAAAAATAAGTTTTGACAGTTTTCTTCCTTCTCCTTCGATCTTTGTTTTTCTAGCTAAATACTAATACAAAAGTTAAAACCGACAACAGATTCGGGCTCCAGCTAGGCTGGTCCTAGTGAGTGGACCTCTGAGTGGACAAAACATGTTTATTATAATGTTTTTCATTCATCGAACAGACCGTATCTTTTCCTCACTAGTCACTAACAATGAGTTAATTTTGCTAAAGTACTGATCAATTGCGACTACGTCTAATCTGAGAATTTACACTTTCTGATCATTTCCAGTGTGCATCTATATTGATTGAGTTGCCATAATTTTGAAACAGAATAATTTTGGAAATGAAAGATTTCTAATGACAGCTTGAACTTTGGAGCGTTCATTTCATAAAACAAAGTAAATTTAAAAAGTCATAATTACAATTTGTGTTTGCTATATTAAACAAGAATGATTTGAAACTACACTAAGCATTCGCAGTTTAAAGATCTGGTAAGTCATTGAACTTTGAATTTTAAAATTTATTCAATGAAAATGTGAATATTTCTATCTCTGTTTTTAAGCTGACTTGCTCGGTCAGTTGAGCATTGAGAATGGTTTTTCAAAGTTCTCAGGTTCTGGCGCAATTTAGACTTTGTTTTCTCATTTACAGAAGCAATTTAAATGCCCAAGCAAATGACAACAATTTTATAAATTACAGATTTTTCAAGAGAAAGTCTGAAAGCACAAGCTTAATAGTCTTTCCTTTGGGGAGTGTAAAAAAATTACACTAAGAAGCAAACGAAAACTAATGATTCATAATTTACTGTTAGTTGAACTTGGTAATAGTGACTTTGTGTACGGTGACAAATCTTTATCATAACGTCAAAAAAATGATTGTTCTTTCATTCGCCTGTACAGAGAAATGTGTATCGCCTATATCTTCACTTGGCTATAGAGTGAAAAATACTGCAATTCCTTGAATGCCAACAGAGTTCCGGTTCCACTATAATTTTAATTCACTCATTTTTTTGACGATGTTTGATATCTATCAAGGTATGGGAAAAAAGCAAAGACTAGCTCTAGTATTATAATACGTAGCATTCTTAAAAAGGTAGCATACCTCACCTCCTCCCTTTTTTCATCCAATAACACTTCATAACTAGAAAATGCACTGACAAAAAGAAATAAATTATATTCCTCACAGAATATACAATCTATGTTGATATTTCTTATGACCTCAAGAAACACGTATAGTGATTTACAGTACATTGAAAATGAATAAAAACTAATCGTATAACATCAATAGAAAATTTAAAAAAAAAAATGTATTCGTTAGATGAATGTTCAATTATTTAACCAAAAGCAGAATTAAAAAATATCCATAAGCAAAGCCCAAAGCGACTGCAACAATTTTAAGAGCTGTAGAAGCATAAACAGAAAATAAATTTGTTGTTAAAATTTTCTCTTAAATTGTTTTTAGTGTTGGTATGTTGAAGCAATGCTTTAAAATATTTAAACCATTTTCTGGGAATCTTTATTTCAAGAAGTACTCCAGCATTGTGCAAACGTCAGAGAAAATAGGGGGCGGCCCCCAGTGTAATATAATATAAAAGTTTCGGTAATTAGATTTTGAGAAATTTTTACATTTGAATGAAACTTATACGAAAAAATATTGCGGTGTACTTAGGAAACGATACTGTTAAATGTTTTGAAGACAAACATTTCAGCTCTTGTTTTAAGCATCCTTAAGATTGAGCATTTCAACACATACCACACATGATATAAATAAATAAAATTAAAATAAATAAGTAAATAAATAAATAAAAATGATTATGAATAATCGAAAACAACAAGAGAAGAAAATACAAAAGAATACAAAGTCAAAGAGACTAAAAACGAAAAAAGAGAGACGAAAAGCCATTTCAGAGGTATGCAAGTGCATGAAACTCGATAAATATCAAAGTTAGATACTAATACACAGTTAAAAAGTTGATAAATAAAGTTATATCAAATCGATATAAATCAAAGTTAGAAACAAAAAGTGCAGACACGTGTTTCGCGGTTACAAGGAAAGCTTTTTCAATGAGAAAAATGTGAGCTGACAAATGCGATAGACGTCGCTTCCTCCATAACATCATCTTATCTTTCACATTGAGAGAATTTTATATTTTATATCCCTATAACCTCGAAATAAATGCAATTTTTATAGCTAATTTTGATTTTGATTCTTCAAGACGAAGATATTTATTTTTAAACGATTGAAATTCATTAATAAATGGATTAAAAAATAAATTTTACTCCTTTTTAGCCTACTTTCCCGTAAAAGTAAAAACAAAAAATAATAAAGCATGAAAGAAGGCTTAATGAATCAAGAAAAGTCAAAAATAAGTTAAGTAATTAAATAAAGATTGAAAAATAAAAAAATTGAAAGTAGGGTTTTGAGATGGGGAAAAAGTGTCTGTCGGTCTGTCGGTCTGTCTGTCTGTCGGTCCGTCTGTCTGTCTGTCGTTCTGTCGGTCTGTCTGTCGGTCTTTCGGTCTGTCTGTCTGTCTGTTGGTCTGTCCCCCCCCCCCCCCATAATAACTTTTGAACGAATTGTTCGATCCGAAAAATTCCTTTTGCATTCGAAAGATCTCGGCGAGGACATCTCATTTCCGTATTTTACTTTTTGATTTGAATAATTTTTTGTTCAATTTTGAACAGTTCAACAATTTTTAACATTATCGCCTATGGGTGAAAATGAAGCAAATTATGTAAACTCTGGGTACAAGATCCAAGTTCCCATGAACAAGCTCACTGGAAGAAGTCTTTGGCATGAAATATTGATTTGAACAATTTTTGTTAATTTTTGAACAGTTAAAAAAAAAAATTAACATACCGCCTACGGGGAAATTTCAATCCTATATAATTTGTGATCTAACGAACCGATTTGCTTGGAACAAACTTTATCGGAAAGCTCTTATGACGTAGAACATGTACAAATAGAAAGTTCACCCAGAACTAACGAGCCTATTTTCCTATGAAATTTTTTGATCGGGATTTTCAAGAATTTTTTTGAATTAATGAATGATTAAATGAATAAGAATGAATGAATAAATGAGTGAATAAATACATGAACGACTTAATAAATGAATGATTGAATGAAGATGTATTAACCGTTGAAAAAGGTATATTTGAAGCAGTTAAGAACTAAAGCTAAACGAGAAAGACAGAGAGAGAGATAGCTAGATTATAAATTTGAATTCAGTGTATACGGCAAAGTAGGCTCGTATAGTTCTAGACGGAACTTCTTGTTTAATTCTCGAATCTCACCTAGCATTTTTTCCCTTATACCGATACAAATACTACTTTTCCTTATGTTACTTCTTTATTATTATGAGGGAGGATATATGAATCTGCAGAAAGGAAATTAAGTGCTAATTTTCTAGAGAAGGAGTACTTTTTAAGAATTAGCGATTCACAAATATTTAGGATTCTTCTAATCTAACAAGAAAAAGGGAATTTTAACACTTTAACTACTTCTATTTGCCCTGAATCAATCTCTTTAACAAGCTTGAGTGTTTCATGACATTCAATCTATTCTTTCAATGAACAAATCACATATTTGCTAAACTGTTTCCCTGATTTCCATTGCGTTATTACTCGCATTTACTGCCCTATAGAGGTAAAACTTACTTCCTAATTTCTGGAAATTCCGGTATAAAAGAATACTTTAGTTCAACGTTTTCGATTAATGTTATTTCTCAATGTTATTTTAATATGAACTGCAGATATCAAGAGCTAATAAATTACAAAAGTCTGAGGTCTTCATTTTGATTTTGAAACTTTTTTTTTCTGATTTCAAACTTCTCGGCACAGTTTTACATGCGCACCAACAAAATGAACGACTGATCTGAGCCCGCTAACTGATCAATGAAAATATCCATCCTCTTTCGTTCTGGGGACGAGGAACTGAGTTGTTACAAGAACTATTGATCTCAGTTTCGATCGCTAAGAGTATCAAGTTATTCCGGAAAGAGGCCTCGATTTTTAAGCAATTAGTATGCCAAATTATTGTTTCGAAATTATGATTGGCAGTACGATGAAGAAATGTATTTTATTAGAAACCACTTGGAAACTGGTGGATGCAAAAACAGAAGGAGATGGGAAAGCCTTGGAGAGAGCTGCGGTACGTTCAGCTGTAGTCCTTAAAAGCTCCTAGTATAATTTTATACGATTAACAAAAAGAGGTTTTCATAGAATCTTCAATGTACCATCAGAGTTCGAAAAAAAGTCACAGAATTCACTTGAAACATTTTAGCCCGAAAATACTTAAGAATCTCCTGGAAAACATATATCCGGCGGATGACATAAAATTAGAGAGGCTTAAAAACAAGAAACTGCAAAGACTTTAAAAACGGAAATTTTAGAGAATAAAAAAACAGAGAATATTCTGTAAATTTCTTGTAACCGACAATATGCCTAAGTAGTGACGCCATCTCCGAGTACGCTGAATTTATATTCCTGGTACACAAAATCGAGGTTATATATATTAAAAATATATTTTTTTTATGTATATGAATCAAGGTTTAAAAATAAATAGCAGAAGTTTTCAAAACAAACAAAATTATCTAACATTAGTCAGAATGTGCAAAACGCCATATTTTCGAGCAAATTTTGCTTTTTTCAAACAAAAGAAATTCTTTTGCATTCGATTCTATAAATTTTTGACAATTCTCCATTGTTTTAGAAGATGAAGCAGCCGATTCCACAGCTCGTTTAACGCTGTTAGTTTTAATCATTCACAAAATGATTATAACTACAGCACGATAACTAAGACGCTCAAAAGTCAAAAAAAAAAAAAAAAAACATTGTCAAGTTCTTTTCTATCCACCAATAAAATTATCAAACTGAACAAAAAGTGAAGGAGTAAAATCATCTTAACATTCGAACGCCTTTGGTTGAAAACCAAAACAACCTATGCATGCGGCACGCACTGAATTCAAAATGGCGGTGCGCGTGCGCCGTGAAGTTCGCATTTGGTAGAAAGGGACCAAGAGTCGCAAAAGCGGTTTTGCTATAATTTTAAGGCATTATTTTTATTTATGTATTTTTTCCCCGCTTTTAAAGTTAGTTTTAGCGTTACTTTAATAAATTACGTTATTTAAAATCGGGAAACGATTGGAATCGGAATGGATTATCATTTTCGTAGTGCGTCGTAAAGGGTGAAATTCTGTAGAAACTTTGGATAAAAAGTAGCAGTTAGAGCAGCGTTTCTCAGCCTTTCAGTATTCGCGGCCCAATTTTCTATCATAATTTTCATCGCGTCCCCCCTACCATAAAATGTATGCAACATTAATGTATATGAGTACTGATTCTGTTTCTGAATTATTTTTAACTAACTGCCAAAACTAGAGTAAAAACAAATAATTTTAGTAATAAAATTAATTTAGTAATAAATCACTATTTGAATTTTGGGCAGGAGTAGAGGATGATTTTTCTGCTCTAAAAACAAGGGCATTTCGCATTCTATTACCATTTTCAACATTCTCAACAACTTTTGTGAACCTGGATTTTCTGCTGTGGCTTCTTTGAAGACAAACTATAGCTCTCGGCTAAATATAGAATCAACTGAGAGTAGCTATTTCTAATATTAAGCCTTCCTACGAAAAACTACTTTGATTTACAAGACAGGCCCAAGTGTGTCACTAATAACTATTAAATTTGTGTTTCATTTAGTATGTTTGATTGAGAAAGTTTTAAGTTAGTAATTTGTTTTACTTTAATAAGTTATTAAATATGTCGAAATGTATTTTGTTTTTTATGTGTATGTGTGCTTTCCTTTCAGTCAGTTAATCAATTTTCTAAATGTTTCTCTTGTATATTCTCGCCCCCCCCCCCCTTCTCGTGTGCTCGCGCCCCACAGGTTGAGAATCGCTGAGTTAGAGTCTGTAAGAATTTTGTTCCCATTTATTCCTGTAGCACTCTGCAAGCACAAAGGAAACTTACAAAGTTATGAGTGTTATACTGATGTTAATTGAGTACATTACATTCAACTGGCACATTTGTAGAGATTTGAAGTCATTGGAATAGTAACAGGGATACACCAAATTCTGCTGCTTTTTCTGCGAATGGCGTCGGGCGAAGAACAATCACTACATCCATAAACAATGGCTTCCTGGAAAAAACTTCATCCCTGGAACCAAAAACTTATCAAATGAACCACTTGTAAATCTACAATGTGCCTTTCCCCACCAATGCACATTAAGTTTGGTTTAATGAATTTGTAAAAGGTCTGGACAGAAAAGGAGTAGCTTTCTAGCGTCCCAGGAACAAATTCAAAAATTTAAATGAATGAAAAGTAAAAGAAAGGACTTTAATTGCCCCACTACTTAGGGAAGTCTTGCATGAAAAATTTGTTTTTTTACAAATTCTAGTTTAAAAACAAACTGTCATAAGCAGAAAAATCAGCCTGTCTGGCCTTCGAATCAGTGTGCTCACGTTTTCTTGGAAATGAGAAAGCTGAAAACGACGAAGATCCTGTCGGAAACATGATAAAATGCTTTTGTATTATAGGTTGCCGTATGTCATTAAGACTACTCTTTTTGGACTTCCATATGGACTTCTTTCCTCAAAACCTTGGCACAATTAGTGATGAGCATGGAAAAAGGTTTCTTAAGGACATCTCTGTTTGAAAAGCGTTTCAGCGGTCGATGGAATGGAAGTATGCGAGATGAATATTGCGGGTCTGTTGTCAAAGCAAACCAACAGATGCCTGCAAGTAGAAACGTCCGGAAAAAGTCATTTTAGTGTTGGTGTTTTCAATAAGTAAGCCTCAGTTATTCTTCTATAGCCAAATTGTATAAATATAAGTGGTTCTCCTACAAAAACGGTACGTGATGGACCATGTTGGCTTTGATATTTGAATCAAGCACCTTTTGTTTATAGAGAAGCACATAGTTTCATCTAAACGGCAGAATCTAAAGTTCAAATTTGTTGTACAGTGTAATTTAACAAAATTATTGTATAAAAATTGTTTTTAATAAAACAAAATACAAAAAAAAAATATAGGTATAATATGTATAAAAAAATAATTATATACAGGGTGGGTCGGAAGTAATGACCCGGTTTTGAGAGCGTATAAAAAAAGAACTATAATACAAATTGAGGCTTAAAACTTTTTAATTTTTATCTGTGTATAATAACATTTTTTTACATTAAGTTTTCGTTACCATTTCAGCAAGGTGGCAGCCTTTAGCGTCAATACAGATTCAGTCTATTTCTGAAGTTTTGGAAAACTTTTCTGCACATTTCAAGGAGTATGGCGGATGTTTCCTCGGTCTTTCAGCTCTTCTAAAGTATGCAGGCGATGTTTCCAAACTTTCGCCTTCAAATACAGGGTTCGCGCTAGGCAGCGCGATCGCGCGATTCCCGCAAAAATTTTTGAGATCCCACTCAAAAAAAAATTTTTTTTAGGCTTAAACTTTAAAAATCCCACTTAAAATTTTGGTCAAGGAGGAAAATCCCACTTTGTATTTTTCCCCAGTGTGAACCCTGAATAACTCCACAGAAAAAGGCTTCCGCTAGTGACCGTAACATAACGCGGAATATTGAAATACACATGAAGAGAGCTCTCTGCGTGGAAGAATAGACTGCATCAGTATATGCAGTCTATTCCTGCTAAAAGCCGCCACCTTGCTGAAGTGGTAATCAAAACTTAATGTACAAAAAATGGGATTATTTACATTACGTTGAACAGCATATTTCAATTGAAATACAATGTATCTACTTTGAAATAACTTTAAACTGAGAGCAGTAATTACCGCAATGATTTTGAAGTTTAATTATAAATTAGTAATGTAAATGCTCTTACCAGTGGCCCACGGTGTAATTAAAAGTACTTTTCAAGGAAAAAAGGTAAAAGTTGTGTCTAAACTCCCGATTTCGAAGAGGGCTGCAGATTCCCCCCTCTCTCCTTTTGCTACTCGACTGCTGTCTTCTGATGGATTTTTCAATTTCTTAAATTCGATAAAATATGCCTCCGTGACTTCTTAACGGCAGCGCTTTGTACTATAATTTCCATTTTCCATGCAGCACCAACAAAATTTATTCCGTAATTGAAATTTTTCCAAAAAAGAAAGCAATTATTCGAATCTAACTTCTAAGAGGAGCAAATAGGATTCAAATTTCATCCTGATGCATAGTTCGGAACATTTTGCGTTTATTATTTTACATTATTATATTTCACAACGTTTCTCTTAATTCGATTTCTTCTCTGTCCGCGGAATTTTGTAATCGAATTTTCGACCATTTCCCGATAAGCTATTGTTCTGAAACTTTGCATGTAGCTCAGAACCAAATGACAATGCAATATTCTACCACTTTTCTCATGATTTGATGAGTTTATGAAGTATATCCAATAAAATAAAATTAAATATGGCGATTAGTTCTGAAAATTGCCACCAAAAGTAGCGGCGCTGCGATCTTGAACAAATCATGGAAGAAAATTCTTTAACAAAAAAAATCACAAAAAATTAACTGTTGCACGTGATTTCAAATGGACAGCAGCACAAGAAACACAAAACAGTATAAAAAATTAATTCAAAAGGAAAATTTTAAAAGTGCTTTGCTTTTTTGTATCTGATTTGTTTTTAAATCGCGAACGCTAACTTTTGTAGTAAGGATAATTGCATTGTATATCGAGGTTCTGAATAAATTTCTAAGATTGCGAAATTTCACCCATTAACAACTAAGAAGTAGAAAATAATATTACATAAAAAAACAAATTTAATAAAAAACAACGTTTTTCTTGCGCACTAAAAAGGTAGAAAATAATTTTCCTATGAGCCTGGAAGAATTTATGAATAAAGTGGTCACATTATGGTAACAGAGTCTCTAATTCTTATAAAAAGAAAAACACTGGGTGTATGTACTCAAGCAAGACTTTTCTAACATACTCAAATTTCTATGAAAGAAAACCTGGTTAATACTGTTTCATTATATCATAGTCAATTTCCTGCATTGGAGATATGAATGAGACTTGCTCTAAATGAATTGAACTATACATATCTTGAAAAAAATTTTAGGATGAAAATACTTCTACAAACACAATTTATGTTTATATGTAACAGATCATAATCACAACACTCTGATCAGAATTCCTTTACCTATACCCATCTATACTGATCATAATGTCATAGAAAATTTTCAAAAATTGACATAGCATAAACAATAATTGATTTGCGTAGTATATCATCATTAAAACTTTATATATACATCAATGATTCTGTAAAACAAACATCCGTAACATAATAATGTAAAGAATTCATGCGCCCAACGTTTTCCGTTTTATAAGAATTAGAAACTCTGTTACCAAAATGTGACCAATTTATTCAGAAAGTCTGCCAGGCTCATGGGAAAATTATTTTCTACCCTTTTAGTGCGCAAGAAAAACGTTGTTTTTTATATATAAAAAAATTATTTGTGTAATATTATTTGCCGTTCTTTCTAAAGGTCCTACCTAACTATTGTGAGACTCGTTAAGAAGTGATGGACACGCGCCTAACAGCAGGGTACGACGTACCGCAGATTGTTTCAACACTTTCCAGCGCCCTTTCCCGACTTCACAAGGGAAGGAGGTTATACATTCGTACATCGTACTGTATGTATGTCGTTTTGTTTGCTTGTCTACTCATAACTTCTGACCGGATGAACCGATTTTCATGATTTTTTTTAATCGATCGAGGGTGATTTCCCCTAGGTCCCGTAAATTCGTTTGACCATATTCGATAATTAGAAAAAAGTTATCGGCAGAAAGATAGTCATTTTTTGTTTTGTTTTTTCATTCATAAATTTTGATTAAATAAACCGATTTTGATGATTTTTTCTTTAATCGATACAGGGTCGTCTAGCTCAAATATCGCACATGACTGACTACATTTGTTTTTTAGAAAAAACGGTAAGGGTGAAAAATAAGTAGTTTATTTTTTAATTGGAAAGGCTTGGCTTGTTTTTTTTTGGAAGGCAAAAATTAAATCCAATCAGTTTGTTTGTTAAAATCGACTTCAAAACGGAATTTATCATACAAATGATTAGTTTTAAGTGCCATTCATTCAAACAAGGTTTGCCCTTTGATATAGATTTTTTAAAAAATAGGATATTTATATAAAAACATGTATTTACACTGAAAAGAATAAAACAAAATAATTTATGTAAGAAATAGAACCGCCTTTAAATAATTAATTGTGCTAAAAAGTGAGAAAATAAATTATTTTTTTAAACAACATCAATGTGACTTTTACACATAGTTTTAGAAGTCGGTGCAAAATTCTGAGTCTAATTACCATTACACCATATGCTACTTCATATTGGAACTGTTGCTAATTCTGGGCCATTTGTATTTGTAATTTATTCATGATTACAAAAAATTGTATCTATCCTAATGTTGCACCGACTTCTGAAACTATGTTTAAAAGTCACATGGATGTTGTTTAAAGAATTTCTTCTTCTTTTTTTAGAGCAATTTATATTTTAAAGGTGGTTCCATATTTAAAAAAAAAATATTTTATTGTTATTTCTCTCCTGGACGAGCTCGCCACAGAGGAGCAGTGAATCTGCGTTGGTGAAGTATTGCCGCGACGACATCCTCAATATGCTTTTCGTCAAAATTGTCTCCACTATTTCCTTACAATGTTAAACTAACAACTTACAGGCCTTATAAAAGAAAAATTTCGTCATGGAACTGCGAATCAAATCTCTATCGGTTGTCATCGCAGAGTTTCAAATTGTGCACCAAAATTGGTGTTTTCACCGGTGAAAATAATTCATGAATGGTGTCAATATGGAGTACAAATTCACCAGTGGTGGTGTTTGATGCAAATTACACCACAAAAAGTGTTTATGAGCGCTTGATTTCGTACTAACTTGAAAAACGGTGTTTTTGTTTAAGCAATTTTTAAGGTTTTTCATCGCCAAATATGGAGCTACTCTACTCCACAGTTTTCACAGTGCACTTTGTTATTAAATGTGTCATTTTATCTGCATTAAAAATATAATTGTTGAAGAGAAAAGTTAATATTTGGAATTTCTATCACTTTATCTTGTTCTTCATGGTTTGTGACGGGACGACTATTTAGGTTTAAAAAATAAATGAATAAAAAAATCAGCAAATAAAATATTTTCAAATTCAAAAAAGGGAAAGAAAAAAAAATCTCACTCCAATTCTAAAATCAAAATTATTCATCAGTAAACACGAAAACTGCTTCTCTTTAAAACATAACTTTTTCTCATTTCACGTAAGCAAACCGCTCCAAGAATCTCCCTTTTTGCTTTAGGAAAACAAACGAAAACACAACACAGTCTCCCTTTCAAAAGAAAAGCTCCGCAAAGCATAGAGAAAAACCACTTACCTGGAGCAGGAAGGATCAACAAGCCGTCCGAAAAAGGAATTATCCGGCGAGTGAGACAGACGATCCGGGGGAGGGTGATCCCCGCAGTCACGTGACTCGGGAGTCGTCCGGTGCGCAGGGCCCGGACCAAACTTCGGGCTCTATCGCGCACCAACTTTCGATTCCAGAGAGAGGTGGAAAGGAGGTCCATTGGAGCAGAGAGTCTCTTAACACTTTCATTACGAATTAATTTATTCGATTAAAGATATGCTTATTTTCAGCAGCGAAGCAAACTCAAGTAACTTGTAAAGAGCAAAGAAAAGTACCGCTTTTCCAGTTTTGCGTAGTACCTGCGAATAAAATATTTGTAAGCTCTCTAAGGTCATTTATCACCGGCGCTGGCGAGCATCGACTTTGCATCAAATGCATGCAAGTTGCTTACATTCTGCTACTGAGCGTGCGAACATTACGTTGAGGGGACATACTTTAATACAACCATCTCGTAAATAAAAATTAACATAGTATAATAAATGAATCGAGGTTCGTAAAAAGGAAATATGCTGCAAAACTCAAAATGCAGAGGAGAGATAAAATAGCTTATTGTTTAATCACCTTGTTGTTAAACGATTGAAAAAATCAGGTGATGTATATATTACACAGCTAGTTAAAATGCAAGCATACTCCGTTAAACAGGATACCCCCAAAAATCGTAAACGCATATTTCCTGAAAAAATGCCATACATCCTCTTTTACACATTCCTATTCAAATAAAACTCCAAATACAAAAACAATTTTGTAGGTATTTTAGAAAAAAAATGCACTCGAATGTGTAAACCTTTCAAGATTTAAATAGCCATTTAAAGTGTTGAAAAAAGAAGTTAAATTTTATCAGATGTACCTTAAAACAACCACCAAAGCAACCCGTGAATAGGACCACTACAAAGGACATTACTGCAAATGTTCTTAAAAGTATGATTTGATTAGAAAGCGTAGAGACTTTAAATAAATAAATAGTCTTTTATTATTTAAATAATAAAAAAACTTTGAGGAGCCATACCCTAATACACTAAGCACTAAAGCATAAGAAACTCAACAATCTCGTAAATGGTAGTTAACTATAAAGGACACACATTCATAAAAGTTCTTAAAAACATCACTTGATGAAAAAGCGTATACATTTTAAAGGATTAAATAGTCATTTAAAGTTTGAATAAACAATGTCTTTGAGCTGTATTTTTAACCAGCAATACCCACACGGCTATCCCCGTATTAAAAAGGGAAAAGATCAGTCGTTTCGCTATTATATATACAGTGGTAACTTTTTCATGTGTAAACTATGTTATTTTATTAAAATGTATAGCATTCCACAGAATAAAAATTAGCCGCCCACGGCAATCCTACACATTTAAGTAACTTCTTTTCTTTTTCAAAACACTCACATAAAAGAAAGAAAGAAGCGAAAAAGAAACTATTTTTAAAAAGAGCATTTTGCTTGTTTAAATCGAGTACACACACAAAAAGAACGATTATAAGCCATTAGAATAGTTTTAATTCATGTGTTTTTGAATGGAAAATTTTTTCATCCGAGCTCAAATAGGCAAATAAGAATGCTAATTCACTGGAAAAATAAATAAATAAAAATATAAATCGTAATAATAATTTGGAATAACAAAAATCGCTATAAAAGATTTCTTAATAACCCCCTGTAGAGTATGTAGAACGGTTCTGTAAAAATACCTGTCAAGATAAGGAAATTAAAATAGTAAAGCTATCCATCTCCCAAATACTGCAGGGAGTTTTTCTTTTAATCGTTTAAAAAGGAAAAAAAATCAAATACCAACAAGAAGTTCTGTTTAAAACTATACGAGTCTACTTTCCCGTATAAAATTATATCCCGTATTCCCAAATTCAAATTTATTATCTAGCTATCTCTTTCTCATTTAGCTTTAGTTCTTAATTACTTCAAATATACATTTTTCAACGAATAATACATAGTGATTCACTTACTCGTTCATTCGTTCATTTATGCAGTCATTCTTTTATGCATCCATTCATTTACTCATTCTTGTGTTTATTCATTCATATTCTCATTCATGTATTTAATCACTCATTTATTTATTTTTTCATTCATTCACTCATTTATTTATTTTATAATTTATTCACTTATCTATTCATTCATTTATTTATCCACTCATTTATTCATTCATTCATTCTTTCGCTCATTCATTCATTCCTTGAGAAATATCCTTAAAAATCCCGATTAAAAAATTTCTTAGGAAAGTAGGCTCGTTCAATTCTTGTTAAACTTCGTACCTGTACATGTTTTACTGCATAATATCTTTCCGATAAAGTTTGTTGCAAGCAAATCTGTCGGTTATATCAGAATTTATATTGTATAGAAATTTCCCCGTAGGCGCTAATGTTAATTTTTTTTTTTTTTAACTGTTCAAAATTGAATGAAAAATTGTTTAAATAAAAAAGTAAAACATGGAAATGAGATGTCCTCGCTGAGATCTTTCAATTGCAAAAAGAATTTTTTGAATCGGACTATTCGTTCAAAAGTTATTAGGGGGGGGGGGGGGGGGGGGACGACAGACTGGCAGACAAGACACGCATTTTCCCCCCATCTCTAAACCCTACTTTCAAATTTTTTATTTTGCAAGCCTTTTTTCAAGGTTCATTATTATTTTTTTACTTTTACGGGAAAGTAGGCTAAAAATGGGAAAAGATAAATTAAAAATCGTTTGCGGCTCAAAACGAAAACATTGTGAATCAAGTTTCATTTAGGGCATATGCATGTAAACCAGGGGTCCCCAACCCTATGCTCGTGGGCACCACGGCGCCCGCTGATTGGTCTAGGTGCGCTCGCTGTTTGTACACAACGATAAAATATTTCAGTTTTCTATTTTAAACTAGAGAACATTTAGACTCTAGAGCATAAGAATAAAAGGCCAAAAACAATGAATAAAGGGCCAAATAACTATGAATAACTCTATAATGATAAGCGAAACCAAAATAGAAATCGCCATTAAAACTACCTTCATCCCCACAGATATAAAAAAAGTGAAATACAATGCCAGAAATCCCATTGACCATATTTTATATATTTTATAAATAATTTTTATGCTTCCTATGTTTTGCAAGCAATTTAGTAATCATTTATTTTACACAAAAATATTAATACTAATTATATTCATAGGTTAAATTAATTTTTAGAATTAAATTTTCTGTACATTATATGTAGTGTGTATTTATTAACTATGTCCAGTCCACTAACTATAAATTTATCTTGAAAAAACTAATGGTGCCCGCCATTCGACAGATATTCTGGTATGTGCTCTCAGGTACAAAAAGGTTGGGGACCCCTGATGTAGACAAATTGGCCAGCTGAAAAGCGCTTTATTAATCGTCTGCGGAAAATTAAATTAAATTTAATTACCGTGGAAAAATAATTTCGAACTACAGCGAAAAACGCTTGTAACTTGTTTTATAGTTAATTTAGAAGCTTTAAATTTCACGACATAGAAACAAAACTCATTCTGGATTAGTTTTTGGAGGGCTTTTCTACAGTACCGAAACGATACGGTAATTTCCTTCCGTAGAAAAGAGCCATATTATAACTCAATTTTCGGTTTTGAATTTGAATGAAAAAAAGAAAAAAAATCGAATTTTCGAAAACACTCTTCGAGGTGCACACCCTCATTTTCCAAACTAATTCCGCGCCAAATTTCATAAAAATCGGCCGAACGGTCTTGGTCCTACGTGGGACACAGACACACACATACATACTACCTGCTTTATTATTAGTAGAGAAAATTTTATTGAAAATGAATCGTATCTGTAATTATACGGATATGACTTTATTAGCATTTTAGAACTTTTTTAGAGTTTAATAGACAGTTAAAGTTTAAATACGAAAATACCTTCAAGCTCTTTTTTTCAAATTGTGAAGCTGTGTTTAGTGATAAAATGTGCATATTATTATTTTAATAATAGGTATTCGTTAAAGAAATTCAGGATACGATTTCCAGTTACCAATTTTGCTGCTGAACACAATTTTACCGTAAATAAACATATTTTAAAAAATACTACAAGAAAAATAAATAAAACTAATCAATATGCATTCAGCATTGCTCTTATTATTTTCTTAAAGGAGTGGATAATAAGAACATAAAACTAAAATCGAATGAGTACATTTCGTTGGAAACTTGACGAAATTATTCCATCATTCTGTGTGAAAATTGAAAATGCTCTCGTTGTCTATAATAGTACAGGGTGCGGAAACATAACTTCCTTTTCTAAAATGCGCGCGTCGCCTTACATGAAGGCAGTGTGTGATCTGAAAGGTGACTCTCGAGGGAATCAAAATTTGAATCTGGAAATGGAGCCTGAGAAACGGCTACCACTAACAAGGAATGCAGTAGGAGTGCAAATTACTTACTCCCAGAACGGGGAGGTAGTGACGAAAAATATCAATAGCGGTGTGTGATGAGATTTGGTAATTGGAATGAGTACGTTGTCTCCAAGATTTAACGAGGATCCTTTCAGGAAATGGAAAAAAAGATTTTTTTTCGCTCGTTCCGAGAGGTTTTCGTGTTCTACGTTTCGTTTGGAATTCTCCTCTCCTGACTCTGAACTTTATTATCCCTGGTTCGGAGAAGTTCTCGTGTTCTACTTTCAGTTTTTGCGAGGGCTGTCAGTTCACGTGTTGTCGTGTTCTACGTTTCTTTCGGAATCTGCCTCTGCCGACTTTGTTTTATGATCTCTACCTTGGAGAGGTTCTCTTATTCTACTTTTCGTTTGGCTGTCGCGTCGGCGGACTTTGCTTCTTTTGCGAATGCCGTGAGGTTCTGGTATTCTACGTTTCGTTCGGAATCCTCCTATTCGGACTTAGTTTTCTTTCCCTTTCTTCAGAGAGGTGTTCTTCCTTTACTTTAGCCATCGCGTAGAGAAGGGAATTTTCCTTTTATGAAGAACAAAACCCGTTGTCGTCGTTCGTATTTTCTCCTAAGTAGAAACACCAGATGAAACATCCTCGGATATACCACAAGATAAAGAATCGTCTCTCCTTTCAATAAAAGAATTACTATACATAAAATTTTCGTTATTTACAGAATTTACAATACCTACGGAATCATCATATACTTTTGGGTTATTCATTGGGATAGCCTTATTACCAATTTTATTTTAATTTTTCTTACCTTTAAATTTTTTCGCAGAAAAGGGATCATGCGTGTTTTTTATTAATATCAGTAATTGATCATGGAACCACTAATAGGAGAATCAGATTTATAGTTATCATCAACTTTTGGTAATTTTAATTTTTGGATTTCCTGCTTCAGTTTCGGTATTAAGACCTTCTATAAATAAAAATGTAAATGTTCGTTTGTTCATAACCTCAAATCTCCGAAAGTACTTCTCCATGGCTTTGAAATTTTCCAGAACATTGCGTTCAAATACGTGCATGTTTTTATATATCACTTTTAATTTATTTAAATTTTGATTTAATTATTTCGTGTTTTGATGTTTTGGCTGCACGACGCTTTTTTTTTTCTAGCTGTTTTTATAAAGACAAGAATCGATACTGGCAAAAAAAGCTCTTTTTTCCGGCTTGCTGCTTGAATACCAGTTTTTTGTAAGACGAGATGCCAGAAGCCGAAAAAAAAAAAAAAAAAACAAGCTATTTTGACTACAAATGTTCTACAAGACTTTTCTCCCATACTGCCGTGTTAATCACAAACAACGTATCTGCAGTCTGAGCTCAAAATGAAATATTGACGATTACAGTTTTGCGCCTCTATATATTTTCCCGAAATTCCGATGTATTTGATTCACACACCACTTTTCAGAGTTTTTACAAAAAATGTTTTATCGTCACACAAATAAAAACCAACCCGAAATTTAACAAATAGGTAACAAAGATCAGCCTGGTGGCAATAATACAATTTCGCAGAAAAGTGCACATAGGACTTTTGTGCTTAGCATGGCAGCATGCCTCTGAAATATTTTATTTTCGAATTTTATTTAGTTGTTCTGTGTTGTCTCGAGTGTATGTGTTTTTTTGCGGTTTCTTCCATTTTATTTCTTAGATTTGCACAATATCAAGAAAGGAGTTTCAGTCATGTCAGATCTGCTTGAATACTTGCTTCAATAATATGGTTTGACGCGATGATAAACAATCTATAAATGCCATTGTAGTATCACCCGCAGGCAAGTAGCAAAAAACTTTATTTCGGGAAAATATTTCTCTAATATTTACTTGCTAGTAACATTTTTGAGAAAGTTTATAAGTTAACATTCAAATATTTCTTTTATGCGTTTCGAGCGAAGCAATGCATCCTTCTTTGAGAATACATTGCTTTCTTTCATATGAGTGCACACAACCAATGTATATTTACTCGTACTTTAGCATAATATTTTATACATAACTTATCTTGCCCATCTTATTTCAGCTTGCATCTTATTTCAGAAAGAGTAAAAATTATTCATGCACTATAGTAAATTAAATTATTTCTTGTGGAAGGAAAATTGTCCTAAAAGCTCTAGCACGAGGAAAACATCCAAAGAGAAATGAATTTTGATTTTTCACTGCGGAACTAACATTTACGATGGGATGGGGAGCAGAAGTGCGGCGTTGTTTTATGGCGAAAATTTTGACTGAGTAAATTTTTTTTTTACAAAACCTTGCTCTGTATAGCTACCTATTGTAAGTTGTAACCACTGCAAAAATAATTTAAGATGAATTCGCTTTTTCTGGGAAAACATTTTTATTAGACAAAATTAAGAGCATGAAGCTTTAATTAGCAAAGAAACGTCTTATCAAGGTAAAGTCCTTGAGGGGGGGGGGGGGATCAACACTTCTTTGTATTTTAATATTATGTACACATGGAACGTATCAAATCATCAGGACTAATGTATTCCACAAAAACATTAATACATTTCAGGGGCTTTCTTTATATTCAAATGAATATTAACTTTGAAATTTCTAGGAGATAATCAGAAATTTGTAACCGGCGTCAAAACCACTTTTCGTGCAGTTTGAGCAAGCACTTGTTTCACAATTAAATTAAGAACAAACTTCGTTGTCGTGCTCTTTTTTTCAGCACATTTTTGTGTGTAGATAAATTCCCAAAATCTTACTTCAAAATGATCAACTTTTTTTAAATGTACCTTAGGACATTTTCTTTGCTTATTAAAGAGTTTGCGGCGACGCTAAATGAAATGCTGTTTAACTCTTCCGTTACACAAAAAACTTTCATTAATCTGTTATCCTGTGTAAGAACTATATTCTTAAAAATAACATGGAGATCATAAAGAACAAGTCGTAGAGTTCCTCGTTCTTCAGAGGGTAAAAATATTTATTGTAAGCACTTCTAATTACTTTTTACTAAATTTACATTTCCTTGGTTTATTAGTGTTACATACAACGAAACTTATCATTGTATCGAGAAGGCACTCAGCATAGAATGGGCGAGACATAATTTAATAATTTTAATTTTCGACTAACACTGACTAACACACATAGCTTGTCCCAATCATGAAGTTTATTTATTCTGAAATACCTTCACCATGAGGAATCTATATCTATTATCAAAATTTTGCCTTCTCGTGTGGTTCTTCACTTATAAGAACAGGTAGTTCGCTATTTTTACATTCTTTCCATTCTAGTTTTCGATCATAAAACATTATTTATTCAAATAAAACTATGATATTTTCATTAGCAATGAACTGTAATTATATTTCATTAATAGTTGGTACTCTGAAACAAACTCATAATGCATGTAAAGTTGCGTTTGTATATTGATTGGTCAAAAAAGCGTAAATATTGTTCTTTATGCATGTGGAGAATAGAAATATCATCAGTTCCCTTAGTAGATGCATATATTATGTTAGAAAACTATGCAAATATTAAGATAATTTTACACTGTTAAAAATATCGGTGCAACGTTGAACCATAATTAGGGGAAAATCTGCTGCCACTGCTATTTCGCAAAAAAAGTTGAACCATAAATTGGACTTCCACTTTACATGAATAAATGGTGCGGGGTTGCATAACGAGTTTTTCTTGCGCGAACGATAGGCGTATAAATTTAGCGCAAAAACAGTTTTCGAGCACGAATGGATGAAGTAAGGTTGCACCATAACATGAGATTATTTAGTACGAAGCTTTCGAGTGCGGTAGAACCAATATCTCATTTTTCTATATTTAGAAGAGATGGTGAATAATAAAAATAGAAAATAGTTTACCTCTGTGCAGAAATAATACAGAAAATCAATTTAATCAAATGCACAACAGTAAAATTGTTTGTTCTACTACTTATTATTTTATTGCATTTTGCGTTTAATTATGCTGATTTTCCATTTTGTTATTTTTGCACAAAGGTAAACTTATTACTTTTTACATGATGACTAATTGAATAATGGATTATTTTAATTCTTGAAATTCAAATTTTAGAATGCTTTCTCTTTATCTAAATAAAAACAAATCTTATTGCAGACTTTTAAGTTATTTCCAGGGTTGTCAAACGCCTCGGATTTCCCGGGATACTCCCATATTTTAAAAATTGTCTGGCGTCCCGGTGAGTTTCAATAAGGGACAACAAAAAGTCATGTTTCCTTGCCGGGATATTGATTTTTGCCGGATAGCGGGTATCCGGAGACCATTGTGTGACCGGGTCCGTACCGGATATCTGGCTGATGTTTCAAACATGAAAATTCTATGTATTTTTACCCACAGCTTCCAAACACGTAATGTTTTTATAATTTACATGCTTTCAAAATGTGCTAACTAATTAAATTTTAAAACTCAAAATTGACATTCCGATAAAGCGCATCTTTCGTGCAGTGGCCGGATATTAGAAAAGGACGACTCCCCCCCCCCCCCCCTCGACAGTGAGCCCCTACTGTCTCGTATGTGCAGTTTTCAAATTTGGCATACCTAGTTATTTTCCATTATAAAACATTAAAAAAAAAGACAACTTTTTAACAAGGGAATACGATAAAATCCTTATTGGAATTATATATATATATATATATATATATTTCCTGCTGTTTTCTTTTTTGTTCTATTTCTAAACCGAAGAAGTTTAATCTTTTGTGGAAGCTCGTACACAAGCTAAATAAGGTGTGTACTATTGCTAATATGGAACTCCAAATAAAAACTTCAGTCCTGACATAATTCATGTGGGTTCTTATGTAAAATGATCTTCTGAATCCGATTATCACCTCCGCTTCCGCCATTCTACTCTACTTTCTGGGAATGCCCCCGTGCCCATGTTTATTAATTATTGATATTGAAAATGATTTCAATTTGGAAGAAAAATATATTTTTTATCCATTAAATATCTTCTGAGGATTTAGAGAGGTAAAAGCTGTATCGCATGAATATTTGTAGCAAGAAAGAATATTTAATAACCCAATTTTCAGTTATAACTCTAGAATGATTGCGAATTGCATTAAAAACATATGTATATATGCATTGGCATTATTACTGGTCAATAATCTTTTGTTCAATGCTACCCTGTTGTTATTTTTACCTAAGAGACTTATCGCCCTGGTAACTATTATATCAAGAAGTTAAGATCAATAAAATACATTGCAATAAAATGTCTGTGCAACATTCATGCTCATGACTTATAAAATTGTTTACATACTTCTCAAAAATAGATTATAAGTTAAGTTTAAAAATACAGTAGACTTTTTTAACACACATCCACTAAAGTTAACACAGCAAATTCGAACTGATAACATGGTTTCAATTTCAGGTGATTTTTCAAGTGAAGCAAAATGGGCACAGTTAAGCCTCCATCATTTTGTAGTGTAGTAAACAAGTAGAACACCATGACAGCTAGATGTCGCTTAATTGACACTAATTCAATGTTCGAAAGTGAAGTTGGAACTATTACAAGGATTCAAACGAAAATAACATTTAAAGCGATTTGAATAGCTACTAAGTGTACACTGTTAAAAATTTCCGTAAGGAAATAGTAAAATAACCATTTATTTGATTGTTATTTTACCATATTTAATTACAACAGTTGAATAACCATTAAAAAGATAGTACTCAAACCGCTGATTGTGAAAAAAATCGTTTATTCTCTGTTTATCCTAAAGAACGTTTAACTAACCGTAATTTTCAAGCGCTCAATAATCGGGCGTCCGTCTTGGTTGCGAAACCTTAATGGTCGTACGTTGTTGTTAAAATATGAATAAAGCTTTATCAGTTCAAATCTGCATGTGTATATAAAAAAGAAGAAAAAAAAAGTGGCTTAAGCAGTGGTTACTAAATAGAAACACATACACACCAAAATCGAAAATTCGAGACATCGGATTCCCGAACTGTTTGCGAATGAGCGAACCCATAATTTGAGCTACTGAAGCTTGTTTGTATTTTAATTTTTGCAGCAAATAAAATGATTTTCGTCAATATACAGTAAATTTAGACTAAAAAGGACTTTGGATCCAATCAAAAACTGAAATCTCAATTTTAAGGCAGTTTGCCTGTTTGAAAAGAAGATTTATTGATAAATAAACGGCCGCTTTACGTGGTGAAGATGGCCGAGTGGATATAGAGCAAGGCTAGGACACCACACACCCGGGGTTCGAGTTCCGCATGCTTCGTTTACGGTTTCTACCCCTCAAAGATTCTACGCCTCGAAATGGTTCTAAAACGGTAAAAACTTTGTTTCGAAACCATTTTTAAATGGTTATAAAACCGTAAACTTTTGTATTTACGGCTTTTTAACCAAGCTGATTGGAAATGGTTTAATCCCGTAAAGATAGAAAAATGTTCCAAACCGTAAATTTAACGGTGTATTAGATGGACAGACTGCTACCGGTTATTTAACCGTAATTTCATGATGAAATTTCTAACAGTGTAACGGTGCGAGAGTAGCTGTGAAGCGTCGGGAGTCGAACCGGGATCGTTTTGGTGGTAGCCTCATTCTTTACCGCTTTCCCATAAGGAGAGCCCACTGGGCAGGGGCAAAGATGGCTATTTGATGGACAGCTCGCACCGCTACATAAGTGTATAGTTCACTCAACCAACTTACTTTATACAAATTATTATAGGATATATTGTATTACTAATGGAATGTGGAGGAGGCCTCCAAATGGAAAATGGTTAGAAATGTAATTGATCATCTTCATACATCAAATATGATATATTTAATCCTAAAATAGTTTGCATGAAGTAAATAGGTGAGTAAATCTCATATTTAGAATATTTTTTTTTAGTTAAAGGAAATACCTTTTTGAATTACTTTAAATAATGCACAAATTGCATATTTCATAAAAATTTTAACTGCGCTTGAATTAGTGCTTATTTCATCAACGTGTTCTACTAATTGACTATCTACAATTTTATCGAGAATGAACAAACTTATCGAGAATGAACTGTGTTCACTGTCGATATATTGATCGAAGATTAATTTAGTTCCAAAGATCTCTTAGAATTAAAAGCTTGTTTTCAGTTAAAATGTTTCAATATGAATGACGTAAATCAAGTACAAATATAAATAGTAATAGTGATAAAAGGAAAGAAATCATTTCTCTGAGAACACAATCATTGAAGGTAGTTCACCAGCGAATTTTATTTGTTTTTATAGTTTTTATAAGTACTCCAGGGCATATAATAAGTTTACTTTATTGGGTTAATCGACCAGCTAGAAACAAAGAGTAAGTTACATCTTGTAACATAAATCATGTAAAGGATTAACTAGCCACTAATAATACCTAGAAAAAAGTTAAGTTATTGAAACATATAAGAATAATTTTAAAATAAAAGTATGCAACTCATACATTATAAATTACTTGACACTAAGGTAAAACTACCAGTAGTTGCCACCTTAAGGATTCTTTTGTCTGTTTGTTAATATTGCTTGGACCGAATTCACTGTAGGGGAAACTTATAATTAGTGATAGCTGCACAAACTATTCCCCTATCATATTGTTACAAGAATTACATCAATAAAATGAATAGGATTTTTTTTTAAAAGGACAATCGGTCAGTAGTTGACACCCATGCGAAAACAAGAATATTTAGTAGTTGACACTTTTTATTTTTAGTAGTTGACACTCTACTCTTCATTTATTGAAACTCTGTCTACGATATTTTATGTAACCGTACATCTCCCACAGCCGTTTTCATTGCCTCTTGTGCATAATTTCTAAAATTTCCCTTTGTTGGAGGCATCTAAAAAATGAAAGAGGGAGTCATTCAGTAGTTGACACATTGTAACTCCAATAGTTGACACCCTATTGTCAACTATGGGATATGATAGTTTTAAAATGTTTCAGGGGTTATAATAGAAGGTTTCGCTTTGTAAGCAGCTAAATAACACTGAAATAAAGCAGTATAATAAAATTATATTGCTAGCCACAAGTTGACACCGCATGTCACCTACTCAATATTATGTCAGGTAAGGTTTCAGTAGCTGACACAATGCCAAACAGCTATTTTTTTTGTTTTTTTTGTTTTTTGTTTTCTAGGTTATTTGAAATAACTTTATATACACTTAATGTCCAAAACAAAGTACTATATACCTGCTTAATCAAAATTATAAATTGATGTTTAAATTTTCAATGCTTACCTTTCAGCGTGTTCTTAACGCACTATCAACAATGAAATTACAATAAACATTCGAAAAATGTGCACTGTTGTCATCAGACGATCGCAGCAAAACTGACGCTAAACATGGCGGTACAAAAGTTCACATTGCTACCACTAGAGAGCTGTACTACACACACAGACAAATATTAATCATCTGGTGCCTTTTTTTTCACTTATTAATGAATTCTTTCTTTATCAGTGTCAACCACTAATATTGTATCAACTACTGGTGGTTTTACCTTACTTGTTATCATTAAAAAAAAAAAGAATGAAGCATGAATGCTTCATTTTTTTCTGGTTGCATTTTTGCAAAGGCAACGTGAGTAGGTATAAAAGGCGGGTTCTGCGCCACCTGAGGCTCTGAGGCGCCATTTCCCCTCAACCCCGCCCTCTCATATATATATATATATATATATATACACTTAGCATATAATAACCTAGAATAATTCAACATAAGCAGAAGAGAAGCAAAAAAAAACTCCGCCTTCAACAGAAAAAAAAAATTAAATTTTAGTACTATAGTATTTTTAAGATCATTTTATCACGTACACACCCGAAATTACATAAATAAATCGTTATATTCAAGCAAAAATCGAAACATACAGCGCGAAATGCTTTAAAACCAATTTTCTTACTAAGGAAAAAAAATCGAAAAAATATCAAATTTTATCGCTAAATAAGACTTTAGACACCGTTTTCAACCAATCAGAAGGCATTTTAGACTAAATCTAGGTCACATGATATTTTTTTTGATATGGTTATAATGGAAATTACGGTGAAAATGCAAAGTTACTTTTTACAGACACTGACTCGCTTACGTATCAAATATTTTGCGAAGACGTTTATCAAGATATGAAACAGCATCTAGAAATATACGACACCTCAGATTATCCAAAAAATCATATTTTGTACAGTGAGAAAAATAAAAAAAGAATTGGTTGCTTCAAAGATGAAACTAATGGAAATCCTATTGAAGAATTTATTGGATTGCGGGCAAAGATGTATTCGATGAAAACAGATTCCGAAGAGAAAAAAACTGCAAAGGGTGTGGCTCGCTCTATTTTAAAAAGAAAAATAAAGCACTCTCACTATAAGAAATGCTTAGAAGAAGTCCAAGCTAGGAGAGATATTCAGTTTAGAATTCAAAGTCAAAACCATGACTTATATACTGTAGCAACTAACAAAATTTCATTATCAGCATTTGATGATAAAAGATATATTTTAGATGATGGGGTGAACTCCTATGCGTATGGTCATTACTGTATTAACAAAAGTACATAATATATTTATGTTTTCATTGTATATATTTTATTGTACTGTAGTATGTATCAATTGACTATTTTTTATGTATTCATTACATTAGTTTGCATACTTTCTTTGTATATTTTTCATATAATCATATCAATGTTTGTAAAAATAAAGGTTGATGGGGTACGTTCTAAGCGTGCTAGATGGGTCCATTAACCGAAAAAACTTATAAAGTTCGTTGATGGTTTTGTTTTATGTGTTCTTTTTGTATGTGAATTTGCAATAAAGACTGAATGGAGTTACAACTTTTGATGTTGTGTATTTGATATCAACACAGATTTTGTAGCTTCTTTCGGTACCTGTATAATTTTAACGTTGCATTTCTTCTGACAGGGGTAAGTTTCTTGTTATATCTATGATTCTGTATTCTTTGTTTCACGTTGGTCTGGTATGTTTATGCTGAATTTTCAGATTTTCTATTTGTATTTACTGTTTTACTTGGATTTATTTTTCCTTAGATCTATGATTCAAGTTTTAATAATATAAATTTAGGATGTCTCACGTTCGAAAAGCAGTTTTTCCATTTTATTATTTTTAATCCTTATATTTACATTTAGTTTCCAAGTTTTAGGATTTTTAATTTGACTTTTGTATTTTTTTGGTTTTACGTTTTATATTTTTTATTAGAGTCTTGTACGTTTTCAACAATTTTATGTTTCATTTTAATATTTTCATGTTCTTTATTTTTATGATTTATTTTAGCTTCAGTTTTAATTAATTTTTTTATTATTATTTTTTAAATTTTGTTTAAGTGTTTTAGTAGTTTTTTCTTCTTATGTTTTACATTTTGAATTTGTTTTGAAAAATTTTTGGCAATATACTTTTTATTTTTACAATATTTTTTAAAATTATTTTATTTTATTTGAGTTTCAGTTTTAATTTATTTTTTAAATTTTTTTCTTCTTACATTTTACGTTTTGAATTTGTTTTGAAAATTTTTTGGTAATATACTTTTTATTTTTACAATTTTTTTAATTTTATTTTATTTTAGTTACAGTTTTAATATAATTTTTTAAAATTTCGTTTTAGTGTTTTAGTATTTTTTTCTTCTTATGTTTTACATTTTGAATTTGTTTTGAAAATTTTTCGGTAATATACTTTTAATTTTTACAATTTACATGTACTTCTGAACTTTTATATACATATTTTTTTATTTTATTTTATTTTAGTTCGTTTTAATATATTTTTTTAAAATTTTGTTTTAGTGTTTTATTTTATTTTAATTTTTCTTTAATTTTTAGTGCATTGATAAATTTATTTACATTTATTTTGTGTTTGGTTTTAAAAGGATTATGAATATCAAGTTTCACGTAGTACTTATACATTTCATGATTAACTATTTACATAAATTTGAAGAAATTTGAAAATTATTGCTATATCTCTAAGTGATCTGCTTCTATCGTTGATTTATAGTGTTTGAATTTATATACTTTCATTATTTTATTTATCAAACGTGCTGAAGGTTGATGGGGTGCAGATTATTTGCATCGGGATGGTGGTGGGACCATCAACTTAAACATAGACTTGTTTCCAAATGTACTGTAGATAAAGTTCACAATAGCTTGAATTTAGTGTAGTTTAGTTATAAGTTTGAAAGTTCAGTGTGAAATTTTCTATGTTTATAAATTATACAGTTGTTAGTGCTAGTATATTTCTGAATCTGAAGTTTACTACTAATAATGTCGTTGTAATTTGTAGTATTATTACTTGTAAAATTTCATGTTAAAATAATCTAAAGTTGGTATCATTGTTTCAAGTTCTTATACTCCGGTTTTCTTATTAATTCTCTTTTTTTTAAATTAATCTATGAAATTCTGCTTCATTATAATCTGTATTACTAAATCCTAACATAAACATTTTTCTTTTCTTGTTACAATGAATTAAGTCGGTAATAGTTCTAATTTCCATTCATAGATGGCGCTATGATCGCTCTACCATCAAACAAACCTAAAAGTATGATGTCGCTCCTATGAATACTTGTTGCCATTCATGAAACCCTAAATTGTAAATTTAAAACAGTAAAAACGGCGAATTTCGAATTTAATTCTAATTTCTCTCACCAGATGGTAGCACAATCGATTCAAAAAGTCTGTAAAAGATTAAGTTCGTTACCATAACAACCAAAACCGTTGCCATTCCGAAAAAAGCTTTCATAGAAGTTCACGTGTTTCCATTCTGAAAAAACTAAATTCCGGAGAAAACAACTCAACTCCACTCAGAAACCCTCGTAAAAGATTACGAGGAAACCCTACTACTCAACACTACTCGGCATGCGGATCAGGCGCAAGGGGGCGTGGCAGGGGGATCAAGGGGGCGTGGCCGATCCTCAATCCTCCTGACGTCGGTGAACTCTCAATTGCTACCTACTAATGACATTGGCTGAAAAGTATCATGTGACCTAGATTTAGTCTAAAATGCCTTCTGATTGGTTGAAAACGGTGTCTAAAGTCTTATTTAGCGATAAAATTTGATATTTTTTCGATTTTTTTTCCTTAGTAAGAAAATTGGTTTTAAAGCATTTCGCGCTGTATGTTTCGATTTTTGCTTGAATATAACGATTTATTTATGTAATTTCGGGTGTGTACGTGATAAAATGATCTTAAAAATACTATAGTACTAAAATTTAATATTTTTTTTCTGTTGAAGGCGGAGTTTTTTTTTTGCTTCTCTTCTGCTTATGTTGAATTATTCTAGGTTATTATATGCTAAGTGTATATATATATATATATATATGAGAGGGCGGGGTTGAGGGGAAATGGCGCCTCAGAGCCTCAGGTGGCGCAGAACCCGCCTTTTATACCTACTAACGTGTGTACCTATTGATCTCACTTGATACTACTTATTTCAAAGCAAACTTTTGAAATTAATTTACTAAAATGTTTATTTTTTTCGTTTAAAAGCTTTAAATAAATCAGAAAAAAATAAATAGTTTCTTAAACTTAAACATCTCAATCAAATGGTCCCTAAAATGATTTTTTCATTTCAACAGTTAAGAGGTGATAAACACAGCATGAGCATGAGAGAATCAGCAACTAAGAACTAAGAACAATTCTAATTTTCTTATAAATTAATTCTTAATTCACACTCAGGTAAAATCTACTATTTTATTTTATTGAGTCAAGAAACCGATTCTGTTAGTCAACATATAGACTTTGCGATTTTACGACACTCCGTTACGAGTACTAAACCTCTTTTTTTTTTGTCAAAATTAACAAGATTATATATTAGTTTCTGAGTCTAAAGTCTCAACGTATTTTAGATGTAAGGGATGAAATCAAAAAATGATCATGACCAACATTAATTACACAAAAATAAAACTAACCTGTTACATGTAACTTCGAACACTGCGCGCGTAGCTTGTAGTAAACAATAATCCAATATGGCTGCCCGTTTTTCTTCAGTACAGTTCGTTTCTGAGGTTGCAGAAGAAAAATTGAAAACTGAAAGGTTGAACCATAATATTGTTCAACCTGGTTCAACCATCGCTTCTCAAAAATTTCGGTTGCACCATTTTTTGGGGATAGCTTTAGAGTTGAACCAATGTATGGTTCAATGTTGAACTGAAATTTTTAACACTGTAGGTAAGATACAATTTTATGTGGAAACTTTAATTAGTTTTTCATGGTTTGCAGTTTCGTAATACCTTTTTTGTTTTCGTGTGTGTTTGGGAAAAGGGAATCGCAAAGTTATTTTCACTTAAATATCTCATATAAAAGATATGGAGAAAAAAAGCTTTTCATCAATGACACTTTAACCGAACCTGAAAACAATATTCCACTTCTTTACGTAAAACTGGGAAAAGTTTCTGAAGTGGGGCCTCAGTGGCTGAGCGGTCTAATCGACTGGTTCCGGTACCTGCCTGCGCGCAGTGAAGAGGCGTCGGTTCGATTCCGACTTTCCCCTGTGTGCATTTCCTTCTTTGTATAGTAAATCTGTTGTACTGCCTTGTTCTATCTGTCATATTAGACGAAAGTTTGAGACATATCCTTGAGGATAGCAAATAAACTCGAATATTTATGTGACCTGAAATGGTCGTTAGGAAACAAGTTTCTGAAGTTTCATGGCATAAATACTAGTGGTTTTTGTACCTAAACGTGAAACTCCGAAAAATTCTCTTACCTAAATTACAAACGAACATTTCTTAGGACCACAGATTAAAGTACTCAAGACAGATAGAACTTTAGAAAGAAGACTAAGGGACTTAGGAAAATGTACATGGGTTTCTTGCAAAAATGAGATTTTTTTTTTAAAAGTCTAACAAGCAGCTTGACACAGAAATGAGGTACGGAAAGCATTTGAAGAATTAGGCTGCGATATGTCTCTGAAACGCTACATTCTTTTACTCACTTGTTCTTTAACAACAATAGATGCGACGTAAGTCATGATATGGAGAACAGTTAATTTCAGGACATTTCTGCTATAAAAAATAAATACAGTGGAGCCTGTGTAAGTTGACCACTTGCGGTGCAGCACTTTAGTGTTCAACTTAGACAGGTGGTCAATGCTTCATTTCTTACACTTTTTGGTCATTTCTTCATTTCTTACATTATGCATTTATTACATTTATAACTATTTAAAATATGCCTGCATGTATTAACGTTACTTTAATATAGTAACTAGCTATGCTTTTTCAGTTATCTAAAATATCATTAGAGAATTTCCATCTGAATGACTCACAATGTATTCTATACAACTTTAAGATTAAAGTACTCAGTTAAATTTCCTAAAAATACCTAATTTTTTAAAATGGCTATATCAGATAGAAGAAAAAAGGAGAAACTTATTTAAAGAATAAAAGAAGGCTAATAGTAGTGTTCCCATTTGGTTAACTTACAAAGAGGTTTAAGCAAACTTAATATTGATGTTTCCTCCATCTAGATAAATACTGACATTATAGCATAAAAATATCCTGGAGAATTTATTTTAGTTTTTTTAAATCTTTGCAAAAATAAAGAAACAAATATAGTGATAATTAGGCTGTCAACTTACAAAGGGTTTTTTACAATACTCCCACCCAAATTTGGCGTACAAAAGTGGTTAATATAGTCAGGCGGTCAACTTAGGTGGTCAATTTACAGAGGTTTCTCTTCATTATATAATATAGGGCTAATTCCGTTCCTGACAAAAGTGTTTCACTTAGACAGGTGGTCAGCTTACAAAGGTGGTCAACTTTACAGGTTTTACTGTATCTAGGAAAGTTGAGTTCAAGTAAGCTCGAAGACCACTAATGAACTTTTAAAAGGGACCTCTCTAAGGCAAAACATTAAAAAACTAGACTTTTATATACGCTGAACCTCACTTGATTTCCATATTGTAAATCATACAAATGCAAGTTTTTACAACACAAAAACTTTGTATGATAGGAAAAAAATGAGCTACATTTTTGAATTCAGCGTAAAACTTAATTTTAAGATCGGTCGATAACGTTTTGAGACATTTTTTAAATAGGCCAGTGTTATTAAAGCAATGCTGCGTAATACTTCCTCTTAATTATGTAATTTTAATATACATATGTCAATTAAATTTCATGATTTAAAGTACATTAAAGGAAAGTGTGAGCAAATTAACTAATTATATTCAATGTATCATCAAACTTCACCTCTATATAAAATGTACTTCTCTCATGAAAATTCAATAAAAGTTTATATGTATAAATATTTTTTAAATTTCTCATTTTTTTCATGTATATTGGCATTTCTGGTATATTAGGCTGCAGACCACAGTTTAAAGAACGCTGAAATAGTACATTTAACGGTTGTACACAATTTATCAAATTTGAATAACTGTTTAAATTTAAAAAAAAAAGAAAAAACGAAGGCTGAAGCGGCTCAACAGTTGACGCTCTCACATTTCACAGACATACGTCCAATTGTTTTAGTACTTATGGAAGAGTGATTCCCTACTTCTGATAAAAATATTGATTTCAAATAAGTAGCAACATGATAAATGATAACTTATGTAAACTAACGATTAAACTTTTCCAATTTCTTTATCAGTTTTATACTGTTTTTTCACAAAAAAGATATTTAATACTCTTTCAGATTCTAAAAAAAAAAAAAAAGAGAGATGAGTAGATGAGTTCAGTGTACCTAGGGATCGATAGAGCACTTTCGTTAGTTAGAACTACAGAGTGGGGCAAAAGTAATGACCCGGTTTTGAAGGGTTATAAAAAAAAAACTAATACCGTTTGAGACTTAAAACTTTTTTTTTAATCTGTATTTAATACCATTTTTTACATTAAGTTTTGAATACCACTTCAGCAATATGGGGGCCATCAGCAGCAATACACTGATGCAGTCTATTTTTCCATGTAGAGAGAATAGACTGCATCTTTGCGTACATTTCAATATCCCTTGTAATGATACGGTCCCTAAGCTTTTTTTTTTGTGGAGTTATTTGAAGGAGAAAATTCCCCATACTTTAGAATAGCTGAAGGACCGAATTATCGAGGAAATATCCGCCATAACACCTTGAAATGTCAGAAACGTTTCTCTAAACTTCATATTATTAGTAATAATATGATATTCTGACAAGATTTTATCCATCATAGTACAATACTTATACCAGTATAAATTTGTTTTACAGCAAAAATATAACACTAATGTGTCTATTAACTAATATATAATAATATAAAGATGTGATAAAGGTACATTAAGTATTTTATAGAGTCAAAAGGGTATATAAAATTTTTTAAAAATGTATTGGTAGTTGTATACCCAATCATGAAAGTATTTAAATGACATTTTAGGTGTTTGGGGTAATGTGCCGTTGCTAAAACCTCTGGCGCTTTTTATACACAAAGATAAATATATACAATGACTCCACTAGAAAAACATGAATTCAATGAAGGAAGTTAAAATGAATTAAATATGTTTAACAGCTATCTGTTTTAAAAGCGTATTGAAAACGTTGCGATGGAACCACACTGTGTAGTAATGAAGCTCAAAACAGTTGATCGGTGTTTTCATAAAATTCACAAACAAAAGTGGTTCTCCTTTATTTCAAAGGATATAATGCCCAGAACAAAACACTTTACTAGCATACATATCGCTCACGCAAAAGAAAAATGATACAATTAAAAACACGAAACACTTTTTCAAAAAATGACATAAAGTTCTGTGTATTACAGACTTATATGTCACTTTTCGATTGAAGAACCTGGAATTGGTAGGAACAATTAATCCGTTTTGCAAAGGTGTTTCGTTTTTGAATTGCGTCACTTCCCTTTGTGGGTAATCTATATTATCTATATATATAAACCAACAGCTATTAACTGAATTCTGACCCCATGAGCTCGTTAAAATGTAATAAACTCATAGTACTTGAACAGGTGTATTCTCCTAAGTTTCCCAGCATAATATTCCATGGTTAAAAAGTTAAAATTAGTGGGAAAAATAAACTTTTATTTCAAACACTTCAGGTCAGAAAAGTTTGAGTATTAACTCCCCCGGACAGTTTGGTTTAGAGAATAAACATGACAAAAATATTTTCCAAAATTGTAAAGTTTTAATGAATATAATTTTTAAACTGATAAAAATAAATCAAAGGGATCGCTTCTGAAAGTGTTTCGAAAATGGATGTTTTACGCCATATGAATGTTAACAGAAAAATTAACATATTGCTCGTAGACTGCGATAGTTTTTTGGGGGAAAAAAGCAGCACATTAAAATTACTAAACATCACAATATATCTGGAATTTATACCTTATTAAAAAACTACGGGATTTTTATTTAACGAGGAATAGAACATATAATTTATTAAAGCATTTGCAATGTAAAAAAAAAAAGAAACATTTCATAGTCTTTTATGGTGTTTTGGAGTTCAACAATTCTGCAATTGCAGACCACAAGCGATATGCTCAAGATAAAAAGGTGTGTAAAAACGATTGAAATGCCCACATCATTGTGTAGTTCAGTTCAACAGAAATTATTAAAAAATTTATAAATAAGCATTACTTTGGGATGGTTTAGCACAAAAACTGTAATATTAATCAAAACATGCATATATTCTCAGAAAAGAAACAAAACATTTTTCCTGCCATGCGAATTCTGAAAAATCAGATTTTCTCTAATTGTAAAAAAAATCAATAAATAAACCGTACCTATGTCATAAAAATGCACACATAAAATTCCTTTGCCTATGAAATCGTTGACTGAATGAGGTATTTTGCACGATTTTTGCAGAAATCATCCTATTTGTCACTTTAAAACTCAATACCATTTGAAATTTGACAAGTGAAAATGAAATGTCGAATAAAATACTATAAGTTTGACAAACTTTGTAAGAAATGTACCAGCTGGTTATTTTTAGTATGAACATTTTAAGAACTAATCCCTTTTTGCGATATTTTTTTTTATACTATGACTTTTTTCTCTTTCAACATTAATTGCAGCAAAATTCAGAATTTAATAAAAATTTATAAGTGGCCATCCATTTGTTTTACGAGCAGTAGAGTAGTTATCTGCCATCTCATCTACAACATCCGTAGCTCCTCTTGTACAGTAATAGAATGTTATGATTTCTGGTTTCTCCACATGTCCATTTTCCTTGCCAATGGCTTGATCGATATGCATTGTCGAAAGTAAAATTACACATTTACTTTTTTTCTGACATAAGAAACTAATGTAGCGCCTTATTGAAATCCAAAGAAGCTGATTGTATTTACACATATTAAGCTCCTTAGGTTTTTGCCCTTTATCCTTCCGCATTGTTTCCACAAATGAAATCTTTTTGGTAAATAAATTTTTTGCAAAGCTGTAACTGGTAACGAATTTGAACATTCCGCCTAAAGTTCATGCTCTTCCATTTTATGTATTCTTTTGGGGAAGACCATTCTGTGTTATTCACTTCTTCATTTCGAGAATTTACGTCCTCTTCTGATTCTGTATCATGTTCGCCAAAATTTTCATGATCTGAAACGTTCTACTCTAAAAAAGAAGAAGAAAAAAAAAACATTAGCACAATTTCCTTCATTCGTTGAGTATTCATTAAATTTAACTTCAGCTAGAAGTGTACATAAACAATTCATTTCTTTTTCGCATGGAGTCGACATTGCAATGCACAGGCAAAAACATTAATGTGGAACGGAAAATAACGAAATATTCGTGTAGCTTCAGTACCGGAAAGAACATGCGGGGTCATTCCATCATGGCTCCACTAACTGACCAAACGTGTTTTCCGGGAGTAAAAATGCTTGAAATAATTTTAAATTGCTAACAAAAGTTGGATAGGAGGGAGCTACTGATAAGAAAGGAAAGGAATGAGCAGGTGACTAGTTTTCTAGGAATTGGACTTTGGACATAGGTAAGGGTCATAAAATTACACCCGCGCGTTCTCCTGGGTTAAAGCAATATGAAAGCGAGGAGACAATGGCAGCCGTGTTAAAACAAATGATAAAAGTACAATAAAATACTATTGTACTCATTGAAGTTCTTTCTGCATACATTCCCATCATTATTTTGTCGTTACGCTATAAATTAAAGCGACAGCTGAAATGAAACTAAGATAACTATTTTTCGCTTGTCTCCTTATAAGGTGTGGTTCAGATAGCGCACATGGGTGGTTTACACGCATAAAAAATGGCTTTCAATAATAAGTAGATTACATTAATAATAACAACTGCAATTAAATTGTTGAAAAAAACGTTTGCTTAAATGTATCTTGCAGTGCTTCAATGAAAATCAGAGGAATAGCTATGAAAATACAAGTCCTTACATTTAGAAAGCAACTAATAAAATCTACGTATTTTCATTCATTTTCAGAGAAGAACTTATGAATTCCAGAAGGCAGTGTGCTGTTGTTCCTTTACAATTACCTAAAATCTCGCTGCACTCACACCCCCGCTTCCTTCCAAAAATTAAAGAGCGCCATCTCTCCGACCGCGCAACCTTAACCAGGTTTTACCTTATATTGTTTTTTTCGTTTATGTTCCACTCATAAATGTCTTATTTTCTAATTAAATAATTCATATCTTTTTAGGACGAACTTTAGAACATAAGTACTTCTAGTTGGGTAAAATCGGAGATACACACAGGTGTACCCAAAATTATTATCCCTTTAGCAGTAAAATTTATGCTTGTTTATATTATTATGACTTATGGAGGCCGAAGTTTGGCACTTTTAATTTTCTTTTTGCAACATTATTTCATACCTCAGTCGGGAGGAGGTTATTCCTCAGATGATTATTACCGAGAATTTTACGTCTTTAGTGCATGTTCTTAAAGATTTATTGAGCTTGCAATAGGTTTCATAGGTTTAAGTTTTTTCATCATTTTTGTTGATTCTTATAACTTTCAGTTATTAAACATTCACTCATGAAAACCACTTGCACAAATATGAAAATGTAAGAAAAAAAAGATCTCACACAGAAAAATAACTTTTGTTTTATTTATTTATTTTATTGGAAAGAATATTGTCAGTAACTGAAGGATGGTTAGACAATAATATGAAAATAATAGTTGCTGGCAATGCTAAAAATAATAATAATAGTAGTAAAAAAAAACATACAATACTGAGTTAAAACTCTAATGTGAACAAGTATTGCATATTATTGCACTGCTTCTTACTAACCTTTATGGAAAAGAAGAAACATTAAGATTTTTTTTTTAATCTCGAATGTTGTCTCTGTGTTGTGTGTCTCTTATTATCCCGTTCTATTTTATTAAATTAATTATTGTTTTACAATCAGCTTTTATATTGCTTGAAACATTGAATTTAACCACTTAAGGACGGACTCGGTGCGAAATACAGAGCACAACTTCTTAGGATGAAGTTTGTTTTCTTTTGAAACAAAACAAAAAATATATATATAGCAAGGAAAGAGGAAAATTGATCGAATATTTTAAATTTGAAACAAATTCAATTCAGTTCACATTTAAAATTTATGAAAAATGAGAAAAAACTAAAAGTCATTGAAACGATGCAATTATAAATATAAAATATAAAATGTTTATCTTCGTGCGATAAGTTAAAACATAAACAAAGTTTAAAAAGGCACTCATAGCAATTAGAATTTCAGAAACGTGTTTAGATATTACAAGGAGCCGCTATTTCAATGCAAAAGAAGTGAGCTTAGGTGAGTTTAAAACTGAAAAAGAAATTTCGATTGGTAATACCAAGGAAAATTTGCGAATTAGTTAGACTAAATTGGTTAAAAAAAATTACATCGGTTTATCTTCTTATCGCACATAAGCTCTAAAGTTTGTCAAAATTTGGAAAAATTCTCATTTTCACAATAATTTTTAATAATTTCAAACTGATCTCTTCCAGAATGTACCTCAAACTCTTATATTCTAGAACTTCAGAAAATAATGCTAAAATAATATTTAAGTCTAACAACATCTCTCCGTCTCTCATTACTTTTAAATCTATTGAAATTTGGAGGGGGGGGGGGATTGCACATAAAGGTAGGAAGCAGTTCAAAAATAAAATACTAACAACTTATCTTTTTTTTTTCATTATTATAGACAAGTTTAAATGTTTAAAAAATTGCAACATGAGTAATATTAATAAACTTTTTTTTATGAAACAAAGTCTGTGAGCTGAGACATATTTTTAAGAAAAATCTTACTAAGGGGAACGGGTACCATGCGACCATTTTTTTTCTATGGTGTTTTTATTTACAATTTTTGTCTCATGTCATGTTATATCACTTCATAAGAAATTTAATATTAAAAAAAACTGGATTTCTTAAATATAATTTGAAAATTTTAATTTTTAAAACGAAATTTAACAATTTTTAAAAATGCCTCTTCTTTTTCAAAAATTGGCGTAAAGTCTCAAAATTTTTTTTATTCATTTATTACTCATAAAGCAAAACTCTTATGCTTTGAATTTTTTATAAGTCAAATACTTTTGGAAAAAAAAAACTGAAGTAACGCAGAAAAAACAACGAAAAGTATCATAAAAGTAGAGCATAAATTTGTTATGTATAGTTTCAGGAACATGTGGAAAAAAAATCCACTTTATAGATCCGAATTTAAAAAGCCTTTGCATTTTAAATGAGATGAAATGAGCAAAAAAAAACAAAGTGAGAGAAAACAGCATTTTAATATTTCGGCTTGCAAAAGCTTAAATCCTTTCTTTATCAAAATTTCAAGTGAGGAACTTTTTTTTCAGTTACAGTCACAATGAAAGTGCTTCTGCTTGCTTATTTTATTTTAAAAAATAAATATGTGGCTTATATTCAGCACAGTTCCTGTTTCGGAATGAAAAGGTGGCACCTCACATCGTAATAAAATCAATGATAAATCAATAAATGTTGCTTCAATTTTTCTGAAACTTTTAGGGAACATTTTTAAACATTTAATTTACTACTTAAGCCAACAAAAATTTTTTTTTGGTGTTTTTCAACATTTTTGGGTGTTAGTTTCCCTTAAACAATTGAACAACTTCGTTTTCACTCGTTTTTTTGGCTCAAGGTGCATTGAAGTCTGACTTATAGGTGAAGTTATCTGCGAATAGTTAGTATCAAGTCGTTCTGACGAAATCACCCCTAGACGCGGTTCGGCAACATTTCCTTTCTGCTTATGTCGTTGATTCTGCATAATTTTATGAGCATGCCTTTCTGCTTACTGAACGCTTGCTAAATAATGCTAAAATAGGGCATTGATTGTGCTACCAAGCTATAAAATAAATGTACAGCCTACTTTAAGAAAAAGAAAATATTTTAAACCTTTTGTATTCCAAATATAAGTAAGGTTATATAAGTAAAAATATATAAACCAAACCCAAAAAAATATGAACCAAATATAAGGCATGTTACCCAAATAAATAGGTTGCGTAATATTTATTTTTTTTTAATTGGTACACTAACTAATGTTTTAAATTTGAATAAACTTGAACTTTCGCCAACTTTGTAAGTAAATTTTGATTGTGAATACGAGAAATTAAAAAAAAAAAATAATGTGTAACAGAAGTTTTCTTCAATATCGTAAGTAGTTAGTAGGTACAATGTGTACTATTTTCTTATTTTTGAAAATGTTGCTTATATGTTCATAAAAGTAATATTTTGACATATCTTTTAATTTTTTTAATAGTAGTTCATTCAAAACTATTTCGCTCTTAATGCTTAAAAATCATGCAATTCGAGCAGTGCGTAATATTCATGTTTTATGTTTTGGCATTAAATTTTCCCAACTTGTCATTGCACACCGGACCCTTCCCCACCCCTCCCTCCAGAAATGTCTGGCTACTCCATTGCAGGAATCAGTGGAGTGGACAGGGACTGAGGAGATAGGGCAAGGATTGTACATTTCTAATCTGCCACATAGAAGTCGAACCTGCAGCACATAGCTTTTTGCCAATGTAAAACTTACCATTAAAATGATTTTTCTTAGGCTAACGTATGGCTTACGTATCATTGTTCAAAGCAAGCGATGCTTTCAGAAATTCAAGTAAAATCTGGAGCTCTCCAGCTTTGACTATCAAACTGAAACTACTTATCTTCTATTCAACTAATAAACCTGTTTTACTTTATGGTTGGGAAACGGGGAAACTTACTAAAGCTCAAGAAAACTCATCTCTTTGAACTCGTTTCAAACCAAAGCTCTACGCGGGATTTTCAAAATTTTTTGGCCTTATGTAATTTTAAATGAGCAACTTTATCGAATAGCGAAAGCTAGGCCCATGTCTGAGGAAATTAAACATCGAAGATGGACGTGGATTGGGTATATCCTCAGAATAAATTGGGCAGGCTAAATAACAAGAAATATTTAATTTCCTCCTTTTGGAGGGCTTCACAAATTCACTTTGTTGCCGGTACCGCAAAAGCTAGAGGAGAATATACTGTAATGTATTATTATAAATAACCAAAGTAAAAGGCATACATTTCAAAAAAAAGTGGTAACCCTAATTAACAGCGTTATTACCACTTCTTAATCCATAATATAAGTAAGGCATGTTACCATTATATTAATAGTAAAACTGATAATCAAAGATTTACACAGCAAGAAAACACTAAATAGATATATATAAACAATAAAGTATTAAGGATGTACCACAGTTTATGCACTTTCAAAGGATGAAAACTTATGTTACTTCTGGAAACCAAAAACTCGAAACAAACATAAATTATAAAGAAGCAACAATACAACAATAACGTGCAGTTGTACAGATAAAAATTTTTTTTATCTGAAAAATTCACAAAAAAAAAAAAAAAAAATTCATCTAAGGAAGATAGTTTAATGTAAAAGCTCATACTCAAAAACACAATCACACTCATTCATTCATATATACACCACATTGTGACAAATTTCTGTAAAAGTTCAGAAAGGAAACTGAGTGTTTCTTTAAATTCACGAAGTACTTGTATTAAATCAAATCATCAAGTTTCTTGATAACAATTTCTCAATAAAATTCTTGTTTTTCCGCACTCTGGTAAATAAAGTAAAAGTTACGTAAAACTGAACGCTTGAGATATGTGGTTACCAGTCAAAAATGCGCTATAAACTGTTGGCGTTTAAGTACACCTTAGCTCTAACACGCAGAACCCTTGGCGGTCATCCTACTGTGAAGGCATCATTGGCCTAAGGCGCAGGAATCCGATCAGCGTGGGCTCCACTGAACTCGTCTTCGAATTTGTGTCCCAGAAATAGTAATTCAGCGTACTCACAGATGGCGCTACGACTGCTACTCACCATTTAATGTAATCACTGTACATAATGTTCTCTATTCTTTTATTCTCTGTAAATTCATTTTTGTTCCTTTGCTTTAAAGCCTTTGTAATTTTACATCAGACTCCAGATAAATGATTTTCAAAAGATTCACATGTATTTTCGGGCAACAATGCTCAGTGTGCAGCGCAACCAAAGAAAAAGGAAATCTTTAGCAGTTCAAATTTTAAGCAATGTTTTAATGGGAAAACTATATTTCTTTCTTTTATCCACGAAGTGAGAACATAAATTAGAAACAATATATTATCACGCACTTGTTTAGTGTACATTCCGTTTTCGCAAAGAGATTTTCAAAGCGTACTATACGTGTTCAACAATACCGTTAAGAGTTTTTATCAATTGCAAAAGCCTCGTGACACGAATTGCAATTGAGTAGAAGCAAGAAGCTCTTCGTGCTACTGTTGAACACGATATAACACGTTTTGAACACGTTGTTGAGTTAAATTTAATGCACATTGAACAAAATAAAGAGTTTTGTTTCCTTGTGTTTTTTGAACTTTATGTGCCCCATCTTACCTGCATGGTGGTAATAAATTAAATAATTTTAAATTACCTATTTCTGTTCCTCGTGATTCATAAGTTTCAATGACGTACATTTGTCAATACAAGCTCTATGTGGTTCTAAACAGGGTGTATCATAACCACACTGTATATTTGGTTAGACCTAAGAAACCTTTTCTTCTAGACAGTCTACTGTAATAATTGCAATCAATATTCTTCCATTGCTTCGCATATTTTGTTTTATACATTAATTTGCATGTGTCCTGCATTTGCTTAATTATTATCCCAGGTACAAGAAGTGTGAATCGAAACTAGAAATGACTCTGATAACTATAAACAAACTTTGAGGGCATAAAGAACATCTCTTTCTTCCGAATAACAATATTTAATTACTAGATCACTTTTTTTCGATTCCGTGAACATCATTTCACTTTTAAATCGATGCGTGACCTAATTAAGGGGACAGTAGTTGTACATGATAATCTTTCAAGTGATTGCAGGCTATTAAAAACTCGAAGATTTTTAAACTGCAATAGCATACATTTATTAAATTCAAAAAAAAATAATAAAGTGAAATTGTTTTCGGTGCTTTAAGCTTAAATTTGCAATTCGGCCTCTGTGTTTCTTCAAAATTCTGAATATAATATAATTTTCTGAACATTATTATTTAACCTTTTTTGTTCAATAACTTTCCTAATAATGTCTTATGTTTACTTTTCCTATGATAAGGCATCTCGTTGAAGTTAATTGGAATTAAAACGTAGAAGCTCTATAAACCTAAGGCTAGAAAAGACCATCCGGTGGTGAATTGATAATTGTTTAAGTTGGAACAAATCAAATTCTATTTTAAAAAAATAAGTACTGTATAGTTAGATAGCAGTTAATGCAAATATATATATATATATATATATAGGCTTGTAAAACAGTAAACTTTTAAAACTTTTAAAGCCAACTTTTCTTTTTAAAAGCAGAGAGAAAAAATTTCTTTTATATATTTTTTTCCCCTTTCGGTGATGTAAAAATTTTATATAATACAGAATGGGGTGCACTGAGCTCTCGCAGGTAAGCTGAAAAACGTTTTTTTAGGGGGAAGTTTCGAAACGAAATGTTCCGCTTACAATTTTTTTTAACCTATGGTGTCAATTCTTCAGCAAATGACAGTAGAACTGTGCTGATAGAAAAACCATATGAGTTTATGAGAATAAAAAAATTGAAAAAAAAAAAAAAAAAAAAGACCACTGAAAGTTTACCCTTTAATTCCTCCTGACCACATGGGCGGATTTGGTTGGACTTGCATCAGTACAATTTTTCAAGTACGATGTTTCAATACGACTGTAAGAGTATTTTACAAGCTGATCATTTTAGGTTTATTATTTTAACAGTTCAAACACATTAAACATTAACGTCTATGGTCGGAGATTAAAAGTTTTAATCTAATAACTCAAAAAAAAAAAAAAGAATTAACTCATCAAAAAAGTTTGATTAGCAATGAAATTTTGAATATATTTTTTTCTTTTTGTACTTTTGTTTTGTATCAACTTTGCTTTTTTTCAACTTTTTGTTTTGTGTCATCTAAACCGTTAAAATACTTCGATATTGGACGTATAAGAAAAAGTTTAGAAGCAGAATATTTCGACATGGGATTTATTGTTAATATTTTAAATGTTTCGTTTGGCATGATAAGGAAGGCATATTAACTCTGTCAAAAGTTCAAACAACGAATTATGTGCTCTTTAATTTTTCACTTTTGAAACTTAGTTAATGTCATTAAATAACAGGGAAAAGTTGTTTTTTTATCTTTCTAATTTACAATTACTAAATTACAATAATTTGAATTTTTGTATTAGTGCCACTTTTGCGGTAATTCAAAATTTAACTAACTGTTTAGTTTTTTTCTTTCTTTGCTGTTTAAAGTTTTATTTTTCTTGTGTTTATAAGTAAATATACTGAAATATTGTGTTAGAGGATTTCAACTTGCCACTTAAACCTTTACAATTTTAACTTGCAAAATGCGATATCTAGAAAATTTAAAGAACAAATTTGACCCAGTTTTACCATCATAAATAAAAGACCTTTCTTTTTTTAGCCTACTTTCCCGTAAAGGTAAAAAAAAAAACGAGAATAGAAAACAGAAAAAGAAGGCTTAATGTATCGTAAAAATATCGTTAAAAACAAGAAAAAGTCAAAACAAAATCAGGTAATTAAATTAATATTGAAAAATAAAAAAAATGAAAGTTGAAAAAAAAAATGAAAGAATTGGAGATGGGGAAAATGTTCTGTCCCCCTGCCCCCCCCCCCCCCTCCTCTTAATAACTTTTGTAGAAATAGCCCGATTCGAAAGATTTTTTTTTTTTTTTTTTTGCATTCAAAAGATCTCGACGAGAACATCTCATTTCCATATATCTTTTTTATTTTAATAAGTTTTCGTTTGATATTGAGCAAATCAAAAAGCCTTGACATTAGCGCCCATTGGCAAAATTAAAGCAAATTATGTAAACTATAAGCATACGATCCAAGTTCCTTTGAACAAGCTCTTGGCTCAAAATATTTTTTTATTTGAACAATTTTTGTTCAATTTTGAACAGTTCAAAAAAATTTAACATTAGTGCCTTCGGGGAATTTTCTATCCAACGTAAACCATGTTCTACCAGGCTGATATGCTTGGAACAAACTGCATCGAAAAGATGCTATGACGTAGAACATGTACACTTACGAATTTCATCCAGAACTAAACCAGCCTATTTTCCCACGAACCTTTTTGATCTGGATTTTTGAGGATATTTCCGAATGAATGAATTGTTAAAAGAGTGAATGAATGATTGTATAAATGAATAAGTGAATGAATATGTATAAACCGTTAAAAATGATATGTTTGAAGTAATTAAGAACTAAAGTTAAATCATAAAGAGAGAGAGAGCTAAATTATCAATTTGATATTGGTGGATACGGGAAAGCATGCTTGCATATTTCTAGACGGAACTTCTAATTAAACTGTGCAACACGAAAACTGTCCTTTGGATGAAAATGTCTGTTTCTTATGTATTTTTGGCTAAAAATTACGAATCTGCAATTAATTTTTGCCTATCACGTACCATTTTCTCAAAATTCCACATTTTAGCTTTTTACTTATTTTCTGGATAAAAGTGCATCTTTTCGTAATTTATCAACTTAATTTATTGTAAATTATATCTTTTTCATTGACAGTGAGATCGTTGCCATTCTAGAGACCTTTTTAATGAACTTGGGTTACTTTAGTGACATTTTTGGCAACAAAAGCTCTATCTACTTCTCGAAGTTTCAAGTCTTTTACAAGACTACAAAGGCATTTTGTAGACTATTTCGTGGAGTAAGAAAAAATAGCATTCTTCTGTGATGTGAATGTACTATTTCAAGTATTAGGACATGAGCACAATTCAGCAGAGTAGCGCTTGTTTATCAGTGCTCCTCCATCGAAGTGTTTTTTTCCTATTCATTCCTGTAGCATATTCTGCAAACACAAAGGAAATTTTAAAATTATGAGTGGCAAAACATATCAAATGAGCCACTTGTAAATCTACAATGTGCCTTTTTTCCACAATTGCGCCTTAAACTTGGTTGATCGAAATATTTGTAAAAGCTCTGGCCAGAGAAGGAGTGACTTTCTTGCATCTCAGGAACAAATTCAATAATTTAAGTGAGGCAAAAATAGAAGAAAGGATTTTTATTGGCCCACACTTTCAGGAAGTACTTTCATAATGAAAACTATGAAAACAAACAGTCAGAAGCCGAAAAATCCGCCTGGCTGGCCTTTAAATCAGTGTGCTCAGGTTTATTTGGAAATGAGAAATCTGAAAACTACGAAAATCTTGTTGGCGACATGATAAAACGCTTTTGTATTATTAGGTTGCCATATGTCATTAAAACTACACTTTTTGGACTTCCATATATACTTATTTCCTCAAAACCTTGGCGCAATTGGTAAAGAGCATGGGGAAAGGTTTCATCAGTACATTTCTGTGTTTGAAAAGCGTTTCAGTGGTCGATGGAATGGAAGTAGGAATTGAATATTGCTGATCTGTTATCAGGGCACACCAACAGATGCCTACAAGATGAAACGGCCCGAAAAAATCCTTTTAGTGTTTGTGTTTTCAATAAGTAAACCTCAGTTGCATTCTTCTATAGCCAAATTGTATAAATATGAAAAGTGGGTCTCCAGCAAAAACGGTACGTGATGGACTATTTTAGTTTGGATATTTAAATCAAGCACCTTTTGTTTATATAGAATCACATAGTTTTATCTAAAGGACCAAAAAAAAAGTTCAAATTTGTTGCACAGTGTTATTAGAGATAACACACAACTACCAGGGAAGAAAGATGTCAAAACTGTTTCAATTTAATAAACTGATAAAAAAAAAAGCACGTTTTCAGTAACGGCTGCTAATGTAAAACTAAAAAGATGGTTTTTCAGTTATACAAAATTGATATAACCCTGCAGTTGAAATCGGATTCTCAATTTTTTTGAAATTCCTCCTGCAGAAGGGAAATTTGTTGGGAGTAAATATCAACGAATTTATTACGGCCGATATTGCGAAATTTTTCATTCTCTTTTGAAAATTCAAATGGAAGAGTAATATTATTAAAAATATAAGTGATTTAATGGAGAAGTAATTGTTCGTAGCAAAAACAATGTGAATTGTACGATACAAAACTGCAAAATTGTCCAAGGTGAAAGGGCTAATTTAGATAAAAAACAAAAGTCCTTCAATCAGTGTTACAAAAGAAAGAAAAACTACTTATTAACTTAGAATTTCGTCAATGAAATGATTTCTCAGACAATAAACACACATGCCACCTCTCCTGACAAGTAAAGGGCCTGCAAAAGCAAAATAATAGTCTGCACTGCCCAATTGTTTGCGCTAATTGATTTTTCAAAAAACCATTAAATAAAGTATCAAAATGGTCAATTAATTTAACATTAACTCTGAAAAAAAAGCAAAGTGTCTCACTATAAAATTATACATCAAATAATGCAAATAACTGACTTGTAACGGTATATTTTTCGCATACTGTGAGCATTAGTGTTTAGCTAACTTTTGTTACGTTAGTTACACCACTTGTTTTAGAAAAGCGTCAATAAATTAATGGTGTTAATTATTAACCAATATAGAACTGCGAGGTTTTCAAACCTTATAGCCACATGTATTTGCATAATAAATTACAAGTATTTCTGCCGTTAAAATTTAGAAAATTTAATTTGAAATTAAGCAATTTTCAGGAGGTAAATAAAAATGTTATGTTAGTCACACTGCTGAAATTTAGCTCAATTATTTAAATGTACAAAAATTTTAATTTTATTTCAGAATAAATGTGTTACACTGACTTGTATTATATAATGTCCAAAAAGTATTACGCTTTGCTATAGTTCTTTTGTGGTATTTTATTGCAAAGTTCCTTTAACAAAAACCTGTCTAATGTTACGTTAGTCTTAATGCAGTGACCCACTAGACGATACTATTACAGTTAGTTTCGTTTTTCATACCTTGAAGTCGCTAATAAGTTTTGTAAACGTCCTGATAGCCGGGTATACATGGTCGAAGTTTTTTTTTAGAATTCCAATTCCTTTCAGAATTGTTATATGTATTATGCCAGCGTTACTCAACCTTTCAGTATTCGCGGCCCAATTTTCTATCATAATTTCATCACGCCCCCCCCCCCTCCTTTCCATAAAATGTAGACAACAATAATGTATATTGAGTACTCATTATGTTTTTGAATTATTTTTAACTAACTGCAAAAACAAGAGTAAAAACAAGTAATTTAGTAATAAAATTAATTTAGTAATACATCACTATTTGAGTTTTGGGCAAGAGTATCGCATGATTTTTCTGCACTAAAAACAAGGGCGTTTTGCGTTCTACTACCATTTCAACATCCTCAACAACTTTTGGGAAATTAGATTTTCTGCTGTGACTCCTTTGAAGACAAACTATAGATCTCAGCTAAATGTAGAAACAACTGAGAGTGGCTATTTCTAATATTAAGCCTTCCTTCGAAAAACTTTGCTTTGAAAGACAGGCCCAAGGAAGTCACTAATAATTATTAAATTTGTTTTTAAGTTAGTATGTTTTGATTAAGGAAGTTTTAATTTAGTAATTTGGTTTACTTTAATAGGTTATTAAATATGTCGAAATGTATTTGGTTTTCTATGTGTATGTGTGCTTTCCTTTCAGTCAGTTAATCAATTTTTTAAAGTAGTATTTTCTCTTGGATATTCTCGCGCCCCTCTAGGGGGCGCGCCCTAAAGGAAATATTTTTCCTTTACCCCTTTCGAGCCTACTTTCTGAATGAATGAATGAATAAATATATGAATGAGTTAATAAATGAATGAGTAAACGAATGACTGAATGAATGAAAGAATGAATGAGTGAGTGAATGAATGTGTATTATCCGTTGCAAAAGGGTATATTTGAAGTAATTAAGAACTAAGGCTAAATGAGAAAGAGAGAGAGAGATAGCTGGATTATAAATTTATATTTAGTGTATGCGGGAAAGTAGACTCATATAGTTCTAGACTTCTTGTTTAGAAATCGAAATGGTTTAACCTTTCGACCATCGGCGTTCAAATGGTGAGAGCTAAACTATACCCGGAGTAATACATCGAAATAGTAGAAAACAAATGGCATTCTAAATATCGAATAGAAAAAGTCCGCCCAAAAATAGGTTTGACTATCATTCGTTAAACTACTTCAAGTTTTTCGTAATTTCTTACGAAGTACCCTGGGTTTGTTAAAATTACTTACTTTTGTCCAATAGCTAGAATTTCAAACTTTCAGCAATGGTAAGCAGTCCCTAAAGCGGCAAAATGTATCGTTAAACATAGCAAAAAATGTTTGAATATTTCCGGCTGACAATTTGGATATCCACTTGAATTCAGAATTAATACTTCTCCAGATTTAATTTTCATCGGAATATAACATTGTTTCAAACCAAAAATGTTTTAAATAGGAAATTTCACAATTGAAAAATATTAAATTAATATTTTCAGTCACATAAAACACATTCTCACGGCTGGGTTTGTTCATAATTTCATATAAAAAAGCAAACAGTGGCGTAACCATGTTAGCTTAGATACTACAATCAAAGACATCAGAAAACATTTTAATATTATAAGGTAGTTTTTTTTAAATTTAAATTTAAAAGTGATGCTAATTTTAATATGAAAAAAACCCTTAACAAAATATGTTGGTATTTTGTAATGTATGTTGTTCCTGACAAATTGACAGGCTCCTTGTGTCTCCAGTGTAAATAGTATTCAAATAAAAAAAAGTGCTTCGTTGTTTTTTTTTTGGGACTGTACAATAGGGTGGAGTAAAAAAACTTGTTTTTTAAATTTTTTTATTAGCTAGACTATGGAAACTGTTCCATTTGTCAATACTACGAATCCTGCAAAAAAAAAATTTTTTCTGTCAACTCTTTGATCTGCCTTCGTCTTGCTGAAAAATTACCATTTTAACGTTCCATGCCCAAACGGTACATTAAAACGCCGCAAACTTTGAACGCCGTACAAAATATTTTATTTACTTTATCTCGATGGTAATTATTAGTTACTAATTAACATTACCAATGCTAACTATTTCTTGTTATTTACGCTATGGCATTAGCAGTTCTAATGAACAAAAAAAAAGGCTATTTTCCCGCTTCTATGAGAAGGTTCTTTTATTTAGCTATACATAATAGGTTTACATTTTTATGAATTTTTAGTGTGATTCAGTCAAATTTCCGTATGGGTGGTGTGTGTTGAGGCTTATTACATTATTATTATATTACAAAACGGAACTTCCTATTCGAAATGATCGGGATTGAACTACTCCAGGTTTCTATTCGATTGGGATCGAATTAATTACGAAGTTCTTAATCTGTTCAACACTGAATGGCATTATGTTGTTTAGTATAAACTTTTGCTTTTATTTTAACTTCAAAAAGCACATTTTATGTGATATATAACAGCAAGGATCAAATTTTGAAGCAAGTTCCGTGTGATGACAACAAATAGCAATGAGAAACCCACATGGAAGACCATATAAGCATTATCACATGCTGATGTGATCGGCGTCAGCTGTAGTGGCTGCTATTTCTGCTCTATACCCCTGCGCAACCTTTTTCTGGCACTGGATGGCACAACTAGGGGTCCACGTAGATTTCTCGAGGAATCGGAAAGCGACTGGGGACGGACGTGTAGCGATCAGCCTGTCTCTTTATTTGAAATTACCGTGCGGCTGTCCAAAGTTGATCCGAAGAAGTTGAGCACAGATCAGCGATATTTCTTGAAAATGTACAATAGTATCCGCAGAGGTGAATGTAGTGTCAATCTGGCAATGAAAAACCATGGTCATCAGTCCCGATGGGATAACTACCATCAATTGAATCCTCCGATTATATGCAAGTGAGACGGACCCGTCAGACACTGTTAGAAATTTCATCATGAAATTACGGTTAAATCACCGGCAGCAGTCTTTCCATCTAATTCACTGTTAAATTTACGGTTTGGAACATTTTTCTATCTTTACGGGATCTAAACCATTTCCAATCAGCTTGGTTAAAAAGCCGTAAATACAAAAATTTACGGTTTTATAACCATTTAAAAATGGTTTCAAAACAAAATCTTGACCGTGTTTGAACCATTTCGAGGCGTAGAAACCGTAAACGAAGTGCTTGGGACTCGAACCCTGGGTGTGTAGTGTACTATCCTCACTACGTACAGCAGGCGTTTATGTATCAATAAATCTTCTTTTCCAACAAGTAATGTGCATTAAAATTGAAATTTTACTTTTTAATTGGATCCAAACTCATTTTTGGCCTAAATTTATTGTATATTGGCGAAAATCATTCTATTTGCTGCAAAAATTAAAATACAAGCAAGCTTCAGCAGCTCAAATTATGGGTTCGCTCACTCGCAAACAGTTCGGGAATCCGATGCCTCCAATTTTTGATTTACGTGTGTATGTGTTTCTATTTAGTAGCCACTGCTTAAGCCACTTTTTTTTTCTTCTTTTTTTATGTACACATGCAGATTTGAAGTGATAAATCTTTATTCATATTTTAACGACAACGTACGACCGCTAAGGTTTCGCAACCAAGATGGACGTCCGATTCTTATTGAGCCCTTGAAGATTACGGTTAGTTAAACGTTCTTTAGGATTAAAAAGAGAATAAACAATTTTTTTTCACAATCAGCGGTTTGCGTACCATCTTTTTAATGCTTATTTAACTGTTGTAATTAAATATGGTAAAATAACAATCAAATAAATGGTTGTTTTACTATTTTCTTACGGAAATTTTTAACAGTGGAGAATTTAAAAACATTCGTTACGTTTATTATTTGTGTATATGCTCCAACGTGGTTCGCCGTAAAAGCCCACTGGTCATGCAAAGATGGAGCTAGGCACCTTCACCAGATGGTCATTAGGTCACGATACCTCAGTCATAAGCGCAAGAAAATAGTTGACCCTGTCATTCATCACAATACATGCTTTGCTCACCCCGAGAATATGATGCCTAGCCATGTTGACGGACCAGCAGCCACACATACGTGAGCTGGACATGCAATGGGGGATGGATGAAGGACAGAGCTGCGGCAGACCCCAGATACGGTGGTGATGGTTAACATATAAAATATAAGCCAATGACAGACACTGAACTCAGGGATCTCATTACAAAAGAGATGACTCCAACTATCAGCATCTCAAAATTTCCCAATCTTACACAGGCTGTAGAAAGACACGTGAAGCTGGTGACCGAGGTGGTGAAAGCTGTTTGAAGGGCGGATATCGCGTGATGTCTTTGTTCGTGCCCGTATTCTTCTCGACAGTTAATGCTCACGTTCGAGTGAAAAGGTAAATTCTCTCATTTCACTTTGTAACTGTTTGTATTTCAATGTGCGAGTATTAAGTAAGTTTTAATGTGCCTGAACTGAACAACAGTTTTCCTGAAATATCGAAAAATTTGGGAAGGAAGATCAAAATATTTTTCAAAGGTATTGAAATTTGTACCTTATGTATTATAAAGGTATTATATTTGTACGTTAATCTATTGGAACATTTTGGCATATATAGCTATTTAAAATTTACAAAAAAAGTCGCCCGTTTTCACTCCACCCTACTGTATAATCTTTCCATGTCTGTGGAAAGTACTTACCACCAAATACATTGCTTTTAACGCGGGAGGCATCCTTCGCCCCCTAGGAAGAGCAGAAAAACCAATTGAACCTTACTCAATAATTTTAATAAATTTCTATTCATATAAACCAATCTCAATACAAAAATGTCTTAATTGACTACTACTAGAGAAAAAAAACCTGCCCACTAAAAGATTAAATATAACATTAAAGAAAACCAACAGAAAGGCATTAAACATGCTTTTCATGTACTGTAATGTAAATTTAACTGTCAACTTTTACTTCCTTTTTGAAACTTTTTATGAAAACTAATTTGGAATAAAGTTTCTAAACATTGAGGTTTAAATATTTTATCAATATTTCATATCAAAAATTCTAATAATTCAATTGTCAATATTCATGACATAAAATGAAAACATAATTAGCTTGAAATCAATGCATGAAATGTCTGTACAATATTTATTGCATGAAGCACTTGTCATAGGTCAGAAATTTAAACCATATGGCAATAAGCAAGTTTAAATTAAGTAAATATTTTAATGCATTTCATAGAAACATTAAAAACCAAAGTTTTGAACAGCACCTCTTTTTAGAAAATAATAATAATAATTAATAAATAAATTTCTCAAGTTCCGTAGTAACTTTTTACAGATGAAACAATAAATGCTTATAATTTTGCATAAGATAAAAAAAGAAAAGGTTACAAACACCAATATGAAGATGAAAACTTGTACCGTCAACCGGGCCATATCGGGGTGAATCTGGCCACTTTTCAAATGTTAGTTTGTATCATTTCTGACAAAACTGACCTGAGAGCAAATGTAAGGGATAAACCTTTAACTCAATACGTCTTTTGCGCTGCCAAGCTTCAGAAATGATACAAACTAACATTTGAAAAGTGGCCAAATTAACCCCGGATATGGCAAAGGTATTTAAGTATCGCCTTAACCATTTGATGATTAAAATTGTTTTGCAAGACATGATAAAAAATATTTAAAATCTACTTCCAATAAATATATTACACACATAATATATTCAATACGTTCAATGCCATTTGAGGTAGAATTTGACAAAATGTGCATGACAGTCATAGGATTAATAAAAATTAAGTTACAAATTTTCTTGTAATAATTTTAAAACATGACTTATAAAAGATGTATACAGTGATAATAGTACACATAACATCACTTTAAATTGCACATTATTCAAGAAAAAAATTATTTTTATCTATGTTATTTATTTCAAACACCATGTATATAAACACTTGAATAAGATGTTACATTCTTAAGAGCAAAATTATTTCGTAGTTAAAATATCAAAAAATCAAATTTGATTCGGAATATAGTTGTATTTACTATTCACGTAATGTAACCTGGGACGGGGGGGGGGGGGGATTATCCTAATAAAACATTGAGCCATTTTGTGTAAAGCAAAAACTATCGGTAAAGAAAAGTACCTAATTTATAAAAGACAACTAAAGATAGTTGTTTATAAAAGGTAAAAATTATTTATGAATGCAAAAAAGTAACCTGATTATACAAGATAAATTTGTTAACATGCCTTACACTACTCATATTTTTATTTAGTGGGATATATGATAATTAATATTAAAAATTATTTTTCATGCATTTAACTTAGAGAAAATAAAGTTAAGGCTAATAATTTATAATCACCTCTGATTTATTTTTAGTAATTATTAGTTTGATTTTGTTATTCCTTTGTTCTTAAATAATATGAACTTACATGCATAAGCTTCAAAAACTTTAAAAGAAAACCCCCCTTAGAATGGGAGTCTTAATCAATATAATATATTAATAGCCTTAACGAGTTTAAATGCTCAGACAGAAAACTTATTATTCGTAAAATTTACATTAACATTTTATTAGAACATTTGCTACAATGTTAAAAAACATACGTAGAATATGACTGGGAAGAAAACTCCCAATGTTTAGTAATAGTCATGCCATGGGCTATATCACAGAAATAAATTTTATACTTTATTGAAATGCTGGAATATATAATAATCATGCTATTTGTTATGAGATAAAAAAAATTGAACTGAATTATTAGGGGTTTAATATAACAACATATTAGAAGATAATGTCTTCTATTATCACAAAATTAATGTAATTTGATTTGTTAAAGGAGAGGGGGGGGGGATTATTTTAAAGAGGAAGAATACTATTTTAAAGAGAAGAAAAAGTAATTATGCAACAATACCATGTTCTACACGATATTTAAACAATATTTCATAACTCCATCTGAATGGAAAACAAATCGGTTCTTTCATAGTTAAAAAATCATTAGTTACATTATGAAAATAATATTTCTTTCAGCAAATTTTGGTATCTGGGGGGGGGGGGGGAGCATAATAGCAGAAAACATTTCAAAGCTAAATATTGTCATGATGCAATAAAATGTACATTTTTTTAACCTAAAATAACCAGTTGAAGCTTCTACACTATTATGCCATTTGAATTCCTGACTGCTTCAATTTCAACCAAGTTCTAATGCAGTTTTCATCGTTTTATATAAAAATTACAGCATTAAAAAGCTTTGACAAAGTATATTTCATATTAATTGTCGTTGTCTTTGTATCACGTTTCAGTTTGATTTAAGTAGAAAATTTATTGACACACTCAAAAAGCAAAATAACCAAAATATAGTCACAACAAGGCCAAATATATACAACATTTTTTGCACATCTGCAACAAATTATTTGAACATCTGTCAGCATCTAATAAATTTATATTCTAACGACTAGTTTCATATATCATAATCTTTTCCATCGATTTAAAATGAAATATGTTTATATTCAGTCGTTTGAATATACTAATTTTAAGTGTGAAAAAAAGAAACCTTCACACAAAATGTGATACTCTAATTTCTAAATCAAAAACATATAAGCTAAAGAAGAAGAAAATTAAAATAATTTTGGAGTAAAATATGCAGCAGTGTTACATTTTCTAAGTGTATAAAATTAACAAATGGAGAGCACTATGATAAAGCCTTTGTTAAACATCTTATTTTGTAACTTAACTAGCTTAAAATTTCACTAAAATTACATAAATTACGCAATTTGGTGTAGAAGTGATAAATTCACTGATTATTTTTATCAGTTGACTAATATAAACGTTTTCATATGATATAAGAACTTGTAAAACAATGTTCATAATCAAACATATATTTCATTTAAAACAAAATTAAACCTCTACTTCGATTTACAAAATTATCAATGTAGATGCATGTTTTACTTCCTGTTTTGAAGTAGTCAATATGAAATGACAAGCAACTAAAATTTAATTGAAGCATGAATACAAAAGTACATGATATTAATGTTCCTGCTCTAAAAAGAACATTAATAGTAACTTACTCTTGACAACACACTAATAGACACTGAATAAGAGCAAAATACATTTAGATAAATGTGAATAAATTAAGTGCAAATGCTATTATGGAAAGGTAGTTCTGAGAACATTCATTGAAACAGCGTAAGACACAAATACTTCATATGTTTTACATAGAAGCTAAAATACGTATTAGCAAGCTATGCATATAACGAAACACATCGATTAATAAACATTTATTTAGCTTAACATGATTAAGCTGAATTTTTCATGCATGCAAAAATATAAGGCACAGCCGTTGGGTGCATACATAAAGTTATAACTTTTTACTCTTCTTTATACAAATGGACAGATTAATTATTCAACGAAAGCATAAACGGCGAGACAAATGAAAATTATACACAAATCTGAATCTAAGAGAAAACTGATAAATCAAAAGTGCACGTCAAAATAGATTTACTTTCTTTTACATATATGAAAGAGAGTACTTTTATAGCTATATATGTATGTAAAAATACAACATTCAATTAATATAAATACATAATTATTTGATAGACAATTACTGTCACTAAATTAGAGAAAAATGTGACCAAGTTAAAACTGTTCATAAATATTTGTTTAAAACAATCTCATACACACACATATAATATATATATATGTATATATAAATAGTTGCAACACCAAGAAAGAATAATGCAAACTAATCAAAATTACATGAAAATGTCTAATTAAATTAAAATTATGAAGGTTGGCGTAGGTAAAAAGTTGTTTTATAATTATTGATGTGAACTATTTGTATGCCACATCACCCAACCACTCTGAACCCATATTACCAACCACGTGTAATGAACATTTGATGCATGTTCATGGTGCCATGACAATGATGCAGGTTTTTCGTCGAGTGAGCAACATAGTTTGAATGGGACTGAATAATTGTTGAAAGTAAACTTTTGAAAGTAGCCTTTTTAACGAAAATTCACATTGGCCATGACGCCAGAATAGTGATATGTACTCGTATGTAGAAGAGCTGAATAGAACAGAATGAGTAGGCCATGAGAGAAAGTTAGCGCGGGCAGACACATCATCTGCACAAACAGCACTGTCGTACACATGATTTTTATAAATTGGTAAAATCTTGGAACAGATTTATAAATGTATCAATGCAGCATAATAAATATATCGTACAGTTCAATAATGTCTGCTGTACAATGATTTGCAAGCAACAACTCCTGCTCGGAGGATTATCATCTATGCTTCCAAGTGCAACTACCCAACATCATAAGCAGCACGCTGACTGGAAACAAATCATCTTTCGAACTTAATGAACCAAAGATGATTAAGATGATGATTTTAGTGTGGGAGGTTTATGGGGCTTCGGACACATATACAGAGCTGAGTATAATCTCTAGTGTTCGCAATACCGGTAAACCGAATACCGGTATTTCGTGTTAATTTGCAATTTCGTAAAACCGGCATTTACTAAGATAACATACCGGTATTTTCGTCATTAGTTATCAATAATAAATATTTTTTCAACTAAAGAGATATTAATTTAACTTATTTGACCTCAGTTGTTATTTTTAAATCAATCATGTGAAGCCAAAAGTTACCTTGAAAAACGTTACTTAGCAGAGTAGCAGTAAAAGCGTCCGATGAATATAAACTAAGATATTTTTGTCACTAGATGGTGAGATAAATCATCACATTTTCGTACATTTATGTGCGCCATGATTTTCTTTCTTTCACGTCATTTGTTTAGGTACTTTCTCTCATCAGGCTATTGCACTTACTGCTAAGTAAAACTTCATTTCAAGTATCTGTAACAAATGTATTATAATTGCAGCGTTGGTTTATGTTGATTTTTTATTAAATCTTTGTTCCAATTATGTTGAATTTCGAGGAAAACTTTTTCTGTTTACGTAACATACGGTAATTTTTCGCTGTTATTGGTTTGTTATTCTGCATCGTTATCCCTACGCTTGGCCAATTAATGTCTCGTTTCTTTCTGAGCTTTTGTCTGTAATTTGTCTCCCGTCAATTGAGTTTTTACTAAATAGTAGCAACCATTATGAACATTATCAGTTGCAAATATTTGGCGTATAACCATGATTTTGTGATATGTATCCATACGTTTAATTATATGCTTTTGTCTCTTTATCTGCGTAGTGTTAAATTTAAGAGAGAAGCTGTAGTGAAATTGTGTGTTACTGTTTTAAATGTTTGAACACTTAGATATGTTTTTAATTGGTAAGTTATTTTTTCCACAAAAATACAACTTGTATTATAATTTACCGTTCGAAATATATATAATTGTTCCACATACCGTAATGATTCGTTTTTTTTCATAATAAAATTGCTTATATTATTTGAGTTTATACAATTTTTGTACGAAGCTAAGAATACGTGATGAAACAAATATATTTGTTTTTTTTTTTTTTTGGAAAATTGCTAATACCGGTATTCCGGTTTAATGTACAAAAAAATACCGAATACTAGTACTGTATTTTCGGTTTAGTATTATAAACACTAATAATCTCCTATTTTGCTATCCAGCACCATGCAAAGCAAATTGTTATTATGGTTTAGGGTGTCGTTTAATATCATAGATATCGCCACCTGATACATGTTCCTTCCTCAGCAAGTGTTACATCAGGACATTTTCATGGAACCAGCGGTTTTCAGTATATTTCAGCTCATCTCTGTCTCTGAGTACGTGCTGCTAGATGAGTACAGGTCTTTCGGTGCATGACTTAGCTGCTTCTTCCACAGCCTTCTCCCATTCTTTGTATTTAAATCTGTTATATTTAAGTACAAGGAAAATACATACAAAAAATAGGTGATGGGAGTCATAAACAATGACTTTTTTAGAGTAAATGGTGGACACAAAAGGACACTAGAGACATTTCTTTTTATCTTTTATGTTTACAAATTATCTCGCTCTTTCTTTTTGTACTGCTGTAAAAGTAAGTAGTAATTGGTGAAGTAACTTTTATTAATTTCTGATCATTCCTTCTTGGTGTTGTAATTTTAACAAACAATAGTTATTATATACATATGCATATGTGTGTGCGTGTGAGTGCACATCATGTTATTCTTGAAGTAATGACTTTTAATTCTCCTTATACGAAAAACTCCTTAAACGAAATAACCTATGGCGAAGATCCTGGTAAATTGAAAGAATTCAAAGAGTGGTTATGCTGTATATACATGCTTAGTGAGTATTTCTTCTTATATATACATAAATATTCAGGGATGATTCTGCATAAAAGAAAATTTCCTGATATTTTTTCGCAACATATTTTTAAAAATAGTGCGTAAAATCTATTCATTAAGGGGCATACATACATAATTCAGTTTGTTATGAGGGCTTTCAAGACTTTGAATAACTTTATCTACCATCTGCTTTTATACTCTAAAACTCATGACAGACTTTTTGTAATTTTCAGCATAGAAATCCAAAAGCTGATTTTGTAAGTTTTAGAACAGAAATCCAAACTGTTTTTGAAAATTTTAGAACAGAATTACCCAATATATAAGTTAAAATTTAATTCATATTAAATTATATTAAAATTTTAGAACATTAGTAAATTATAATCAGGATCTCGTGCTGACATGTTTATTTTTTCAATGGCCATTTTTTAAAAACTCAGACTGTTCCTAATTATGTTCTTTGTCTGTTATGTTTCTTTAGTGAATTTCGAATCATCGAGCCCTTAATTAAAAATTAAGTTTCCCAGAAAAGTTGTTTCTTTTGAAAATATATTTCAAGGCCACTCTCTACACCATCAATGCATGCTTAAATCTCAATGATTTGGATATTGATATTTCTTTACGGTGATTTTATATAGTTATTTCTCTCACTGGCTATAAAATAGCAATTAATGTATAATATTTCTTTGAAATCAGTGGTAGAAGGACTTAATAAATTCTCGAAAACATGCTTCTGAATTTTTTTGAAGATTTGCCCATGATCATTTAAAAAATTGATGTGCATGCATACATAATTTTTACTGTTCAACTAATTAATCAAAAAAATCAATGAGTGGTTAAATCCCAAAAAGAAAACATAAGAGGAAAAAATTAATTTTATGAAAACAATGTAATAAAATATTTGCTCAACAAAAAAAAAAAAAGATTCAAAGTTTTAATCACTTGTTTTCTGGTATTAGTAAATGAAAATACAAAATCTGAGCTGTCAACTTGAATATTCTGTCCCTCATAAGAGGTAAGTGGCTCATCAACCAACAATGAACAAAGTGATGTAACCATAACATTAAATGTAATGTTTCTTCCAGACAGTCCTCTGTTCAGATAGCTGCATAGTTCATTTAACGATGGTGCCAGCCCATTATATACACTAGCTGAATTAAATAGTAACAACTCACTTATATACAATATATGACAATTAAAAAAATAGTTCTTTTTTAGAAAATTATCATAAGCATGTAGTCTTTCATGATTAAAGAAAGAGATTAAAAATTTAACAATATACAATGATTTTTTTTTCAATCATTCCCAAGAGGTCAAGTGCATTAAGGACGGATGTGAGGGCTACATACTGGAAGAAAGCAATAAGTTACTTTAAAAAGTGGGCGATTATGAGTAGTGTGTATATTACCAAAAACAAGATACTACAAAATGACATTCATATTTTTTTGTAAAATCAAATGTCATGCATTAATTAAAATACGATGAAACTAATGAATTTATGTGAAAAATGCAATAAGTATTTCATGCTAAAGATGCCATAATTAAGATAAAAATGCAAACGTGAGGGAAAAGGTAGAAACTGGTTTTCTAAAGTACTAAGCTTACTAGATCATTGACAAGAGTATCCGGTTTGAAGAAGATAATCAAGATGCCACCTAATCAGTTAGACACATTCTCCCACACCTAACTTAAATATTAGTTTAGGTTTTGATCATTAATTCTGAAAACTTGCCAAAGATTTATTTTAAAGGGTATAACAGCTTTTCTCCAAAATTCAATCAGAAAATGATTTAATGTTCTGTAAAGTGGAGTAACTTGGTAATTGTGAATAGTGATTCGAAGTAAGTGCTCTATTTTTATTTTTATTTTAAATGATATCACAGCCACCGAGCCGCAACGGAAAGAGAGAGAGAGAGAGAGAGAGAGAGGCCATTCGAAGTACGTGCTCTATTTTTATTTTTATTTTAAATGATATCACAGCCACCGAGCCGCAACGGAAAGAGAGAGAGGCCATTCCAAGCCCAGTAAAATTAGCATATTTTTTTGAATATATTTTATGTTCATATCAAGCATATGAAATAAAGTAGTATTCAAAACTGTTATAAGCATTGTATTTATTAAACTATAACACTTCTTTAATGACGGTGAAAATAAAGCTTTTTTACTTAACCATTTGAATTTTTTACCTGAACGGTGTTTGGGCAAAACCGCTAAGCACTTAATGACCTAAATAGAGTACAAAACCTGAAAAGACTTTAACTAATTAAAGTAAACCATAAGAGAGATATATCAAGAAACAAAAAAGGCCAGAGATCTGTTTTATTCAAACAAAAGGGGAGGGGGCAACTTCAGTTCCGGAGGGCTTTTAGCATTGCCAAAATTTGATACATTCAAATATGTTAAATTAAGTTGTAATTAAATAACTTTCATTTCCCCAAAGTTTTAACTTCCCTATTACTTTTCATACATGACTTATTAACTTTTCAAAAAGTCATTTGTATTAATTTTCACAATAGGAGAAATGTTTCAAGGCATCTTATTTATGAATAGATAATACAAAAAGAAATTACCTAAAAAGTGATAAAGATATGCCATTATAATAGAAACTACTTTGAAAAATGCACTTGAAAAAGTTAATTTTCAGAAATTGTTGGAGGCCTGCTCAAATCATTTGAAGAAATCTTCCGCAAACAATTTCAGGATTACTAATAAACTTAGCTATAAAAAGGAGTGCGAGCCCGATGATATTTCTGCCGATGGCAAATCCGCTTTCCCTTAAAATGCAAAGCAATGTTAGAAAGCCTTTTTAAGTTAATCAATATGAATGAAATGCAAGGTTCATTGTTGAAAATGTTCTTTAAAATAAAAATATCGGCACAGTACTCTTTCCGGAGGGAAAAAAATACATTTCATACGCTAGTTAAAATTCAACATTTTTTTTGCCCATAATATATTTCTTTAAAAACATAAATTTCTAAAATTGTATTCATAAACTAAAAAGTGAAAATAAAATGTTTTTTTTTTTTTTTTCTATTATCATCCATATAATAAAAATCTGTTTGCGTCTGTCTGTAACCACATTTCATCAAACTGTCAGTGTGTCAGTGGACGCGACAGGTACTAACGTATTAGGAATATGCTGGGGAAACCACAGCCTGGAAGCATCACTCAAAAGCTTTATCTGTCGGAAATAGGGTACCAAGACATTTTTCTAAAGACTGTCAGTGTGTCAGTTATCGAGGCAGGTAGCATTGTGTTAAGGGTATCCTGGGCCTGGGAATGGTATTCAACACGTTCTCATCCTTCGAGGGTTTTACCTGTAGAAGCCGCAAATTATGCTGCCCTTACCTGCTAATTATACATTACTAAACCATGCAATGGATTATTGTTAAATTATGATTTTGTTAGCGTTTCATTTTTTTATTCTCAAGAAAGAAACTCCACGTACTACGGGAGACTGGTAAGCTTAACAAAGACGGAGGCTGGCGAGCGAAACAAGCAAGGGGCGCAGCCCTCTACTCTATGTAATAAAAATCAATTCTCGTCTGTCTGTCTGTAACCACATCTCCTCCAGATTGTTAATGCGTCAGGGAGCGGAACGATTACCAATGTATTAGGGACATGCTGGGGAAGCCATATAGCCCGGTCGCATCTCTCGAAAGCTTTACCTGTCAGAGGTAGGGCACCAACCACATGTTCTCTCGACTGCCTTATATCAGGTATTGAAGCAGGTACTATTGTGTTATGGGTAAGCTGGGAAAGCTATTCAACACGTTATCATCCTTCAACGCATAACAAAATCCCTTAATTTATAACTGTTTTATATCAATAAAATACATGTATGTTTACTCGGGATTTTAAAAATCTTCTATATTACCTATTCCTAGTTATTACTAATAGAGGAAATGTACCCAAATCAACCCACCTAAGAGTAACTTGATTACGATCTTGCAATCATTTTCTGAAACATAATAAGTTTCAAAACAATTATTCTTGTATACACAAATTATCGAAACATATTTTTAGCAACGTAATTTGTAGTTTAAAATGGTAATATATAGGGATGTAACGAATATTCGGCTGGCAGAATAATCATTTCATCACCAAGCCGAATATTGATGGATTATTCGTCCGAATAGTTCTGATGCAGTAGAAATGTAAAAAAATAAAGAAATTAGTAGATTTTAAACATTTAAAATTGTATTATAATTATTGCAAAATAATACATTAGTTTATAGTTTTAAAGAATAAAAATAATTTAGAAAAAAACTACTTTTTTTAAACCTAGTTTTAGGCTTGACTGAGCAAAAACAGATTTTAAAGTTGTAATATTTTATTTTAAATTTAGCATTTGCTCCCAAAGCTGGCAAGAGTTAATTATTATATATGAAAAATTAATTTTGTTATTATTAACAAAGTGGAAGTCAGACTTTGTTCGGGTAGACTGATTTTTTGCGCATATTGGGTAAGAGAGAAATGTGAAAAGCCTAGAATATATCATGAATATTTAGATAGCATAAGTTATTGGGGTTTTTGAAAGTAAAAATACATTCCAGTTAAGTGTATTAAATTTTAATAGATCGTTTAAAGATAGGTTTGTAAAAAAAACCCATAAAATAAAAATATTAACTTTTATAACTTCTAAAATATCTTCATAAAACAGTTTTGAGCAAGGTTCAATAGTAGTTCTTTCATTTGAATTAACTAATTAGCAAAATAATGCTAATGCTTACTACCATAAAACCTGTCATTGCTATTCCACCTGTGGGTGAAATTCTTAGTTTTATTACATTCAGAACAGTAGAGAAAATAGATTAATTTTAAACAGTTTTTAATTCTTAACAAACATAATTAAATCATACATCATAGATTGTGTGATATTGGTGTTTGACTTTGTCAATAAGTTTAAATTTGTCAAATACTTTCTATTACAACGATTTTCTAGAAATTTTAATATTCGGTATTCGGACTAAGACATTGGCCGAATACTCGGCTTCGGCCTATTCGGCCTAGAAGAAATGGCCGAATATTCGGCTTCGGCCTGGGAGAAGTGGCCGAATATTCGGTATTCGGCTATTCGGCCAAATCACTATTTGTTACATCCCTAGTAATATAATAAAGATAGTCTATGCAAAAATATCAATAATATGTACTCAAGTCACTCCAGTTTACAATATGAGATTACATAAATTAGTACCAAAATTGCTTAACAAAAGCAGACTCAGTCTATTTTGGGGTAACCTAAAATGAGTCCACATATAAAATTACTTTTCTTCGAAATAAATTATTCCATAAAAAAGTAACTAAAATATTCCTTAAAATGGGAAAATTTCCTATTTTACATTACGTTGAAAATTTAGTTTGGCAAGTAATCTTCATAATGACATTTTGATGGAAAATATAGCATAACAGAAAATTTTTATTTCATTTACTTATTTAAACTGTCATACTTAACCAGTTATCTAAAAGTTCAAGAAAAATTAAGAAAGTTACATTATAAATTGTATTTAGTTGATATATATATATATATATTGTTATTACTGTTTTCAAAACACCATAATGTTAGGTGGAAAAAACACTAATATGTAACTTATTAAATAAAGAGGAGTGAATTTGAAGTAAATGAAAGCATGACTGTATAAAGGTCTCTAGCGTTAGTTAATTTATATTGAGGCACTTCCACATTTAACAGATTTTCATATAATTTTTCATATATCATCTTTGAAATATAAATATTAAGCATTAGGATCTTGCTTAAGCACACACACTAATTTCTATATATTATGTGAATAAAAGAGGCTGATTGCTCTATCATTTAATTTCAAGAGTTTTCTCTACACACATATAGTTCTAAACATGAATGCGTTATTAATATTTACTTAAATGTCCCATTATTTTCTGCTTATATATTACCTGATTTTTACAGAATTTATCTTACTATAGAGTTAGGTGCTAAACATGTGCACAAAGGATATGACCTCTAAATTTGAAGTGAGTGAAGACAACTGTTAAGCCATTTTGCTATTTTTATAATTAAAAATCAGAGGAGGACTGGCCAAATTTTTTTGTTATGTTATTTGACAATTCTCTTACGTTTTCTGTATTTGGGTTTTCTAAATATTCAGGATCAACATTTACATGCTCATGACAAATATCTTCGTTAGAAATCATTTCAATCCTGCAATTGTCGCATTCAGAGTCACAAGTAACATTTAAACTATCTAAACTTAGCAACTGATCGCTATCAAACACTCTACTACTTGCCCTAGAAGATACACTAGTATCATCCATATCACCATCTTCATCACAGGGATCATTAATGATTGAATTCAGATCGCTCAAAGCACCTTCAGCATCAGTCAGTCCATGCTCATTTAGCAATGAAGCATTTTCTAAATTGGGATCATCTGTACAATATTCATCTATCAATGGAATTTCAACAGATTTTTCATCATCACTTTCATCAGTTTCACTTTTTTCTAAGACTGATTTTTCAATACACTTATCAACAATTGACCTCAAGTCATTGTCACTCACTCCTTTAGATTGATCTTTTAGACATAAAGAGGATGAAGTATGAATTTTCTGGTTATTGTATGATTTTGCAGTTTTATGAGATATTTCTGGATGAAAAACTTTTGTAGAATATTTAGATGATTGTTCTAATACAGGGAAAACTTTTAGATCAAGTTTGCCATCTTGGTAATCTAGTGAAGGAACGAAAACACCTATTTTCTTTGGAACGTCATGTTCGCATAATTTAGTTTCTGAAGCATTATTGTTGTGGTAATCTTTGAAAGGCTTTGATACACACGATAAATCTTCAGAAACTTTATCGGATTTTATTTCTTCAGGAGCTGCACAAGTTGGTGATAAAATGTTCCCTGATTTTTGTAAATAATTTATACAATCATTAGATAAACTTCCTACATTTGACAGTTTAGCATTTTTTGAATGGGTGAATTCTGAACTATTTTGCAAGCATATGTCTGGAAAAATAAAATTATTAACTATACTTTGTTCATGAGACACAGGAGAAAATTCAGATTTTGATGGTAGAGAAAGGGAAGAACTTTTCTCCAGTTTTGACCTACTTTTCTTTCTTTTGGAGGATTTGGAAAATGGAGGAAAGTTTGTTTGTTCAAATACATTTGGTTCAACAAATGTTTCTCCATTGGTTGAAACTAAAACTTCCTGATTGCATCTGAAATTCTCCTTTTTCTCACCAGTGGTACCTTCTTCTGTTAAGTACATTTTTTTCAATTTTGACTGCAAGTCGTTTTCATTAGAATCAAAAGTTTTCTTATTTGAGATAAAGTGACTTGGTGATAAACCTACTTCTGGCAACCCTTGTTTAACTTTTGAGTGTTTTTGAGCATGCTCAGAATGTGGTTGAGCAAGAAGAGAAGTATCCCTATCTTTCTCTGACAGATGAACCCAAGGAACATCTGAGCAATGATCATAATACGCAGAGGAAGGGCTATCAGCATCTGTACGTGACATATCCGTACGTGCGTAGCTATCGCAAGAAGATATAGATGAGCGATTTGGCGAAGATGTATCAATAGAATTATTCCTTTCATGGTCTAGTAAACTTTCTCGACTGCTACTTATAGTGGTAACACTGGCATCAGTAGGAAAAGACTCAGCTGCATGAGTTTCATGCCCTTGTGGAGAAGAATGAGATGGAAAGCAAAGCATCTCTTCTGGTGGTGTGAGTACAACAGGGGTTTTGTTGGTAGGATGAGTTCTTTGATGTGTGTACATTTTGGAAGGCCTGTATACTTTGCTTGTGTATAAAGAAGCATTAGGACCCATTTTCTGCAATTTATCTTGCAGATCTTCTTTTGATTCCGGTAATGAAGAATCATGTTTCTGTTGCTCACCATCTTGAATTGTATTGTTGTTGCACCATGGTCTTATTTGAGAATGATTTTTTGTAGGAGCATTGCCAATGATTGGCTTAGGTTGATCATATAAGGCTGACTCCTTTTCAACAGGTAAACTAGATTGGTGAGTAGGTGGTTGCCATGGTGGAAGTTGCATCGTAGGCAGTCTAGGACTGCTTGTAGATAAAATCTCATTAACGTAGGACGTTTGGTATGCAAGAGATTTTTTACCACGTATACCAACATGTTCATTGTTAACAGAATTAGCAGCACTTAAGGAATTTTGTTTCATGACGGTTTGAACATCATTATTTTCTCTTTTCACAATTGATTCCTCAGAATGAATTATTTCTCCTGGCTCTTTTCGTCTCAAGAGAAAATATGTTGTCATGTCACCTTTACCTTTTACTTTTACAATTCCTCGACATTGGAAAACATATCCATCTTTCAGTAGCAAGTATACATCTTCTGTAACCTTGAGAAATATAAAACAAAGTAAGTCGGTAAGAAAAAGCAATTATAAGTATATATAGTAATAAGGCGTTTAAAAAAATAAGATTTAAAATTGAAGGGAATTAAGGTTTAATACGCATTAATACTTTAAATATATATGCTATCATAAAACCAAATCATATGTATTAGTGTATTGGATAAAATAAACATAATTTTTTTCCCTTATGCAACTGAATGATTTAAAACATACAAAATTCAATTCGATCTCACACTAAATATTTTTTTCCTACTGGACAGTTTTTCTTCTTAATTTGAATTGAAGAAAAAAAGCGAGATTAACATCAAATAATTTGTAAGGGAGCATATTTATAAAGTAAATTAGAGCTCAAAAATGTCTTGACCCTATTTACATGGCCGTTATTTTTGCTATCATTTTTTCATTTGCTATTTATTGATATAGAATAGATGTTAAAAATTCAGAATAGATATTGCACTTGAAACATGATTCTTATACATATTAAAATTTTTTTGCGTATAAACTGTTAGTATATTTAAAACATATTAACTTAGTGAATTCCTTTTTTTTCAGGGTAAGAGACTCCAAAGAAATATTACGTACTCTCAAGAATTATTGTACGTTAAAGTGAAAGTGGAAAATTATCACTTTGCGCCATGTATGGGGCAAAGTGAAAAATTGAAATATTTTCGTTATGACATAGTTTTCTATGGGATAATTAATCCTTTTCATTCGTATGTCGCCTTATTGTAGTTCCAATAACATGTGATGATTCACATTTACGAGTACAGAGGGTTATAAATACGTTTTATCAACCATGAATGATTAAATGAATGAACGATTGATAAAACATTTGAATGAATAAAGGAATTAATGAATATGCAAAAATAAATGATTAGTTAAAAGAATGAATGAAAAATTACTTAATACATGAATTAATAATGTAATGAATGAATAAATGAACGATAAATTTAGTTATTTGATGACCGATGTAGGGACACAGTGAAATTAACATGTTGACTACCAACCTACGAGATAATTCGTAGTAGGTGAACTTGTTGAGAGACCAAATTACAAGCTGTCTTGTTGTTGCCGACTTTTTTCATTTTTCAATACATTTATAGAAAGTTAGTAATTTTTACTTAATAAAGTGTTTTGTACAATATGTTTTAGTTAAATTAAACTATCGTCTGGAGATCCATAAACTACAAACAGCGCTGGCAGTCAGTGTGTCGGCAGTCAACGTGTTAAATATGTATTTCACTTTGCCCATATACACGGGACTAATTGTACTAAACATTTGAAACCTACGGAGAGCCAAACATAAAATAAAATAACACTGTACTGGAGATTAGTATGTCTTAATTAATATTTTAAATATTAATAATAGGGATTTTATCATTACATAATAGCAAAAAATTTTTGACTTGACACAAAATATTGCAACATGAGCATCAAATTTTGAAAATGGCTTGTCATACCATATCGCTTGATCTGTATAGTTAAGTCTTTTCTGACTGTAATCACCAATATGTTATGTAACATAGCTAAAATGTTATTAAATAGGTGGCCTTACAAACAGAGTAAATGTTTTACCATTCCACTTTGCTCATCATCCCCCTACAGGAGGAGGGATTGGAAAAAGCACTTTAAAGTTATTTTCACTGTAAAAGTACCATTATCGAATTAAAATGTGAAAACAACGAGTGACGCAGTTAACTTAATATTAAGATAATAATAATTACCTGGATGTGATTTGGGAGTCCAGTACTATCCATACGACTTGCGACGTTGACTGTATTGCCCCAAATATCATATTGAGGTTTGCTTGCCCCTATAACTCCAGCCACAACAGGACCAATATTCAAACCTAAATTCAGAAAACTTCCATGTTTATTTATTGAAAGTAGATTTACAAGATTATGCAACATTATGATTTTAAAAACAATAAAGTCATTTCTTTATTCAACACAATTACTTGGAAAAGAACACAGTATTATAAGAACAAAGGATTTGTTCAATTTTAAGCTTTATTATTTTTTTCTTCTTTTCTTTTCGTTTTTCTTTTGCTGACTGGTAATTAGCAAACCTGCTATTGTTTTTTTTTACATTTTAAGTTTTTTTTTACGTATAGTAACATGCAAAATAATCATGTATGTATGCCATTTCTCACTTTATATTTTGTAATTGAACTTGATGGTTCTTGTTTAATCTTTTCTTAGCTGTTGTATTTTTACTTAGTCTGAAAATTTTCTTCTTATTCTTTTCTATACTTTAATTTAGTTAATTTAATTTTTGTGTTTCTTTGTGTAACCTTAGTATTTCTTTTATTTGTGTTTTTGAAATGTCATATTGTTTCTTCATTTAACAATGGTAATTTCTACGCATTATTTTTGTTATGTGAATAACGATTTTAACAATTAATTGTTTTTTTCTCTTTAATTTTGGTAACTAAAATTCCTTTAAATATAATCTACCGTCTTTTCGCATTTCTACCGTCCAAGCATTTTATTGCTCCGTCTCATTGCTTCTACCAATAGCTAATCGTCTAAGTCGATGCATTTCAAATTTAATACAGAAGATACAGAAGAACCAAACAGAATAGATGATATTACAGAAGAACCAAACTTCATATATATAGAAATTACATTTCCTCTTAATCAGTAACAAAAAATAAATAAATATGAGATAAAAGATCAAATATTTTTTAGCGAAAATGTTACGATAAACAAAATATTAAAAAGTAATTTACCAACTCTTAAGAAGAAATTGTTATAAGAATTTTCATTTATATCAGCAAGCTTGTCTTTAAATGCAAAAACCATTTCAGCCAAAATACTCATATATTCCACCGCAGATTCATGGTTATCATCCTAGAAAGTAATTAAGTTACATGTGTATGATATGATATTAGTAATACTTGCATTTAAAAAAATAACCAACAATTGCTTTAAATTTCATTAAAAATTCACTAAATATAAAATGAGAGTCACACTAATTCTCAAACAGCGTTGTTGAACAAATCTGCAATGCCATCTGATATGGACTTAGCAATAGTCTTTTTTAAAAAGCAATGTTATAAAAATTGTTTGCACTTACAGCCACAAATGATACTTTTGTGAAAAAAGAGTTACTCGATGATAGGATCAGGTTATGTTTATTATGGTGAGAAATAGGCATGTGTCAAGTGCATTTGTGTTTTGATCAATTCGTATAGAATGAATTGATCCACCCTATTTGTTGTACTTGAGTTATTTTTTCGCCATTTCTATTAATATGTTCTTGGCAAAGTGTTTTATTTTATGATAAATAACATCATATTACTTCCATCTGAATTTTGCTTTATAGGCCACATTGCCAAGTGTATGATTAAAAGAGGAGGTAGGCTAAACTTGGAGAAAGGTTACTTTTTAGAAAAAGAGGAGATGAGGCTAAAAATTAAAGAAGGAATTAACAGCCTAAATGATTTTTTTTCTGCCTTAAAACCAATCCTGCACTATAACTTGTTTTAATATGGCAGTAATCGATAAAAACGGCTTTAGAAAGGTCAATATTCTAATAATTGGTATAAATATATAACTTTAAAATTTAAACACAATGATAAAACAAAACAAAAAATCAACAAAGAAAGAGAAAGATTCTTAAAACGAGTATACACTGTTAAAAATTTCCGTAAGAAAATAGTAATATAACCATTTATTTGATTGTTATTTTACCATATTTAATTGCATGAGTTGAATAACCATTAAAAAGATGGTACTCAAACCGCTGACTGAAAAAAATCGTTTATTCTGTGTTTCTCTTAAAGAACGCTTAACTAACCGTAATTTACAAATGCAACTAGGTCTCATAGTCAATAAGAATCGGTTGTCCATCTTGGTTGTGGAACCTTACCGTCGCACGTTGTTGTTAAAATATGAATAAAGATTTATCAGTTCAAATCTGCATGTGTATATATAAAAAGGAAGAAAAAAAAGTGGCTTAAGCAATGGTTACTGAATAGAAGCACATATACACGTAAATCAAAAATTGGAAACATCGGATTTCCGAACCGTTTGCGAATGAGCGAACAGATAATTTGAGCTGCTGAAGCTTGTTTGTGGTTCAATTTTGCAGCAAATAAAAATATTTTCGTCAATATACAGTAAATTAGACCAAAAATGATTTTGGATTCAATCAAAAACTGAAATCTCAATTTTAATGCAGTTTGCCTGTTGGAAAATAAGATTTATTGATAAATAAACGGCCGCTTTGCGCGGTGTAGATGGCCGAATGATTAGAGCGCAAGGTTGATACACCATACACCCGGGGTTTGATCCCCACAAGCTTCGTTTACGGTGTCTACTCCTCGAAATGGTTCAAAAACCGTAAAATTTTAGTTTTTATACCAATTTTAAATGGTTATAAAACCGTAAACTTTTGTATTAACGGCTTTTTAACCAAGCTGATTGGAAATGGTTTAGATCCCGTAAAGATAGAAAAATGTTCCAAACCGTAAATTTAACGGTGAGTTAGATGGACAGACTGCTGCCGGCTATTTAACCGTAATTTCATGATGAAATTTCTAACAGTGTAATATTATTAAAAGACACATTACCAAAAAGGATTTTCCAAAAAGGATTTTAAGAACTTACTATTATTCTGTACTCTGGCATTAAACCAATTGCTGCCATGTATGTACTACCCACTGTTTTGATTTTATCAATTGCTTTGAAACGCTCATCATCTAGAAGCTGCAAAATACATAATTAAAATTGTATTCCAAAGAATGTAATTAATGAAATGAAGATCAAAAGTAAAGAAGAGAAATCCATATAATGTTATACACAACATGTCCTAAAAAAAACTAATATATTCAACGGAACTGCAATAAAAAAGTTATAATAATCATGTAGAGAAATCCGTACAGTCCCAAATACAGCCTTTAATGTTTTTTTCCCAAAAAAAAGTTTTTTTTTTTTTTTTTCAAATTGGTGAGCTGATCCCATAGCAAGTATTTAATATTTTGTGACGAAGAGGCCTGCAATTTCAACTGCCAGAAAGGAAGAATTGCTCTTCTCCTTGCTTTTAAAAAGGGAATGTCTATTTGTGTGTAAATGTATTTTGTTGTTCTTAAAATGCAATATATACTAGATTGAGTATATACCCTTTGCCCCCACCGCTAAAAATATATGAAATGATAAGGATGGCTAACGTATTATTGTTCCGACTATATATCAGTTAGAACACAGTGATCTTTACTCGATTTTTGCCATATCTGGAATTTCCACTATTCTTTCGTGGTAAAAAAGTCGCTAACATTTCTTTAAGAACTTTGGCAATGCAAGAAACTTGAGAAGTGGTGGCCTATTCATCTATTAAATGTATTTTTTCGCTGAAAGAGTGTCAAAAGAAACACAGCCATGATTTTCCTCTCCCCTCATGACATATAGTGCTTGTCTACCTCATAGTTGTCTCCAATTTACATCGAATAAAAATTTAAAAACTTTCTATTCTTTTTTCCAAAACTGCACCTTAAGTGATAAAGGTACAATTCATAATTGGGGGCCGGCGTTAAAAAGATGACTAGAGAAAAACAGGGTCTTCATAATTAACGTTCCACTTTGAAATGGCCATAAAAATAAAAGTGCTGAAACAAATGATACCAAATTTGACAATAGCTTATAGAAGGTGATGATATTTTATTTTTTTTACGAAAGTTGAAAAATTGACCACCAGTGGAGGACGGCACTATATGAAAATTTTTTATTTATGCTTTAATCATTTCCAAAATACGTTACAAAGCATATTTAATGAGGTGTTCACCTTTTTATGAGACTAAGTTTAATCACATTACTGCGTTCTCCACAACCACTTCTGAGATACAATAGATATGTTACGGATGTAGTGCATCACATCTTTCAGTTCTGTCAAATGTTTTTTTTTTTTTTTTTAATCATTTTTAACTGGTTTTCAGTTAAAACCCTCAAAGCCAGGATTACAGATATGATAAAGAGGCTTAATTTTATAGTTAATAAATCAAATGACACATATAGTGTATATTGCTAAGGAAGGGAGTTAATTTAAACAAGAGAGTGTCTTACATAACAGTAGTAATTCGCTCAAGAATTATAGATTTGAACTCGACAAATATTAAGTAAGAAAATGATAAAAAAGCTAATAGAAAATGGAGTTTTAACAAAACAAATAGTTCGGCAAATAACAAAAAAATACTAACTGTAATTTAGTAAATTTGGCAAATTTAATCACTTCCGGTACGTATAACAATGCCAGCAATAGTCTGAAATAAATTTAATGAATTGACAGGCATACATTTTAAATAAATGAAATGAAATTATATGTATAATTTTGGTGATGAAAGATTTTACATAATCATAGATTCTGAAATGAATATACGTGCATCAATACTGGACTACACATAGTAATATAGAAAAATTTAAAGTCGCAGAATACGTAAATGATACAATCAATGAAATATAATTAACTTATAAATGTAAGGATTACTAACTTCATCAAAATCAGCAATTATTTCATTTAATAAACGCAAACACTCCATGCCTTGATTATTTCCATCCAATTCCATATAAAACTCGTGAAAATTTGGAATTGATGCAAAAACAACTCCAACTTTGGAATAACTTTGGTTGTAAAGGTCCTAAAATTGAAAACAACATTATTTTTACCATTTTATTTAGTTATTTTTTTTTTCGAAACTTTGCATAATATAATAAAAAAACTCTGATCATGATAAATACATAAACTTAAAGTCAGGAACTTAAAATCATACAAATGAAATAGTTTTGTTGCACTAGAATTTTAAAAAATAATTTTAAAATCGAAAGATTAAAATCTTCAGTACGCATTTCATTTTATCAATCATTACATTAAAAAATATGAGAATATCTTCAATGAAGCACGATAAATTATAGCAGCTTGTAAATTTAACATAATTTCTTTCTCCATACATTGCAGTGTTGTTTGCTTCAATTTCTGTGGTGCTGTAATTTAAAATAATTTCAAAGGATGTATTTATTTTTTCACATAAATAAAGACTCTCTATCCTCTTTGAGGAAAAGGTCTTTCTTCGGAATAGCAAACCTTGGACTAAAAAGGTAATTTCTTTTTTTTTTAACGTAGATTATTCCACAGACTTCTGAAACTCAAATTTAAATTTAAAATGCTCTGAAACACCAAAAACGAAGGCAATACAATTTAAGAAAACATTCCCCTTTGATGCCTCCTCTATAAGTTCGTAAAGAGTTAGGGTTTCCAAATATTTTCTACATTTCTTGGTTTTAAGAAGTACAACACAGCACTGAATTTTATTTTTATTTATTCTTTTTAGTTATGTATACTCAAGCGTCCCTTTACTTTGGGTCCTTTTTTTAATGAAATTTGTATGGCCGCCCCATAAAGTTGTTCTTTTTGGTCAGATTAACTAATGGGAAAAGTGATATATACTAATTAATGAAATTTTCCTTTCTTTCAGGTTATCTACTATTGTTGAGGTTTAACAGCTTAACTACTGCTTGATAACTGTATGCCGTTCTATATCTGTCATTTAATTCACTAATTTTGCATATCGTTTTCTGCTTATGTTTACATAGTTTATGTTAGTAAGTCTAAATTATTTGATTAATCCATCAGGATTGGAGTTCTTCCGCTTTTTCTTTCTGTCGCTCTTTTTCATTTTTTCTTTCTGTAAAACCTATAAATTTTGTACACAACCATTTCTTTACTTCGTTCCTGGAGAAATTCGCGCACTCCTTATTTTTCGATAAAATTGGAAAATAGGAAATATCTGTAATTCGTACACGAAGTATTTGGAGATAGATTGCTCTGCGTTCAGTAACACGTGCATTTTTGCGACTTTTGAACTCTTTATTTAGTTACAAAAGACGAATTTCAAAGTTTTTCTCTTAGAGATGCTCTAAATAAAGGGGGGATCATTCATTTGGAACGAAATTCTTTCTTTTCAATCGTATTCTACAGGTTTTAAGTTTATTAGATGCCTCATCTGAAAATGTGCACAAACTTGCATTTTTTTTTTCATTTATCCCTTTTCATACCGCTGTTCACATAATGGTAAGTAAGTATAAAATATATGCATGCTCAGAATGTATACAGATGCCACTAATTAATAGCTAAAATGCTAATCTTTTCCGCTTTAATCCTATTCATTAATACTGAATGCTTATACACCCACAGCACAAAAACCTAATTTAGTGTTTGAACACCACGAGTAAGGTGTGGATAAAAGACATGAACTGTAATCGAATTCGCTTGTTGTTGCTCGAGCGAAAGAAATGCTAGGCGCTTGGGGTCGTAAGTGAATGTCTATGTCAGCTGTATAATATGTATATGCGCTTGCAAAATGTGCTGAGGCTACTTTTAAGTAACAGTAAATTATAGCGTGCAAAAGCAAGAACAACGTCTCCACTGTAAAAATGTTTGTCCAGAAATACATAAGGATCTCCAGGAAATCATTTATCCGGAGCCTGACGTAAAATTACAGAGACTTAAAAACAAGAAACTACGGAGTCTTTAAAAAAGGAAATTGCAGATAACGAAAAACATAGAACATTCTGTAAATTCATTCCAACAGATAATGCGTTGTAGTAGTGCCACCATGCTGAATTAGTACTTTTGAAAAACAAAGTCGACGGTGAGTTCAAAGTAACCCACGCTGCTCTGATGCCTCCGAAGTCGGAGAAAGTATGGCCTCCGAGGGTACAGGTAGCTCGCCACAGATGAATTAAATAATACGCCAACAATTTTTGATGCATTTTTGAAAATTTTTAAACTGATAGTCACAGATTTCAGGCGTTTATTTCTGCATTTGTTTATACTTTTAAACTGGTAGTCACGCATCTCAAGTGTGTAGTTTTACGTAACTTAACAAATCTTCCTCTATACTTTTACCAGAGAGCGGAAAACAAGAATTTTATTGATAAACTTACATCAAGAAACTTGATTATTGTGTCTAAAACAAGCTCTTTGTAAATTGAAAGAGACACTCCATTCCCCTTCTGTATTTTTTGTAGTATGCTGTTATTGTGTCCCTACACTCAACACTCTACCAAAACAAATTAAAAACAAATACTAAATGGCGGTTTGAATTTCGATGCATGTTTTATTGGAGATGATTTAGAAAGCAGCACTTCAAGTAAGTCCAATAACATTATGTATTTCATGGCGCATATGTTGAAACAGAAAAATAATTGAAAAACATGCTTAGCTAAATTAAAACTCTGGATATCATATAATTTAATAAAATTTCGATGAAGATGAAAAAAATACATAAATAAATAAATAATATTCAGGGTACTATGTGTTGGTAAACTGAAATTATTCTACGGAAACATATAGCTTCTAGACTTACCATGTTGTTCTTAAATTGATTGTCGAGAAAATGTGTAGCAACGTGTGCCGGTAATAAATTAAAAAGAATTCTTCTATTACTACTTTGCAATTCATGCATCTCATGCTTTTCTTCGTTTGCCTGTGTAAGAAAGCATTTTAGATGTTATAAAAGTTACAAAACTGTTAAAAAGACTTATCATATGTTTCAATTAAAATATATATACTTATAAATATAAAAAAAGAAGAAAGAAGCTCAGACCTGAAGATTCCATAAGAAATCCAGCCTTGCTGTCCATTCAACTTGCCTGCCATGAATGAGAACAGCAATCAAAAAATGAATTACCACTATTAAACTAACGCCATGGGCAGGCACAAGTGATCTAAAAAGGGAAAACGTACTGAAATTATTTCTCAGAAAATAATTGCTTATTTATAAGAATATGCACATTTTGTGAGACCCATCGTATGAAAATAATCATTGGTTCTCAAACATTTTAAACAATCGCCACATAAGTGAATATCAGTACCAATGAAAATGTATTTAAATAAAAGTAATATGTTTCAAGGATAGTGTTCCGAATTTCGTGTACAGACTTCAATGCAGGCCTGAAACCTACGACGAACAAGAATATTCGTGCAACACCCTGTAGCGCGTCAGAAAAGTATTTCGGGCTTTAAACTACTGTATGTTTCTGAGTCGTGAGGATGCACCTTACCCTTAATTCAAGATCTGAAACCTTATGCTAGGATACCCAGTATATTTATACATTATTAACATTTTAAACAAGAAGATCTGTCTAGAACGATACGAGCCTACTTTCCCGTATACACTTATATCAAATTGATAATCTAGCTATCTCAATACCTCTCTTTCTCATTTAACTTTAGTTCTTAATAACTTCAAATCTACCTCTTTCAACGGTTTACACTTACCCATGTTCATTTAATCATTCATTCACTCATTTATTCATTCAGAAATATCCTTTAAAATCCAGATAAAAAAAGTTTTGTAGGAAAATAGGTTCATTTAGTTCTCGATGAACTTCGTATCTGTACATGTTCTACGTCATAAGATCTTTTCGACGAAGTTTGTTCCAAGCCTATCAGACTGTTAGAACATAATTTATGTAGAAGAATGTTAGAACATGATTATGTTTGCAGCGGAAGGACTCTATCAACATCCTTGCTACAGTGATCAGTTTAGAAATGCTTTATTTTTTAAAACTTTGAACACGTTTAGAAAACTTTCATTACGCTACACTCAAACTTTCAAAAATACAGCGTCCAATTAAAATTTTTGAATATTGTTAATTAAGCAGTAATTTCAAGAATATTTGTTTCCTTATCTGTATTTTATGTTAACTCCAATTGGTTAAGAGAAACTACGAATTTACTAACATTTGTTTATTTAACAGCAATTTACATTAATAAACCTGGGCAAAAATAAATTATTCGTATCGATTAGTGTTCGTACATAAGATTGATACTATAGTTGTAATGGCAGTGGTGTAGATAAGGGGAGGTCTCAGGGTCCAACACCCCTCCATTCAGCAGGTAGTTAAGATGTGCGGTCAAATTTCAAGTATGCTATATTATTCTGGGAGCGTGAATACAGTCTGCGATTGCAGGAGCGCTTTCATGCTGCGAGAAACGAGGGGAGGGGTGTACAAACAAGTCAAGTCGCTTTTGCATGCCGGACTAATACCCCCCCCCCCCTCCAAAAATTTTCTAACTACGCCAATGTGCAATGGTATTCCACTGTTTAGCTTCAGCAAGTGTATGTAGTCTTATTGTGCTATCTCGAAACATGCCCCCTCGTTTCCTGCAATGATCGGCTCGTGGTCTACTTCGAATGATTGGCGGTCGGCGACAGCATCTCTGGCTTTTTACAGTCTAGGTTTTCGTGGGTGCCTGAAGTTACCGTAGGGGATTGTTGGTGCTCCGGTTCATCCACTGCTCGGTGACATACGACAGGTATGTGCAGCAGACAACCGGAACCATGCTCCGGACAAATGGAAATTAAATAATTCACGTAGTTAACTTGTGATACTGTGATGTTCAACCAAATGACGACGAGTGCAACTCATAGCGACTCCTAATCCTGATGTTCTCGAGATGAGAACTTTACATTTCAGTTGTTGATCAGACGCCGAGGTAACGAGTTCAGTGGCAAACCCTTATCTCTGGCTGACCAACTCGCCCAAAGATTCGGGCTGTGGATCCAAAAAAAAAAAGTTACGATCATGTAGTATATAGTAGCTGTATATACTAAATGTTTTAAATATACCATCTAAAGTGAAAAATTATGCATTTGTCAATTAAGTGAGCAATGACGATTACTTGAAACATCACATTATAGAGTCAGTTGGGGTAATTGTAAACGCTTTTTCAATGTTTTAACTTTTGATCCTTCCCTACCTCTTGAATAAATTCAGAGATAAAATTGTGAGCATTGTAGCCACTACTGCACTTCTTGTAAGTAAATGTGTACAAAAATTTTGACTTTATTACTATTTGTTAGCGAATGAGCTCGTGTTTACAATTACCCCAGTGTGTTTACAATTACCCCAGAGATCTGGGTAATTGTAAACTGATTTATTTTCGAATAAGGTTGATGCAAATTGGTAAATTGTTTCATACACAGTCTGCTTGAAGGCTTAAGAAGTTCCGGAGCAATTATTCTCAATCTGCTGCCAACAGGCTGCATGTGGTCCGCTGAGATATGTTATGAGTCGGCTGAGATCATTTCACGAGAAATATCTTGCGGAAAATCAAGTAATGCGACAAATTTTTGTAAAATTTGTCCCGCAGTGGATCAGTCGGTTAAGCGTAGATCCCACATAACACCGAAAGTGAAGCACAACTGGTCGTGATCAACGCTTGGGAGGGTGACCACCAACCGCGGCTGATTATTCTGAGACCGAGTGCGCTAAAGGGAGCTGTGCACGTAAAATACGTCGCTTCAAATGTAAACCAAGTTAGAAATACTTTCCGCTGAGGGACCCACCTAGGTGACGATATCTCCTCTGGGAGCTGGTTCAAAATCATTAAGCCCCTCTCAAGTAGCATTAGTAACAACAACAACAGTTATGTAAAATAGACACAAAAGTGTAATTTACATCAAAATATAATACTTATTGTCCCCCTAGAATATTGGAAATAGGATAAATTTAAGTGTTTACAATTACCCCAGAGTACGAAATATATGGGGTAATTGTAAACACCCGACATGCACATGAAAAATAACAGGGAGGATGAAATTCATAACTGAATGCTTTTAGCAACATTCCATATGACAAATAAAAATGTTTGACACCACTTACATCGCTTTTGCAGATGAGTTGGAGACGAAAATGTAAGATCACAAAATTTTGTTAAACAACTTTTTTCACTATGTCATTTTCAAACAATGGTGACGCCTCCACAAATGTTTCGAAACTTACAAAACTCTTTCAGTGTCTTCCCTATGGTGCCAATTCATCACACACCAGCAATTAAGTTTTAAAAATCACCACAAGTGTAGTTATGAAGCTTGTTTACAATTACCCCATGTTTACAATTACCCCAACTGACCCTACTATTATATATTTTTTCAGAATATACATTTGAACATTTAAGTTGTGTAATTACTATAAAAGTAATTTGCTGATATGATTATGACAGTTGTTAAATAAATAATGCTTAAATGAATAAATAAATAATCCTTATAAACTTTTAATAGAATAAATTAGCTTCAGCTCTTAAAACTCACGAATTAGATATTTATAATTTATAGTTAAAAAATATTTGAATGCATTAAAACTTTTCATTATCTCCCTCAAAGATTTTGAAAAGCATATTTTACTCTTTATTGAAGAAAACAAAGTATATTGTGCGTTCCGTATGTAATGATTTTGGGCTGTTTTTAGCTTACATAGCAAGAATATTAAAGCTTTAATTCATTCTGGGTTTCATTTAATTGGTGTGTTACTAATTCATGTTACGTACAGGAGAATCTCGTTTAAATGAATTTCCAAAGTGCATCATGCAATGGTTATTTTCCAATGAACTTTCTTTCAATGCCCTCCCCCAACTCCCCCCCCCCCCCCAAAAAAAAAATCAAACATCCACTTACACCATTTTATCAATTGTTCGCAGACATAGATGTGATCGGGATGTGCTCTGGACGCGGATATAGGGAGAATCAGTGGGGTTCCTTTGGTATAAATTTGTAGTTTGTGTTATTTGCTGTACTGCACCAAAAATTTTTTGAAAGCCATAAAGAAATTTTTAAAAAAAATTCCGCTTTAGTTATTTGGTGTAATTTTCAGTAAATTGCATTTATTTACAGTTATGATGCGTTGAAATAGCAGCAGGAAAAATTGTATAATTCAAGTATATGTATTTTTCAAAAGCGCTTTATCTCATTTTGTGGGTCACCGCCAACAATCCCCAAAAAGGTGTCACCCAGGGCATCCTCTGCTCTCCCGTAGTGACGCTAAAGGGGGAGGCAATGGGGCTATCCACGTCCCCCGACATTAAGTACTATTAAACATTATATGAATAAAGTGCAAGTAATGATTGTTTTAAACCTGCAAGACAAATTTTCAAAGAGATATAGGTAAAATTACAAAGAAACTGCCCTCTCCTCAGAAAAACCCTACATCTGCCCTGAATAGGCTTAAAGACTAAGTATGAAAACTGGAAAATAGCTTAAATCATAAAGGCTATGTCAGCTACTTTCAATTATTTGCTGGTTATAAAAATCATTTTTACAATCGGTCGAGCGAGATCAGAAACCAAAGAGTCGACGGAGCTAACGGAAAAAAATTAAATCTTCCTCTTATTTTACACGCATTTGGTACTGGAAATCCCCAGTCTGTTCAATCTCAATGTGCGAAAACCTGCGCATATTATTCTGAAAAGGTTTAAAAATGCTAACGTTAACGATGATTTACCACAAAATTATCGGATTATACTTATAAACTAAAAAACCTGGATTATGAATAAGTTTGGACTCTCGTTTCAGCCTCTCAACTTGAGCTTCGAGCTTCAAGAAACAGTTCCTCAAAAAGTAGATGCCTGCAATGAAATTATTTAAACAATGGGAGAAAGAAATAATGCAAAATTCGAAGAAGATACAAAACTTGATGCTGAAAGCATCTATACGGAATTGTAATCCCCAAAATAGAGAACGAGAAAAGAAAAAGAAAATGGCTGGTGAGATAGCAAGAAGTGATGAGGTTCAAGGAACAACTTAAAATATTTTATATTGTTGTTGTTGTCGACCACTTGAACAAAAGTATGAACTCGAGATTAATCTCACGAAAAGGCACCTTGATATTTCTTGTTTTTACCCAAAAGGTTTAAAAGGATTATTTTAAAAATTAAAAAAAATCTAGGAAAACACTATATAAAATTAACCAACGTGACCAAGCTAAGCAATAACTCTGGAGGTGATGGAAGGACTTTAAATACAAGAAAGAGCCTTGCAAGTGTTCATCAAAGTGTTGCACGAAGTGTTTAGTGACTATACTTTATACATTTATGTATGCTCAACTAAACAAAGTATATGAGTATTTGATAATCACACCACTTAAGAAGAGGAGAGATGAGACGAAATGTGACACTAATGTTTCAAAATATATAGTACATATCATCGAAATACATACATCTCGAATTAGAATGTTCGAATATATACATCTATATGTATATATTTGAAATGTAAACATCGAATTGTTTTTGAATATATATACACACCTAATAACTTCTACTAAACAATTGTCTCTTTTTTTCCTATGCACACGTCCATCTCCGGTACTACAAATACATAAAAAAAGAATAGTGGTCAAATTGGTAATTAGAAAATACTCACCCGATGTGTTCATCATAGCATTGAAATATCTGCAGTTGAACAAATTCTATTGAAGCAATGAAAATACTTGTGACGAGTAAAAGTAAGCAACTTTTGATTAATATTGGAATACGTAGAAATACGACGATAGAGAAAAATGTTAGAATGCAGCTAATAATGATATACTGAGGCAAAGGGCAATAATAATGATCATACAGAAACGATGTCTGCGAGGTGATAGTGGATGCATTGCACTTCGGTTCTCTTTTGCAGGACAGCTAGAAGAAAAGATTGCATTTTAGAAAATAAATATATACCTAAAAAATTGTTTATATAAACATATTTTAGCTTTAACATTTTTTGAGCACTTCTGAGTGTAAAAACTCAATTAAACAATAAAACTTTTTCTGAATAATAAGCAATTTTTTCCCCTGAAGGAGAGGGAGGAAAACTATACAAAGTAAGCGGGAAAACCCATTAAAGGAAATTGATAAGTCATGTTTCTTTTTTGAAATGAGTGTTTTTCTTTTTTTTGAAAGTTTAGGGTATGTTCGGAAAGTAAAAACAACGGAACGTATTCATAAGAAATATTTTTATTCCCTAGATCATGTATTAAATATTATTTACTGATATACGATTAGATATCCATACAGTTGCTATCCTTGCCTAAGCGTTTATTTATACAGGCTAGAAATTTTTGTATTCTAGAGTTATAAAAGTGTATTTATTGCCTCTTGCAAAATAGCCTATCTCATTTTTTAAAATATCTCTTTTTTAAAATCATCAACGTCGTAAAAGTTTTGTCTCGCGATTTGTTGATGCTTATTTCTTTGAAGTTGATTAGAGATCGTCTACCAAATATTGTGTTTACTACGCATATCTGTTCCTTGTTGAATACTTTTCAACACGACGTCGCTACTATTTCTATTCATAATGTTCCCATAAAATGACAATATTTGTGAATATTTTCAGAAATTTCACCTTTTACATCAGGGTCATTCGAGAAAAACGTAAACCAGAATGAGAAATTTTTTTTCTCCTCTAGAGTGATGTTTATCATTATAGATCTCGAAGAAAAATATCAAAAAGTATGGAAAGGTATCAAAAACTTGTGGAAATGCTGTTCTCAGCTGTTAATATTACTCTACAATAAGATGATAATTGCTGTTGAAATAATCATTTGAACATCTGCATTTTAGAAAGTTTTCTGAAAGGTAAGTTTGAAAAGTTTTGAGCCCGTATTGCCCTTTCGATGGTCACCAACCACATAACTTTTTGTTAATATATACAGGGTGTTTCTAAATGAATATCGGGGTTTTAACTCGTTGTAGTATTTATAACGCGAAACGTAAAATTATAATTAATACATGAAATGAAAGAGCAGCTCAAACAGTTTTACGTACAAACTTACAAGTTTTTAATGTGAGCATTTTTCGTCACACGTCAAGCCCAGTTCTTCCCAAACGTTGTTCAGTGTTTGTGGTGAAATTGTTGCAACAACTGCCTCAATCCTATTTCTTAGGTCTGGTAGGTCAGCTGGTAGTGGAAGCACATACACACGATCCTTTATGAACTTCCACAGGTAGAAATCACATAGCGGGAGATCGGGTGAGCGATGAGACCATGCGAAATAAGATGGGTAATTTGCAGCCAATCCAGCGTTCGAGTACAGTGATGTTCAACTAATCGGTATTTGCAAACTGATGATATCATTTTTTTTAATTTTGCCGAGAGCATCTAAGCCAAATGTCTACTCAAGGGAACTTTTCATGTCGTACAATCATGCGACATGGGAGCAGACGACTCTCTGCATCTTGAAAATCTTTATTTTAATACAGATATTTTACTTTTGCTTTTCAAACTCTCTTCCTATTCTACTCGCTACGAATTATTCATTCTTTAATAGAGCCCTTCATAGCAATAGGAAAATAGACAATAATTAGAATATTTACTAATTAATTAAATAGACTGCAATACAAATTTTCCTTTAAACGCTTAAATTTTGAGTAAGCAGCTCCCTGGAGAGTTTTATCGCCTGCTTTACAGAATATTACGGAAACCAAATGTATGAATTGTCAACATTGACTGTATAACGAATCATAGGAATTAAGGGAAGTAAATATGCCCACATTGATTTTATAACCAATATATGTATTTCACAAAACAAAATTATATTGTTGTCAGGTTAGGCCTAGGCCGGCAAACCTACGGGGCCTACGTGACAGGACGAAGGGGCCCACACGACAGGAAATGGTGCACGTGCGTCCCCTTGCCCTCAATGTCGGCCTAAGGTCAGGCACCCCCTATATAAGCTGCCCTCAAAAGCGGGGGCGAGAAGATCGACTTTCGCTTGCCTACGAGGTTGCGGTCGGATGAGCAGGAGATCTTCGAATGCTGGACAGGGAGAAGTTGCGCCCATCCAGACGTAACGGGAGAGCTTGTGCCCGTAAAGAAATACCAAAGAACGTGAGATGTAACATTGCGCGGGAGATCTTGTGCCCGTAACAACTTTGAAACATCTAAGAACTCAATGATGTGGAATTTGAACCACTGTAAATAATATGTAAAATAATAATGTAAATAGGCAGCGAAGTGAATAAATGTAAATAAAGAAATATAGCCAAGAATCGTAACTATTGTTGAATATTTATAGAAAACATATCATACACATAGGAATAATCACCACGTTCAAATTAAGAAACACTTTTTAAATTTCAGTCCATTAATTTTTACTTACTATATTTATTTGAGCAATAATGTAGATGAGGGAAATTGTTAGAACAATGAAGGTCATTCGAAGAGGAAAAGATCGAGTTATATCCCATTTAATATACTGAAAAAGAAACATGTATCAGGCTTCAACATATCCACATTATAAACGAATTTTATTCTGCAAATATAACTGATATAATATTTTGAATTAACTTTTATAACAAATACTCAATGAAACTTCATTTTAAATTTATTAAAAGAATTTTTGTGAAACCATGCATGTAAAACTGAATTTCTTAATCAATTGATCAAAAACTTTTCTGGGAATAATCGTTATGGTTAGAAAAAATACTAAATAAATTATTTTAAAAATTCACAGCCCTAAGTATTTTAGTTATAAACGCTTAGTGTGTGTGCGAAATAAATTTGAAAACATAAAGGCTTTACATACACGCTGCTTTTAACTAATTTATTTTTTTTCAATGCTACGTCAGATTATCAAAGGAAACATTTCTGCAAAAGTTTATTTTCCTTCTTTTTATTCAAGTTCTTCCCATGTTGAAAATTATAAATGAAAACAGCACATTTTTCCTCGCAATGCTCATCAGTTTATGCAACCTATGCGAAGCCGCTGCTCCACATAACTCATTCACGCTCGGAAATAGGGAAGTTTCGATCTATTAAATATTCCAATTTCGACAGCTAAATATGGTCAAGGCAATAAATAAAACTCTAAAATAGATCAAAGGCAGACTCAGAAAACCAATTATTGGTTTTTAATTCATTTTTAAATATCCCACGAGCAACAAAACAGGGTCATAAGGCGTCAGTCCCTGACGGCACTCTTTACGTTTCACTGTAAACTTTACGCTGCTCTTAACTAGTTTGCTTTCTACACATCATTATTTTATTGTAACATTAAAATCGTTACTTCATTATTGAGTCTGGATTTGTAAAAGGTAAATCAAGCAACGTGTCAAAAAGGGCATCAATGATTTTATTTCATTTAATTCAATTTTATTTAGCGAAATTTCTTACTTGGTGACTTTTACCGCTTGTGAGCAATTTAAAGGCAAACCTGATGCACTTGATTCTTGCTCTATCTAGTTTTTCTTCGGACGGATCCACGGAACTCAAATGGCGGGGATGCCGCTACTATTGTGGCCAAGTGTTGTTACACCACCAGAGTGACGACGTTTTTTCCTAAAGTGTAACGCACGTGCGCAGAAAACTGTCTTTGCATCGCTTACTGTGCTTGAACTTCAAAAAATATTTTTAAAATAAATACTTAGCTCGTAATTTTTTTGTTGATTTGTTGTTTTACGTTGTCACGTCTATAAACAAATGTTTATAGACGTTGTCCCATCAAATAAAAATAAAACCAAAAAATCAAAACTTCCCTATTGCTGACGCCATTCATTGGTTTGCTTTTCAAACGAAAGCAATCGATAAAAAAGAACTGTCGCAGTTCTTAGTTAAAAAATGCCATTTTTATCCAACAGATGGCACAGCAATGTTCTTTTCTAAAAAATATCATAAAACAATAAATAACATTTGCAAAAATAGTTGCATTGAAATTCAGGCACCAATTAGGCGCACAACTACGGCAAAAATTATTCCTGACACCTGTATACCAAATCCCACGGTTCTAGGCCTTATCGTTTTCTCAGGAAGCGTGCCACGAACGAACAAACAAACAAGCAGTTTCTTCTATTTTATGCATTTTTTCCCGTTTTCCTTAATTGTTTAACTAAGAATTTATACTCTAAAACATTTTCTTACCTTAACTTTGGCAGCTAATGTCAGCATAATCAGTACAAATACCCAACAAAATGTTAAAAGAAACAGAATCACCATCAACAAAGACCTGTATAAAGAAAGTCAAAAAACAAAATCAAAATCAAATTATTTACAGTGAACTAATATGTCATACTAGACTTTAATTAAAGAAAGTGCACCTGAAAATCTTCTTAAATATACACATTAGAGGGAGACAATTTAGCTGTGCAAGAATGAAGATTAAAGGAGCGAAACTCATTTTACTTGACTGGTGAATTTGCAATTTAGAGCCTGGTTATAAATTTTATAGCTTCATTTTTTAGTAAAAATAATGCCTAGATTTTCTATTACAGCAAGACATAGTTTACATTAGACCATATGCGAATGTCCAATCTATAAATGTACAAAAATTAGTTATGTACTTACATACTTAATTACAAACATTTCTGTGATCACCCTTTATCCTATTGGTAGTTACTATTATAAATAAAATAATCACGAAAAATTTGCTTGTGTCACTGTCGAAGAGATAATCAATAAATAAACGACAGTAAATTGCTTTCAGAATTATTAATTACACACTTGAAGTACAGAAACGAAACAAACATAAATATTGGGGTCCGAATTGATTCCCACTGTATAGGAGGGCTTAAAAATGTATCTACAATTGCTACATTTGTATCTGTGAGTAACATTGTTTTTACGAGGAGCAGCTGTTAAAATGATAACAGAGTCTGAAGTCTTGCATACTTTTGATACTACTTAGTACGGCGAATTTGTCGCATTTTTTTTTTTTTAGAAAAGTCATAGGAAACAACTATTATTTTTATTCTGTCTAAAAATACTATTCCGCTATTCTACTGGGAATTAAAATTGCAACACCAGGACAGAGGTTGAGACATGCGAATGATTAGTTTTCAGCTCATTTAAACTACGCAAATAGGAGAAACGATATTTGAAGCCCTGCATAAAAGAAAGATTTTGAGTGGATTTAGCTTTCGGAAAGCGCTTTGAAAGATCAGCGTTTGCTCGCATTTAGTCGTTTTATGCCTCGAATAATAGGGAAAAAGGGCTCAGCAGCAAGTGTCGGAATTCGATAGACGCAGGATCGTTGCCTATCGAAAGTGTGGATAATCCAGTTCCCCGTCATAATGCCCGTCGCACTGGTTGAGATCCAACCATTGTCACGCGAATATGGAATCAATGAGTTTTTGAGTGTCATACTGAACAGCATGCATGATCTTCTCGCCCTCAAATAACTATCACCCGAGAGGATAGACATATTGCGAGGTCGGGTCTGCAACACCGTACAGCCACATCACGGACTATTATTCAGGAAATGGTCACGTTTGCAGCACGACTAGTATCCGCTCGTACGGTGCGACAACGTTTGTAGCATGGACTGTTAGTGCGCCGACCAATACTTTGGCTTTCCTAGACAATACAGCTTAGAAACAGGTGCACCAAACGATAAAACTGGACACAGGATTGGCACACTGCCGTCTTTTCAGACAAGTCCTGTTTCTGTGTGCAGTATTCTGATAGCGGTATTCGATGTCTGTAGGCTCCTAGGAGATCGCCTGCTTGAATTTGATGCCCGCCTAGGAGCCCTGCATTTGGTTTGATAGTTTGGGCAGCCATTGGGTACACGACACGCTACTGTTCGATCAACGGTAATTAGAACGCAGATCGGTACATTTCTGTCACCTTACGTCTGTGGAGGTTATTCCACCTGTTTTATTTTCTGACTTTATATTTGCCTATCCCAATAAAATGTTAAAATTTTAACCACCGAGCGGGTGGCAACAGCCGATTATTCTGTATTCAAAGCGAGTCGGCTGTCTTCTCGCAAGCTAGCTCGCTCCTTGCTAGATCCAGTGGCGGCATGGCTGCTTGTAATGTTTTTAGTACTTTTACTTTGCTTAAAGAGTAAATATAATTTTTAGTTATAAAACATGCGTTTGTATCCAGTGAGTTACAACATGCCGTACTTCACTTACCCGTGCCCGGGGGAGGGCAGCCCTAAGGCCTCGAGCTAACAGGCTAGGGGGTGTGAAGTAGAGAAGTGAGTTACAACATAATAGATGGATAGTCGACCTCCACACGTCCAAGGGTAGTGCCCTATTTTCGAAGCCTACCAAACGCTATCTTCCAACAAGATAATGCAAAACCACATGTTGCACGCCATGACCTTCTTCGACCTTCTGTTTGACCATTGTCTCACCTTGCTCGATACACAGAATATTTGACTGCTCCCTGGCCTGCCCAGTCTCCTGATCTGTCACCCCTTGAAAACATCTGTTCATAGGTTGCTGAGAGACTGGTTCACCAATTCCTCCCCAGCTAATAACGGTTGATGAAATGTGGCATTGACTTGAAGCAGCAAGAAATGAGTTGCCTGTTGCAGTCAACCCAGCCCAGCTCAACTCCATGCCTAATCGCGTAAGGGCCGTTTTAGGTTCCAAAGGTGGCAGCCGTTTCGGCACACCTTATCACTTTTTGGCTTCATGCTCTACTGTGTAAGTACAATAACTAAGGTAAATGACCCGGTCGTGGACACTTTTCTCCACCAGACCCCTACCTGTTAGCCGAGGCCTTAGGATTGCTTTCGCACGGGGAGAGGTAGTGGGGTCTACGGATTTTACATGCACATATCCCCACGTATACATGGTGGTCTTCAGTGGGTATCGAACGCGCGACCTTCCAGGTGGAAGTCCGACGTGCTAACCACTGGGCTACCACGGCCCCGGTCGTGGACACTTTTCTCCACCAGACCCCTACCTGTTAGCCGAGGCCTTAGGATTGCTTACGCACGGGGAGAGGTAGTAGGGTCTACGGATTTTACCGGTCGTGGACACTGCTCTAGTAGTGGACACTTAGATCTTTAAGCTCCTAAAATAAGCTAATGTAACATTAAACTTGAATGAAATTATGAGAACCTATAGCGAACGATTCCTGGTGCTGGCCTGATAAATAGAACTAAAGTTGGCGTGGAGCATCTATGCAAGTACATGGATCATAGTATTTAATAGCTGTCTATACAGCAGTCACGTTTGCTGCTCTTTACTAAAGACGATTAATAAGAAGGTTAGGGATTTGGGGAAAATATACGGGAAAAAAGCGTGACATCATTTATGAATGGTCCCTTAGTCATTTTAAAAATTATTTCTCCTAGTTAACAGCATAAAATAGATGATATTAATTTCTGTCCGCTACTAATGCAAATACGTGTCTTATAAATGTCCACTATAGATACAAATTAAGCGTTTAGTAAATTTGACATAAAAATTATAATTTTTCATCAAATGACAGTTTATAGGTAATTAATTTTTAGAGAAATAGTTGGCGATTAAGCTAAATATGCAAATACTGATGTAAGTCCCTTGAAAAAATTTTGCCACGTAAAAGAGTACGAAAATTTTCTTAACTGTGTCCACTACCGGGTCATTTTCCTTATATTTTTTGTACTTGCTTTCCTTCATTTGGTGTTGCAATTTTAATGGCCATCAGTGTATTTACTCTGTAAAATATTTTTGCCTGAAATTACATAAGAATCTACTTGAAAACATTTATACGGATTCTGACGTAAAACTACAGATAATTAAAACAAATACTACAAAGACATTAAAATAGGAAGTCCCCAGGGAATAGAAAACAGAAAACTTGGAGAACACGCTGTCATTTGACAGCAACAAAGTACCCAGCAGTCAGTGTATTTACAGAAACAAAATACCTAAAACTATAAAATTACCGAATGTTAAAATATATACAGATATACTGCGACGTAGTAATGGCGCCATCTGACTGTTCACTGAACATATGGGATTTCTGGCATATGGGATAGAAGATGGGGATAAGCAATTTCTGATCGGTGAGTTTAGTACTTGAGTGTACTGTATCATGAATCCAATGCCGTAGACTGATCAGGGGGAGATGCATATGGGGTTAGCGGCCAGAGTTCAGACTTACTAGCTGTACCCGCACTGCCATGCCCGTGTTAAAAAGAGAAAAGACCCAGTTGGCACGCCATTATATACATACACTGGTATTTTTAAAAATATGTATATATTGTTTTATTCCATTAGGATGTATAACATTCCACAGAATTAAAAATTAGCCGTCACGGCAATCAAAAAGCATTCCTACATACTTAAGCAACTTTATTTTTTGTGGCAAAAACACATTAAAAATTTATAAAAAAACGCGTTTCGTACCCATACAAATAGCATGATTATAATGCATTAGAATAGTTTCAATTCATGCATTTTAAGTATAATTAATATGTGTTTTTATATTTTTATCTATTATTCATTGACAGTAGGATAGAAGGACGAAATTTTGTTGCTTGCAGAAACTAACTGCAGCAAAGAGGAAAAAAACTTTCATCCAAACTGAAATAGTCAAATGACATATGTGCTAATTCACTGGGAAAAAAGAATAAAATAATAAATAGTAATAATAATTCGGAATAACAAATCGCTATAAAGGTAACATATCCTTAAAAATTCCAGCAGAGTATGGAGAACAGTCTCGTAAAAATACCTGTTCGAATAAGAAAATGAAAATAAAGTTATCGAGTGCCTGTGAGCCGCAGGAAATAAATTTTTAATCGTTTAAAAAGAAAGAAGATTCAAAAGCCAAAAAAAGGAAAAGATAAATTAAAAATCGGCTGCGCCTCAAAATACTAAACTTAGTCAATAGAATTTTATTTAGCAGATATACATGTAGACAAAATGGCAACACTTCAAATAAAATACAAAGCAAAGCGCTTTATCAGTCGTCTGGGGAAAATGAATTAAAGTTAAGTAGCGTGAAAAAATAATTTAAAACTATAGCTATAATTATAACTTCTTATATAACTTCTTTTCTAGTTAATAGAGGCTTTGAATTTTAGCACGAAGAGCAAAACTCTTTCTGGGACAGATTTTTCCGGACTTTTAGTGCTACTGAGCTCGAAACGGTACGATAATTTTTTGCTATAGAAAACAACCATTTTGTGCAAATTTCGGCTATAAATTGGGATATAAAAAGAAATTCGAATTTCAGAGAAAACTTTTCGAGGTGCACGTTCCCATGTTCCAAACTAATTTTCTGCTAAACTTCATGAAAATCAGCCGAACAGTCGTGGCCCTACGTCGGACACAGACACACATATACATTATACAAACATACTTGCTGCTTTATTATTAGCAGAGATGTAGCACTAAGACAGAAAGACGACATTTTGTAGCTTGAAGAAACTAACAGCAGCATGCGAAACTTTGAAAGAGTGATGAAACTTTCATCTGAGCTCATATAGCCAAATGACATATATGTTAAATCACTGAAGAAAAATAAATAAATAAATTAAAATATAAATAGTAATAATAATTTGGAATAACGAAAATTGCTATGAAGGATAACATTTTAAAAAAATCCTCTGTACAGTATGGAGAATGGTCCCGTGGAATACATATCGAAATAAAGTAATCAAAATAAAGCTATCGATCACCTGCGAGCCAAAGGAAGTTTATTTTAATTCTTTTAAAAATATATATATATATAAATTAAAAACGGCTGCGCCTCAAAACGATAAAACATTGTGAATAGTATTTTATTTAGCAACTATACATGTAGACAGAATGGCAACAATTTAAAATAAGATAAAAAGCGCACTGTTAAAAATTTCCGTAAGAAAATAGTAAACTAACCATTTCTTTGACTGTTATTTTACCATATTTAATTACAACAGTTGAATAACCATTGAAAAGATGGTACTCAAACCGCTGATTGTGAAAAAAAATCGTTTATTCTCTGTTTATCCTAAAGAATGTTTAACTAACCGTAATTTTCAAGCTCTCAATAAGAATCGGGCGTCCATCTTGGTTGCGAAACCTTACTGGTCGTACGTTGTTGTTAAAACATGAATAGAGATTTATCGGTTCAAATATGCATGTGTATATAAAAAAAGAAGAAAAAAAAGTGGCTTAAGGCTGCTCTTCAGTCAGAAAAAATTTCGTGGTTAGGCTTAAGATGGCCTTCGAAGGGCATGAGGGGAGTGTGTCAACCTCAAGTGATTGACATTTCAACGACCAATGAAATGTACGATAGCTCTTGGAAGAAGGGTCTACTGTCCCCCATAATTGACCTGTCACTTCAGGCCGAGACCCCCTGCAGTAAGTGTAGTCGCTAGCGGCAAGCACGTGTTTTCTACTACTTACACAACGTTACTCCTTTTCCGGTTCCAAAATTAATTCTCTGTGGCTGAGAATTGAAACGAAAAGAAAACATATTGTTACCCTTCTTTCATTCTCCCGAATTGTTTGTAAATTGCATATTTAGTGCTGTAAAAATGAAAATGTAAACGATACTTTTAAAACAAAGGTTTGTCTTTCTGAGAACTTGCTTCTAGACCTAATTTAGTACAAATTGATCAATCAAAATTTGCGATAAATTGCTTGATATTCAAAAAAAAAAAATTAAAAAAAAATTATTTAGCGAAAACTTGCTGAATGCTGCTCTCAGTTATTGTTACATAAAGAGCGCTAATTCGTCTCTTGTATAAAGCTTAATTTAAGAGCAGAAATTTTTGCGTTAGTATGATTAAAATTAAATGAATAAATAAGAAAAGAGGTAACCTAAGCAACGAGTTTTGCTCAAAACAGGAGTAGCAAATGAAGATTTGTTAAGCTCCACTACTCTATTTTTTTTTTCTGAAACTAAATGTGAATGTTTGCGTTTCTTTCTTTATTTTATATAATTTATTTAGTTGTTTTGCATTTTATTTTATTTATTTGCATTTTATTTTATTTTTTGAATACTTGATCAATATGATGATACCATCACATTCATTTTATTTCTTTCCTTTATATTTCTGTCATTTAAAATAAAATTCCCGAATCATTTTTCGAATAAAACATCCTGGTTTTCTTTTTCTCTGACAAAAGAACGTTTTCAATGGTTCTTTACTTTCTGTGTAGTTCCGCTTCATTGGCACTTCAATATGTAGTCAAGTAATATGTGTTTGTATAAGCGTGCGCAGAGCTTTAGCAAGGGGGGGGGGACGCTACTGTGCTAAAGGGGGTACCAAAATACACCCATAAGCAGGGCCGGCCCGACGGTATTCGGCGCTCTTGGACTTTATAAAAATAGTCGCCCCTAGCCCTCTTTCATCATACAAACTAAAATAATATAAATTCAAATTGTGTATAATTTTATTGCGTTTTCAATTACTTTAAAAATTTTAATAATTACATACATGAAACAAATAATGTATTTTTTTATTTCTAATGGGCTGGTGTTGGCTTCTCGTAATTGAAGACCTAGTGTGGTTCACAGGGATTGGTACCATCTAATCATCTCTATCAAGCACCACAGTAGGTATAGTACCATCGCTACAAGTGAATTTTGACGCTAAGTTCTTTCACTTGAAAGATGGAGTATCTGATAGGAGTCACTATCATTGGGTCTGCTTACGTGAAGACAACTAGAATTTTGTTGAATTAATTTTATGAAACACGGATTATTGGGTTTTTTTTTTTTTTTTTTTTTCTCTTACGCTGAGGCGCCCCCAAGGTGATGGCGCCTTTGTACTTTGCACACTGATAAGGCCGGCCCTGCCCATAAGATTTGGGTCCCAGATGCATCTCCAGAGAAACTTGTGACAAATTAAACGCAAAGAAGCATATCTATTGAATACAAACGCGAAAGAAGTTGCCAGTTTTGTAATTAGCTTTCATTTTTATTTGCTAATGGGGGTACAATGGTATCTCTAAGCCCCGCACGCACAGCTATGAGTATCTACGTATGTATGTTGTAAAATATATATTGCTCAGCAAAATTAAATCACGAACTTGAAACTGGGGATGTGCATAACATACTTTCGCTGTTGCAAAAGTATGCGGCAATTACAAATTCACCAAAAAAAAAAGAAGAAAAAGAAGGCAGGGAAGAAAGGAAAAAAAGAACTTAAAAAAAAAGAAAGAAAATAAGCAAATGGTTGGCAATGACTGTTTTGAAACAGTGGCCTTTTTTCCGAGTGCATTTATTTATTACTTTTTTCCTTCATTATGTACGAAACATTAAATATTTATTGAAATATTAGGGTTTAAACGACTTTTAAAATTTTTCCGTAATACACTGAATAAACGAAAGCGATAAATATTGTATTTGCCATTAAAAGCTATTCAGAGCAGTGAATGGAGCTGGAGCGGACTTGAAAATATAACATAAGATTCGGAGGGGAGCTGTAGCATAGCAACTCAAAAAAAATAAATAAATTAACATAAATAATAATAATGATAATAATAACTCTGCTCCAGTTCCCTGCGCAAAAGGTATTCAAAACATTCAAAATGGCAGCCTGACTACTGGGGCGGCATATTCCTCGGAACCAGAAGTCCCAATTTCTTATCCTGGCAACAAACGTTGCTTTGATAAGCGAGCTGAGGTGGTTGCTGTGATAATTTCTATTTAATACTTATCGAGAAGTAAGTTGAGAGTTCTCCTGGTTTTCTCTCATGATTGAATGCACAAAAACACCATTAGAAGACCTCGCAGGGCGACAGCTTTTTACCAAGACTTGTTGAATCGAGATAAAGTTTGTATGGTTGCAGGTTGAGGTGAGGGCTGCCAATTTTAAAACTGCAAATACGGAACAGACGGGGCACATCGACAAGGGGGGGGAGGGGCTTGAGACGCGCATTTGCATCATTTCTTCTGTGCCGATTCTTCATGTGCGAGCTTGCCTGTTTTTATTATCCAGTAAATAAAAACGGAGGAGCGCGGAAGATCGCACTTCAAACTGAAGCAGCATAGAACAGAAATGAATATAACCCATAAAGATTCAATATGCGATGCGACTCAAAATGACAACGGTTTTCCCGAAGGATATAATTTACGCAAAAGGAGATAAGTGCATCTGGTTAAAATAATAAGGAGTAAATAAAGAAAGTCCATCTACAGCGCATTTAAAAACAGTTTCCGCAGTATATACTTCAAAAAATGTTTCAATATACCTTTTGAAACTTGAAGACGGAAGTACATGATTAACAGTGAATAATCTGAAAATAATGTACATGCACAAAAAAATGACAAGAAGATTTAGTGACAAATTCAGTTATTCAAATGCAAAACCTGTAATGTATGGAATTATCTTCTGAAATGAATTCTACATAGTTATTTTCCTTGTCATGTTTGTTTGTTTTGTGTTTTCTGGGATGTGCGAAATAAAAAGATTCGTTGAGATAAATTTCATTACAAAATGCAAATTTGCAGGAATGTAACATGCAGTTAAAAAATGAGACAATAACTTTTAAATTCTGAAATTTTTCATGCATCACGAACGGATTTCTCTCCTTTTCGTAAAAAAAAATTAACAACAACAAAAATAATAATAATGAAAAAATAAATGTCATATGGTGACTCAAAGTCTAAAATCAATGTTAAATTTAATGCATATTGAGATCCCGTCATATTAAACTTCAAAATTCAAGAAAAAATTTACCATTTGAAAGAAAAGGCATCCATATTGTAGTGATTAGTAATCTGACAGAGAAAATGAACAATTCGGGTTCACATGTCTATCAGAAAATGTAATTATTATTATTATTTTGGAGAGTTTTTTTCTCCGGTGAAAAGAGCAAAAAATGACAGATGAAATCGAAACAATTTTCAAATTAATTAATTCCCATGCTAACTAGGGAATTTTTAAGCTCAAACCCAGTTATTGGAAATGGTTGATATTTTTTTTTTCAGGGGAAAAATTTCAAATCGCGAATATAATATTGCAATAGTTGGATTTTTAATTGCTAACGCAAAACAAAAAACAAAATTAAAAATGTTCATACATATTAGAACGGAGATTAAAAATGATTTTTTTTGTATAAAATTGTTTTCTGTGTGGCATAGGAACTATACGCATAAAATTTGAAATGCACTTATTTCTGCATTGCGTAAATTTGAAAATTTGGATCGTGAAGTGGTTTATTGATCAAAAGGTATCTACATTAATTTTAGAGTTATGTTTCTACTACCATTTCTCACTTTTTCCACGCTAGTGCGAAGGAAGATATTTTAATTTCAAATTTTGTACTCACATTTTAATAATACTTTATTCCAATTTTCCTGCTCTATCTCAATGAAAATTTGAAAACATGTAAATTTCCCAATATTTCTGTAAATTTCCATAACTGTTGCGAATTTTGTATATTTCAACGTGGGAATGGAACCCTAAGATATTTATTGATTGATTCTAATTTTTTTTTACTTATATTTCTGGTGTCATTCCGCTATTCCACAACTTTTTCACAGTATCGAGGAAATAATTACTAAAAACAGAGCTTTTGCAAATTCGTATGTTTACTGCTACTATTAATTATACAAAAAGAACAAATAATAAAAATAAGTAATTAATTTTTAAAATGCTTGTATTACTAATATTATTATAATTATTGTAGCTGTTATGTTAGTTTTTATTTCCATTTAGATATTTTAAGAATTGTGTTGCATTGCTTGTTATGAACTGTTGTGAAGCTTGAAAAATGAATGTGCAAGCAAATTTTATTGTTTTCCTACCCGTTTACTAAGGACTACCAAAGGGATTTGCCAATTTCTTTCCGAGTTTTAGAAGGGCTTCGCTAGGAAAAAAAAAGTTGGGAACCCCTGACTTAAATCGTATGCAGAAATTTTGCATAAGAGACATAGTTCTTTTTTCTTTAATGACGCGAGTTCGCATGCATAAATTTAATGTAGAGAAATAATTATTCCTCATTTGAGCTGCGAAACTAAAGAATAAAACGTCAACATAATCAAAAATTGCGGACACGTGTTTCAGAGTTACAAGGAGCCCGTGTTGCAATGCAAAGAAGTAAGCTTATGGATGAGAAACAACCAAACCGTTTTTATTCTTTAGCTAATAAGATATTATTTCGTAGTGCCACACAGCAAACATTGCATAACCAGGAATGGGCAGCCTTTGGAAAGCTGCGGGCTAAACTCAAAAGGTTAAAAAAGTCGCGGGCCGTAGAGATAAGCAGGTGTCAAGTTACCGAGATTCCGTCACTTCAATCGCTGATATTGGTCTGTATTGTTATTTACTTGCCATTCAAGTTATAAGAGTGAATTCCAGTGTACGAAATTATTCTCGTTTATTATTTACCTATTATTATTTTAAAAAGTTAATACATTACAAATAAATAAATATATAAACATTAAATCAAAATACCTCATGAGAAAAAAATCCATAATTTTTGTTTGCTTTTCCCTCTGAAGAGAAAACAAATTCCCCAACACTATTAGGCTTGCTACTTTGCAATTAACTTTTTTCTCGTGTTTGTAGAAAGGTACAAGGGGAATAAGGAAATTTTCTAGGAACACTTTCAAGAAAAGAATTCATTTATTGATGAAAAAACACCGCTGTAAAATTCCCAGAATTGTGCACCGTGGAATACCGGAGGAAAAAGTTAATAAGAATACAAAATGGAGGTCGACTTACAGGGGTTTCTGAAAATTGTGTGTCAAGTTAGAGAGTTTTTCGCCCATTGAAATTAGCACTGTGCCAACCATTAGGGGAGGGATATGTCGACTTACAAAGGGTTAGTCGACTTATCTGCGCGTCGAGCTACCGAGGTTCCACTGTATTTAGTTTAGTCATGTGAACTGTGAAGAAAATAATTTTTGCGATTCAGGAAAAGAAACATGTGGTTTGTTTTCTAAACAATGTCCCATGCTTTTCGCCATTCCCCAAGGAAGTGTACTGTACAGTGGAACCTCGCTATTCGCACACAATTCATTACAGGAGGCAGCTCGAATGGCAACTTGTACGAATAGCGAATTATTTTTTCACATAAAATACAGTGTAAATTGGATTAATCCGGTCCAGACACACAGATGGCTGCTTATTTAAACCTATGAAAAACAAATGTCAGTACTGTACATGAAATTATAGATAAATTAAAATTTAACTGCACTTTGCTTGTACTGAGGGGAGCTGATGGCATATGTGGAATGTTGAGATGAGGAAATGAAAGGGCTGGAAGAGGAAGAGGAGGCCCCTTCTATAAAAACATCAGGTAATATCCCTTCAAGTGTTTTCTCCCTTTCTGTTATCCTTTCTTTTTGCACTAGAAGAATCTTGGGCTTCTTTCCCTAAAAACCTGTCCAATGTTGTCTGGCTTTGACGATTGTTCAGAATTTTTCTAAAATGGCCAATAACATTGTCGTTGAACAAAGCATCCCAACATTGCTGTTGACCACAGCAGTGTTGGGATGCTGTTTTCTCATCACTCTCTGCGTTTTCTTGCAGGAATAACACAGCTCTTTAATTTCTGCAAAGTAAATGCTTTTCTTACTACTTTCCTCCTCTGAAGAAGAAAGTTCTTCAACCACTTCCTCTAGATGCCCCCTTAGAAAGCTAAAATTGTCAGTAAAATCTCAAAAAGTATTAAAATTTTAAAAAAATCCAAAACGCGAAACAAATTACTTCTAGACGAGTTCAAAACGAGCATAATTTCTCGATTTTTTTCTTAAAAAAAGCTAAACTGGCGACCCAGCTGACCCCTGGCGCCGTACGAATTGAGGGACAAGTACGAATGGCGGATTTCCACTGTATATGTTCTACGTCATAACATCTTTCCGATAAAGTTTATTTTAAGTTAATCGGTTGGTTAGCTCAGGATTTGTATACGACTGAAATTTTCCCGTAGGCGCTGTCGGTTTTTTTTTTTTTTTTTTTTTTGAACTATGAAATTCGGAGTGGATAAAAAAATATTTCACGCCGAGAGCTCCTTCCAATACGCTTGTCAAAAGGAACTTGGATCTTCTGCCCAGAATTTGCATACTTTGCTTCGGGAAAAAGTCGCTAATGTTCAGAATTTTTGAACTGTTCAAAATTGAACGAAAAATTGTTCAAATCAAAAAGTAAAATATGAAAATGAGATGTCCTCGCCAAGATCTTTCGAATGCAGTGAAAAAAATCTCTCGAATCGGACAATTCCTTCAAAAGTTATTGGGGGGGGGGGGGGGGAGACATGCGCACCCAGAACTCCCCCGCACCTGCCATTGTCTGGCGCATCGGATTTTTAGATGCCCCCGAGGGCTTGCCCTCGGGGACAAATGGGGCCCTACAGGGGGGGGGGGGGGAGACAGACCGACAGACACAATTACGCCATCTCAAACCCCTACTTTCAATTTTTTTTTAATTTTTCAATGTGTATTTATTTACTTCACTTGTTTATGACTTTTTCCTATTTTTAACAATATTCTTGTGATCTGATACATTAGCCTTCTTTCGTTGTTTTTTCTTTTTTTTTTTTTTTTTACTTTTACGGAAAAGTAGGATAAGAAGAAGTAAAAGATATCGAAAGATGGAAAAATCTTATGAAAGGAAAGGCTAAGAAATGTTACGAATGGCATAAAAAAAAATCATTAAAAAAAAGGAAATAAAAGAAGGAAAGGAGGTTGTTAGTATCCCCCCCCCCCCCCCCCAGCTGTCGACCTTTATATGTAATTTTGTTTTTCAAAATTCCAGCTCCACCGGAAGATGTTGGTTTATTTAATCAAAATTTAATTTTTTTTTTTTTTTCGGTTTCTAAAACACAAATTATTGAAACATTGCATTCAGAAAGAGGCCAATATAAAATTTTGAAATTACATTCATTTTCTCAAAAATATCTTTTTAATTTACGAAAACATTTAAAGTTTATCATTCCTTTATTCCTTCAGTAAAAAACAAAAAAACTCTATCTCGCTCAATTTAGTTATATCTGTGGCGTACACAGTTGTCTTTAAGAGGGCGGGGGGGGGGGGGGGGAAGTAAAGGCAACGCTTTTCTCTTCAGAAAGTTTTTGAAGAAAAGAAGAATGGATTGTGTAGAAGAAAATTAAATCAATAACCTACAAATGAATAATTACTTACATTAAATAATTTCTCATTTGATTTACTAATTAAAGAGCAGTAATTTTTTCAAGCTTACATTTTTAAAAAAATATTTTTTTCCCCAATTGTACAAACATTTAATTCGTGAAAAATATTTTTATAGTACCGTGGGAACAGGAATTTGCCCATATAAAGGATTACATATAAGTCATAGCTTCTCCAAATTTCTTCCAAAAAGCTCTTTCGAAGCCCTTTCGAAAAAACATGTGGTCTGTCTTCTGTGTCTGGCCGGTTTGAGGGTCTGAAGAGGGGACTACACTTTCCCCATTGTCCGAATCCGAAGCAGCAATGCTTCCCGGAGTGAGAGTCATTAGGCTAATCGACCTCGTAAATCATGCCCCCTTGCATGGGAAGCGGTGGGAGGCGTGGCTTATAGGAATTTCGAGCTTTTTTTGGAAATATTTTCAAACTTTGGACGGATTTTTTTGTCTTTAAAAATGTTTGCATTATTTCAAACGAAAGTTCAAAAGAAAGCTGGAAATGTTTTGCTGGTCTTGTTGTTTTTAAAATTTCGGTAACATGCTTTGAAAATATTTTATAGAGCGAAACGTCTAACAGTACCACTTTTTTTCCTAAATTCATTTTTTAACGATTTTTTAAAAATACGGTAAGTGATATTTTAAAAAAGTAAAAACTAAAAGACCGAGTTATAGGCTTGAAAAATACTCAAAAAAATTCCGGACTCGAAAACTTCAAAGGAACTTTCAAAAACTTAGTCCAACTTTTCCTGTAGGTTAACATTGGTTTCGAAGATTTGAAACTCTGCCTGAAGAGCAGCCTTAAGCAGTGGTTACAAAATAGAAATACATACACACATAAATCAAAAATTGGAGACAACGGATTCCCGAACTGTTTGCGGATGAGCGAGCCTACACTTTGAGCTGCTGAAGCTTGTTTGTATTTTAATTTTTGCAGCAAATAAAATGATTTTCGTCAATATACAGTAAATTTAGACCAAAAATAAATTTGGATCCTATCAACAACTGAAATCTCAATTTTAAGGCAGTTTGCTTGTTGGAAAAGAATATTTATTGATTAATAAACGGCCGCTTTACGTGGTGTAGATGGCCGAGTGACTAGAGCGCAAGGTTGGTGTACAATACACCCGGGTTCGATTCCCGCTTGCTTCGTTTACGGTTTCTACGCTTCGAAGATTCTACGCCTCGAAATGGTTCAGAAAAAGCTAAAAATATTGTTTTGAAACCATTTTTAAATGGTTATAAAACCGTAAACTTTTGTATTTACGGCTTTTTAACCAAGCTGATTGGATATGGTTTAGGTCCCGTAAAGATAGAAAAATGTTTCAAACCGTAAATTTAACGGTGAATTAGATGGACAGACTGCTGCCGGTTATTTAACCGTAATTTCATGATGAAATTTCTAACAGTGCAAGTGTTTTATCTATCGTCTGGGTAAAAGGAAATTAAAGTTGATTACCATGAAAAAAATTTCGAACTACAGAGAAAAATGCTTATAATTTCTTTTCTAGTTCATTTAGAAGCTTCGAAGTTTAGCACAAAGAGAAAAACTTTTTCTGGGACAGATTTCCACGGGATTTTCAATTATATCAATCTAGAAACAATGCGATAATTTTTTGCTATATAGAGAAGGAACTTTTTATGCAACTTGCATTGAAATAAAAAAATTAATATTGAAATAAAAAAGAACAAATTCGAATTTCAGAAAATACTCTTCCAGGTGCGCTCCCCCATGCTCCAAACTAATTTTGTGCCAAATTTTACGAAAATCCGCTTAACGGTCTTGGATCTACGCCCGACACAGACACACACAGACACATACATACTTGCTGCTTATTATTAGTAGAGATGCCACACCTATAATACTTTTTCTCTGTTAAGTATACATAAATCAATTACAGGGAGGAAAACTAAGCAGTTCATGGGTAACCATGGATCATAAGAAATTGATTTGTAGATTTTGAAGGAGTACTTGCTAAATTAATAGATATTGTTGTTTCTTTATCTAGCTGTACAGACTGCGAGAAAGCAAGAATTTTACTGAGGAGCTTGATAGGTTGATTTTAATCAAGTTCTTAAGTATCTTTATAAAAAATAATCAGTTTTCATTTTCTATTTTTACACAAAATTCTGCCAGTGTATATATATTTATATATTGCTATTAATGACTGGTTTATTTAGATATCAGATGTTTGATCGAATGTCTAGAAATAATACCTGACGAATAATCTCGAAATTGCGATTAGTAAACAGCATTAAAAGGGCACAGTACCTCTTTCCAAAGTTTTTTTCGTTTAAAAATCAGATAAAAAATAATGCATTTAATTCTAACTATGATCAGAAAGGAAATGTGAAAGTATAACCTCATTATAATCAGCCATTAATTTAAAATTCAAAAAGAAATTAATTTTTTATATTTTTTAAATTTCTTATAACGATCTCAAATATATCTGTTTCAAAAGATTTTTCTGAATAATACATCCCAAACATTATAGAATAAAATTTAGAATGAATTAACTATCTGAAACTTGGTTGAATTTCAATAACTTTTTTAGTTGAAAACTCAGAAAAAAAGGACAAAAAATTCAAAAATTAAAGTTCAACAATTAAAATAAACAAACTACAACTTTCAGAGTCAAACCCATGCTAATTTTTATTAAACATACTCCGTGGAGTGCACATACAAAGTTTCAAAGCTGTATCTTTATCTGAAAAAAAAAAGGCTCATGGATTTCACTACACGTAATAAAAAAAAAATGCAAATCAGAGAAAAGGGCGTTTAAAGATTTAAAAGGCAGAATGAAAGCAGCCAAAGTCATTTACAAAAACCGGAATATAGTTTGAAATACTGCTCACGTAGATTTGAAATTTTGCTTTAAAACGAAGCTTTAAAACAGTTTTATCTATCAAAATACATTATAAAAAAAATTTTTTTTTCGATACTTTGAACAATTTTGAGGTACTGTTCCCCTCAAGGATTTTGTGCCAAAGACAAATAGAGAATCAGTAATGTGTTGCGTATAGGGGGGGAGGCTTTTAATGAAGCACAGGAGCGCACAACACGTTAAATACGTGCCTGTATATAATATTATCTAAATATGCTGAATGTTTTACAGTAAGGGGGGGGGGACCGAAATACTGCTTTGTGTTTGGACACTATGGGAGACACATAAAATATTGAAATATGTCACTTTTTCAGGAATAATGTTCTCTATAAAATTTTGTTGTCAAAATTGTGCTAAAGGGTCGTCTTCATATGAAAATGAACATTAACTTTAACATTTTTAATGACTACCCCCCCCCCCTCTTATGATATATTTAATCAAAATACATCAAAATTTGACTGTATACCAATTTTCGTGTAATTCCATTCACCCGTTGCTTCAGAACTAAATTGAGAAAAACACGCCTCGTAATGATATTTTTGCACATAATATCTTAACAACCATGAGTATGGCAAATATTGTTTCCTTATATAAAAATATGAGCTAACCCAACAATAAAAAGGTGACTTTCACGGTCGAAAATATTAATAATTTTATGAATTATGAAATTAATTTTTGGAAAAATTATGATCTGAAACCATATTATATTTTAATGAAATATCAATCTTGCTGAGCTTTTATAAAGATATCAGAAATTTCAGCTTAAAATATGCGGTAGTTATATGCTATAATTAAAAATTTATTTTACTGCCGCTTCAAGGACTGTATAGCTGCAACTAAACGAATTGTGAAGTACGTGAGGCGAATTGTGAAATAAAGTAGAAAATTTTTGTGCCACAAAGCAAAATATAATATGCAACCCAAAAACACGATTTTTTATTTATTTTTTTTTTTTGAAATAATGTGAAAATTATTTCACTGTGTTCCGCTAGATTCATTTTCGTTGCTCGATAAACATGGACCTTAAAAGTAGTAATTTTAATGTAGTCCTAAAACGTTTTTCGTTAATATCTTCTGTTCTAATGAACATAATGCAATTAAATTTGGTATGCAAACTAATTTAAGCCCACTTAACTCATTTATGCTGTCACATATAGATCATTCCATTTGAAAATCAAAAGTTAGAGCTCATTTTTAATATGAATACGGCCCCTTATCGAAATTTTATTTTAGTAATTTAAAAGAAGACAGTAACAGATGACGATTGACACCTAAAAAGTGTTTGTACAGCGTATGATGGCAGAGTAATTTTTAGTGTTTATCCCCCCCCCCCTCACTGTACGATAATTTTAAATGTAAACTTTTATATTTAGATCACAGTAAATAAATACAAGAAACGCCCTGCAATGGTAGAACCTCATGTTTCGATTTGTCGTTTTCGTTTGAATATATCTTAAACATGAATTAATATTCAGAATATTAAATGTGAGAAAAACGGAAATTCGTTCTGATTTTGATTGATGCGTTCTTGATTGTGAAAAACCCCTTTCGATATTTCGATAATGTCTTCTTCGGCAGCATAGAATCTACTAATGAAAGATTTGATTCCGAACATGGTCTGTAATTTTGCAGGATTTAATTTAACGTGTCAAGGAGTAGTAGAGCAATGTTAAAGCTTGGTTTTAAAAATGTGGTTTTCTTTGTTCACGGTGCGTGAAAAAATGAAAACATTTTATTGAAAAAAAAGACTTTTTAGAAAGAATATGCTAGGAACTATCAAAAGATTCTGTGTTTTAAATGCAAATACACTTGAAAAAACAAAACCCCTTTTTAAATGAGGAAAAATAGCATTGAAAGCTCTAAAAATAACGCCACATTTAACTAATTCCAAAATAATCTCATGACAAATAAATATTGGACACAAATACTTTACCTGGTGAGAGCAATAGCTTGAACAAAACCTAAAATCAGTAAGACAGCTAAACAACAAACCATGCTGTTGGCGAATCCTTCATCTCTTTCATTATAGTACTACAAAACAAAAATTAAGAAATTTCAGCGACAAATCATACATATATATATTACATTTTCGATGTTTCATTTAGCTCAGTATATTTTAGATATTTTTAAAATAAGCTTATACGCGAAACAATGAAGATATTAATTTTACTGCACATTAAACTGAAAAATCGACGAAGCAGAATTTATAGATACCCTAAAATGGCTACAAAATAAATAAATAAAAATTAAATTAAATTTTAAAAAATAAGTAAAAGATCTGAATACCTAATGCTGTATTCCCATTAAACAATTCGTTATAAGGTGAAATTTGCTAAAGAGAGATTTTGTTGATGGAGATTCTATTAATTTTTAAAATTACGTACGCAGAGCAAAATAATGTTCAACGATAGATACAGATTATATCTTGTTTTTTCTTATTTTTTTTCTAAATTACTACATTTGTTTGAAACGATGAAAAACTAATATAGTTTTCAGGGCTATCAAAGGCATATTTTACGGGGGACACAGGGGGGCATGTGTGCCCTCCAAAAGGAATGAAAGAAATGTATGTTTATTCGATTAAATAACCTTCTCTTTTTTTCACTTTAATATAGATTAATTATTTTTTAAGGATCCTAAATAGCATAGAAACTCTAGTAGGAACTTCATTCTGAAAATATTTACGAGGGAGAACCACTTTTTACTCCCTCGTGCCCCCTCCAGAACTTATTCCTGGATCCGACCCTGACGGCTATTTCTGACGATTTCTTCATGGTGACTCAGAGTCGTTAGAACTTGAAATCTTTTATAAAAATTTGTGACATTTCATAAGCGTTATGCCTCTAAGAACAGATGTCTTTTTTATTGGAAACAATTTATTTCGAGATTTCTCAATTGGGTTTTTAAAATTTTGTTTTCCAATAACAGCTTTACAAATTTCTTTTAAAAACCCTCTTCAGACGCAATTAAGGGAGTCGGGGTATAGGGAAGACAGGGGTAATTTGGCTCCGTACAGATAATTTGCCGGTTTGTGAATAAATGAAGCTGTCAATCACAGAGTACCTTATTTCTTCCTTCTCCTACTGCCATTGTAATTGATTAGCCTTCCTACAGCTAGGGGAGTCTTAGCCCTTCTTTTTAAAAAATGACTTCATATGGGAGTGGATCGCTCCATCTCTTTTGCAGGTGGGGGAAGGTAAATAACACGTGCGTGAATTTCCCGCTCCTAACCAACATATATGTACTGCACACTTGTCATTTGTTGATGTTCACCATTTACGGCGATTTAGTGTTCGGCAGAAGCTAACTAGAAGTAGTTACTACTAGTAGCAACTACTAGTTAACTACTAGTTGTAACTACTTTTGTTTTGAACTAGTTAACTATTAGTTAAACTACTTTTTTCCCAACTACTTTCAAAATTCCAATTACTTTCGAAAAAAAAATTTAAATCAATTTTTTAAAAAAAAAATTTTAAATCAATTTTTTGAAAAAAAAAAAAAAACTAGTTTTTAAACATTAAATTAGTTAAATTTTTAGCTTATGAATATTACTCACACAAATGTATTTTTTATATTATGTTATATAATGTAAAAGTACTCTTTAAAAAAAATCATGATATTTATTGCAGTATTTACGCAAATTAGGAAAAGCTTTCTAATATAGTCAATAAATGTCGCCTGCACCAGCACATGCACGATGGAGTTTCATTTAATGACGAAATCTTTATTACTGGGAAGCTTTACCTCTACTCTGATACCATGCATGCGTTTGGGATACCATGAAACACAAGCCTTCAACACAATTTGAAAGAATATAATCTAAAGCATGCGCGTTATAAAGATATTTTGTTACTGAATGGGGCAGAGGGAGAATTTTAAATTGATATTAAGGGTAAACCCCTTTATTTTACAAGAAACTAAACAAGCAAAGAAAAAGATAGAAACGCAAAAAAATTATTTATTTATTCCTCAAAGAAAAAGGGAAAGAAACAAATAGTAATGTTTCACAAATCAATCAATCACAGATAGAAACGCAAAAAAAATATTTATTTATTCCTCAAAGAAAAAGGGAAATATACAAAGAGTAATGTTTCACAAATCAATTTGTCCGCGCATCTGTGAATAATCTGTTTAAATAAAATGTTTCATTGTTTAACTTTCATAATCAATTGCCATGTTCACCATTAAAAAAAAATCATTTCCTTTTGTAACTTTTCAAAACGATCAAACAGAACAGATAGTATGAAATCCAGACTGAACATATAATTTTCGCCAGTCTCTTTCCAAAGCAAAACAAAACGATTGCTTATTTATTTATTTATCTCCTCCTCCTTTGATAAAACCAATAATCTTAATTTAAAAATATATATATACATATATAACTTGCTCCTTTAAAAAAACGTAAAAAAATATAGTTACATGCGAAGTTTCAAATTTGTGGGATTATTTTTAGAATTTAGCGAAGTTTTGTCTCGTATTTAGCGACTTTCTGAAGAGAGAGTTGGCAACACTGATGAACAAATATCATATATTAAAATAAAAGTTTAAATTTAGAGAAAAAGATTTTGTCTTTATTCATATTCTATTTATATATTAATTGTTCAGTGTTATTTGGAAATATTCAATCTTTGAAGGCTTTACAGGAATTTCTTTAAAATTGTTTTATTGATTGAAAATTATATTGTATTGAGGGACAAGTTTAGAAATGGAAATTCAAATGAATTATACTTAACTGTAGTTAACTAGTAGTTAACTACTAGTTACAACTAGTTTCAGAAAAAAGTAGTTAACTACTAGTTGCAACTAGTTTTGTTTAGACTAGTTAGTAGTTGGTAGTTAACTACTTTTTGACGAGTAGTTGACGAACACTATTGCGATTGTGCAATTGATTTTCTTTATGGTTGATTGGTGAGACAGTAGTTTTTTCATTTTGCAATGTGTACGATAGTATTTGTATGTGTTTGTAGCTTCATTTCGTTGGATTTTGTCATTTCTAACAGTTTTTTTTTTTGTTACATCTGATCTTGATTTTAAACTGTTTTGCTTGGTCTTTCTTTTTTTCCTACTTGTGTCTCCTCTCTACATAAGAGAACGTATCTTTATTATTTAAAATTGCATTTTCGGTAACGAAAAATTACGATCCAATGTTGAAGAGTAAATGAGGAAAACACATAACTTTTAGTGAAATTTATATTTATGTTTAAAATTATCATTGTCTTTTCATTTAAGATGGTTTATTTTATCCGGACATTTAAATTCACCCAACAAGCCGGGAAACTTTTGGTAAAGAATTTTAAAATATAGGCACAGTTGCATTCTAATGAACGTAAATGTTAAAGAACGTCTGATACGAGCGACATGAAATTTTAAAAAAGACGCAGCTGGGGGGGGGGGGGGGGGTTAAATACATTTTTTGTTGTTCACATTCATATCAATATATTTAATCCTTTATGTTAAGTTAATTTCATAGGTATATTCAGGTAATGTTTCATCATTAACAGTTATTTTATTTGTTTACTTAGTTCACTCCGCCTTCTTTAGATTTTTAACAAATGTATTGAACAAAAAGTATAGAACCTGAAACACAATAGACATTAAACAAAAGAAAATACGTAACATTTATGTAAAAGGGGGGGGGGACTAACATCAATTAAAAACGATTCTTGAAGTCATCTTTAGATTTTAAATGTCCTAGTAAAACGTTTTGCATAGGCAATTGCAATAAATAAATAGAGCACATTTTAAAAAAGTGCTAGTAAAAGATACAATGATTTCTTTTTGTGGGATATTAAAAGTGTTTGAGGAAAAATGTTTCTCGATAGTTCAAAAATATCGAGGAAAAGGCATAAATAGCAGTTTCAAGAAACTACTTTTTTGGATAGAGAGAGGATTTTTTTATATACTACTAACACGTGCCTGATGTTGTTAATGCTGTTTCTGCTTTTTTAAACTTTGATTTTGTGTTTTTAAAAGTCACTGGCGTAGGGGGTCACTCGGGAGCGGTAATACCGTCCTAGTGAAATTATGGTACAGTACGCCACTGTTAAAAGTTTACATAAACCCCAAAACAACAGTTCTATTTGTGTGCTTTAAATGTTAAGTTTTGAAGTTTTAAAAGAGCTAGTATAAAAAAATATTAATAATAAATAAATTAAAAATCCTAATTCATTTAGCTGTTTTTCCCATTTTTAATATCCTAGTGAAAAGGATTTAAGCACATTACTTAAATAATGAAACTAGAATCATTTTACATAAAATACGCAACATTAAATAAAATAAAAGAAGTAACGTTAAAGACAAAGTTAGTATTATTGAAAAAAAAAATTATTTATTAGATCATCTTCAGATTTCAGTATCAGAATAAAAAAACGGTAAGTTCGTAAAAGTGCAAGAAGAGTCGTATAACAGGTAATACTAAGTAAAAAAAGGGGGGCAATACAGGCCCGTTATTTAGGGTGGTCAATTCCCCCCCCCCCCCTGAAAAATTTTGAAATGACGGGCCAGTGGCAATGTAAAATGAAACGATTTGTATTACATAAAAAAACCTACGGATTACATTCATTTTGAATGTTCGAGTACAAAATAAAATTATTTAAAATTAAAACTTTCAAGCTATAATTATGTAGCATAAAATATATAGGCGGCAGTAAATGAAATAAAATAGGTTAATATAAATGGAATGAGTTAAAAAATGGATTCATTAAATAATCTTCGAATTTTTAATGTCCGATTAAAAAGGATTCATAAAGAAAAGATGTAGAATTATACAACATGAAATCAGTAGCATTAAATTAAAATAAAGATAAATATTAGTTTAATACCCAAATGAAAAGCAATAACAAATTAAAATTACATAACATAGGCAGTAATAAACAAAAAAGGTTACATTGAAACATGAAAAGAAAGATTTAGAGTTAAAAAAAAAAAAAACTCATTAATAAGCTGCATGAGTAAAACGCATTACAAAAATGAAAGTGCTAAAATGATATAACATAAAATAGGCAAAATAAAATGGCCATATAAAATCATGGGCGGATTTAGGATTTTAGGATTCAGACCCCGGGGGGGGGGGGGGTGCATTCAGTCTTACCTCTTTGGAAAGTAAAATTTTTAAAAAAATCTTTCCCCCGAATAACTTTAGTTACGCAAACAAAAAATTTATTTTTATTTATTTATTTATTTGTTTTCCTTGTTAGTTTTGTTTCAACAAAATAATAAAGAAGACGCAGATTTAATAATGCTAAGTATGCAAAAAAATTAAATCAGAAATGCGACTTTGAAAAATGACTCATTTTTAAAAAAATAAAGTATATATTTTAAACTGAAGTTAGCAGATGACGCTAGTAGATTTCAAACGCAATATGAAACTGTCGATAATTTCTTCCGTTCCCCACTTCCAATAAAACTGGAGAAATCCACTACCATAGGAAGTCAGTTTGGAAAAGAATGGTTAGTTAGCCTACATGCACTGGATATGTATGACGATTTTTCCTCTTGCCTCACATTGTTAAGCAATTTTTTGCCTCCTTATTCTTTTTCCAATTGCAATTGCTCATCATAATAATTGCGGTCTAATTTGTGTAGTTTTTCAAAATGTATGATTAATTCTACTTACTATGTGCGATCTATTGAAATTGTTTATATTAGGAAGGAACGTACCCAGCGCCGTCGTGAGATAAATTCGTCGTGAGGTTCGGGGTTAATTTTGCAGACTGACTCCTAACATTTTGCCGATTAATAAGAAAAAGGGGGAATATATATATATATATACAACATAACAATTACATCAGCACATTATTTTAATGTAATGTCCGTCTATGAAGCCATCGTGGAAAACAGTCGTAACCAGAGTCTATTTAATCATTGATTTATTTCAGTTTCATCATAAGAAATGCACATTCAAAACAACACAAAGACGAACACCAAACATCAACGTTTATACAACAATTTTTGCATCATGAATCCCCAGAAATTTTTGCGAAACTGTCTTGTTATAATCTTTCGAGGTTTCGGTCCACGTGATCCTGCACGTCTTTTCTGATTGGATATGAGCTCTGTAAAAACTATTTTTAGCTCACGTTACATAATTATTTCCCGGGATAGAAAAAGGATATATATATATATATATATATGTATATAAAACTTGAAATCGAGTTTTTGCAAAATAAGTTGCAATTTTTTCACTCAAAGTTTTTGCATCCCAAATGAATTGAAAAAAATCCAAAACGCTGACAGGGTGAAGTTAGAGCATCGAGTCAGAGTCGGGGAAATGAGCTCCCGTTGAAGTGAGCTTCGGACATCGAAGAAGTCCGTGTGAGCGGTATGAACATTGAACCGTAGTCAAAACAAAAACAAATCAGTGTCACACACGACATGCCAAAACACACATTCATTATTTATTTTTTTCTTTCAATGTTTTACACACACACACACACACACATAAATATATCTGTACACTATGCACTTCTCTTTTTTACTCGGATGATTTTATGAATCTGAGTTCCAAATCAGTTCCAAATGTCAAAAAAGTCGATTTTATCTGAATTTGCGAGTGAGCGAAATCCCTGATTGTTACTGCAAATATTGAAAGGCCCTATATTTTACTAAAAAGTAATGAGAAATGTAAATTTAAGCAAGTCTGTTGCCTCATTGTATTTTTTAAGTTACAAACTCTATAATTTCGAAGCACTTAATGAGGCTACTCTCGTTGATTTTGCCGACTGGACGATGTCGCTGGGGAAGGGGGAGACCCCCTGTTAGCGACTTCCCTGGACGTTTCCCATTTTGTGAACAAATGTATTATGCGGCTAGTTGGCGCACTAAGCCAACCAGCCCTGTTACATTGTTTTATGATATTTGCTGCTATTTTATCCCGTTTAATAAATTAATTATTTTGCGTACCATGCATAATTTCCCAATAAAAACTGAACAAACTAACAGATTGAAGAATGCTACAAGGAATGTTGTAGGTGTAATATCAATTACCAGACTATAACCAATCATTTCGACAAACTGCAATAAATATTGATACTCTTTCGAGAAGTGTGATCCGATATGTCCAAATTATGAAAACGGAAGTTTAACTGAGTGATAGTGTTCATGATTCACCTATCTCTTGAAAATTTGTTGGTAGCTTTAAATCAGCAAAACACAAAGAAAAAACGCATTAGGCGTGCACAACACTTTTCGAGACACAATAATTTGTATTTATAACTGTAACTCGGATTATAGCTATTCGTAGGATGAACGTTACTCAACGTCAATGTTTTTTTTTTTTTTTTTGTGTCTGTACAATTTAAAGTTTAAAGGCTGCATTTTAAAGGTCATGCAGGATATTAAGAATGGAAAGAATAAGAAATGAAAGGAATCTGAGAGATGGTGAGCGTCAAGAGACCATATAGAACGATTTTTAAAGAACATAAATAATATAATATGGTCATGTTAAAAGAATGAGCTATGTACGACTCAATGGTGTAGTCGAGGGGGGACGCAAGGTGACGGCGTCCCCCTACCTTGTTATTTTAATAAAAGCGTCCCCACAATTTTTTTACATTTTAACATAAGCGTTCTCCCTTTTTTTATTTCAATTGCTTATTTTCGTATCCATACGCGTCCCTCCAACATTTTTTTCAAGACTACACCTCTAACGACTGCCAAAAGTTTCGTTTATTCATAGAGCAAATCAAAAAGCAAAACGAGAATGACCACAAAAGAAATAGATGGATAATATTAAAGAAGCAATGAGGGTAAGAGGTCAGGAAGAAAAAACCCCAAACCGGAAATACTGGAATAAAGTAGATTCTTCACTAAAGGTGACACATGACAGCATGAACCAAGTTTGTATGCATTTATGTTTCAGAATTTACCTTGTACGGGGATAATTCTTTTGCCTGAACTTGCTGGTAACAATAAAATTAATTTCTTTTAACTGCCTGTCTTATTTGAGTACATCATTTAACATTTTATAAAGCGTGTGCCAATTTACCCCAAATGTATAGGCAACTTGCCCCGCGACCTGATAAGTTGGCGCACATTTCTGCAGTTACTTTAGGCTTCCATTAACCATAAAATACAAAAGCTACATGCCCCGAGCTTCTGGGCCCTTTATAGCCTAATACATTGTACTTTTAAGGTGCAGGTAAATTTTGTTCAAAAACTTGAACAAAAAATTAATAACAATCATCAATAACTAAAAGCTGCGCCAACTAGACCCGGTCTCCCCTACTAATTAAATTAGATGCTAACTTATATTGATCTGAAAAGCACTTGTGTAGAAGAAAAAAATACATCCCACCTGTGTCTCTTTCTCATTATCTTTAAAGCATAAGGTGACAACATTGATATACGTAGATTTTTCTTGGTCAACGCTTCGCGCATCAATAGCTTGAGCCAAATATTTATTAACTCGACTTGTTGGTTGATGATATACCGTAGAATGTCTGAAATTAGAAAAACATTGTATATGGGTGTACTTTTTTTATCAATGTTGGTGCTGCGCTCACAGCATCACAGCAATAACCATAAATATGAGATTTTCTAAGTAATAAATTACTAAGTAATAAATTATAATATTTGAATCTTGTTAACAGATCAAACTACAAATACATAGTAATTTAAAGCATTTAGAAACTTTTTTTAATCTCACACAAAAGTTAGGTCAAAGAAACACAAACAAAACAGTAAGCAATAATTTATATTACATCAATAATGCAATCAATACAAAAAATAGCTTGAAAATACACACATGTACATGCAACACTTCACTGAAATTTAATGAAATCGTTTAAAAGCAGTAAATAACAAAGTAAAATTATCTTAATTCAAGTTCAGAAATGAAATTAAAATTGTACTACGATAATCATTTGGGTAAAAAACATTTGATGTATAATTTTATGGAATAAACATTGTGGTATTCTGCTAATTAATTTTCAATGTATTGTTTTTTCTTTTCAGTAAAACTCCTCTAAGCGGACACCCCTGTTAGACGGGCAGTTTTTAATTCCCCGGCAGCAAATCAATGACCTTTATAAAAAAAACCTCTTTTGTATAGAAATATTTTTGTCCCGCTGGTGCCCGCTATAGAGGAGCTTTACTGTATACTTTCATTTATTTTTTGGAACAAAAAAAAAAAAAAAAAAAAGAATAGACGCATAACTTTTGTAGTTATTGTAAGCAACCAAGGATATTCTGTATTGACTCATGCTCCTCTGTTGATAGAAATAAAGTTCTCTGTTAATGATAACTGCTCTATTAACATAGTTTCTCTGTTAATAGAAAAATATGGATAGCAAAAATACTAAACAGATCGGAGCTTGGAATGACGTTATAAATTGGTGATAATTTGGCGATATGTTCCAAAGTTGACGACAAATTTCACGCCAGAGATATCAAATCCATTGCCAGCTTGAGAGGTTCGTTGAGAGACCTACGTTAAACATTGTCAACATTTCTATCGTCATTGTTATTGTTATTGCAATTCTGCATTTCAGATGTCAAGAAAAGCATTACTTTAAGTGTTCTATATAGGTAGGTGTCATTTTTATACCTCTTCCATTATACTTTTAACTCAAGGAATGTACGCACTCAAGAAGTTATTCCTATTAATGTCTTGAGATGAGATTTTAATAAATTTTATTTCTGTTCTAATGAGGCACTTACCTACCAGTATTACAAGTCAAAAGTTATGTCACAAAACAAAATTTTATGTTTAATCCATATTTATAAAATCAATGAGGCAAAAACTTAAATATAATCGTTGATTAGAAAAATTTACTTCTTCAGACACCAATTCTTTTTTTTTTCTCCTTAAAGCTTTAGAAAATTATATTGTAGATAAAAATGTTTGAATTTCTCCGAAGACACTACTGTTAAGCACTTTTTGAACTGCTTAAAAATAGCTTTAAAATTTAATCAATTTAAAAAACATTTTCATAGAAGTATTATCCTTCAAAATATCTTTCTGATAAAGTTTCACTAAGACAATAGTGCCGGTTTGGTCAGGATTTTTAATAGATTAAACTTTCCGAGGTACAATCTCTCTCTCTTTCTTCCTTCTTTTTTTTTCTGTTTTTTAAGCTGTTCAAAACAATAATTTTTTTTTGCTCTCAAAAGAGAAACATACTGCTGCATCTTCTTACCAGAGGTCAGTACAGATGGCGTAAAATAGAGGTTTTACAATGGAAAGATTTATAGTTACACGCTATAGATATTTCTAATTTATCCTGAAATAATCAGGCTGAGATAAACATGCTACTTATTAAAGATTAAAAAAAAAATAAGGGTAACAATAAAAGAAAATTCCATAAAAAAGAAAATTTTTAAAAAATGTACACTTAATTTGAGGAACTTGATATGCTCAATATTTCGCCAAACCTTAAACGACTTCACTTTACATGATTCAAATAAAAGATACATGATTCAAATAAAATTAATTATTTTTTTTAATTGAAAAATAAACAGGGAAAAAATTTGTATCAGCTATGCTTCGTAAAAAGTAGAAAAGCACTTAATCTAGGTAAAAATAAGTTTGTTTTTAAATTGCTTTAAAAGTCATAGAGAAACGATAAAAATGATATTGGAAAAATAAATAAGTTATAACTATAGAGTGCGGTAAATCAAGCAGTGTAGTCTATTTTAAAAAAACGACGCAAATTACAGAAATGAGGTTTATTTTATTTTATCTAGTACATAATACCGTTTTATACATTAAGTTTTAAAAATGATATCAGAAAGATGACGGTCGCCAGCAGCGATACATTGATGAAAGCGATTTCTGAAGTTTTTGGCCGCATTTTGACACATTTCGATTGGTATAGCGAAGATTTCCTCCCGAATTCGTTCTTTGAGTTCCTCCGAGGTGTGAGGCCGATTTTGAAAAAACATTTTGCTTCAGGTAGCCTCATTAGAGGGAGGAAATCGCCGGTATACCAATCGAAATGGGTCAAACCGTCCGAAAACTTCAGAAATCGCCTTCATCAATGTATCGCTGCTGGCGGCCATCATCTTTCTGACATCTTTTTTAAAACTTAATGTATAAAGCGGCATGATGTACTGAATAAAATAAAATAAACCTCATTTCTTTAAGATGCGTCGCATTTTTTAATAGACTTTCAAAACTGCACTGTTTGATTTGCTGCACCCGGTAATTTTTTAAATGGTGCCGACTTGATGAGTATAGAGAATGCTGCTTAATTTTACAACATTTTTCTGCAGCGTGCGCAAGTAAGCATTGATTTAAAATTCACTCATTTTTTAGAGTATATAGACATCTACAGGGTTGTCACTGAGTCTTATTCAACCTAGTTCACAAAAACCCAGACATCCTTCTATAACTGGGACCTTTCAGGAAAGAATGGTCCTTCGGAAAGCATAGATTTTGATTTTCTGCTTCCCACTTTTCAATTTTGGGACATTTGACTAGCTAGGGTAGGTCAACGGCAACCCTAACTATGTGTATAAATGCCGTTGCTTACCTTGATAATTTCAACATTTGTTTTCTTTTTTCACATTTAGTGTTGAATAAAAACATTTTTTGACAAAAAGGATAATTTAATCATTCGTTCGCGACAAATCTGTTACATAACCAATACGCGTTTAGCTCTTTCCAAAGACATGTAATTACTTTTGAGATGCAATACAAAAGTTTCTTCGTAGACTAATCAGAAGCAGCATCCGTGATGAAAAGACACATGCTGCTTGAATTAAATATAAATGAAAGCATTCAAAAGATCGCCATAAAGACTTAGAAACAAACACCTTTAAGCTTCAGACACAAACTTGCGTCGGATTAAAGTAATGATTAATCTAGCTGCGGAAGCATCTGCTAGTTTATAATACTATTTGTCGTACATTTGCATGCGTGAGAGATTTTAAGAATGCTACTTCATTCCAAATGACAAAACAAAGTACAAAATTAGACAAAACAAATCTTTCAGGTTTATATGAAAAGTAAATTATTTAGTTGCTTAGTAATGAAGAAAAAATGAAAAAAGACTGAGACGTACAGAAGTTTTTAATAGTGAAACTGAAATAAGATTCCATAATTATCAATATAAAAAGCGAAACAGCTAATTGCCGCAGGCAAAATCTTTTAAACTGTTAGCCCGGGTAACTCTGGCGGGGACCGCTAGTTACACATAAGCATGTTCTGAAAAACATATCATACTTGTTTTAATAGTATCTATACATTTTAATAGTATATATCGAGGCATTCAGTATGATGAAAGAATTTGGATACGCTAGAAACTGAATGCAATATTTTGTTAACAGAAACAAAAACGTATTTAGTAGGTAACTAGTATTATTTAGCACTATATCTCAAAAGAAAGTTTGAACAAAGGGTAAAGCTTGGAAAAGATAAAAATAAATCTTTAGAAAACTGCATTAAAGGAATTGAAAAGAAGGAAGAAAAGAAAACTTTCCCTTCCCCTTTCTCTCCTTCTATCTAATCATTTTATTTTTGAGGACTGCGGGAAGATATCGTTGTCTCGTGGGAACAAGGTAAAATCGATTTATTGAAGTTTGGAAAATAAAGGAATAAGAAAAACGGCTAAAACTGTTATAGTTTTCATGAGAATTCTTAAAACGATTTGCTTATTTTAAAGGAAAGCAGATTACTTCAAATGGCAAAAAATTAATCATTTTTCCAACATGCAAAATATAATAAATTAAACAAAATTCATAAAATAAAAATAAATAAAAAATAAAGAAAGAAGAAAAAAGAAGAAGAAAGCAATCCAGATGAACATACAGAAAATAAATTCATATTTACAAAATCGTATAGCAAAGTAATGAAACGTAAAAGCAAAAGTAAGGTAAGCCATGCAGTTTTTTACGCTTCTTCGAACATCTTTGCTTTTGATAAATGAGTGATACACGAAATAATACTCTTTTTATTTATTTATTTTTGGAATTTATATATATATATATTTAATTAATTAAATTATTTATTTTTTAAATTTATTTATTTATTTTTATTACAGTAAAACCCCGTTAAAACGCGGGTGTTGGGGGACTTGTTTGGCACCCGCGTTATAACATAATCGCGGTATAGTGAAACTATACCGCGGAACCATATTCACGAAATAATACTCGCTTTTGTTGTATCATTTTTAACTTTATCAATTACTCGTAACTTTTCTTCCCCCTATAGTATTTTTTTTTTCTTTTCTTCTTTGCTGCCATTTTATTCACTGTAATGTGACTATTAAGAGAAACAAGTCAAGGCGATTGCATCCGATTTTGAAATCAAGCTATATGTTCTAGGTTGAAACACAGGAAAAGCATGAAAAAGGTGTACACCACGCCAATAACAATTGGGCTTTATCTGTTAGTGTGTCTGGTGGGGCGGGGGGGGGGGCGGGGTGAGTGCTCTTTGGCTAGAATATTTGTGTGCTCGGACTGGCTTTATTTGCAATGGTAAAAAAGGAATCCCCTTTAAATGGCAATGATAAAAGGTGGTTTAAACGTCGGGGGACATGATAGTCACAGCGGTATATCCGATTCCGCGGTAAACTGAGGCGGCGCTGTGTAACGGGGTTTTACTGTATTATTTTTTCATCCAGAAACTATTTGCGCTTTTGAAACACATAGTTTCAAAAACGCTTGAAAAATTTTGTTTTAAGGCGCATTAACTTTATTTAAGTTACACTATTTTGCGTGAACCGCACCAAATGTTCCGTCACATTAGCATGAAAACTCTATAGCAAAATTAATCATTACGGACATGTTCCAAAAAGGATCTGGCAAAATTGTGAAATGTTATGAAATTTCATTAAGAAAACTAAGCGAGCCCGGAAAAATGAAGATAAATCTAACTTTTCGAATCTTCGCTCTTTGACATTTCATTTGTCAGTAGTAGTCAGAATCGTGACTTACCTTATCGAATAATTCATTGTAAGTCCATGGAAAAGTTTAAACCGCACACCTACTTCCAACAAACCTTTTCATTCATTCATATCACAAGTATATACATCCGTAGTGTTTTTTTCTCTCATTTTTGAGGAAACATACCCAATGAGACAAAATATTTGGCCTCTTGTGCAATTCCTTTTTGATTAAGCTCAACTGCAAATTTTAGCATACATCATAGACATAAAAATTAATTTCCCCCCCCAAAAAAAAATTTAATATGATAAGAAATTCTTTTTTTTTTGATAGGTTTAGAAATGTAACTACCTCAACATCTATAGTTTTATTTGTATATGAAACCGAACTGCTTTTTTTAGTTGCTTCACTAAAAAATAGAGTTTTTATGATTCATGTGTTTCACAAGTGGTGGCAAGACTCACATTTCATCATTATTTATCCACCATTTTACAAACACATATGTCATCTAACGTACTAGATGCATTGCGGAATGAAACAAAGTAGATGCCCATTTGCAATGTGAGGACAGTTCCAATTTTCTATTGTAGTAGTTAATCTTCACAATTTTTTTTTATAACTTTCATAGAAACAATTGATGTTGTTAACACGTAAATAATAATATTTTTAACTTGTTCAATGCTAAATTAAGGCATTTAGTATTAAATTAATGCACAAGTTATAACTAGAAATAAAACGTTCTGCAAAATATTAACACAGCATTAGTTGAAAGGTTTTAAAACACTTTACTATTATTACCATAACTTCGTGCTACTAGTGTAACATATAATTATACAATAACAATAACAAACTTATCAATTATAGCTCTATCGCGGTTTCATGTAAACTGCGGAGAAAAACAATTGCTTGGATTGAGATAAGAGTAAATTACTTCGGAAATGTATAATTCAAAGTAAATGAAGAAAATCTGAGATCTATATCGTGAATATGGTAATCAGAACTGTATTTAAATTTTGAAAATTGTAATAAGCATATTCGTAGCACAAATTAATTTCTTTAATATTGCACACAAATCTATTTCTTAAACTTAAGATTTAACGTTCGAAATGCAATTCATAGCGAAAACATTAATGAAAAGAGGTTTAACACGACACTTACCTTTTCTTAAACGGCTTTCTCAGTTTGTCGGCAAAATGTGACTGCATATGCAAAAAATAAATTTTTGTTATGCGGTGGTCATAACTTTATAAATATATACATGCTCAAATATATTTTATTTGAAAAGAGTTTTTCTTTCCTTCTTTCTATTATTGTAGTCGAATCTGATTAACACGAAATGTACTACAACAGTGATGTTATCAAGATTTAAGTGCTTTCAGGACAGCTATTTTACCACATTCTTCGCAACTAAAAATGAGGAGTCAAAAGCACACCGTTTAGTAGGGTTGACGGAAAAATAAGTGGGCGGAGTCGATAGCTAGGCTCACGTCTCTCCAAAAGATGCTATTAATAACTTTGCAACGAATCAACCTGAAGTAATTTCGGTATTTTTATGTTAAAAAGATTCGACTACAACTACTAAAAACACTTACCATTTTCGTGCTCTGTTTCTCTGCACTTGAACTACCAGTTTCAGCCATATTTGAGAAAGGAACGTCCATGCTATACTTGATGGAATGGAGCAGTTGCACGACAACGTTGGAGACATTTTTGAAGGACAGTTTCCGTCGATTGCCCAAAGCTCTCACTGGCAAATTACTAAACATTAAAGGCTGGAGAAGATAATGAAACAATAAATTACCGAATCTATTATTCTCAAACATTCTGTTTTCATTCAATGACGTACTATGTATACTCAGGCATAATCCACACAAGTTCATTGCAAATTTGAAAACGAGTCTCAGGGGAAATTTTAGCTTAATGTGGGGCAAGCTTGATAGAAAGGCGATGTAAAATTGCCTCCTACCAGCCTGGTGAAACGGTACGGGTAATGTGACGCAGTTCTCGTCACAAAATTCTTAACTTAGTAAAATTTAATTAGCTGAAAGTCCATTGGAGAAAAATGCTTAATTCAATGAAAACAAGCCTCTGATACAATGCTTGACTTTACCGGGTCACGTACTAAATCTTGACCTTCAGTCGCATTTCTGTCCCACTGAGAAACAAATATCACAAGTTCTTAGATTAAGGGGTGAATTTGTTTGTAAAATTAAGAACACCACCCCGTTTGATTCACGCAATTATCTCATTTTAAAAGACTTTCGGGATACGGCTGCTGTAACCTTTGGGAGTAAGTAATCAGTTGACTCCAGAGATCACACCACAGAATTTATAAATAAATATGCACCCTCGACAAGAGGACATCACATGGATAATTATATATATAGTTAATTGTGGAGTTAGGACTTCCCTTATGGCCCTGGGAAAATATCAGAGGTGCGCCTCTCTATCGCTTTTATTTTTACAATTTTAAGTCTTCTTCTTAATTATTAATGTATTTTACGATAAATAAACTTCTTGTTAGTTATACCCCTTTTCTGTCTTATTGAAATGGGCAGCACTGTGATATGGTGCCATTTTAGCCAAGTTGGCTTTGCTGCACATTACCTTTAAGATAATTAATTTTACTAAATATTCTTAATAGTTTTATTTGCAGCTTTTCAAAGCAAAAATTGTATTGAGTGATGTGTCTTTGTTATTTATAGTATATGTGTTACAAATTTAGTAAATTATGCTACGAAAATTTTATTCATCCTTTATGTTTTTATGTTTACATTTTCCGATTGTTAATTTTAGAGTCATGCAGTGTTAATTGTACATATTGAATATTTTATGTGTTAAACATGACGGAGTTAGAAGCTGCAAACCCTAATAAAATATCTCGTTATCAAAGTTAGGTAAAATTTTCGATAGGGAATTGTTTTCTGACATTCAGTATTTTTTACACAATTTAGAGGAAGTAGGCAAAATTGCTTTTAAGAAAGTTAAAGCAAAATTCGAAAAATTCTTTGAAAAGAAAACTAGTCTTATTAGTCACCGCCAACAGCAGTTTTCTAATTGCAGGCAAAATCCGGATGAATCAGTGAGAAGTTTCTCGTCACGAGTCTCAAATCTTACCATAAATTATTTTGGTTTGCAAAATGCATCAAAAGCTGACGCGGACTTATTGTTGACCAAAACAAATTGGCAAAATTTTTGGAAGGCTTACAAACTCCTTTCAAACGTCTAGCTTTAAATAGAAATCCGACAACCTTTGATGAAGCTGTAGAAAACACATTATTAGACGAAATGAATATGCAATTTACATCGGATTCAGAAGGTGTTAACAACTATTCGGTTGAATTGAAAAAACATGTACATAAAAATCTAAATGAAATTCTTGATCGACACGCTGAAATGTCGAACCAAATTATTAGTACATTGAGTGAACAAGTTCAAAAACTAAGCATGTGTGTATCCCCTCAAAATCCCCAGTATTATAATTCTCCTAATCAAGACCGAAGTTATTCATTTAAACGTCAAGATTGTATTTATTGGAACAGCAGTAATCATATTTCAGCCCATTGTTGGTTTCAAGCCAATCAGTTCAATAGCCCTCAGGCTATCATGCTCCTGTCTATCATGCTCCTGCAAAGCGTCCGAATGACACACAATTTAATCCAATGACACAAAATTTCCCAACCAGAATGCAGAATAATATGCGACACCCCGTGCCATTCCATTCGCAAAGAAACGAACCTTGCGAGGCTCCTTATCAGGGCATCATTCACCCCTTTCAGAAATCAAGGAATAAATACGATCCCCAAACAGAAAAGGAATTTAAACTTCCCAAGAGACCGATAAAACCTCACCGGCTTCCCAGAAACTTAAAAGGTAGTCTAGAATCATAAGAATTCACTCATTACATAACAAGTAACAGTTGCTCATTGCCTGTAGTATTTACAAACGTCGGAAATAGCTTTGATCGACAGCGGGGCGAGTATTTCGCTCATTAATAACGCAGCATTTAAAAAGATATCTAAAGATAATATGCAACCTGCTAGTGCAAATCCTAATGTTAAAATTAGATCTTTAAACGGCAACGAAATAAAAATTATTTCATCTGCATTTATACCTATTTCGATTAAGGATAAAAAATTTAAACACAGGTTTCTAATTACTCAGAATAATTTACAGAAGACTACGATTTAATAGTTTTCAAATTGCCAAGCAGGAACAGTTTCGATTGAATTGCAACTGATCAAACTATTTACTCAAAGTATAATTTTGGAAACAGAGTCCAAGGAATGCACTATTCAATTTGTTGCGGAACAAAAATGTTATGATGAAAATCTTTGCCTTGTTTCGCGAAATATGAAGAAATGTCAACTTATTTCTTTTTGCTTAAATGAGTCTAGTCTAACATTAATTAATTTAAATACTTCATATACTAATACAATATCTTAAAGTGAATCCTCAGGCTCTGGTTTCTCTAAGTTCTTTCCCTTGCCTTCAATGTCAAGTATATTTCTACTCATTAAAATGATTGGTGGATTACTTTTTATTGTATGCTTAAGTATTACAGTAGTTTCGACTTGCATGACATGCTGTAGAAGATAATGCAACAAAATTTTCTTGAAATATTATATATGAACTATCCTTTTTTTATGTTATTATTAGTATTATTATTGTGTGCAAAAAAATCATTGAATATTTTTATTATTAATTGATTTTTATCAGTTTTATGTTTGATTATTATGTTATAGTATGATACATTTGCAAAGAAAAAAAGGTTACTTTGGCAACAGTGTCATTGTACAAACATCAGATTTTTTTTTTCTTTTAATGACATTATCATAACATATCTATTTCTTTTTTTTTTTTTTTTTTTTGTTTTGTTTTGTTCAAAATTTATGACTTATGTGTTGTGTATATAGTTTGAGACCGCCTCTTTGCATTTATGTCCTTATCCGAAAATTATTCTTTTCTCCTTTTTTTTTCTTTTCCACGGTCTCCGGGGAAGATGTGACGCAGTTCTCGTCACAAAATTCTTAACTTAGTAAAATTAAATTTTATTTAATTTTACCTTATTTCTGTTAACATAATTTTTAATGGTAAATTCAAATGAAACTGCTATTCAAGTTACAGCAAATTTGGAAAATGACGCCACAGTTGCGGCAGTGCAGCGCAAAATTTCGGACGGAAAAATGGGCGGAAATACGGTTACAAGCATTCTTTAAGAATTAAATATGAGTTCGTATGTGGGAAGTGCGAATCAGAAAGAATTAGTACAAGGTAAAGCGGTCTACAAGCTTGTGGACTGGCGTAGTGTGAAGATCCAGTATCGTTACTTTTCCGAGGTCACAATGCTGCATTTTACTAAAAACAAAAGGCAGTTTTTAAAATGCCTTTATCTAAGACAGGTCTGAGATCACGGCTGGCGAAAGGCTGAGGCGCCTGGTGAGGCGCTTGCCTCACGGCGAAACGCACTTAAGGGCGGCAGCTAGTAACAGCTAATTGATGTTTTACGTACTATTACACTTCTATATCATAAATATGAAAGTAAATCTGTCCTGTGTATATTTAATATTTGTTATTTACATACGCACATATTTACCGACAATATTTTTAGTCAATACACTCTGTAAAATACATATATATAAGGGCGCAGAGTATTTTTTGTCTCATGGCGCCACTTATACTTGAGCCGGGACTGTCTTGAGATAATACTAAGTCTCAGATAGGTCTAACAGGCTAATCAGGTTAACCAGCAACTATGAAGGAGACTGACAAACTGACTCGACACTCTCGCGGAGTGCCTGCTCGCCAATTAATGGTAATGGGACGAGGAAAAAGACGAGCACAGACGGCCTCCACACTTTCGCCGAACGTATGGCGACAAGCAATAGAAAAAGAATCGGCGCATCCGCCATTTTGGTTCATTCTGGACCACATCACTCAGATAAAAATGAATACATATATATTTTGGTTTAAATTTTATTTTAGAAGCAAGCATGTCATTATTTTGGTTCGGTTTTCGTTTAGTTTATAGAATTTATTTGATAAAAGCTCGCTTTTTTTTTTTTTTTAAATACGAGCTTTGATTTTTATTATTTTGAATAGCACTATTTGTTTTCTCGTTCTCAACCTTTGCTTTTTGTGTGCGTAATGTTTATGTTTCTATTCAACTGGCTGCTTTATGTCAGCTTGGAAAAAAAAGAAAGAGAGAGAGAGAGGTTTTTTTTTTTTTTTTTTCCTGCTTTGAATAGAAAAATGAAAACAACTAACAAGTAAATTACAGAAAACCAAAACGTCAGCTTGAAGTATTTGAAGAATATTTATAATGAATTCCTTATTACAGTTAAACATAAAAGATTTCTATGTTCATTCCTTGCATATGCTTTTTCATTTTTCACTATACATTTCTTTCGCTTTTTCTCTTTTGCTCTTAAAACAATCTAGAAACTTTTAAAACAACACTTTTAATAATTCTGACGTTAAAACATGACTAGAGATTAGTTACCAAGAGTTCGAACATTAAAAACAAGACGTTCAAGCTTTATGATTTCTTGCGAACACAGCAGGATGAAAATAATTTATTGTAAAAAACGGTAGTGATTCCTTAATAGGGAGTTCTGTAAGAGCACAAAGGAATAGCGCCCTTAAAAATAACCGTTTATGTATTTCATTACTTTATTTTTTCAAGATTTTGCATATTTTCAACATTTTGACTTTTTGAAACTTCTGATCGTTCCCATGGTAAATTATCTTTTTAGAGGAAAAGATTTGTAGATATTCAGAATCAAAATTTTGCTGTTTATACTAGTTGACCATTTCATAGAAGCGCATTACATGAGTTTAATACTGTAAATGGAAAAATAAATTATATTCTTTTAGTTTATTCAACTAAAAATTAAGTATGCTTCAAACACAAAATTAAGATTTCTGCTCCATCGTATGACACCCAACTGAAGCTCTGAACTTTGTGATCTCTGAACTTTTCTTTCTATATATGGAAGTCAATTAAAAAGTAACTATTCTAAAATGATAGCTAAAATATTAACGTCAAAATTAAAAGTAGCATTAAAAAGTTGCCTACACGTGTTCTCTTTTTTTATTAGGAAAATCTGATTAGGATTTGAAAACGAAATTCTTTTTCATTGCAAAAGGTTTGAGCTTCCAGATAAAACACATTCAAGGGATGTGTTTTTATCTTTCAAATTATCTTCGTATCTTCATTTATTTACTTTTTCTTGCTCTAATATTTTAATAATGACAAATATCACAATGTTCGAAGAAAGTTACGCCAATCTTTGTCCAAGACTCTTTTCTTTTACATTGAAAACGTGTTCCCTGCAACCCTAAAACGCATGTATGCAATTATTTTAATTATTATTTGTCCTTCAAACGTAGAATTATTTTAGTTGTTAGTTTGGAAAAATTTCAACTTTTTACTACTTTGAAATAGTTAAGAGGTACTTAAGATATTTTCAAAGATAGATTCAAATCATGTCTGCAAGATTTCAAGATTCAAATCCTTTCTGCAACCTTCGATTCATAGCATCCCTAAATAAATCAAATAGGGAATTTTACGTTAAAGAAACTTCTTTTGCATGCCTTGTTCTGAATAGTTACTTAAAAATTATTTTAGGTTTTTTAAGTACTTTTTTTTTTTGATAAATGATTACAGAGTCAAAAAATATCCAGGTGCATAACGAGAAAAACAAGAAAAGAATCCTGCTTTCTTAGCTAAAATAATTTAATTGAGGTCTCGCAGTTGACCAGTTGGTAGAAACTCGGTTCCCGCAGAACACCGAAAGTGAAGCAACATTGACCGAGGTCAGTGTTTGGGAGGATGACAACCTCTCGCGGCTGGTTGCTGCGGTCCGTGTTCGCTAAAGGCAGCTGGTGCACGTTAAATAGGCCATATCTCCAATGTCCTCCAAGTGAATCGATACCTCTGGGGATGCCAATCCCAGGTGATCTGGGAGCTGATTCAGAAAATTAAGAGACCTTTCAAAAGGGAGGAAATCGGACTCCTGCCTACAACCCAGACATCACAAAACGTCCTTTGGATGTCCATTTTATGTCCAGAACGTCCAAATATGGTCCGATGCCAAAACCGATAAAATTTGGACATCCTCAGATGGGTCAGACCGGACGTCCCTGTAACTACCACTTTGCTTGTCCTACGGACGTCCAAAAGTGATCCGCATCCTTTCAGGTCGTACCACGGACTTTCTTTTCGGATGCCCTAGGGACTGCGCTCAAAGGATATTCCGAGTTTGAACTAAATCATACGTTTGTAGGATATTTTTCTCAACTTAGAAGACAATTTTTATTTTGTAATTTTTTTCTTTTGTTTCTTTATTTTACGGTTTACCAGAAGAAAAGCAGGTTTAATATTTAAAAAATAAGTTGAACGTTTTACCATTTCAGGCAAAAATAGTTAAAACTACATGAAAAATAATGCTGATTTATGTTTTCTAAAGTTAACTGCTGATAAAAAATTGATTAATTTTCCTGCACATAATATATTTACGCCTGCTGTATTTAAGACATAAGAAATATTTTCTCCGAAATTGTAAAATTTCACATAAACCATCCAATTTTTATCGTAAGTCTAAGGAAGTCCACATTTTGACATCCATAGACGCGTCAAGCATGACGTCCTTGTACCTAACATTTTGTTTAGCTTACGGATGTCCAAAAGTGATCCGCATTCTTTCAGATCGTACCACGGATTTTCTTTTCGGATGTCCCAGGGACTTCATTCAAAAGATATCCCGCCTTTGAACTAAATGATACGTTTTTAGGATATCTTTGTCAACTTGGAAGATTTTTTTTCCTTCTTTATTTAACGGCTTACTAAAGAAAAAAAACAGGTTTATTATTTTTTTTTTAAAAATTGAAATCTTTGCTATTTCAAGCAAAAATATCAAAAACTGAATGAAAATTAATATCAATTTATGTTTTCTCAAGTTACTGCTGATATAAAGTTGATTAATTTTACTCCACATAATATATTTACGCGTATTTTCTTATAAGCACGAGAAATATTTTCTCGAAAACCGCAAGAGATCTCTCAATACTTGGCCTTGAAGGCAATGAGCTGGCGTCAATTCTGTTCTGACGCAGACGGTTAATCCACCAAAGTTTATAAATACTTATCATGTTCTTTGTGTCGTCAGTTGTACTGTATCTGTTAAATGTATAGCTCAAGATATTATTTTGTCTATTATCAGCAGAACGCGGTTCTCGAATACAGTAATATGCAGATGTTTTCATAGCCTTAATCCATTCGTTTCGTTGTGGTTTTGTGAGATAATTTTGCTTTTAATTTTTGTTTTTATCGGACAGGATGTGTTCTGAAAAGGAACTTTGTGGAGTATCGCTTTTTGATGGCGACAGAAAACGAATTTTTCTGTTTGGAAGCGGCGTATGCTTTCATGTTCTCACTACTAAGTGATAGCGTTCTAATATTACTTAAAGATGAAACCAGTGCATGTGAAATTTGGAAGAAATAATAAATAATTGTGGCAAATTGGTACATTTTAAACGTAACTGAAAGTTGTTAAACTTTCAAATGAAGAAAAGTGTGCTTTTTTCAGCAGTATGTTTCATTTCTGGAAATGTTATAAAGAACTTAATTTATTGTGGATTCCGGAGCAACACGTCTTGTTTCACGTAGCTTTAAGCGAAAAGGAGTGGATTACAGTGAAACATTTTCCCCTGTGATAAGTATGCCAGCTTTGCGTTTAATGCTTGTGATGATTTTAAATGAAGATTTGCATGCATTTGCTTAAGATGTAAAAACAACTTTCTAAAATGGTAAGTTAAATGAAGCTGTTTTTATGGATCAGCCCCAAGATATGATGATAACAGTGGACGAAAATGTAAACTTTAAAATAGTTTATATGGATTAAAACAGTCACCTCGTCAATGGTTTCAGAGGTCTCTTGAATTTGTTTCAAAATTAAATTTTCAATCTCTTGATAATAGACCTTGTATTTTATTCGTAACAGTGATAATCATAAAATTATAATTGCTCTTTATGTAGATGATATGTTAGCAGCAGGCCCAAAGGTCAATGAAACTAAAGTACTTATTTCTTTACTATCTAAAGAGATTAACATGTCAAAATCATAAAGTGTTTCTGAATTCTTAAGTATATTAGATTGACATTCACGTCTGATAGTTTGATAATGGATCAAGAATCTTATGTAATTAAGTTGTTAAGTAGATTTAATATGATAGAATGTAGACCCAGTGATATTCATGTTTTCCCTAAGTCTACACCATCTGATTGCAAAAATGAAAAACCCTTTAATGGTCAATTTGAGTAGAAATTTTTTTCTATCTTAAAAAAAAAACATTTTAAACTATTCTTTTTTATTTCTGTTTATATACTTTTATTAAGTTGGCTGCTTTTGGACTATAATTTTTCTACATTAAATGTTTGTGTTATTATTTTGAACTTCATATAAATTTCTTGTGTATCATTACCTGTTTGTAGAGTGCTGTAATCACAATTTTGCTATTTGCCTAACGATCAGGAAAAAACCCAGAAAAACTATCAGGCAATCTTAAACACTATACGTATGTGTACTACAATCATTCAGGGTAACTTTGAAAAACGTTATTTCTTTTAGTATAGTTGACTAAATAAAATAGAAGGTCCAGTGCTACACTCAGCCAAATAGGTTATAACTCAGTTTTCTACTCCTAATTTTTAAGTTCAGTCAAATATACTAAAAAATATGACGTGGTTCAATGTTACCCCCCAAGGTTCAAAATTTCCCTGAATTACTGTATTTAATAATTATTCTTATATCAGTTTGTCCGTACTGGCATTTATTTTCTTTATTAAAGTTGTTTGTCATTTGTTGTATTTAAATAGTTGAATTCTAGGATTTCTTTGAACAATATTTTATGAATTGATTGAGAAAATTTATTCTCATCATTAGGATGCTTATTAGTAATAAAAATTTAATTAAAAATAATATACATAAAAGCAAACCACTTTATTTATCATTGTCATGGATATCATTTTCAGTAGTCATAGAAATATATTACTTGTACTTTAAATCATGTAATGGTATTTAGGGTTTTGACAAACAATATATTAAAATAAACTATTGCAAAACAAAAAGTAATTCTCATAAAACCGAAAAATACTTGGAGAGGGGGAGGGGGTAATTTTTGTCAGGAAACAAAGCTAGGTGAAGGGAAGTTTCAAAGAGTTAAATCATTATTTATTTTCCTCTTTGCACTTTTCATCCTGTTTTTACTTCAAAACATGTGAATAATTATTTGCTTTCATAATTTTTTCCTGTCCAGAGAAGGAGAAAGCGAAAGTGATGAAAAACTTTCCCATCTCCATGATTTTTATAACTATGTACGAATTTGTTTCAATAATAAAAAAAGGTTTTAACTTGTGAACCGTGTGTTTATTTTATTTTTTCAATTTTTATTCTATTATGATTTTTCTGATTCTGAAACTGAGAACTCTTTATCAACTAATTATTATATCATTTCTGATTTTAATTATAGTACTATCATTTAATAAAAAAAAATCATAATTATATTTTATATAGAATATATATAATTATATTTATATATTAAGAGTTGTTTTCTAGTAAAATTTCTCGAGGCATTTTCAAAATAATATATATATATATATATATACATATATGCACTTCATTGAAATTTTAAACTTTGTGTATTGTGACGTATTCAAAATGGGAATGAATATGAATCCAATAGTACAACATGTTTAAAAAAAAAGTATGAATAATTATTTACTCTAAGCAGTGATTTTCATATCAGTTGTTATTAAATTCCAAGGTAACATGAAATTAGAAACAAAAGTTATCACAAGTTCGCAGAAAGTATTTTCCTCGTGCATTAAATTATTTACTTGAAATATTGGTATAACTTGTATTTCAAACGAGCAGAAGTTAAAAATATAAATATGGGTTGCTTAAGGGAAATTTCAAATAAAGATTTTAAAGACAAATTATATATTTAAATTGCTGTGCTTGCTTAAGGACAAAAAATTAAGGTTAAATTGCTTGCTTAAATGAGTAGTCCCTATTTAATTGTATGCAAAAATTGTTTCAGAACGATTCTACTATTTTCATTAAAGTACTCTTATTATCATTTTCATAATGAACAAATGATAAATTGCAAGTTTCAGTATATGATTATATAGCTCAAAGTGTTAACATTAAAAAAAATATTCACAACTGGTTTTATTCAGTCCTGTAGCTGTTTTGTGGATACTTCTTTTTCAAAGTAGTATTTGGTTAAAACCTTAGTATTTCCTGCTGCAAGCTACAAATTTACATTTACAAGATAATTGTTTTAGAACATTTAATCAGAGGAATTATATACATGTAATAAAAAAGTCAAATTACTGTTGAATTGATGTATTAAAATTGCATCTTGCGGGTATAAACACCGAATAATATCTAAAAGAAGTCATGGGAATATTCTAAAATAGTCTCAAAGACATGGGAGAATAAACAAATAATTCATTGACATACTTGGGATATCATTCTAACAAGGGAAGCGTCCTGTGGGCATTTAAATATGTTGTAGTTTTAATGTCCTGGGGAGCAATGATCTGTATGTCCAAAAGAGGGCCGGAACAGTCACATATGTCCTAGGGATCTCACTGGAATGTCTTTAGGCCGTTTAGAAGTATTGTCCTTTTAGCGTCTTGGGATCCTTACAGTGCGATTGTCCAAAATAAAGCCTAAATATGAACGATCGGACGTCCTTAGGACCAATTGAGAACAGACAATTCGCGGACATTAGTTCTACCCTGGGATATACTTTGTACTTCGCAGTATAAAAAAAACACGTACCTCGGACGACCTGTTTTTATGAAGATGTCCTGAAATGACATCATTGGATATTCTAGGGACCTCACTGGAATGTCTTTAGGACGTTTTGATATGTTGTCCTCTTAACGTCCTGGGGACCGTATTGTGAGCTAGTCCAAAATATAGCCTAAACATGAACGATCGGACGTCCTTAGGACCAATTGAGGACAGACAATCCGCGGACATTAGTTCTTCCCTGGGATGTACTTTGTACTTCGCAGGATAAAAAAGACACGTCCCTCGGAAGTCCTGTTTTTACGAAGAAGACACGTCCCTCGGATGTCCTGTTTTTACGAAGAAGACACGTCCCTCGGATGTCCTGTTTTTACGAAGAAGTCCTGAAATGACATCCTTTGGATATCCTAGGGACCTCCCTGGAATGTCTAGGACGTTTCGATATGTTGTCCTCTTAACGTCCTGGGGACCGTATTGAGAGCTAGTCCAAAATATAGCCTAAACATGAACGATCGGACGTCCTTAGGACCAATTGAGGACAGACAATCCGCGGACATTAGTTCTTCCCTGGGACGTACTCAGTACGTCGCAGGATCAAAAAAAACACGTCCCTCGGACGTCCTGTTTTTTCGAAAAAGTCCTGAAATGACACCATTTGGGCGTCCGAAGGACGAAGTTATGCTGTCTGGGAAGACCCCGTTAGACTCTCCGGAGCAGCGTACCCATTCTTCCTCGCCACGCGCGAGGATACGACAACAGCAACAAATTTAATTGACATAATAATTGATGTTAGTAATACTCTCTATATTAAATCTCGCCAATTAACGATGCTGTACCTATTACACAACCGTGTGAATATGTTTCAAATGAGTAAGGAAACATAATGGCTGATGCATTTGATATTTCTATACGCGCAGTGTCTCCCCTTTCTGATCAACCACGAAATTTTTATGAGTTGCGGACAGATTACCGCTCTTTTAGCGAAACTGAGCGAAGCGAGTATACCCCCATCGCAATACGAGTGACCGACCATATACACTCCCCCCCCCCCCTGCACAAGCTTTTTCGCCGTTCCCTGTCGAAAGTACAGAGCCGCATGAACTAAAGCACCATGGAATCATAGAGCTTACCTTTCGGCGATGGGAAGGTGGGATGATAAAATAAGAAACAACATTATGTTCTCGTAAATAAGAATTTCTCTCTGCCCCCCGGCCCGGTTCCACTTCATACTCGCCCTGCAAGTAATCCAGGGTAGCTTGAGTCACGTGAACTCGCCTGTAATAGATAATTTTTTACATAATTAATGTCGGTAAATCGTCGAATACACAACTAGGTTTTAAACCATTTTTCAAAAATATTTTTTAATATGAAAATATACTAAAATACAGTCTTTTTCACCATAAAACCTCCAAACACATACCTTATTTTAATGCCTTTCCTTTTATAAGCTCAAGATATTTTAGTTTGGAAAAAAAAATCCCTTAGCGTCACTTTCATCGCAGAGAAAATTTTAAATGTTTGTATGGCTGTCAGTATTGAGATAAATGTATATTACTATACAGAACAACATAATTACACGAGTAACTAGTATAACTTGAAAAATAATTTTCATGACACAGGAATTTCCATAGATGCGCTTGTCGTTATTACATTGTGGCGTTACAGTAGAGCTAATTTAGACGAGAGCATTTTGATAAACACAGCAACACACAAGTAGTAGGGGAAAGTTGGATAAAACCGGGACCCAGCAGTTTTAGTTTGATTAGTATTGCTCTTTGTCGGAAAATGCTTGAAACTTGTTGCAAACAAGCGCCATGTTATTTGTAGTTAAATGAAAGGCAGTGTTGTTTATTTGTTTGTCAACGCCGATGTTTTGAAAAATTCGAGTGGAAAAGTTTTGATTTTTACACCACTGATTTCATTTTGTAGTTTCTAATTGCTTAGAGATTTAGTTTAGGTAAGTACAACATTTGATAACACCTTTTTCAGCAGTTATTTTAAATTGTTAAACCAGGTTTTGCATCATGTTTGAAATGTGCTAAGACGTCTTTTCTGATTAATGGCGTTGTCGGATAAAACCGGGACCTTGGCAGTCGGACAAGACCGGGTAGTACCCGGTTTTGGACGACCTTTTTTTTACTGCGTGAAATATAAATAGTTTAATTTGTAAAATATAAATCTTAAAGAATCATCTCATAAACGGTATGAAATTAAATATTTATTACTTTTTAGGAGAGACTTCGTATGAATATTCTACTATATTATAGCTTCCCACTTAGTACAAATATAAAATTAAAATTATTAACATTTAAAATAAACATTATTTTTTTAAAATTAAATTGTGTTTGTCAGTTCATTCCAAAAAATGTTTTTTCTTCTTTTTTTTAAGTAAGATAGAAAGAAAAAAAAATGCTTTTACAAATTTATAATATTGTTAGAACAAAAATTTCACCCATAAAAGTTAAGGCTGCTCGTCAGTCAATTTCCGAATTCAGCTCACTAATGTTAAGTTTGGGCGTGTGATGCTTTCGTATTTTTAAAAATGTCTACTCGGGAAATTAATTAAAAAGAAGACATCTAAAAGAAGTCCACACAGAAAAAAGAACTCAAAAATACAATTTCCCGAAGAGATATTTTTAACTATCCTATGTTTCTCAGTATAGGACGGCCATTGTACCAATTTATTGTTATAAATAAATATTTTAGTAGTAAGACAACAGCATTTTTCAAGTGTTCCTAAACATACCCGGTTTTGTCCGACCTGGTTGGACAGAACCGGGTACTTTTATACTTCCAAAAAAAATTTATTTACCCTCCAAAATATTGTTCTTCCACATTGAAAAATATTTATTTCTGTAACTAAAGAACTAAGTTATCATTCAAATATAAATTTAAGCAATTTTATTCACTTATTCGCTTAGGAAATAAAATAAACACTTTGGGACCCGGTTTTGTCCGACTTTCCCCTAAGTGCCATAAACCAGCAGGCCGAAGGAGAAGAATAACTCAACAGTCCAGAATGAGACATGGCATGTGAAAAACCGCCATCTTTGATGTAACTTAACCATGGATCCGTGATCTTTTCTACGAGGGTATTTTCGATGACGTCATCACATCCAACATCTTGTATCCATGATCTTACACATGGGGTCTGCCGCCATTTTTGGCCTCATGGCCGTTATTTTTGGCTACGCCACCATCTTAGATTATTGTCCCCATATTTAATATTAATTACTTAACTTGTATATTGGATTTTTAAATCAGTCTTAAATGCGTCTTGCATCTATTGGGATTCGAACCCGAGATCCCTTTCTCTACAGCCGAAGTCTCTATCCACTGGACACGAAGGAACGTGACAGGGAAGGGGAAATATAGCTATGAATTTTGTATAAGTTTACACGTTCAAATCATTTTTTAGAAAAATAAATATATTTTTACCATCGTTTTAAATGACATTCACACGCATTATACACTTATTTTATAAAAGTTCTTGATTACTCTTTACTCATGATAGGTTATTCTGTCACGAAACTTCAGTTATATTTCTCCCATATCTTTATTTACGGAGTCAAAACAGTTAAGTCAGTTAAACCGAGGTATTCTTGCTGACGCTAATTTGTGATTAAATTAAAAGAATAAAGATATTTAATATACACATTTTCAAGCTAGTTCAATGTAAGATTTCTTTGCATTCACCCTCTTGTGCACTTTAAATCTTCAAGAAGTACATTGTTTTCGATGTTTCTCACTACTTCCTTTACTACTAAATATATCTTTTATTTGATCGATAAATAGCATTTTATTTAATTTGTGCTTGTACTCAACTGATGCAATGTTCGCGAAATTTAATTTTACCCCTAAGACGCTTTACAACTTTGAAAAGCGACTGTTTCCAGCGCATCCAATTATTTTCTTCCCTAAACTCATTGTTTCAAGCCACTGGTTTATCAACTGCAATAAGCACGTGAGCCCATAGCAAACTGGAAATACTATCAGAGGAGGTGATTCCCTATTCAGAAAATTCAGGGCTTCGAAACTTTTATCTTTTTTTGGTGGTTGCTTCCTCTTTGCTATGAGCTGACGTGCTTAGTCCAGTAAAATAAATTAAAAACTTTATTAAAACACATTATAATCAAAGCACAACTATTTAACAATAGTGTAAGTACGTAAACTTTAAAATGTTGTTTCCACGTAAATTCCATAGCTGGGCGGTTCTAGTCGTGTCCTCAAAACTGCCAGCTATGAAACCTTTATGCGCTCGAATCCCATCAAATAACATTTTTCGAAAAATGAATCGATCAAAAAATATGTTTCTAATAAACATTATTATCATTTATACTCCCTAGATGGCGCCACTAATTTTTAACGCTAACTCTCATTTCTCGTTCACAACTCGAAACTCTAATTGTCATGCTTTCGCCCAAAGTTTCTCGGCGCGACGAATTTAAACATTTACTTTAACGCTACTGTTACTCATTTAAGAAATTAGTTCTCTCTTCCTGACAAGTCCCTTCCTAGTCTAGTGGATAGGGACTTCGGCCGAGGAGAAATGTGTCTCTCGTTCGAATCCCAGTAGGTGTAAGATGCATTTAAGACCGATTTAAATATTCAAATAAAGTAAGTGGTTCATTAATATCAAATATGATGACAAAAATCCACCATAGTGGCGTAGACAAAACTGGCAGACACGAGGACAAAAATGGCGGCAAACCCCAAAAGTAAGATCACGGATCCACCGCGGACGGTCACGTCACATTCCACGCCCCACTCTGAAGTGTTCAGTTGTTCTTCTCCTTCTGCTGACTGCTTTACTACTCACACAGCTATAAGAATATGATGGATTATTTTTTGTTCTTGTTTGAGCTACCATAATATATTTTAATACAACATAAATAAGTCATTAGTTATTTAACATTATGCGTATTTGACTGATGTGTATTCTAATTAATATATGTATATATTACTGCTCCAAAATATTGAACAAATCTTAGCAAATCTTTCATTAGCAATTTAATTTTAAATAACATTAAACTAAATTTAGAGCTAATTTACTGCTACTAAAATTTTTGAAATTGAAATAAATTTTGCTAAAACATAGGTCGCGCAGAGAGCGAATGATACTGGTCTCTTAATAAAGACAAAACGAAGTAGACGGAAAACGTTTTGCTTATAATTAAAGGGATTACTTGATCATGGATAACTTTAAACTTGAAGCTGCTACATGTTTTACCTTTTTTGGATCAATAATAAATCCTTCAGAATATGCTCCAGGAGAAATTCGTTATATAATTGGGAAAATAAACATAATACATTCTTATATCATCCCTTACTAAACAAAGAGGTAATGAGCTTGTAGCACAAAACGTTCAAAACACGTTTAATTGTTTGATTAGTGCTGTTTGTCGTGCCACTAGATTCGACGAACCGTAGAAGAATGATTTTGCCCTCTTCACCACTAGCTTGGGCTTCAAGAGGGCATAGATAGCATCGCGTTTCGTCCACTTGAATGCAATGTTGAGGGGAAATTTACAATCAAATATATTTATTAAAACAAATTAAGATGAAGTCATACGCTGCATATGGGTTTCTTAAAAAACCATTGAACGCAGAATATCGTGTTATTATTTATATAATTAATAAATGATAAAACGATATCAACATTTTACATGAATCAATTCTGGATGTTTCTTGTTCTGTCAAATTCGCTCAAAATTTACAATTTGTGCAATGAATGATTTTTATGCAAAATGTATATATAAAGTTTTCATTCTTCGTTACGTTTTAATTCGCATAGGCAACGATGCTTTTTCATTTCATATTGAAAGAATCATTTTCAGAAAATGCATAAGCATTTCCTAGAGTGAAAGAGTTTAGTATGCTCAGATTATTTTAAATTCCCATGACTATAAATATTACATTTCTTTAGGGTACACTACGCAACATATTTCCAAAACAAAGAAATAAATATCATTTACATATTTTTGCCGCAAAGATGCAAACTTTTCTACCAACCAGTTACATGGTAGCAGATTTGACTGGTAGCGGACTTGACATTTACAGCGAAATATCTTCCAAAATCTACATGCTAATTAATATCACTAAGAAGGAAAGCAAAATCTTTAAAAAATTAACTAGCAAATAGTATTTAAGCATAAGAAAGCACTGAATTCATATTTTCAAAATAAAAATCTTGGTAACTTGACATTGAATAAAAACACTCACCTTATAAAAAAATTTTTACACTACTACACAGTTGTTTTCCGAATTTCAAAGAAAAAAAGGCAACTGGTAAATACTTAACTAGTATAAATGCTTTTATTGAAAAGTGTTGACATCCTGATGAAAAGGTCCCATTTTTTTTTCCTTTTATAGTGAAAACAAAGGGAAAATGTATTATTGAATTATAAAATACAAAAGAAGGAAGCTATTTTTTCATCGACTAGATACAAAAGTCTGTATTTTTGCGGTAAAAATATGTAAATGTTTTTTTGTACTAGAAGTATGTGTGTTAAAGTAATGTAATATGTATATATATAGTCAGTTTAAATTAAGACATTTTGCGTATAATCACTTTTTTTCACTGTGCAACAGTAGATATGCACCTTTTTGAAAATGACCTAAATATCAATAATGAAAAGTTGGGATTATTCACCGAAAGTGGAAATTCTAAGATATATTATTCTGCTCGAACAGAGAAGACGTCGGACCACTCAGACAGAGTTTAGTTAGTTACCTAGCTCAGTACTTCAAGCTTGTGATACCCATGAGGAAATTTTGAATGTTTTTGATTACGTTTCTTACCCGGGTTCTCCACCAGCTTCCATATAATTAGCCAAGGTAACATCGTTGCTCCACACGTCATATTGCCACTTTCTGAGTCCGAGAACTCCACACAAGACACGACCGGTGTGAATACCAACTCGCATGTTCAGATGCACGTCAGTAGCTTCCACAACGGATCTGAAATTAAGAAAAGTATTGATTTCTTGAAAGCCCTGGAGCTACACATTGGGTATTTTTCATTCCCTCCATATATATATATATCTATATATATATATATTTCTTAATCTGCTTCATCTAGCTTCCAATGCACAATTACAAAAAAAAAAAAAAAAATGCCCGAAAATACATCAGAATCTCCTGGAAATTAATTATCCGGAATCTGATGTAAATTTACAGAAAATTTAAAACATGAAACAACAAAGTCCTTAAAGAAGAAAATCACAGAGAATAAAAAACAGGGAACGTTTTTTAGATGGATAGCAATTTAGACTGTGCCGTAGTACCGGCGCTGAATCGCTGGGGCTGCTCTTCAATCAGAAAGAACTTCGCTGTTAGACTTAAAATGACCTTCCAAAGTTACGAGGGGAGTGTGTGAACCTCAAGTGATTGAAATTTCAACGACTAATAAAATGAAAGATAACTATTGGAAAAAAGGTCTAGTGTACCCCACATTTGACCAGTCACTTGAGCCAGCGAGACCCCCTGCTGTCAAGTGTTAATCAAACAAATCAGCTCGTGGCATGCACATGTCCACTACACAACATTTCTCCTTTGCCCGTTACGAGATAATTCTCTGTAGTCGAAATTTGAAACAAAAAGAAAAAAATCTTGCTACACGACATTTTACGTAATAATAGCTTTCCTGTGATATTATTATTTTTTCATTCTCCAGAATTGCTTGTAAATTGTACCATTTAATGCTTTAAAAATGAAAATGTAAAACAATACTTTTAAAACAAATATTCCTCTTTCTGCGATCTTGCTTCTAGACCTTATTTAGTACAAATTGATTAATCAAAATTCATGATAAATTGCCTTAATTTCCGAGGGGAAATATATATATATATATATATATATATATATAGAGAGAGAGAGAACTGTTCTTAGTTACACGAACAGTCTTATTTCGTGAATGCTATTTCGCTTGTATAAAGCCTAATTTAAGAGCAAAAAAGTTTGCGTTAGTATGATTTAAAAAAACAATTGATAATAAAAAGAAAAGAGATAACATACATACGAACAGAGATAACCTAAGCAACGACATTTTGCTCGAAACTGGAGTAGCAAAAGAAAAGTGATTAGGCTCCACTGCTCCATTTTTTAAAAAAATTTCTTTAGCTTAAAACAAGATGTGTATGTTTGAGTTTTTCTTTATTTTATATTATTTATCCATTTATTTTACATTTTATTTTATTTATTTATATGTACTTTTACAAACGTGTTTTGCTAATTATTGCATATTGACTACTTGATCATTATGATGAGATTAACATATTTATATTATTTCTTTCCTTTGTATTTCTGTTATTTTAAAAATTTGTCCTTAATTATTTTTCGAATAAAAACAAAACAGAGCTGTAGTGGAATTGGAGCAAATATATTAAAGTAAGAGGGGAATTGAACCGTAGCAACTCAAAACAAAAATAATAATAATTAAAAAAAATGTGCTTTATTTCCCTGTTTAAAATATATTCAAAACTTTGAAAATGACATCCTGACAACTGGGTCGGCGATAGGAATCGGAAGTCCCAATTTCTTATCTTGGCAGTGAAGTCGTTGCTTTGATAAACGAGCTGAGGTGGTTATTGTGACAATTTCTATCTGACACTTAATAAAGTTCTTATTGCTGCCGGTTGAAGCGGGTCGCCAAATTTAAATATTGCAAATGCGGAACAGCCGGAGCTCACAGACGTAGGGTGGGGGATATCCAGAATCTGTCCGATTTGCAAATATTCTGAATCATTTCCGGCCTCTGCGCAAAAGATCCGATTGTCCGACATGTTAATTTTGATTTTTAAAAATAATTAATTATTATATTTTTAAACTATATGCAAATTTTAAACCTATTTCGTATTTGGAAGCTGTGGTATGTTGAAAAAAATGCATGGAATTTACAAATTTCAAAACTCATAGCGGGATATCCGATACGGACTCGTCCCACTGGAGTCAATAGATATCCGCGATACGCGGCAACATCAATAACTTGCTCCTGGCTGGAATACGTGACTTTTGGAGTCCCGTAATGAAATTCCCCGTGACGCGGGACAATTTCTCAAAATGCGGGACTGCACGTAAAATCCGGTAAATTTGGCAACACTAGCAGGCACAGTGGCGCAACCAGAACTTTTTTTTTGTCTACTTTTTTCATTTTGTTTCACAGAAAATTTAACTTAAAAGAAAGAGCTAAATAATATAATGCCAAGTGTTTAGTTTTACGTAATTTAACACATCAGTCTGTATTTGTACAGAGAGGTGACAAACAAGAATTTTATTGAGAAACGGTTTTCAAGAAACTTGATTATTTGATTTTTAACAAGTTCTTTGTTAATTTAAAGAAACACTCATCTTGCTTTCTGTCGTTTTACACAAATTTTTTACAGTGTGGAGCCACACTAAAAGTATCAAACATATAAAAATCAGGATCTTTTAAAATCCACATTTATAGACGCATAATTGGATGTTAAAATGAGAAAATCATTCCAATCATCAGGGAGGGATCTGGAGAAGAAACGAGAAGCACTGGGCAACGAGAGTTGCTCGAAACTAGAGAGGAGCGGAAACGAAAAAAAAAAAAACTGTTGTGCTCCACTGCTCCGAATTTTGTTTTTAAATACAATCATATACTTAATAAATAGCTGAGGGTTTTTTTTTTTTTTGTTGGTGCCTAATGATTTTTTCGAAACACAGTACATATATAACATTATATATTTCTTGGTAAATAATTAATCTATAAGTAACATTTTAAATTTTTTATCATATAAATTAATTTAAAAAAAGAGATAAATAATGTGATTCATAATAAAACTATTCGGAGCACGGAGCGGAACTAGAGTAAGTACTTAGGAGTCGGAGCGGATAAACTCAAAGAAGTAGCTACTCCAGATCCGTGCAAATAATAAACATAACCAGGAATTTAAAATGTTGCGTTTTCTTAAAATGGCATGAGTCTCTTACAAATGCCGTTTAAGCATATTTACACTTGCGGTACAGGATTGATGAAACAGTATTGAAAGTATCAAACAGAGTATCCTACCTGGAAAACTTATTGTGAAATAAGTGAAATGCATCTAAAAATTGATGACCCATATTACTTAAAAGAACAAAAAATCTATCCTGTTTCTGATGCAAATAAAACGATTCCGAAAGAGGGGAAACTTCCTTTAATAATACAAATGCAAGTACAAATGTAACAACCAGCAACAGGCACGAGGCCCTGCTACGCTGGTCCTAGTCAATTTACCAATCCCAAATGAACATCAATAGGTCAAGAGCTTTCTTAAAAGGTTTTACCCCCCCCCCCCCCTGAAAGTAACCAGTCACTTCAGGTAAACTATTTCAACTGCCTACAACCCGATTGAAGTGGTATTTTTTTCTAATTTCAAGATTAGCCTGAGATTTGTTAAGCTTAAAACAATGACCTCTGGTTTACTTTTTGCGCATACATGTAGCCGATCAACATTTTTCATTTTAATGACTTTAAAAAACTGAATCATGTCCCCTCTAACTCTCCTTTGCTCTAGACTACACATATTGAACCTTTTAAGCCTAACCTCATAATCTAAGTCACTTACAAACGTAGTATCCCTCCAATGAACCCTTTCAAATAAGGTAATATCCTTCTTTAGATAAGGAGACCAGAAATGAACAGCTTACTGTTTAGAGGAAATACTCCTAATTTATGGATGATAGTAAAATGAAATGTCACATTAAAGTCATTTCTCTAATCATTGTCTTCATTGCTATTTTTTTCATGAAAAATAAGAAAGGACCTGTATTTCTACCTAAAAATTGTGCATATGAAGATGGTAAAGGAAAAGCTTTTGTGAATGAAAAAATGTATAGAATATGAATTTCAAGAAATTTAAAAATAATTTGAGAAATGGTCAGGGCATGGCCATGAAAATGACATACCAGACTAAATGACAAAATTTTTTACTTAAAACAAGCTGCAGCTAACTATTTCTTTCTGTACTTAAATAAGGTCTCGCGTTATTATAAAATAATTTGTATTTCGTTATTTAATAAATAAACTAATGCTCAAACAGCGTCAGATACTGAGAATGATTAACTGTAGTTAACAAAAGTAACAAATCTCTTTTTTTCACCTTTGCTATGATTCAAAGTCTGTCAAAAGTTCGGAAAATATTAAATAATGTGATTATTAAGAATCATTACGATTAACCTAACGTCAAATAATCAAATGGGTTATTCCAAGAACTTGAAAACTTATTAGAGATCAAATAAATAAATAACACTACACACGTCTAAGAAAGGCTGAGCAAAAGAACCAAAATTCCGATCTTAGACAATTTGCAGACATTGATTTATCTCTCTCTCATTCCTTTGTTTACTTATGATAGTTAAGAGAATAAATTTATGCAATATTCAGTAGCATCCCTCAATCAGTGCTTTTAACTTTTTTATTCCTATGGCCGTCTTCGAATTCCTCCCATCAGTCGACGAGCAACTCCATTAAAGTTGAAATTTAAAGAAAATCGATAAAATTTAAAAACGTTTTTCGAGTTGACCAAAACAAATGTAATTATCTTTGGGCAATTCTTGGGGTTGTTTTTGTTTATGTCTTCCGAAAACATGTACAATTGAGCCCGCTTAATGGAATAGCCAACTTTCCACAGAAACTTATTCTAATAAGCGGGGTATTCCATTATCCGGGATTACAGAAACCGTATACTATAGTTTGGTACATTGAAAATTTATTACATTAAGTGATATATTCTTTTAACCGATATTCCATTAAGAGGGTTCAACTGTTGGTAGATATCACAATACTAATCTGCAAAAGTTTAACTCATACTCGACTTTCATTATTTGAGTTTAAAGTGATTCTTTTCAAATGCACCACCAAGTTTTTGACTGACTAGAGTTTAAGTATCAAATTAAGTTGCTACTTATTAATCAAATATTTAATTTATTTTGCAAGTAGAAACTATTAACTAAAAATAATTGCAAAGCTGATTTCCATGTGCGAATCCAAATGGATTGATAAATGTAAGACATGACATAAATGATTTCATTATAGAACGAACATGTCTGATTTAGGAGAATTTTATTTCAAAATGGTACAACTTTTATTTGCGAGATGTATGCCAAATTCAATGAATATAAATCCCTTACAGTTATTTATGGTTCCGCAATAGATTAAAATCTTTGGACGTAATACTGTGGCTTTTTTTCTTTTCTTTTTTTGCGAACTTTAGGGAACTAACTTCAGCAAGGAAAAACATTCTAAACGAATTGCTAAAGTAAATATTTTACGTTTAATGAATGTGAAATATGGAAAAAAGGTTTTTAAACCTTTGCATCACAAGGTTTCAAATTCAAGTATCACGGCTAATGCCGGCTATGTTATATTTTACTTGTAAGCATGCAAAATTTTATTTAGTAATAAGTTAGAACGAAGAATGCAGGAACACGAACAGTACCATATTACGCTAAGTGAAAGAAAACTCTTCCTGCAGTTGCTGTATAACTAAATTGAATGAATGACTTTCATTTCCTTAACAGTCAAATAGAATTAGCGTAAAATTGCCCTCTTTTACTGAAAGGAAATGACTGGTTTCTTACGTAGAGAGAACAGTTTTGTTATTTTCGGGCTTATCTCGAGTAATTTCGGTTCCAAATCGAAAATGAAATCAACTTGCAGAACTCATTTTCTAAATGTTCGCAAAAATATGGTTTTTACACCACTTGTATATTAAATTAGCATATTTTTAGAATGGTTTGAACTTCTTCACTCCATCAATTACATTAACGCTATTTCTTTGCTTCTTTGAAGTTTTTTCTTTTGAATTTTATTCAAATGGTTTCCGATTTTAGATAGCCTTTTTAAGCAGTGCGATGTTTGAAGTAAAAATTCAAAGTACAATTTAAAAACTTGGAAAAACACTCTGCTTGGATTCCGTTTTTAATAATGCTCTTTGATGCAGACTTTATTCTTATTCTTCTTCTTATTATTATTATTATTTTAATATGCTTTAAAGTCGTTTTTTACTGCAAGAAGACTTTCATCAAAAACATGTTTTCCTATATGCATGCTAATGGGATTTCAAGCCAATATTTCAAAAGTAAAATATACGAGGGAAGAAACGCCCGTACTATTACATATCTCTTCCACTAGAGCTACGTACCCCAGCAAAAAACTTTTTGCCCTTTTATTGTAGCATTATTATTATTTATTATTATTTTAAACGTAAGGGTGTTTTCAGTAAGAATATGTTTAAAAATAATAACTTAGATTCTTTAAAATATATTCGACTCTTGGTATCTTTGCTTCGTTTGTCTGAATGCTTCATCTATCTGAAAACATTACGAAGTACTGAATTCCCAAAAATGGAAAATCATGTTTCAATCTTTGAATTTCATCACACCTATCTTAAAATTTCCGATACCACATTGCAAAAAAAAAAAAAAAAAAAATCCAGTTTTTAATTTGAATTCAATTTAATGTTCTTTTATACTTCAATTGATTTTTAAATTTTTAAATTTCTGTTAAAGTAACAGCATTCCCTCTTAAAATTCAAGTGCGCTATCTCTCGGACCGCTCCACATCACCAGGATTTGCCTTAAGCAAGATAAATGATCCAAATAGGAGGAAGCTCGCAAAAATGCATATAACGGTGAAGCTAGATTTAATGTATAATATGCATTAAATATTTACTTTGCATACGTTAGGGATGAAACGGATATACGGCAACTATCCGGTATCTGGCATAGATTGTTAATTTTTAACCATCTGATCCGGCCAGTGACTAAGTTATCCGGTGTTCGATCCGGCGCAGCAAAAAAAATCTGAATATCGGGCATGTAAAGAAATATATCCGGCTGATTATGCGGCAATAATTTGGGGAGGAAAATTTTCCATTATATCTTTCCAGCAAATTTCCAGTGCCAAATAAAGCTAATTTTATACCAAAATTTTGCATGACATAAAACTTTTGATACTTCGCTTCATCGATCAGTTTCAGTTTTTGAAATAAAAATAACACCAGTTATAACTTCAACTTTCTACTGAACATTTATAGCATCATTTTTAAGTAACAACATGGCATTTCCCAATTTCAATAATGAAAGAGCACTCATGGAAGATGAATAGACTTTTTCTCTCGCTAGGTGAGTAAAAACTAATGAGATGGATCAGAACCTAGTAGGCATCACTAGTAGCTTCAATTGTTAAGGTATTTTACGTATATATAGAGTATATATGTATATAGAGAGTTCGCCTTCATGAGGATTATGATCATAGACAGACTGTGTTTGAGTGCGTCTCAAGCTTGGTTAAACAAAGTTAATTTCGCTTCACAGTGATGATGATAGAGGAACCAAATTAAAGCCTTCACATACCCACCTCTTTTATTTTGCTTGAAAATTTGCTAATTACTGCTTTCTATCTTGCTTAAAAAGAGCATGCAATTTGTCTTTACAAAGAGTTATGATCACTCATGTCCCCGCTTGCCACATCACTGAATGCGCATGATGGTTGGTCATTGGGTTCAACCAATGAACCAACATGTAATATATCCACACAATTATTATTCCCATCCTTACTTTTTCTTTTCCTAATTTTTGGTAGAGAACTGACATGGGGCCCGCCTTGGCTCTTGACAGCCCTGGCTGGTAGAATCAAAATACTTGTGAATTGTTGACTTTCAATTCTCCTCAAATGCTTAAATTCCACTACTACATCCTTTTGTATCCTTCAATCTAATCTGGGTTAATGTTTCTTACCTTTGTAAAATTTATCTAAGAAAATAAATAACATGCTATATAAAAAAACAACATATTTCCAGAAAGAAAAGGAAGAAAATTTACAAGTAGCCCTGTAAAAAAAACAACACTTGACCAATTTCTAAGTGATAAAAACAACTCTCATTTCCATAAATCGAATGCAAAAAATGCACAACTTGCACATAAATATTCCTAAACCAATGTGCTCGTTTTGCATTTGATATCATTAAACTACGATGCATTTTGTTGGGGGGGAGGGATAGGAAAGAGAAGGGAATAAAGATCGTATTAACGAAATTCAAATTTTCAGGATTCAATGAAATAATTGGGTGAATGGGAGATATATATCTGCATTATTTATCAATGACAAAATTTTAAAAAAACTAATTTTGACATGCATTAAAAGAATAAATATTTATGTATCAGTTAATAAAATTGCAGTATAAAAAGTTTCATAAATTCGGAGAAAATTCCAAAAGCACTCCTTTGCTACCATTCTATTATTTTTATTATGGGTCTTATTATCATTATTATTGTCATTAATATTATTTTTCATTTCCGTACATGCCAAAGCTTTAATATTTTTTGAATAAAAAACTATTAGCCCCATTAAGTAGACATTTTATATTAATGATACTCAACTGGCAAAAATGTATCTAAAATGTATTAAAATCGTTTTGAATTGCTTTAACAGTTAAAAATTAAAATATTAAATATAATAATGTAAAAATAATAATAAAAAAGAATTATCCAAAATTTTTTTGTGAAATGCTATGAAACAATAAATACTGTGGAGTGAGACATATACATCAATAACTTGGGGGTGACTGTTTTCGATCTGCATCACTTTTTCATGAATCAGCAGGGCTCAAAGGTTTCTTTTCTTTTGTGAAACAAAAAATAATTTATCGACATTGAAATAGCAAAACATTAAATACATGTTTGTTCCTACTGTAAAACAAATGCACATACATATATATACATGTATGTATCAGTGTTCTCGTGTGATGAACACATTAGTATAGCCTCATTTTTACCATTCACATTTATACTGCTGAATATTTATTTGAATGTAAGTCAATTTAAAAGTAATGTACCTTTCATCACTAAAATGTATATGATCGGCTAGTTAGAATAATAAGTATGTCTTGAAAATTTTAAAAGTTATGGATTTAATGATATGGGGGAGGGGGGCGTTTGTCTATCGTGGTCACTTAACCAGCAAATCAAAAAAAAAAAAAAAATGGAATTTTGCCAAAAAATAAATAAGGAAAGAGCCCCTGATTTTAGTTAATTTCCTTAGTCCCTTACCGTGCCCCTCCTTCAAACTATTAATAACAGCACTACAGTTTCTTTTTATCAAGATCATTCCTTTTTATTACATTAATGTTGTTTAATTTTCATTGATGAATAAGACTAATAGAGAGGAAAAACCGTGCAAAACTAGTTGTATTTTGCAAATGTTTTATTTTATTTCAGTTATATTAAGATATTTTTAAGCTACAACATAGGGAAAGTGCGCGCTTATGACGAAATGGAAGGGTCTCGATGAAGCACTTTTAATAACACAAATTTTCAAGCTATCCTGGTGGAATAATTCATTTCTAAACAGACTTATTATAAACATTATTAACCTGCAAATGTTTAGAACTAGCCGTACTTCGAACAAGAACAGTGCATGAAAGATAGAGAAAACTAAAAACGCGCTTTAGATTACGCTTTAAAAATTACATACTGATAACAATTTTATTGAAGTATACTTTTAAGTGATAACATACACAAAGTATAAAAGAACTTTCACACTTTGGAAAAGCAACGTTTTATTACCTGAAAAAAAAATGCAATAGCAACAAATCAGAAAGAAAAGTATAATGGCAAACAAAGCGGAGGAAATGCTATTACAGAGCAGAGGATAGCATCGTTCATGCGAATTTTCAAACAATATTATGCGTGTATTATGAAAAAATTTACAAGAAAAAAAGAAAAACATTCCATTCCATTAGATACCAGATATTTTGAATTAAAAGTTTATTATTTAATTGAAGTGCTAAAATACTTACGCTATTACATCAATCATATCCAGACCCATTTCTACTGCACAATGGGCGTGATCAGAACGAGGTTCGGGTAAACCACTGACGCAGTAGTAGCAATCGCCTAGAATTTTTATTCTTAAACAGTGATTATCCTGAAATCAGAATGCAGTAAAACATTTAAAATTTAAGTAAGGCATAGCCACTAATTCTGCATTCACTTTCTGTTAAATTGTACTTACGCTAGACAACTGGTCAAACCTTCCAAATAACTCATTCAGCAAACGTACGAGCTCTTGAGCAGTACACTGCGACGCGAGTATTGTAAACCCAACAATGTCAGCAAATAAGATACTAAAAGAAAAGAAATGACATTCTGAAACACAGCACTTTTACTAAAAGCATAGTTTAAAAAGAAGAACATTAACTTGACGAAAGTAGTGCTCTGTGCCAGCCGGTCATTTCCAGGGGGGAGGGGAGAGGTGGAGAGGAGAGGATTAATAGAAAGAGTATCAAAATATATACACTCAATCGATCACTTGCTGCAACAAAATCAAAAACTCGAAATATTATTTTTTTGTGTTAATACGACAGGGTGATGATATACAGTATTGTAGCCCTATAGTAAAGTCATAATGGTGCGAGTTATGACATTGTAGGAGCAAATGAGCGACACATATAAATACTTTATGTTTCTGAAAGTCAGAGGTAGTAATCACTCTTCCCCAGTATGACCGTCCTGGCTTTGTGAATGAAAAATTTGCTAAATGTTATTCACCTTCCCCGCTGATGACGAAACAGATGAAGGGGGAGACTAGTTTTTGATATTGTTAAAAAGCGTTAGAGTTTTACTGGCTTCTATCAAGCAATCATAAGTAGGTGTGTTTATCAATTCGGACGCCATATATTGACGGTTTAAACATATGCTAGCAAAGTCTGATGCCGGTACCTATATCAATGATCCACCAGCCTCGTGCGCACATAATCCTAAGGCTTCGGCTAAGAGGTAGGGGTCTGGTGCAGAAAAGTGCAAATATCAAAACTAAGAGGAAACCAGAAACCTCTTACGCATGAACTGATATCGAATAACGTCAAAGTTATCCCCTTCATTTGATACATATGAGATTCAATAAAATTCTACAATTAATTTTCAAGTGTCCTTATCACAAAGGTAGCTGTCTACTATCGCTTCCGAGCTTTTGTGGTATTGGATGTCTTTATTTTTAAACGTCTAGTCTTACGAAAGTTATATACAGCATCAGAATATAATCAGCATCAGAACAAGCATGATGTTATAACCTCCAATGCTCTTCTGTTACCTCCTACTTTTTAAACTGCAGCTTCAACCCCCTCCCCCTGCTTTTTTTTTATTCATTTATTTGTCAGCACCTGTAATGTTCTATAAAAAAAGCTTATAAAAAAATTTACACCCGTGCGTCTATAAATATGCATGCTTAACCATAGCATATTGTTGGCGTTCTGGCAAAAGTAGCTAAATGCTAGGTTTTTAAGAGATCGAACTCAACGAGACAGGCGGCCCCACCGTTACATGCGCATTTTCTAGGCATCTCTATGATGTCTGGAGCACAGTGATTTTGAAGAGAGTTATGTCATGATACAAGCCAATACACATTTTTAAAATTGCATAAGCAAGCCTACTGCAGATGTTAAGAGTCTATAAAATGGTTTTACTTTTTCTCTCATAACGATTTGAAAATTTACATTGATAATTCGTCAAAACTGGAGCTTTGAACTTTTCAACAATTGCCGGAGCGCCGATAATATTTTCTTACGGATAAAATGCCCGTTTTTTTTAATTTTTATTTTCTTTGTTCCAAATTGCTCATTTTAATTAAATCGGTAAAATGATATGAATGTCTCGTAGTGGACCAGTCGGTAGAAGCTCGGTTCCCGCAGAACACCGAAAGTGTAACAACATTAACTGAGGTTATTGGTTTGGAAGGGTGACAAAATCGTGTGTCTGGTTGCCTTGGGACCGTGCACGCTAAAGGGAGCTGGTGCACGGGAAATCTGTCGTGGCTCCAATGTCCTCCAAGTGAAACGATACCTCTGGGGTTGCCAAACACAGGTGACGGTCTCTCATCTGGGAGCTGGTTCAAAAATGAAGAGACCTCTCAAAGAGGCGAAAGTCTGACTCCTGCCTATAAGGGTGAGGAGCAGCGCACTCACTCTTCGCGCGAGGACATAGCAACAACAACAAATGACATGAATTTAATGAGAGAATACAAGTATGTGAAAAAGTTACATTCGTGAATGCATAAATTGTTACCTATTATTGTGCAGTATTAAACATAAATAATTTCAGGAAGTATCACATACATTTCTGAATTTTCACAGAAACTACTTGATTTATTAAACTTTTTCGAGGTTAGTCGCTTTTTTATTGTAATTTATAAGTAAACAAAGACAACATTTGTAGTTCAATGAATTTCCAAAGTATCAATATATATATACATTTTACATTATTCACATTATATTTTCTTTCTTGCACATATCGTTATGCTATAGTTTAAAAAAAGGAAATAAAAAATTAAAGAATTCATGTGTGTTTCGTACTGCTAATTGTGTAAGAAAAGAAAAGAGTAGGAGCAAATGATTAAATTCTGGCAAATATTGATTTTCAGTGCTAGTTAAATCACAGTAAGACAAGTGTTGCGTCAACATTTTTCATTCACTCTATATTGAAACTTCGTATACTATCCCCTTTCATACGTTACAAAACCTTTACATGTTGTACTTAATTGTACATGACATTTTTACGCATATATTTTATTCATAAAAAACGTAAATATCTCTTTTTTTGTTGTTGTTTACATTTTGTTCACAATGAATGACTTGCTCAAAACGACGCAGTATTCAAATATGCCAGTCTATTAAACGCACATTAACACTATAGATCTCGTCGAAGATATTCTGTATCTCTCCGATTTCACTGCGATGGATGTTTAGATTACAATTAATTACACAATTATTTAAACATCATGCTTCTACTCGTAAACAGGAGAAACTGAAACAGACATTTCAGCACGGTGCATCTGGCATCATCATTCCAACGCATTGCAACCAACTGTTTTGGCGTAAAACATATTTCATTTGCGCCATAACAAGCGTCAGAAAGTTATGTCAATCACTTGGCCTACACTAATCAAACCAGCAGTTTCCGGCACGTTCTATTTATTCTGAATAAAATCTTTTGAATAAAAATCTTTTGCCGAAGTCTTTATCATCCAACCAAGCTCCTTTTCCATCCTTGCAATTTGCAAATTTTCATGATTTTTTAATATTTCGATAACTTTCGGTAAAATTTTACTCAGAATGAACTTTACACACACACACATTTATATATATATATATATATATATATATATATATATATATATATATATATATATATATATATATATATATATATTATGTATATATATATATATATATAAATTTTTTGATGTTTCAGTTTATAAATTTCATGGCACTACAAAAAGGAAACTAAACTGTCCTTACTTAAATGAGAAGTTGACGTACAATCTGTGATGGAAACCTGAAGGTCTACTCAAATGAGGCCATACCCAATATTAAAACCAAAACTCAAAGTTCCTCAAACTATGGTTGGTAGCGCTGAGGCGTCCCCAACATGTTTCTTTCACCAAATATTTTTCCTTTATATATAATAAATATAAATACAAGAAAAGTATGAAAAAGACGATGATTTGAAAAGCTAAAAACTCAGACATTATATTTCCGACCTGTGGGAACTACGTGACTTTTTTCGATTCCCCAACCCCTCGGCAGCTTGTAAGCAACTGCTTATTAAGCTTATAAGTAAATCCAGTCCTTCGAATGTTTTTTGTTCAATGGCGTTGCCAGTTTTTTTAATTCAATTATTTTTTTTTCTAATTCATGCCCGTGTTAAAAAGTGACCAGTGTGTTCGCCATCATACATACAGTGGTCCCTTTTTTATGTGTAAATTATGGTTATTTCATTAAAATGTATAGCATTCCACATAATTGAAAAATAGCTGCCCACGGCAATCAACCGGCGATCCTACACATTTAAGCCACTTTTTTTTTTTCTACAAAACACACACAGTAAGAAAAGAAAGAAAGAAAGGAACGAAATATAAACTATTTAAAGAAAAAAAACTCAATTTGTTTGCTTGGTTCAAGTACCCACATAAAAAGGGTGATTATAAGCCATTAGAATAGTTTACATTCATGAATTGTTAACATATTCAATTTGTATCTATCATTCATTGGCAGTAAAACAGAAAGACGAAATTTTGCTGCTTGTAGAAACTAACAGCAGCAAGCAAAACTTTGAAAGCGGAAAAAACCTTTCACCCGAGCTCAAATAGGCAAATAACAAGTGTGGTAATTTGACTGGAGAAAAATTTTTAAATAAATAAAACTATAAATATTAATAATAATTTGGAATAAGAAAAATCGCTATAGATGATAACATTTCTTAATAAACCCCTGTAGAGTATGGAGAACGGTAACGTAAAAATACCTGCCAAAGTAAGAAAATCAAAATAAAGCTTTCTATCGCCCACTGCAGGAAATAAATTTTTTATCATTTAAAACTGAAAAAAAAAAAAAATCAAAAGCCAAAATATAGGAGAAGGAGAAAAAAATTCGGTTGTGCTTCAAAATGCTAGAAACACTGTGAACAGAATTTTATTTAGCAAATATGCTTGTACACAAATTGGCAACGCTCCAAATAATATAAAACTAAAGCGCTTTATGAATCGTCTGGGGAAAATAAAATTAAAGTTAATTACCTTGAAAAAATAATTTTCGAGCTGCAGCGAAACACGAGTATAACTTCTTTTCTAGCTAATTTAGCGGCTTCGAATTTTAACACAAAAAGCAAAGCACTTACTGTGACAGTTTTTTACGGGCTTTTCAATGGTACCAAGCTCGAACCGATGCGATAATTTCTTCCTATAGAAAAGAACCATTTCATGCGATTTTCGGCTAAAATTGGAATAAAAAATTAATAAATTCGAATTTTAGGAAAATCTCTTTAAGGTGCACACCCCCATGTTCCAAATTAATTTCGTGCCAAATTTCATGAAAATCCGCCGAACGGTCCGCCGGACACAGACAGACACACACACACGATACACAGACATACGTGCTGCTTTATTATTAGTAGAGATGAAGCCGAATCCATTTATTTAGTATGAAGCCGAATCCATTGAAACATAATGATTTTGGGAAAAAATAGAACCGCTTGAAGTTATAAATTGCCCTAAAAAGTGAAAAAGAAATGAATTTTTTAAACAACATCGAAACGACTTTGAAACATAATTTTTGGAATCGGTGCAAATTATGACGATCTAATTATCATTACACCATGCGTTACTTCACATTGAAACTATTGCGAACTCTAGGCCACTTATATTTGTATTTGATTGCAAAAGTAATCATGAATCAAAATCTACCATAATTTTGCACCGACTTCAAAAATTACGTTTAAAAGTCATTTCGATGTTGTTTAAAGAATTCATTTATTTTTTGTTTTTACTTTTAGCGCAATTTATAATTTTAAGTCGGCTCTACTTTTTTCCAAAAAAATATTTTATTTTATTCTTTTTAGTGTAAATACTATACTATTTAAAAAAACCGTGTCAAAGGGCAAGCCTTCGTGGAGTGAATGGCACTAAAAAGTAATCATTTGCACGATAAATTCTATTTTGAAGTCGATTTTAAAAGGTCATTAGAGCAAACAAACTGATTGGATTTAATTTTTGCTGCAGAGAAGCCATCAGTCAAACTCTTATTATAATGAAATAATGAAGTTATCAGCGTACTTTTACTTTGTAGATTTTATACTGCAACAAGTATTACACTTTCTCAAAATAAAAGCTTGACATGAGTAAAATGTAAACATTTATAATAGGTGAATACATGCAATTCAATTAGGGGAAAACGTTATTTTTCCTGTCCGTGATTAGAAAAGAGCCATCATATTCATTATTCTAAATGGCTTTACTGTAGTACTTAAGAGATAGAAATACGGATAGCTAAAAAGAAGCTTGAAGCGTACCTGACATTTTCATGCTTTTGAATGTAAATCTTGTGAAATGGGCCTTCTCGAGGACGTATGATATCAGCTTTCATTTCCATGGCAACATGTTGGGGTAACACACTAAGCAGAAGTCTTTCCTACGGAAGAAATATAATTAATAAAAATTGTGCAGATTAAACATAATTATTTTCTCTCTACATTTATCTCGATCAAGTGCATTATGCAAATTTAATAAAGATATTTTTTAGCAAATAACGCTATGAAAACTTGAATATTGGTAGCTTTTGAAGTTTCGGTTGAAGGTGGAAAAGATTTTAAGCCCAAATATGAAATGCAATACATTTTATTAGGGTGGTTACAAACATTAGTGTTCCTTGAAATATAGAGTTTGAATTTTCTAACTCTCATCCCCAATTAATTTTCCTTTCGTGTTAAGAAGAAAGTGCTTTTAATTTTGAAAAAAAAATGCCTAAGATTAATCAGTGCCGTAACGAAGCTAAAATTTTAACTACATTCGTAAATTCAAACATTTTTAGTTAAAATGTCTAATAGTTTAACCTTAAAACAATTATTTACAAGTAAAACAAACTAAAATAAAGACTAGAAAAGACTTAGAAAAAGACCAACAATCAAGAACTGAAGTTACTTCCAAAAAAGGTTATTAATACAACTGCAAAGACTTCTCTGAGAAATATGGATGTTATAGTATTTTACGACTTGCAATAAATATTGTTTTTGCTCTTCATTTCACGTTATAATATTGTAATTATAACTCATTAAGCCTCACAGCACATTCTAAATTGTGCTTGGTAGGCGAACACAATAAATATGTTTTTTGTTTTTAATATTCATCAGATGTTGTTGTCTTGTCCTCGCGCGTGGCGGGGAGGAATGGGTACGCTGCTCCTGAGTCTGCAGGCAGGAGTCCGATTTCCGCCCCTTTGAAAGGTCTCTTAAATTTTTGAACCAGCTCTCAGATGAGAGACCGTCACCTGGGATTGGCACCCCCAGAGGTATCGTTTCACTTGGAGGACATTGGAGCCACGACCTATTTAACGTGCACCAGCTCCCTTTAGCGTACACGGACACCACAGCAACCAGCCGCGAGAGGTTTTCACCCTCCCAAACATTGACCTTAGTCAGTATTGCTTCACTTCTGGCGCTCTGCGGGAACCGAGCTTCTACCGACTGGTCCACTGCGGGACCAGTCCTTAAGATTAACATTTTGAGCAGTTAAAAAATAAAGTTTTTTTTTTTTTTTAATTTCATAAAAACTATATTTCTTTAGCTAAAAGCTATCAATCACTCAACATTTCCAGTGAATTCGTTTTTTCTTTGTTTTGCTAACTTTTTATGTTTATATCTTCCTTGGATAACAAAGAATGCAATCAACCTCCGAAAGTTTAACGAAGCAACTAAAGAAATATTTTTCATCAAGATTTTTGAAAGTTCCCCTTGAAGAACGCATTCTTCCCCACTTAACTTTCATTTATCATTAATAAAAAAAACAAATATATTATATATAAATCAAATTTGAGAGGTTTATTGTACAGTAATGTAATAGTTAAACATTTTTGATAAGTTTCCAATAAATCGAATCGATGTTTTTTTTGCTAGAACTGTTAGCGTGAATAAAAACTTCAGGAACGGGGTTTTGAGAAAATGAAGAAATAAAAAATGTGTTCCGCATATAAACAGTGCATTTACCTTTCATTATGTCTCTCGAAGTTTTTTTCATAATTTATCGATTGAAAAAAAAAATGCGGATTTAGAAATGAAAAAAATTAAATTTCTCAAAATCTCAAAATATTTTTTTTTCAAAAGTTAGGGCGTTCGCCTACCTTAAAAACTGATTTTTTTTACTAATACGGCCATGCCGAAAGTCAGAAACAGTAGTTCAGTTTGTAGGATTACTGCAGTGAAAGTGGAAGACATTATAAATCGTTTGAAAAACTGAGATGTGTTTTTTGATACAAAGTTATATAGGTCTGTATAAATTTTATCTTTTCTCCAATACAAAATTAAACGCGCAGATTCTCGCGTTTAATTTTGAATCGTTTCCTCCAAATGCTTTGACCTTCTTTGCTCTTTGCTCGAAAGAAATCGCGCCATCAAAGAAAGGCTAAAGACACGTTTTCGTCGATACGATACCAAAAGTGACTGCAAAGTTCTTCGGTGTTGCTTGTGAAATATGTTCAATTGTGTCTGCGTAAAACTAAACTGCCTTTAAAAACTTCAAATCCTGGAATGGTGCCTTCCCGGCTAAAGATGCATCTTTACAATGAATATATATAATTTTGCAGTCCTTCCAATTCCTGCTGTGTTAAGACAAACTCATTTCCAAAAATAAATATTTCGCGAAAAGCAGAAAATAATTTGAATCAAGTACATATAACTTCGTATCCATAACAAAAATATAACAGCCAACTTCGCGAGCTCTGCAATCGTCCATTGTGTTTAGTTGCAGCTCGATTTTTGGCGAAGAATGGCATTCCTCTCTTTTTTGTAATTAATTGGAAAAGTATACTTTCAAACGTCTATACTGGACCAGACTTTTCGAAACTGTTTAAATAATAATTTCGACAAGTTTGGTTCACTGTTTCAAAACGTCCTGATACGTTTTGAACAGATATTCGTTAAAAATAATTATTTTCAGAACTAAGTTTGTCTTGACTCGGAAAAAATAGAAAGACTCCAAAAGCTATCAGTACAGCTGTAAGAAAATTGTAAGCACTGAGGTGAGCTTTGAATATGTGCTACGTAAAACAATTGTAATTCCTTTCCTAATTAATTTTAAAGCTTTGAAAACCGTTCATCTACCCAGAAAAATCCAGACTTTCGAATAGTATAAATGCTTAAAACATGCAAGAACATTTTAATTTTCCATGTCAGTGAATTCAAGTGAAAACTTCAAATTTTAACATGGAAGCAACAGAATTTAATTTTAGGAATAACGCCTTAAAGTGTATAATTTGGCCCTCCGGCTCGAAGACAGAGAGGAGTAGAGGAATGTAGGACGAAGTGAAACAGTTCAGATAAATTACGTTTTACAAAATGAACAAATTGGAAATTTATTCTTACATAAAGTGAGAACTATGAATTTTATAATAGAACTTGCATTGAAATAATATTTCTCATTTTAGGCAGTAAATTTGTACGTTACAATAAAAGGGGAAAATTATCAAGACAAAAATTGAGATATTTTCCTAATGAAATAGTTTTCTGTGTGATAATTAACCTTTTTCATGCGTATGTCGCCTTATGGTAGTCCAAAGAACATATAATGATTCATGTTTACGAGTACAGAGGGTTAAAAATACATTTCATTAAACATGAATAACTGAATGAATGAATGATTAATAAAACGAGTGCATGAAGAAATGAACTAATAAATGTAAAAAAATAATAATAAATTAATTATGTGAACGAATGGAAAATTTACTTAATAAATGAACAAATAAATGAATTAATACTTGAATGAATGAATAAATGAACAAAACAAATTTAGTTTTCTGATGACTGGTGTAGGGACAAAGTGAAATAAAATACTATTTCACTTTGCTCGGCTCCCCCCCCCCCCCCATATACACATAACAAATTGCACTAAACATTTAAATTCAAAATAAGCCGTACACAAAATAAATTAACACTGCACTGGACGTTAGCTAGTCTTAATTAGTATTAAAAATATTACTAACATAAATTTATCATTATATAATAGCAAAAAATATTTTTGATATAACACGAAATATTACAACATGCTCGTCACATTTTGAAGATGGCTTGTATTAACATATAGCTTGACTTTATGTTCCATGTTCCCCCTACTTTATATTTTATCTTTTATATAGATCTTTAAGATAAGAAATAAGTTTCCGTGTTCACCAACTGATAAATTTAATGTATTTGACGTTCTATAAGTCTCATTTTGCGAAGTTATTCTTATTTATTTATTTATTTTTGACTTCTTATTACAGAATTTATCATTTCCAATCGTTCAACAGTTTTTTCTTTTCTTTTTTTTAATAATTGTTTGTTAAAACTGAAAACGAAATGTTACGGACAAAGGTTTTTAATGATTGACACAACAAATAAAGCATACGTTCAAACGCATTATCCTTAATAAGCAGTATGCCATTTTGAACACATTTCCAGTTATTTGAAACAATTTAAAAAAAATTTTCTTATTAGAGAATGAATTAATCCCTTCTTGTTAGACAATTTATTATTTCCAATACTTTTTTTTATAATCATTTGTTTATCTTGAAAATCAAATGTTACAGTCAATGGGCTTTTAATAATTGAAATACCACATAAACGTATTAATTTTTTAAATTGCACTATCTTTGATAAGCAGTAATGGATTTTAAACATATTTCCAACTATTTAAAATGTTAAAGAAATTATATCAGAATTTGCTTATTGCTAAAATTGAATGCAAGCTTAATACTCAGATCAAACAATAAAACGCGTGCTACTCTTAATTTTATACAAACCACCCTTATTGCCATGATACAATAGCAAAAATCAGTGCTTTTGAGTAATTTCCAATAAGAATCAAATGTGAAACCATGCTATGTTACTTTTTATGAAGTCATTCATAAATGATGTCACGCTTCGAGGGGGAGGGGGGTTCGAGAAATTGTGACAATTTGTGACAAGCTGAGGGAAGGGGGTAACAAGAAGTGTGACATAACGCATTTTGGTTTTTATAAAAACATTTAAAATCAGCAAATTAAATTTATATTTTAAAATTCTTTGATTTCCATAATTTGATTTTAAAGTTTCTTGATCATTTTGTATCGTAAACACTGATGCTGATTAAGGTTTAAATTTACTTCTTGTTAATAGTTTAAAGGGAAATTTTCGTAAGCATTTGCACTTTTAAGATAATATTGCTCGGGTCATTTTTTAAGAATTCGAACAGCTAATATATTTTACTGTTCTATACGAATTATCTTTTGTGTTGTAAGCCTTAACCTCATTTTATACAATTTAAGTACATATGTAACCCTTATTATTATTATGTTCACAAATGTTATTGAAAGTTCAAAAATAAAATTAGAAACGTGATCCGTAACGCATTGCTTTGTTTCTGATCTGCAACTATATGTGCGTTTAATATAGCGTTACATGTGACAGAGGGGGGTAGGGGTATGATGAAGTGAGACATTTTGCGACTAAGGGGGGAGGGGGCAAATATATTGAAAAAAGCGTGACATCATTTATGAACGGTCTCTAAGGAGAAAGAAAAACTTTTCATGTATTTTTTAATAAGTAAAAAAAGAAACACACAGCCTTAAACATTGTGCTGTTACTAAAACTTTTAAACTTGTTTTCCCTCTTTTTTTAGATTATTTCTGGGATCAATTCAGCGGAACTTATTGGAATTAAATGAGCCGTTAATCTCCACAGAATAGGCAAGTAACTGAATCCTCACTAAGTTTGATATCGGGATTAAATCTGAGGAGTAGATAAAGTACGACTCTGCAGAACGGCACCCGACTTTCCGCAAATAGGATTAAGTGGAAATAATAGCAGAAAAAATAACGCTAGTCGTAGCGTTAACCTTTTTTTTCCGTTCACAATAAATTGTTCCAATGTTGGGAAAATAATAATTAGTTCCGATGTAAAGAAACTTTGCTGTCTCAAATATTTTCTGGCGAACATTAACGCTGTGGTGTTGAATGCGAAAAAGTTAAAATGAAAAAAAAAGGGTATCAGAGAAAATGAAGAAAAATCGTATGTAACCTGCTATATTTAAGATTTTCATAAGTTCATTTAATACGTATTTGCGACTTTAAGCATTGCATTTCATTAAGTTTTAACAGATAACGATTCTAGATTAAAATATACATATTTGATGCATGAGAACCTAAAGTTAGCTCTGGAGATATTTATTGTGACAATTTGACATGTAATTACTGGGCAGGTCTAAACCATTTGATGTAACACTAAAGATTTCATCTGTGCGAATTAGTCTAGATGCTTGTTCTTTCGGCAGTGAGAATAGAGTAATATAGAGAACTGTTTGATTAAGTCATTTTATTTAAGTATCCAAAAATGTTTTAAAATTTGTCTTGACATTTAATTGCAATTTTTAAAAAAATAATGTTGATGGAACTTAGTTCACTGATTCCGGCTCCATTGAAGCCGTTCATTTTGATAAAATAATTGTAACGCGAATGAAATGTTTTAAGACAGGTTTTCAAAATCCCTAAGCTGTAACTGCGTGCTAAACGAAAGAATTAACTTGTCCATTTTCAACGGGGGTGCCCCCCAGAAGGATATCATAGCGCAAGTTGCCCCATCAAATTTTTTTTTGTATGCATCGGAATCCGGTATTCAACTATTTTTTAAATATCCCGCATATGATTCGGTCATTGCACGAATTATCCGTTTGTCCAAAATTTAAAATTTAATTAACTAACATGTTTTTTTAATGCATGTAAATTACACCCTTATATATATTTGCAAGCTGCGGGTTGTGAGGTGCTTAAAAATATGTATAAAATTTACAGGTTCCAAACATAAAAGCCGGATATCCGGAATATATTCGTCAGACAAGGGACATCGGATATCCGGTATCCGGAAAATTCATTGAACGGCGTGGAAGAATTCGCGGCATTGAGCTTGGGGGCATCCTTGATTTTCTATGCGCCTTGACTTTCCGAGTTTTCACAATGCCTCTTATACTGCATTGCTAAATGTTGCATGAATCTTCGAATAAGGGCGGAGAGGATTCGCTAATCTTTAAAATTACAAACCGGCATTTATATTCATTAACAGAAAAGAAAAAAAAACTTTAATTTTTTTGCTATTAAAAGAGGTAAATTTATAAATAGTTTAAATGTCGACGGGTTTGAAATGTGAACCATTAATACATTGGAGCGGCTTTTATGTCACACTATCACTTATATTACTTATCAAAATGTATTTCAAACATAATTAATAAAAATCAATACCACTTGCATTCTGTTAAAAACATCTGACGTGAAGAAGAAACTAAAACATTCATACAGTCTAGATTACTAATGTGTAGCAGGAAACGAATTGCGGACAAAATAATCTATTTATTATTTTGGACTATAATTGAAAGCTTACGGTAATGCAATGCAATGGTAATGCGCGCTATGGTAATGCAATGCTAAAAAGCTCCTTTTAACGTTAACATGTAGACGGTTTTTCATATGCTGACGTATTAATTCTGGCAAATAATCACCAGAAGTTTTTCTTTTTTCTCCTTTTCCTTTTTTTTTCGACATATAAATAAAAGAAAAAATATGTAATTATAGTCATTTACAAGAAAATTCTGGATGCATATATCTGTATCCCTATAACAAATATTTATGGCGCATAGTTACAATTAATGTGGATAATTCACTAATTACAAGAATTCTATGATTTTTTTAACAATTAAAAGACTTTCACTGAATATTTCCTCTTCTAGAAATACTAAATGCACCATCAAATTCAAGACTGACTTGACCTTTAGGTCTAATACGGGTAAAAATATCGATTGAGAAACGCAAGTTTATTTATGAGCTTTGGAAACAAATTGATGTTAGACACTCTTCACTGTTCTAAAATTAAAATGTGTGCCCTATCTTTAGAGACTATGTTGACCAACATTTCTCGCAAGTTCGAGAATTCATTAAATTCTGTACGGCATCATGATCATCATCATCAGCCATCATCATTGTTATTATTCTGTTTCTATATCAACCGAAGCGTTTCTCCTCAAAAACAGAAAATACAGTGCAGGATAATTGCATGAATTACTGTATAATGTTTTGATTGATCTGAAACATGATATGCTGCCATATAAAGCACGTGGATATCTGAATCATTTATGAAATCATTTACACAAAAGCAAAAAATTTAAACTCTTTCGAGGTTTTTCCCTTTCTCCAGTTTATAATTGTTGTAAAAATCCACTATTTTCTTCTTCTTTTTCCCACGCAAGCGAATGATATCCCGTGCAAAGAATCAAAATTATCCTTTGCTCTTTTAATGCAACTTTAAATGATTTATTTTTTCTAAACAGAAAGGAAGCAAAAGAACAGTGGTATATTTATTTACAGTAAAGTACTTAGTTATTTTTAGTGAAGGGAAAAAAAGAAATTGTAGTAAAAGAAAATATGGTTCGCGAGACGTAACTACTCTCAGAAATGAAGCGTTTCTTGTTCCCACTACATGCAAAATTGCATAGCCTGAAAAAGACTCATGCGTGAAAGTGAATTTAATGGAAGAGAAATTGATTCCGCAACGTGCTCAATATTATTAAGCTTAATATTTCTGCATCCGAAAATTACTAGATGGTTCCTGCTTTCCGCAAAACCGCACATAATTCGAATTTCTACTAAATATGATGAGGAAAACTCAATTAGGAGCTTTTTCTCAACTTTTAATTGGATCCTCGTAAATATTTCTAATTAACAGCTATTACCAAATTACTTTAAGTGCTGAATGCATGGATGAAAATTTAACTTCTCGTAAGTTTTGAATGTACTGAACATTTCGCCAATACAGTGAAACCCCGAAACTCCGAACGAGTTTTTCTTAACAAATTTAAGTTTGAAAACTCCCTCAAAAACAAGAGAATCGTATTTATTTTGTCATAAAGCAATTACTATAACCTTCTATATAAATAAAAACGTAAGTGTTCGTTTGTTCATAACCTCAAATCTCCGAAAGTACTTCACAGATTGCTTTGAAATTTTGCAGAACATTGCGTTCGAATACGTTCGTGTTTTTATATATCACTTTTATTTTATTTTAATTTTGATTTAGGTATTTCGTTTTTTAATGTTTTAATTGAAATATTTAATTATTAATAAGCAAACATAAGTTAACTTCGAATGGCAGCAGCTGGATTTATAATTTTCTTCTGTTTACGTTTGAATTAGGCTTATTCTGGTCTCTATATATAAAAATCAGTTTTGCCTGAACATTGCGTTAGAATACGTGCGTGTTTTTATATGTCGTGTTTATTTCTTATTGGTCTTCATATTTTGGTATTAATTTCTCAAAATGCCTCTCAAAAAGTAAAACTTATTTCGTCGAAGTCGCAGAACGGAAGCAGTACGACGAGTAATAGCAAATCATACCGAGGAAGAACGGGAAGCAGCGAACGAGCTAAACAGACAAGGAATGGCTCAAATAACGCACTGATGAACAACTGAACTTGGCGTCGTGCAGTCAGACTTGAGGATGCACGGTTGCGAGCCCAGCGATTTCGTTCTGCATGTGGCAACATGTAAAGACGCTGAAATTAACAACAAACATGCGTGTTCAGCTACATAACGATCAATCAGCTGAGATATTCACTCATCATTTATTGGAAATTGGAAATGGAAAGGTGACCTCAGGACGAATTTCATTGCCTCAAAACTTCTGCAATTTAGTAACATCAAAAGAAGAATTGATTGAAAAAGTATTTCCCAATATTCAAACCAATTATAAAAATCACGATTGGCTCAGTGAGCGAGCCATTCTTGCTACCAAGAACAAGGATGTCGACGAACTAAATGAGATAATCCAGTTACACATTCAAAGTGAGGCAACAAGTCTGTTGACACTGTAGTAGAATCGGACGAGCTGTGAATTACCCTACTAAATTTTTAAATTCACTCGATCTGCCGGGGATGCCACCGCACATGCTACGATTGAAAATCGGTGTGCCAAAAAATCATGTTGCGAAATATCAACCAGCCTAAGTTTTGCAACGGCTCACGGCTTGCAGTAAAAAAAAATGCATGAGCAACCTCCTCGAAGCAACAATCTTGACCGGTCCTTTCAAAGGTGAAGATATCCTCAGTCCTCGCATTCCTATCATACCAACAGATATGCCATTCCAATTTAAGAGATTGCAATTCCCAATTCGATTGACATTTGCAATCAACATAAAGAAAGCTCAGGGCCAATCATTAGAATTGTGTGGTTTAAATCTAGACACAAATTTCTTCTCACATGGACAATTATATGCAGCTTGTTCTAGAGTTGGAAAACCAGACCTGCTCTATGTCTTCACAGACAAATGAACCACAAAAAATTGTGTCCACAAGTATTATGAATGTAAACACTTTTTTCTTTAACACTTAAGGAGAATGAGCCACTGCAACGTGTGGCAGGGTACAGCTATTTTCATCTTTATTTAATTATTTTGTGTTTTTTCTGTTTGTATTGAAGTATTTTTGCACTCGAAGATTAACGGGAACTTTAAAACAAATGAAGGGTCCACTGAAAAAACGACCTAAGTCACATACTACTTTTTGAACTTTGCTTTATGTTTTATTATAAATTATGTATTATAAATATATGTATTATAAATACGAATTTGGGTGTTACGGAAAAGTAGGCTCGTATAGTTAAAATTAACATTTATGTTATAAAATAATTGAATAAAACATAATGCAAATTTCGAAAAATAGTATGTGACTTACATCGTTTTCCCAGTGGACCCTTTATATATTACTAATTTTGAATGGCAACAGTTTTATTTAGCTATTTTCATTCTGATTTTAAAATTTTGTGTTTTTTCTGTTTGTATTGAAGTATTTTGTTAATATTTTTGCACACGAATATTTAAAAAATTTTAAAACAAAGATTACTTATTTTGAATGGCAACAGTTTAACTTATCTATTTTCATTTTTATTTAAAAATTTTGTGTTTTATTTGTTTGTATTGAAGTATTTTGTTAGTATTTTTGCACTTAATGATTAAGGGGAACTTTAAAACAAAGATCATTTATTTTGAATGGCAATTTTTAAATTTAGAATTTTTGTGTTTGTGTTTCTTCTGTTTGCATAAGGCTTATGTTGGAATTTTTCAATGTGCCGAGCCAGACATTATTAAAATCTTCACAGACAATAGAACGACAAAAAAATTGCCCGCTAGCATTGTGAAAAAAAACATAAAGCTCAAGACCAATCAATCAAATCTAGCAGTTTAGATCTAGACACGGATTGCTTCTCACGGGGACAATTATATATTGCGTGTTCTAGAATGGGTAAACCAGACAATCTATATTTTCAGACAATCAAACAACAAGCATTGTGAAATGAAACATATTAGAAATATGTGCTTTCTCTTGCTTTTCCATCGAACCAGACTGAGCCACAGCACGCGTGGCCGGGTACAGCTAGTATTTTATATAATTAGTTGAAAAATTAACAAAGAAGTACAGTTAGCATCCTAACAAACTGTAAATGTGTTTACATACTTATGTGATGCAGGATTGCAAAACGGTAAAAGTTGGTTATTGAAATTTTTTAAGTTAATCCCTTTGCAAAAACAATGAAATAATTACAGAAACTCACAAAATATCACTTAATCTTTCACTTGAAATCAGTTATCTTCAATTGTCGAAGTGACGACGGTTCCTTATTATGTTATGAATAGTTTTTGGCTATGAACAAGTTGAAATCCGAACAGGCTACAGCCCCAATTAGTTCGGTTAATAATTAATTTATTATTAATCGGTCCCCAATTATTCAGTCTCATAAAATTAGCCCCCATTAGTTATTTTTCCAACTTGATATTCTTTTCACAATGAACCATCCATACAAATATATTTGTTTCTAAGTGATTATAAATAATTCGTTTGGAGAATATTCTTACACTTGATGGCTTTTCAAATTGAAAATAAAATGCTAGCCGTGCTTATGGAAGTGCATAACATTTCGCTCACTGTTGACAACATTTAACGTCTCGTATTTCTCGCGAAAAAATGAAATATACTTGACTGTGAATTATATAGGCTTCTTATGAGATCGAGTACGGGGCTATTTAAGTCCGAAAAGAATTGCTTTATGCATATCTAATTGACAATGAAAGTTTTAGGCGCAAGCGTTAAGCTGTTGTCTAGCATTCATATCATATTCAGTTTCAATTCACTATCAACTAGCTGGTACCCCTCAGAACATCTGTTCAACAATAAACTTGAGAATGATCGCTCGACATAAACAAAATAAAGTGTTGCCATTCCAAAAAATCGAAACTCAAAAATTGAGTTATGAATAGAAATACTTTTTAATAAATAGAAATAAATTTGTTAAAGATCGTAAGTTACGATAATAAATACAAATATTATTTTACTTTGCCCTGATAATCTTTAAACCTTTTTTTAAATATCGTTGTACTATAGTTTATTTTTTGCATGATGTCAGTATCTTATCATACTGCAAAATTTAATCGTAACTGGTCCACATTAAGTGAAATATATATATGGATTTCTTTCCATTATGTACTATGTAAGTATTTCTTTCAAACATTGCATAATTCCTTTAATTGTAAGTAAAAAGGTACATGGCAAACTTCCCGTGTTTCTTCCCGATACATCGTTATCTGCTAATTTTCAATCGTGTATATCTCAAAAACGGAAAGAGTTGCGCAAAATTGGATATCCGCCATCGGATTCATCTCCTTGTAGAAATCTAAAAACAACTTTTTTTTTTGAAATACAAGACGCGCAGGGGAAAAACAATAATTTTAACTTGTGTTATGCGTTTCACATTCCAAGTAGGTGAGACTATTATTTCTTATTTTTAAATAGGTAAGGAAATAAAATGTATAAGTGTCTCTTTAAATTTAGGACGAACTTGTTTTAAATCAAGTTTTTAGATAACAGTTTTTCAATAAAAATATTGCTTTGGCGCAATATATAAGACTACAGAGAAAGGTTTATAAGTTACGTTAAACTGTTAAAAAAGTTTTCAACAAATCCATAAAAAAACGCTTGACATCAGTCACTACCATTTTTTAAATTGTCAAAAATGCATTATATACTGTTGCCGTATATTTTAACTTCAGCCTCTGACAAGCAGCCTACTTGCCCGCTGATGGGCAGCCTTCCCGACTCCGAAGGCTGAGCAACATGGGCGAACTGAACTCACCTTCGACTGTTATTTATCAGAAATAGTTATTCAGCTTCAGAAATGGCGCCACGACTGCGGTTCATTATATGTTGGAGTCAATTTACAGAATGAGCTCTGTTTTTTTTTTTTTTTTTTTTTGTTTTGTTTGTTTTTGTTTTTTTTTCCTCTGTGTAATTTCCTTTTTTCAAGAATTTGTAGTTTCTTGTTTTTAAGTGTTTGTAATTTTGCACCAGATTAAAGATAAATGATTCCAGGAGATTCTCATGTATTATCGAGCAAACATTTTTCGCAATGTATTTTTCTACCTTAATAAATTCATTTTATTTTGAAAAAAAGTAGTAGAAAATTTGCTAATGCCTTTTAAAAAGGAAATTTTTACGAACTTTTTTCTATCCTGCTTCAAAACAGCCTATCATCTAAAATAAATAATAGACTTTTCAGAAACGTCAGTAAAATTACTTTTAAATTGTAGCATAATTACTACAGCATATTTTGAACTCAGCGTTTGGATACATTATAAAAGCTCATCAGATCAACTTTTCATTGAAATATAATATGGTTTTTCAGATCACAACTTTTTCAAAAATTTATTTCGTAATTCATAAAAATATTAAATTAATATTTTTGAACGTGAAAGTCACGTTTTTATTCTTATATTAGCTCACATTTTTATGTAAAGAAGCAATCTTTGACATACCCATGGTAGTTTAGATATTATGTGCAAAATATCATTACGAGGCGTGTTTTTCTCAATTTAATTCTGAAGCAACGGGGAACGTTGCATGACTTACACGAAAATTGGTTTACAAAATTAGGTTTTGATTCTGAATGCTAATATGTCCTAAAACAGGGGAGTTGTCATTAAAATTTTTTATGTTTATGTTTATTTCAATATGAAGACGACTTCTTAACAAAATTTTAATAACAGAATTTTATATAGTACATTGTTCTTGATAAAATGACATATTTTGCATGTGTCTTGTGTAAATAGTGTACAAATACGAAGGAGTATTTTGTTTTCCCTTCTTCCTTCCCCCTTAAGTTTACATAATATAGAATTGTTCACATGTGCAAGATGATGTGCGTAGAAAACGCATTCCCGCAAAGGCCTTTTTTCCTGCTAAAACTTTAAAAGAAGTGGCTAACAACGAAGATCAAACTTTCCCCCAAGAAAAAAAAAATGTAACTTTTATTGATTTAATCAAAATAAAGTATTCTTCCCACTGCGTTGAAAGTCATAAACTCCTGCCCACTAGCCCCGTGCGGAAGCAATCCTAAGGTCTCGGCTAACAGGTAAGGGGTATGGTGGAGATAAGTCATAAACTCCTAGGAATTAAACTTTAGAAATTTCTTTGTTTTAGAAAAACTAAAAAGCACGTGTCTAATAATTTTACATAAAGAAAATATCCTGAAAATTTCAGCCGAATAAAAAATGTCGAGCCTGCCCGACTGTTAAAAAACTGGATTTAACAGTACACCAAGAATTTAAAACCAGCCAAAATAAAACCAAGCGCTTTTTATTTATTTAATTAAAATATGCATGATGACTATTTTCGTCTTGTAAGTGAAATGTCATTGTTTAGCTTAAAAATTTTTTGGTTTCAATTTTAAAGTGAGTCGTATAGTGGGAGCGTCAAAAACTCACATTTGCTCTAAATAAAGTTTCATCGAAGTTGGCAAGTATCCTATAAACACTTTGAAACCCTTTTCGGCAGAAGAGTATTTTAAGTTTGTATAAGTTTGAATCGCTTGGAATCTCGTAAAAATTATGCGTCACTTAATCTGTGACAATATTTCCCTAAAATTTTCGGAATTTGTATCATCAACCGCTTTTATACCGGTCTTTCTCCAGAACATCGGTTTATCCAGAAACATCGGTCTTTCTCTAAAATGTTGAGCAGTATTCTGCGCTGGCTGAACGCATGATCCACGTTTTAAAGAAATAAATGCCTTTTATTTAATAGAAGGAAACATGTTTGATTTCAGTGGTAACGAGCAGACACATAATTTAAACTTGCTTATGGCATGGATATTTTTCTTGAACCTTAGCTAAAAAACATTTTGATGGTCCGCAAAGATCCCTCTTCCTCTCTAAATATGTATTTATATAAATATACATGTTACGTTGATATATTTACATACATATTAATGCTTTTAAAATTTAGTATTATCATCGAAATATTTTCTGTTATAACAGATTCTCTAATTTCTATCGAGAACAAGGCACATTGGGACATGGGGCGCAATGAGACAAAGACTATAATTTCACAACTACTGCAAAATAAAAGTTATGAAATCTAGATTGCATGCATAATATTTGTTTGTAGTAGTAAATTTAAATAATTTGGTAAATCCTATTTCATGTGAGCAAATAAACTTAGTTTTTTGTTATGATAAATAATATCTTAGCTGGCTAGTTGTTAATAATTTCCTTCGTAGAGGTGAGAGGGGAAGAGCAATGTTCCTCATTCTTTTAATCAACTATGTTTTTCTTTCCATAACAAATAATAGTAGTTGCATGCGTTCAAGAATTTTAGATCAAATCGTTTCCTTCACAAATGAACTGAAAGATATGGTTAGACAGCTGGGTTTTTTTTTGTGGAAACACCTTTTACTCTTTACTTTATGTCAATACACGTAAAAAATTTATGTAAACTTGCAGAACAAAACATTGAGTATTCCTGTAAAATTGCGTAAGAACTTGTTTAAAATCATCCAATCAAGTTTCTTGATAACAGTTCCTCAGCAAAATTGTCGTTTTCCGCACTCTGTACAACTACAGAGAAAGAAGCGAGCATATATATTCAGTTACATAAGTTACTTGCTCAAACGCCACGAAACAAGTGTCTCGGTAACAATTCCACAGAAAACTGCTTCTTTTTTCTCACTGCAATTAGTTTCTGTAACAAAATGCAGGAAAAAAACTATTACACTCAACGTATATAAATTCCAGCTCTAACTCCCCACCCCAAAAGCATCTTCGGCCGAGCGTTCTGAGGCTCCGGAATCAAAATACAGTGTGTTCAAGTCCTAAACTCACCAATCGAACATCTTCAAGTTCGTATGACGGAAATAGTGATTCAGCGAACGCACAGATGGCGCCACTGCTGGGCCAAATTTATAACTTTTGGTAATTTTACAGAGTGTTAAGTATTTTATTTCTGCCAATTTACTGAGTCTTGTGTACTTGATTGCTCTCAGCTTAAAAAGCGTTATATATGCATTTTATTTTGTGTTCTCTGTGATTTCTTGTTTTTAAGTCTCTGAAGTTTCTTGTTTTTAATTTTATGTAATTTTACGTCAGACTCCGAATAAATAATATCCAGTAGATCGTTATATATTTTTCGGGTAAAAAAAATTGTATCGAAGGAGATGCACACCCAATAATTTTTAGCTTCTTCCTTTTTTGAACGGTTTTTGATACATAGTTATTCCATGCATGTAAATAAATTAATTTTGATACATATTCTACTACTTGGAAACAAATAATTTCATAATTTATGTGTATAAAATTATAATATTTCAACACACACGTATGTATTCACAAACAATTATTTGCGGTTGTCAAAAAATGGTAGTTGTCATACTATGCCCCATAGTCGTAATAATGCTGTTCTAATGTGTCCGATGAATGGTGCACATTGAGACATTAAAAAAAAAAAAAAAAGAAAATACTTTTATGTATTTACATTTAGTCATAGTAGAAATCTGATTGAATATTTGTGAGTTGACAAGTATAACATTCAAAATTAAATAAACTTTAAATTATAAAAATTCCTGCAAATTTGAAAAACAATGTATGAAAATTATCCCAATTCATCCCTTTTTTCCGCGTATATACAGCTCTTGCCCACAAAATTACCCTAATTATTTAAACTGATTCATATCATAACCTATAGAATTCTCGTATACCAAATAACATCTTGACAGATATTTTAGAAAAGAAGCAAGCATTCAATTTGAAAGTCGCACTCTGACGAAGTACAGACAGAAAAAGGCGCAAAGGCTAGTATTAAAAATGAAAGGAAATACTGTCGGAACTCCTAACTCTCAAAATACTCGATACTGCTTAGCTAAACAATACACACGTTTTTCTGGTTACTCAAAACTATAAGAAAGCTGATTCAGAGGCCGGGTATCACAATGAATCGAATGTTATCACTGGATATAATAATTGATTTTTAAATTATCGGTCATTATATAGTTTAAAATTTACTTGATGTTTTTGATTTGATATTCCCAAAAAATAGATTATTTCTTCAACGTAAGATGGGAAGTAGTCGTCAGCATCTGTAAACATGCTTCATGAGTTATAAGAACGGGAAAAGTAGCATGCATGACCGTTTAACTTGACGTAAGCTCTTCGATGTCTTTGATTTGATATTTCCAAAAAAATAGATCATTTCTTCAACGTAAGATGGGAAGTAGTCGTTAGCATTTGTAAACATGCTTCTTGAGTTATAAGAACGCGAAAAATAGTATGCATGACTGTTTGACTTGACGTCAGCTCTTCGATGTCCCTGATTTGATATTTCCAGAAAATAGATTATTTCTTCAACGTAAGATGGAAAGTAGTCGTTAGCATCTGTAAACATGCTTCATGAGTTATAAGTTAAATATTTTAACACGCTATGAATTTTTTTAGCCATTTTAGTCAAAATAAAGAAATTTTCAGAAAATGCGGCAAGGAAAAAATAAAAATATAAGTTCCTTTAAAAAAACGAGTGTTGCTAGCTAGGAAATTTTGTGCCAATGCTAAATTCAAGTACAAAATTAAATTCATAATTTTCTTTTGAATTTTTAATTTGGGAGCATTGGTAGTTAGGATGAGAGCTCATTTCATCTTCCAAGGGAACTTGTGCCAAAATGTGCGGCACTGAAGTTCCCTTTAAGCTCAGCTTAGAAATAATGAAAAATAAACATTAAAATGTCCTTTGATTGAGTTGTCAGATTTAATCCTTGGTTTTTTTTTTTTTTTTTTTTTTTTTTTTTTTTTCAAAATCAATTTAGTTAATATTATGTGGCAACAAACATCAAACAAATGTTCTTGGCATTCAAGAAGCACCTGTAATACCATGGTTACAGATCTCACACGCGAGAGAAAAGCCTAGGTTCAAATCCTTATTTGGAATTTATGTAATCATAAGCAAACCCATTAGAAAAAGAGCTTTGTGAAAAAATAAAATTGCTTAGAACGAATGACAACAAAGATCGAATAAACAGGCTCTTGTAGTTTTTCTGTTTCCACAGATGGATTTAAAAGCAATCTGACAGAGCTCCGATTAATGACATTAATCCAAAACTCTTCTGGTGTATTTGGAAAAATCGCTCTCATCGTTCCAGAAGAATTATAACTTAAGGTAATGGAGCTGCTTTTGCATTTGTATTAAAATGAACTTTAAAGACTGAATTCCGTTAAATGGTAAAATAAGATTTTTACTTTTTAATCAATACTTTACAAAAACATTTCCACAGTAGAATACAGAGCAAAATAAAAGCAGCATATTAGCCATAATAATTCTGTACAGCTAACACAATGCAGTGAATACATAAGATAAACCTGGTGAGACTGCGCGGTCGGAGAGATGGGGCACTTGTATTTTTATAGGAAGGGGAGGTGTGAGAGTGCATCGCGATTTTAGGTAGTTGTACAGCCACAACAGAACAGTGTCTACTTGAATTCATACGTTTCTTCTCTGAAAATGTATGATACAACGTCGCTTTTATTGCTTGATTTCCGAATATAAGGGCTTTAATTTTTATTACTATTTCTCTGATTTGCATTGCGATATAAAACCTGCAACATACTTTTCAAGCAAACGTTTTTTCAGCTATTTTGAAAATTTGCTTGCAGTTACCATTAATATAATTCACTTATTGTCGCAAACCATCTACCATGTGCGTAAACAACCCATGCACGCAATCTCAACCGCTTTATAAGGAGGATAGATGAGTTGGCTTTATGCCTGCTTTGGTTTTAAATTACAGCATAACTAGCAAATAGTGACGGAAATGCATACAGAAGAAATGCAGGCTATACTATTCAGCCAACGTTTAGCAAAAAAATAGCGTTTTCATCCTTTTTATCATGCTTTTCAATTGTGCGCCAGCTCTACGTCTTTACCTTATTGACCCCATTTGTCTACTAATTAATTTCAGCTTAAACTCAAACCATAGATATATTAAAGGGCATGGTTTGAGGCCGTTGCAGTGCCCTAAACAGGCATAATCTGTTATTATGGTAACAAAAAGAGCATGCATTATTTAGGTATTAAAGAGCTGCTTACTAATTTTCTCAGGGATTAAGAAGGAAATAAAGCGGGCATCAACTTCAGAAAGGATTACCGATGATCGAATAAGGGAAGAAACACACCCTTACGCATATTTTCTTATCAAACAAATAGCAGCAAGAATATATAAAATCTATCTATCAGAAGTATTCACAGCTTTTGTATGAGAGGGAAGGTCTTTCGTTAAGTAGTTTATCTCACTCTTCTTCCCGTAAGCCGAAAGTTAAAGCAGAAATGTTTAATGGATGATTTAACGAGAGAATCTATGCTCTCTGAAATGTAGTCACTTCATAAACGCCTATATCTTTCTGAGTTCTTTGGCGTATATATGACAAATACCTTAATAATCGTCGCAAAAATTTTCTTTTTGAAGCGATAAAGTAATAAAGGAAACAAGTATTTCTTCTTCATTGCTTATAGTAAATAAAATCTGTGGTTTTCAATGTAATTAAATGTTGTGTGTTTAAGTGTGTCTGGAGGCAATTAAGAGGTGTACTATCTAATCAGGAAGAAAATAAGAATAATGATGTAAGAAAGGTAATTGTTATTAACTAAAACACTTCAGCAGTTTTGATTGTTCAGAGGATCTTAGCTTTGCACTCGAATGAAGTGCTTTTAAGAGCTTGGTTGCTTTTCTAGAAGTGATCACAGAGTATTTAATATTTTCTTTCGGTATCGAAGTAAATATTGTAACCCGTAAGCAAGATCTCCCCATTCATTCGTATAATAGCGCAGAAACTTGCTCATACGAAACCAATTTCCTTCCCCTAGAAAAAGGCGAGAAATAAAATGCAAAAAATACTTTTTCTTCCGTTTTTACTTGGTAACGAAAAGTATAGAAAGAAATACGCAAGTTAGGCATGTTTTTCTTTGTAAATCAAGCTTTAAAAGCACACTGAAATTCGATAATCAAAGAAGAGTTTTTAAAATTCTTCGTAGCATATTACACTGTATCGAAAAGGAAGTTCATGAAAGTTTGGAATTCTTAAGGAAATTAAATTAAACTCTACGAAGGCCTGCTCAATAGATGGTGCTTTTCTGTTTTTTTTCAGTGCTTGCTTGAATGTTTTCCAATCAAATTTTCTTGTTGATTTCAAGCGCATGACATGCATCGATGGTTGGAAACAGACTTTCACTTTGATTTCAAGCACGTTTGGAAGATAAAAGCCAAATTTTGATAAAGTGTGTGTCAGGAGCGTAGGAAAGGGTAGGGGGCTCAGGGGGCTTAAGCCCTCCCCATTAGAAATCAGGAATTTTCATTTTAATCCCAAAAGAGATAAAGCTGTTTCTAAAGCGAAAATTTTAAAATAAAAACCAAAATTCCTATAAAAATATTCATTTATTAGTGATTTTTTGTAATTAATATTAATAATAATGAGTGAATACCAATTACGTTTTAATTGTTAATTGGTTTTTCTTGGAAATAATTTTGAGCATTTGGAAATGAAATTGTTTGAGCCCCCCCCCCCCCCAACTCTCATGATTTTTAAATTGCTACGCTCCTGGCGTGTGCTCGGTTAGAGAAAAATTTACATTAGCAGAAAAATTTCTTGAAAAATATTTTTATTTCTGCCAGATACTCGTCAACTTTCAATCATTTGTAGATCTTTTCAGCAATTTATAAGTAATTAAAAATAGTTAAAATTATTTTACTGAAAGAAACTTTTTATTTTCCCACCATTTTTTCACGTCCGATTAACTCTTTCTCTGCATTCCTAAATGTACTGCTACAGAAAGAATTAATTATATTTATCACTTTTCAAAGGTTCAGCAACGGTACTTAGTGTAAAATATCTTTCAGCCTTTCACTACAGTTATTATTCTTGACAGGAAACTTAACACGCATTGAAATACGTTAACGTAGAGAAATGTATTTCTGAAGCAGAGTAATTGCTCTTGGAGTTAAAATGTTTGAAGTAATAAATAATTATATTTTACGAATATTTAGAATGAAAGAGTTTAGTGACAAGTATGGGGGAACGACATGTAAGAAGGAAAGAGTTAAGTGCTTTTTGAAGGAATCACGTAGAATTTTTATTATTTTAACATTATGGAGTTTTATACAGCATACAGTTATGTAAATTTTAAACTTTCAATATTAGTGTTGAAAGAGAATATTTCAAGCTGGTTGGTTAATATAAATTTTATTCGGAAGGAATGAAATTCATGTTTATAATTCTGCCATCGAAAAATTTTTTGTATCAGTTATTTACAAGTGACTGACGTTACACTAAAAAAATTCTGTAAAAAGGCAGAAAGAAAAACTGAGTGTTTCTGTAAATTTACGAAGAACTTGTTTCAAATGAAGTAATCATGTTTCCTGATAACAATTTTTCAGTAAAATGTTTGTTTTACCGCACTCTGTACAACTACAGAGAAAGATCTGTTAATTTACATAAAACTGAACACTGAATATTTGTGAGACTACCAGTTTAAAAATGTACAGAAATCCGTAATTAAACATTATGGATCTGTGACTACCAGTTTAAATATAGTCAAAAATATTAATTACACATTGTTGGCGTATGGAAAATTCCCAGCCCTGGTAAGCAACCTAGCCCTCCCAACATCCGTAGGCCTGTTTAGCCGAACGACCTCACCTTCAACTTTGTGTACCAGAAATAGTAATTCAGCGTACGTACTGCACGCTAAATTACACACGCTACTATAATGCACGTACTATACTGCATGCTGAACTTACTGCTGCTGTCAATTCGCAGAATGTTCCTTGTTCTCTACAATTTCCTTTTTTAAAGACTTCGTAGTTTCCTGTTTTTAGCTCTGTAATTTTACGTAAGCCTGTGCCTAAATGATTTCCAGGAGATTCTCGTGTATTTTGGGTCAATTTTTTTATAGAGTAGGCTATTTAAGGTGAAACTAATTCGCATACTTATTAACACATCCAGACAGTATAAACGTCTGTTTTGTGAAGATTAAGATTAGGGTGAAGTGAAAAATTTGAATGTGGATAACAAAATCGGCGCGGGGTGCAAAAGTTGCGTTTTAAACATATTTTTCTACTGCCTCCCCCTTCCCTGTGAGCACGAGGCCTTAGGGATACTCTCCCCCGGCTCGAGGAAGTGTTTTAAACATACTAGCATGTATGCAGTATTTTGTCCATTTCAATTATTTTTTTCTAGTGCTCCAACGCACTGAACCCTCTGCCTGAAAGTGTACACTGCAGCTAACATACCGTTCGATCGCTGTTTCGGTAATTTTCTTTGCAAATAATTAAAAAACAAATTTAAAATCCTAACATACGTGTTTTAATATTCTTCAAAATTTATGAGCATTCCAAAGCGATTTGCTACTCTATTTTTTTGCTAACATGTTTTAGGGAGCTTGGGGCACCGGAAGTTATTAATGAGTTTCAATTTTTAAAAAAATGTGAATAATATGTCTGTCTCGTCTCAACGTCAGAAATAAATTATAAGAAAAGTAATTATCGTACACTTTTTGCTCCAATCTATTAAGTGTCCCTTAAGTAAGAGCAAGGAACTATCAGAGTGATGATGGATGGTGTTAAAGTGTTTAAGTACAGACACAACATAAGTCATGTATCGACACTCTTTTTTTATGAATCTGAGTTGTACCACAATGCAGCAGAGGCAGCTTGAAGAGACAAGAAATTATTTGGGGAGGAGGAAGTAGATGAACAAAGCATACAGCGATGGTTCCAAAAACTCGGCAACAGGCATACCAGTCGTTGAACAATGGAAACCCCAAACATTAGTAGCATCTGCCCTAATCAACTATAAACAAGACAGGATTAGGCGTTCACTATTTAAGAGCTACTTGCCACTTACATAATATTGGCTAAGTCAGAAAGCTATGAGTTATTCACGAGCAGACTAAAGAATCTACAGAGAATCTACAGTGTAAACTTACCCTTATGTAACTCCTAGTTCCTCGGAGCAAAGCTGTCTCAGTTTTGAACAAAATAATGACATGTAATTTTGTAAGAAGGGTCTTGTATGCCAATCTGCATAATGGTTAGGTGCCTACGAAGCCCTGATTATTACTTGAAAAATATTTGTTTTGATTTTTACTGGAAAAGACTTGCCCAAAAAATTTTACATCGAAATTAATTAAACGGGCATCTGAATTACCTAGCTAGCACGCGCTGGCTAAAGTAGTAGCAAAATACTGAACCCAGAGAGATACAATATTTTTAAAAAAACAGGATGCATGATACCTAGTTTTAACTACAAAAACTTAAATTGTACTGCTTCACGAAAATGCAAAATTCACATATTGCCGAGCTCTATCTGCAAAAATTTCACACCACCTGGCACTATGAGACTTTTCTTCATCATCCGTAATTTTCAGATTTCTAGAAAACACTTCTTTGGTTCAGAATGTCCGATTTCTGTGCAATTGGTATGAAGGCAATTAGATGGGAAAACTCTATTCTATTTAATAACACCTACTATTTTTTTTATTTATTTAGTATTATTTTTTTGAATATAAAAATTTTCAGGTGTGTTTCTTTCAAATTTATCTATCAATTCGATCGTTCCATCTCCATCTGCAGCATTCTGTTATAATTGCTAGCTTTAACCAGTGCAGTAACGTTTGCTTAATTCTTCAGAAGAAGGACTTCGGCAACTTAAATTTATAAAAGGGACTTTCAAACACATGTAATTTTACTAATAATATTGGTAATAGGTTGAAAAAAGTGTTTTGAACAACTAGAAATTCTCCACTATGCTATTGGTTGGGTAAGAAAATATCTAAAACCGTCAACTCTTAACTAAATAAATAAAAACTTATTTTCATAATCAGTGAGAAAACACTGATTTTTTTTTCTTTTGAGATAAAAGTTTTTATTTTTAAACGTACTCAGTAAATATATGGCATTAAAAACATCAATTCATGTCTAATGCGAATTTTGTGTGACATGCAAAAAATGTGCCCAGTTTAAGAAATAAATAAAACTTTAAAGAACCACGAAAAATGTACTCACCAACTTTTCATTTTCATCCTCCATCTCAAGGCGTGCTTTAATGCAGTTTCGCGTGTCCATGAAAGCTTTTCGCTGAGCTCTTTCCATCAAGTTGTGCACAAAAAGACCAACTATGTTCACTCCCAAGAAAACCAAAAGATTTGCCACTATCTGAAAAAAAGAACGTATTTAACATGGATTACAGACGTAATATGCGTGAGATATTTAGTGTAATTAAATAGTAAACCAAAATTAATGAACAAAAAGTTCGTTTTAGCCGTGAATTCGAATTAACCGCGTTCGTATTAAGAAAGTTCAACTGTCTTGGTACTATAAAAAGAGGATTTGATTCCCTTAAAAATTTAGAAAATTTACAGGAACTTCCTTTCCGCGTTGCCAGAAGCTAAAATACTTAACGTGTTACCGTCGTCAGCACTAGTGACAGCATAAACATCTTCAGTGTTTTTGCAGCTACCAAGTTAACGAGATGCAATTTGCTATACTGAACTCCAATTCATCAGTGTTACAACTACGTACAGTTTCAGACGTAGTGACAACAATTATGATAAAGATGAAGTATGCGATCCTGCTAGTGATGAACGTAAACTTTTGTTTAGAGTTGAATGATTTAGTTAGAAATTGAAATGCTTCTAAGGATTCTTCCCAACTGCTATTAAGATTGAAAGAAATATAATTGTTTAATTTTCGAACAGAGAAAAAGCATTTGTACCTTTTTTCTGACGAAGAAACAGTATATTTATTCGATATGTCGCCTGTTGAAACCAAATAAAACCTGACAAATGATGAACTTTTATTCATTAAGTCAAAAATTACTCATTACAAAGAATCTAAACGCAGTTCCATTACATAACCGGATTTAGCAATAAGTATATCTACTTAGGAAAAAATGATACGAAATTTTTAATTTGATATTGAACAAAATTTTGCTTTTAAATTGCAAACACAATTTGGAGAAGATCTGAAAGTGGTTTCTATGCTGCGAAGTCAAAAGAGTGCGGACACGAAGTTTCCCTCTTTTCTCTGCAAATGGGATACAGCGACAAAAAATAGCATTACATTACTTTTACGATGTAGTATAAATTTTTCTCGATACGCAAGTGGACACTTTTCTCAGGGATCCGCAACGGAGCAGTGGACTTTTCTTCAAACTTGAGCGGAGCTGTGGAAAAGAAATTTGTTTTTCTCCACTGCTCCGATTTTTTGAAACTTTTCTTATTTTTTATTTCGCATTAAAAAACATAATTAACAAAAAAAGGGGATACATAAAATATGGCTTATTAAAATTATTCGGAGCACGGAGCGGAGCCGGAGTAAGTATTTAGATGTCGGAACGAAGCAACTTAAAAAAGTGGCTATGAATTTACATTATGTTTTCATGACTTTATATGTAAATCTTTTTCTAAATGAGTGTAATAGTTATGCAAGAACTTTCAGTGACAGTTAAGAGAAAATCATTCATCTAAATGAGTTGCTCAATATGTAAGTGAAGAGTGGCGTCAATTGTTCGACCTCTATTACTTTTTTATAGGAGACAAACACTTTCAAGAATGAAAAACTGCTTCTGAAGTGATTTTACTCCAGGTTGGCAAAGAGCCATCCAACTCTGATCTTGCTTTCGTCTTCAGCATCATGCAATCTAATTTCAGCTCACGTTAAGGACTTGTTGTCGCACGCAAGCCAAATGCGTTTATAACCCACATGTTTGACATTTTAGCAGGAAGCGATTATAGATGATACATTTTAAAAAAATTGTAAAGTAAGGTCAAAACATAAATAAACAAATGTTTAAAATACTATCTATTAATAAGCGCTTTAACAGAGTATTCTCAAGATTCAGTACTGCTGACTCACCCGGCATTACCATTGGTTGGCGCTCTTGCAATCTCGTCGTAGCATCAGTTAATTTATGGATAAATTCTTGAAATATTACTTACAGAATCGAGCATAATTTGAGTAAAAAAACAGTTTTCATTCAAAAGCCAAATAGCTACAATTCATCAATTCAAATATATCATCAGCATTCTGGTAAAAATCAAGTCCAAAACTCCAGTTTTAAGATAGGGTCAATTTACACTTTCAAATCGTTATGAAAAATCCTTTTACAGGTCCTGAACTCCTACTGTACTTTCGCTTATGAAATTTTTATGCTGTGAAATTGTGTGTCATGAAATAATATATCATAAAATATCTAATTGAAAATTCTAATTCACTGCAAAAGTTCGTCAAATTTTTCTTTTTTTTTTCTTTTTTGTCTATTTTTCTTTTACCAGAACGCCGATTTAAGTTGTGTTGTCATAACATTACTTTAAATCTGCAAATATTACTTTAGATGTTTTTATTTTTCTGGAGAATGTGTTGGCCAATTGGTTAAATTTTTGACCCAAGCACTTTTTACAGCTTTCGCCACTTGCTGATAAGGTAGTAGTGGTGCCAACAAGACAAAACTTAATTTCTCTACCTACTTACGACATTACCTTCCCCCCCCCCCAAAAAAAAATTTGCAACTAACAAAACCCTCACGTTTACTTATGGGGAATTTCTTTGTGTGATCGCGAAGTTTTGTTCCTATGGTACATAATTTTACACTGCAGTTTTTGTTTTTGTATCTTCTAGGCCGCGATTTTCTTAGGAAGAGCAGAACATTAACAATTTAATATATTTCTTTCTTAAGTTCTATCGTTAAATATTTTGCTTGAAAATCTTTTCTCATATTGTTGTGAAGTGAGTAAAGACCGAAAAGACTCCCATCCGTAGGACGGTTTCGAAATATTGATCGTCAAGTATAAAGGTCATAGGGGAAAAAGCTCCCAAAATGTTGCGTAGCTCAAGGATTCTTAAGGACATTCGGATGTGTTGATTTGAAGTAAGAGGAAAGATTAGAATTTTATTTCTGCCAAAAGCAGCTACTTCCGAAAATGAAAACACAGATAGAGAACTATTGTTTGCATCGATCGTTCCTCCGGATCTTATTCAGAGTTCACCTTTCATGTAAAGTAATCGATAGCGTGCTGAGATACCCGACACATTCTGAATTTTCGGCCCGGATAAACTGAAGATCGCTTTAAATGTTTGCCTCAACAACCCATCTAAGGGAAGAAACAAACGTTAAAAATGAAATCTCGTCTCCTCATGGGGAAAAGGGGGACAGTTTTAAGCAATATTTCAACATTGCGTTGCAACAATTTTGATATTTCAGCAAATGGTTTTCATGTGTAACACCAAAATAAATAAAGAAGGAAAATTGAATTTTTTTTTGAAAAATTGTTTTCGCAAGAGGAAATCAAGAAGTGCAGACAGGTTTTTGTTTCTTTGAAGTTATGTAAAGGGTTAAGCGCAATCTTTTTCTGGACAAAAAAAAAAAGGAAAAAAACATATCGATTTGTTATAATTGTAAGTAAATACCTTATTAAAACAGATATACAATTTATTAAAATCTCCCCTCAGCATATTGATAGGGACAATTCGTGTGACTACATTCCCTAATTTAAATGTATCGTATAATACTAGGTATAAAGAATGACGCTTATAACAAACGTATAGAAATGAAATGTTCTTGTCAGCATCTGAAATCTGAAATTGCACTAACTATAGCTATGACGTTAGAAAGATCGACAATGTTTAACATTGGGGTCTGTGGAAATCGTGCCAAATATCGCCAAACTCACAATTAATTTGGCATCTCATTTTTAACGCCAAAGTTTTTGCCCAAATTGGCGATATATCGCTAAATGTTCGCCTATTTATGACGTCACTTGCTTTTGCATTCCGTTTTTCCTCTCAATTATTTATATATATATTTCCTCTTTTTATTCTGAAAAATCAGAGGAACATCTCTCTTTATGCAACGAGAACTATATGTAATACCCTTGATTGCTTTACAATTAAATTATCAAAAATGCAAATGTACGTAAAAATTTACCCAAAAATTATTGCAACGAAAAAATCAAAATAATGAATAAATAAACGAGACCAAGTAAAATAAACCCCTTTAAAATTGAGAAAATACAGACATCAGTTAAGGGGTAAGAGTACAATACAGTAAATAAGTGGCGGAAACAAGTAAAATAAAACTCGATAGAAGGTTAAAAGAACAGATGTTATTTAAGGAGGATTGCGAAGGCGGGAAGGGATTTCAAATATCACGGGATCACGTTAAGATAAATTTGATAAAATTTTTCAATTAGAGATATTACTTAAGGATTGGTGAAAAAAAAATCAAACTCAATATATCCAAACCGTACACTGTTAAAAAAAATCTACTTAAAAATAAGTACTTCCATGTACTTGTTTTTTTCTAAGAAAAATAAACTCAAAAACGAGAACATTAAGAGTTCAAATACAAGTGATGATTCTGATTTAAAAATGAGCTTGTGGGTAGATATAAATATAATCACTTGTTATTCTAATCGCATATTAAAAATAGCAAAAGAAATTATTTAGTGAATGAGTATACTATTATGAACCTTTTAACGTGCAGAACATACAAGTTTTCACTCTTCGAAATTACGAACTATATCTTGAGCAAATGTGTTAAGTCGCGCGCAAGAATACGCCGGTGATTTTGAAGAAATGCGTACTAACTAACCTAAACGTCTCATTCTTGTTCCGCGGCTGGTGGAAGTTTTGTTTTGTTTGAAAATAATGGAGTTCGGCCAAGAAAAAGCTGGAAGAATTGAAAATGAAGGAATTCTACAGTAAGTTTGAAAGTAAGAAATATCATTTTACTTTTTATGCAAATAATCGTTATTTAATTAAATTCCATTGCCTAATTCTTAGCTAATATCTTTTGCACGTGTTTTGCTTGTGAATTTCAGAAACAGTTTCTCATCATTTCTTCTATATTTATAATTTTTTTTTGTGTTTCATGTAAGTAGAATTGACTGGAAAAACTTGAATCCATTAACAATAATAAATTAACAAACTTTTCTTGTCTGTGGACTAAGCAATATGTAGTAATATATGTTTTCATTAATAATTAAGAATACATTCAAATAATCTTTTATTTATTTTTTTTTTTTTCAAATAAACCGAACATGCAATACGCAATATGAAATTGAATATTGAATTCCGTCGTTAAATATAAAAACATAAGTTTTCTTAAATTAAGGTAGCTATAAAATTTCAATCTTTTCGGGCATAACTAGATGAATTTTATGGTATAAAGCATTTTACTCTATTAAATAATAATTTATTAAATCAGTTGTTCAAAACAGAAATATTATTCCAATAATTTTTTAAATTATGTGAAAAATTATTATAATCTAAAATTAGCATAATTTGCATATTTGCAATATCTTTTGTACTTTACGGAACATGCAAGGTTGTAATTGATACTTCCATATTTTAAAAACTTTGCATTTGCTGAGCAGCATATAACGTAAGTGCCAACCATTCCTTTTTTTTCTTCCCTTGCATATCCGGAAAATAATTTTTACATTAAAGAAGTTTTAAAATAAAAACTGAATTATTTTCACTTGTGTAATCTGTTTTATTGTGTTAATTTCCTTTGAATGCAAACATACGAGTATTTCTCTAAGTGCTCATGTATAAGTAATATGTATGCTTACTGACTGATATAACTTGCCCCAAAATCTGTTATTAAAATTTTTGTATTTCAACATTATTCAGATATTTGAATGCTAAATTTGTGAGCTTATATTTCAGGCATTCTAAATTTAATTTTTAATCTATTAAATGATTTATTCAGTTATTACTATTTTTTTTATAAAGTATTGTATTAAAAATGCGAAGTATTGACTATTATTGAGTATTAATTTTATCTTAACCCTAAGAACTGCCTTTAAGCAGCCTATTATTTCGATATTGTTTATTTGTACTTTTTGTTAGAAACTCAATGATGATCAAGAAGAAGACACGGAGCTAATTACCTGAACTTTTACGTTTTTTGCATTTTCGCCCACTTTTTCACTTTTTTTTTATATTGTTAGGGTATTTTACAATTTAGGTTTTTACATGTTAGGATATTTTACTAGGTAGGTTTTTTATGTTAGGTTTTTCTATGTTAGGGTAATTATTTGTTAGGGTATTAGAGATTTCGGGGATAATCCTATCCGACGGGGTGTTTTTAATATGCATTGAAACGTTATATTTATTATTATGCTTCAATGCGTATTTTTTTTGTAACTTTGCATATGCATGTGAGCAGTATATCTTAAATGACATATTGTTTCACATGTGTATGCAAAGCCAATCTATAATTGAACATGAGATTTATAGCTTAATTGATATAAATCTTGATGTTCAATATTTTTGTACAGATTTTTGTATATTGTTTATTATGATGATACTATGTTACTGAATTATGTTATCATTCCTATGTTATTCAATATGTTATACAAAGTGCTATGTTATTACCATGATGAAAATAAAGAGAGTAATCCCAATAGTCAGCAGTTAGCGAGTGACCGTAAATTTAATTTGCGGCACCGTTAATGTTGACTTTTAGGAATTCCTAAAAAAATAAGACAGAAACGTAAGTATAGTTTTGCATTGCGGTGTAAAGCAGGTATGTACTCAAAAATATGAGTGTGTGTTTTGATACATACTCATATTCGAGTCAGGTATGCACTCAAAAATATGAGTGTGTTTTGATACATACTCATATTCGAGCCCCTGAGCGTACTCAAAAAAATGAGAACGTGGATTTCTCAAATTTAAGAGTTAAGTACTCGGAGCTATTATAAGAACGTGAAGTACTCAAAAATGAGTACATTTTTCTTATTTTTAAGTATCCAGTTTTAACAGTGTATATCAACATCAAATTTGTAAATCTAACAATCTCTCTCTCTTTCTCGTTCAGCTTAAGCTCTCAATTATTTCAGATAAATTGTAATAACTTTTTCAAAAGTTTATGTCAAAACATAATAAATCTCTTTTAATAAAAAAGAAAAGTATAAGGGTCAGTTGGGGTAATTGTAAACAAGCTTCATAACTACACTTGTGGTGGTTTTGAAAACTTAACTGCTTGTGAGTGATAAACTGGCAGCATAGGGAAGACATTGAAACAGTTTCGTAAGTTTCGAAACAACTGTGGAGGCGTCACTATTGTTTGAAAATGGCACTGCGAAAAAAGTTGTTTAACAAAATTTAGTGATCTCACATTTTCCTCTCCAGCTCATCTACAAAAGCGATGTAAGCAGTTTCAACCATTTTTATTTGTCATATGGAATGCTGCTAAAAACATTTACTTATGAATTTAATCCTCACTGTTATTTTTCATGTCCAAGTCAGGTGTTTACAATTACCCCATATATTTCGTACTCTGGGGTAATTGTAAACACTTAAATTTATCCTATTTCCAATATTTTGGGGGGACAATAAGTATTATATTTTGATGTAAATTACACTTTTGTGTCTATTTTACATAACTGTTGTTGTTGTTACTAATGCTACTTGGAAATCCAAGCCCCCCTTGCAGGGCGACCATGAATTAAGAAAGTTCCTACTGATTATTAATGAGCTCCGCTAGAATGAAGTGCACTTGGCTCAGAGGGGCTTAATGATTTTGCACCAGCTCCCAGTTGAGAGATCGTCACCTAGGTTGGTCCCTCAGCGGAAATTATTTCTAACTTGGTGGACATTTGAAGCGACGATGTATTTTACGTGCAAAGCTCCCTTTAGCGCACTCGGTCTCAGAGTATTCAGTCACGGGAGGTGGTCACTCTCTCAAGCGTTAACCACTGCCAGTTGTGCTTCACTTTCGGTGTTCTGTGGGACCCAAGCTTAACCGACTGATTCACTGCGGGACAAATTTTACATAAATTTGTCGCATTACTTAATTTTTTGCAATATATTTCTAGTTAAATGATCTCAGCCGACTCATACTGTAACTCAGTGGACCATATGCGGCCTGTTGGCCGCAGATTGAGAACCATTGCTCCAGAACATCTTAAGCGTTCAAGCAGACTGTGTGTGAAACAATTTTCCATTTGCATCAACCTTATTCGAAAATAAATCACTGTTTACAATTACCCCAGATCTCTGGGGTAGTTGTAAACACACTGGGGTAATTGTAAACACGAGCTCATTCACTAACAAATAGTCATAAAGTCAAACTTTTTGCACACATTTACTCACAAGAAGTACAGTAGTGGCTACAATGCTCACAATTTTTTCTCTGAATTCATTCAAGAGGTAGGGAAGGATCAAAAGTTAAAACATTGAAAAGGCGTTTACAATTACCCCAACTGACCCTATCTGTTGTGTTCATATTAAGTTCATTCCTCTCACACTCTTGGGCATTTTATTTCAGTATCTAGCTGTCAATATTTTTAATCTGAAAATTTTTTTAGTCGAATAGAATTTTTCAATATGTGGGAAGAAGCATAATTGAATTTCAACAAAAATTCTTTAAGGTATAAAGAACATGGGAAAATAAATGAACAAAAAAGAAAAACACGATTTTATAAAATTCTCTTAATGTTAAGCCGAATAGATAAATCCTGCAATCATTTGATTCCACGAAAAAAAAAATATCGCTAAAGAGAAAAAAGAAAATGTTAATACTAAGAATTAAGTATGTATTAAAAAAATCACCTCAAGAGTAATTTGCATATTGTAACAAAACCGTCAGCGGTTCTTTCTTTTGTGTGAAAATAAATCGCTTTAATTTCTCTCTGATTCAGTCAACCAGAGGATAATTTTTGTCAATATAAAGTTTACGGAAAAATCTATTTCGATTTTTAATCACACTTTCTTCTATTTATTTTACTCACTCATTCATTCATTCACTCACTCATTCATTCATTCATTCACTCATTCATTCACTCACTCACTCATTCATTCATTCATTTTGGCATTCATTCACTCACTCATTCATTCATTCACTCATTCAGTTACCCATTCATTCATTCCCTCCTTCATTTATTCATTCATTTTCAAAATTATCCTTATAATATTCAGATGAAAAGGTTTCATGAAAAAGCAGGCTCGTTTACTTCTGCATGAACTTCTTGTCTGTACATGTTCTACGTCAGAAACTTAGTCCGATAAAATTTACTCCAAGCAAACTCGTCAGTCAAATCAGGATTTATGTAGGCTTCAAATTTCCCTGTAGGTGCTATGTTAATTTTTTGAACTGTTCAAAATTGAATCAAAAAGTTAAATATGGGAATATGCATTTTTAAGCCGTCTTTTCTTTTGTGTGAGTAAGTGAAGACTCAATGGCTTTTCCCAGAACGACGACGATATACATCTTTTATCGGAAAATATTTTAGTTGTACTATTTTATCTGTATCTGAAGAAAACAATATTTAGTATAAAAACTTTTTTTAAAAAAATGAGGAAAAAAATCAAACGAAACTTTCTGCTGTTTTTCACATTTTACACCATAAAATTTAAAAATTCGCGGCTTTTGCTTTACATATTATGGTTTATTTATCTAAGAAATGAAAGAAACTTTTTTGTTCGATAAACATTTTTTCATACGAACACAGAATTTATTATTGAAAGTCTTAATAACACACAGGCAATTGTTCAGCGGAATCGAACTTCACTAAAATAACTATTTCTTCTTTACAAAGCAACATCACAAACCATATTAATTCTGCTTATGCTAAAATATTCCTAACATCGTTAGGAAATCAAAGTTTCATAAAGCATCCTTTGTTAATTAGTTTCAAAAATGCTTTCTTGCAAAACATTTAATTGCAAGGTACATTTTGAACTAAGAGTTTCACGTCAAGTCGAAACCACACCCTCCTTAAATGGCAATCAGGCACGCGGTTGAAGGATTACGGGCATGGGTGGCAATTTTCGACGCAAAGCAAATCTAAGATCTTATTTTTTACAAGATTCATTAAACAAGACCAGCGAACCTAAACCTTCTACACTTTTTTTGGAAATTCAGAAGAGTCCGTTTTAAGGTAAAGAAATTACACATTCATCATTTATGTATAAACTCAACTCCTACTTTTTCAGGTTTTCATCAGAATAAGAAATAAGTGCATTCTAATATCTTAGGAAAAGCACTTACAAATGCACAACTATAAATCTGTTACGTATGCATTATATATATATATATATATATATATATATATATATATATAAAAAATTTTACATAAATAATAAATTGTCATTTCGCCGAATATCTGTGGATCTGTAAAGTCAGTTGTAGCCGAATTATCAAACATTTTTTCATTTAAAGCCACAACATTGTTGGAACGCAAAATACCATCATAGGATGACGAAACACAAATCACAAAATCTGTGTACACTATTTACACCTTCTTACACCAAGTACATCTTAGAAATCACCACGAATATCCCAAAATCCCATCAAAATAAGTTTCTTCTCACTTATATAATATTTTGAGCTCTCCGTTACGTGATACCGCAAGTTTTTAACTATTGGCTGGTTCTGCAAAAAATACCTGGGTCTCAAGAAAAAATTTCTTTCGCGCCATGAAAAAAGCGGAAGCGGAAGGGAAAGGGGAAATATATTAAGTGTCTAAAATTGTCTGTAGGTCACTTTAGTCTTTGTGTTTTAAAATCGAAACTGAATTTAAAAAGGGGTTGGAAAGACTTATTTGTGTTTAATGTTATATATATATATCTATATATAAATGGGGGGGATTTTCCCAATTAACTTACTGAATTATATATATTGCGCGCAGACTGCTATTGAGATTCACGCTGTGACGCTACAGCGCGGACAAACGATGATACGAAACGAGGGTTGAAGTTGGTTGAAGTACGATGATTGTGTTCGATGTCAATGTTTTTATATTTAGTGTAATGTGCTCGTCCATTTTGAGAATAAATGTAGCGTTTGTGCAAATGATGTTCTGTATAACCATAGGCGTAATCAGGGGGGGTTTTGGAGGTTCAAACCCCCCCCCCCCCATTGGGTACTTACTTATTTAGGCACATTTATGCACACAATTTATTTCTGACTACGGCCTTGCAAAGCACATATTTTTTTCCCCTAAGAAAATTAAACACTTATGCCTATGATTTTATTTCCTCTTTCTCTGAAGGGTTGTGATCATGACCAAAGTATGCAGCTCATAATAAAGAGGGCTTTTCATCTGGTTATAATCAACCCCCTTATCACCTTGGGGGGGGGGGGGGTTTACAGTGAAAGGTGGCTTCAATCATCGTACCACATACAGACAGACATCCTTTCAATCACTCCAGAGGGTTTTCTTTCCTTCTTGATGTCTTTTTTACCCAAAGGCAGCAATTTGGGAATACAATCGCACAAGTAATAAGTTTCGTGGAAAATATTCTCTACTGTGATGGAGTTTTGTTTTCTGATAAACCGGTGTTGTGCGCTGGGGTCTGAAAATGAAGGACCCCTGACCAAAAATTGTCCTAATGGGTTAAACCCTCAAGCCAGAAAGGGATGCTCATCAAGAAACTTAAAGAGCAGTTTGTATTTATTTATGACTTCCTGTCCAAAAACCCATTTTGGTGAAATTTTTTTTGTAGATGAGCCGATTAGAAAACTGATGAACTGTATTTGCATTGCATTCTCATTTACAGATGTTCTCTCATCTCTTATATTTTAAATGTGTTTTTTCTTATTATGGTCCATCACTGATTGCATTACGACTCTGGAAATCATCCGTTTAACGTTTCCAATTTCACTGCTACGGTTTAATGCTGCATTTTAATTTACAATCCAGTATTATTTATATTTTAGCTAAATTTTTAACTATTTTCGATACATAATAATTTTTGCACTCCAGCGATGGACACGTTCGTCATCTAAAAAGAAAAGAAAATTTGATTCAGACGCTTCCACTTCTGAGGTATGTTTTGTTACAAATTTAACAACATTTTTAGAAATTTACTGTGGGGACGAACATTTTTGTAGGGGAATTTGGATATTTTCTCTAAAATTCCACTATTTCCCAGTTTTAATATTATGAATGCCTGGACATAGACTTGGCACTAAATATTGAATTTTCTATTACGTTTGAATTAAGATCTAGTAATGAATGTTTAATGTTTTTGTAAGTCAAGACCGTATCCAGAGGGGAAGGGGGACCCAAGGTCCGCCCCCCCCCCCCGGAAGTCTTTTGCAATGTATCATATATTCCTCCCTGAAACTTTGCTTAACATAAGTGTGTCGAAGTCTGGGCCCCCTCGGAAAAAAATTCTGGATACAGCCTTGGCTCCGGAGCAGGGGAAGCATGTTAAGAATTAGGAAGGGCAGTGTATGCTTCAAAACCATACCCTTTATATACACGTATATATAGATATATATATGACTAGAAATGATGTTAATATGAATTTTATTACATGTATGATAGCTTTTTGATGTATATATAGTAGATGTATGTCTAGGTCTTTGGTGAAGTTAGAGGAGTGGGTATTTGGGGCTTCTGCAACATAAATTTTTGTAACTGGTCTTACATCTATAATGCTTAGGCTAGCTCCGAGGGCTCTTCACAGGAAACTTTTTGAAATCATCCTAGCAATGCAATTTCGGGATACATTGGTGATGTTAGAGGAAACAGAAAGTAGTTTGGTTACTCTCCCTCCCCTCCCCCCCCCCCCCGCAATTTTTTTCAAAATAACGTCTTATGTCTTTTCAGTTACTTTTGGTGTCGCTCGTGATAGTGTTCAATGTCCTTTCCCTGAAAGTGTTTCTGAAAGTAAAGAGTTTTAAAATCGTAATTTCTCTTTTCTTTCTTTTTTTAAAGTTTGTGATCTGAATTTTTTGCCGGGGGGGAGGAGTTGACTTGCTCCGAGGGGGTAGCTCCCCCCCCCCCCCGGGAAATGCCCGAAATAAACATGGAGTATATCTTTAGAGACAAGTATTTATGACTAGTAAATTTTCAATTCTTTTCCACTTCTTATTGGTGTTTAGTCTGTACATTTTTAGGGTGACCCCCCCCCCCTTTCACCAACCCTAGTTACGCCTATGTGTATAACTATCCCCCTTGACATACCGAAGACTATATATATATATAAATGCCAAATGACAATGAAATAGTTCGTTGCGGAGGGGACATTTCATTGTCATTTTCAATCAAATGACAATAAAATGTCGTTCAATATTATCACTTTTTTCGCATTTAATTTTTTTATTTAGGTGTATAAGCGATGCTAGAAGCATTCCCACAATAAAATTGCATGAAGGGCTTAATGAAAGAGTGCAAAAAAATATTGAAAATACGTTGCAGATGGCACAGGAATCTTCCAATTTTTGAACTTGAACATAATATCAATATTTATAATCTTTCAGATAAAACATTGCAATGATTTTTGTTCCTACATTCAGAAGATTCAAAGAAAAAAAAAAAAAAAAACTTTTAATCACGCGAATAATCGAGAATTCAATCTAATGAGATCTCGATGGACTTCCGCTAGCCTATATCTAAATGAGCAACTATGTGTGCGTGTGTGTGTGTGTGTGTACTAAGAAAGTACACTAAGATGAAATAAAAGTTTGCATCAAAAATTTAAATGCGTCAATAAAATATATGCAACGCCATTATCGATCAATACATTTATCGGCGAGAAACTATCTCCATACACTATAAAAAATTTATATAAAAGCACAGAAGTGATATTGAGAGTGATTCTTTATATTTACTAAGAACTTGTTTTAATTGAAATAATCATGTTCCTTAATAACAGTTTTTCAATAAAATTCTCGTTTTTCCGTATTCTGTGAAACTACAGAGAAAGATTTATTAAGTTACGTAAAACTGAACGCTTGAGATCTGCGACTACCAATTTAAAAGTTGTAAGCAAATGCATAAATAAACATTAGTGATCTGTTATAACAATATTAAAAATGGTCGAAAATGCATTATGTATTGTTGCCGTATAATTTAACGTTTTTTTTTTCTTGTGAGCATCCCGCTAGGCTTTAGGGGCCAGTCTTGCCAACTATGGAAGCATCATTGGCCGAGCGGCCCGAGGGGTCTCAAAAGAACTCGCCTTCGACTTTGTGTACCAGAAACGGTACTTCAGGGCAATCACAAATGGCGCCACTACTGCGACACATTATATGTTGCAATTAATTTACAGAATGTTCCCTGTGTATTTTATTCTCTGGCAAAATTTAACGCTGGAAATTTATTTTATTAAGATCTCTTTTTATTCTTTGTGTTTTTATTATCGTTAAAAAAAGAAAGTACTCTTTTTTAAACTGTTATGTTTCTTGTTTTTAAGTCTCTGTAATTTTATGTACTCCGAATATATGATTCTTATGTATTTTCGAGAAAAAATTTTTTGTAGTATACATGTAATAGCTATCATTCTTTCCTTTCGTTCTTTTTGATTATTATTTATTTATTTTTTATTTTTTTTAATGCGTTTCAAGGATTTTAATTCGTTTAAACGCGTTGATTGACTGATGAAAGCGAAATATGAATGAAAAATATTTTAAACTAACGGTACCCGCCGGCCGTGCCTGTGTTAAAAAGTGAAAAGACCAGTTGGTTCGCCATTATATACATATAACTGGTATTTCTTTAAATATGTATATATCATGTTATTCCATTAAGATGTATAGCATTACACATATTAAAATTTAGCCGCCCACGGCAATCAACCAGCAATCCTACATATTTAAGAATCTTTATTTTTTCGTGACGAAAACCACACACATTAAGAAAAGAACGCGTATTGTTCGTTCCACACATCAGAATATTTTCAATTCATGCATTTTAAGTATAATTAATCTTTTTCTTTAATATTTTTATCTATTATTCATTTACAGTAGGACAGAAAAACGAAATTTTATTGCTTGAAGAAACTAACAGCAGCGCAGAGAAAGAAAGCTTCCCCCCCCCCCCCCCCATCCGAGCTTAAACAGTCAAATGACATACGTGCTAATTCACATGGGTAAAAGTAATAAAATTAATTAAAACATAAATAGTGTTAATAATTTGGAGTAATAAAACGCTATAAATGTACCATATGTTAAAAAATCCCAGTAGACTATGGAGAACAGTCCCGTAAAAATACCTGTCAAAATAAGAAAACCAAAATAAAGTTATCGATCGCCTGTGAGCCGCGGGAAATAAATTTAAAAAAAAAGAAAAAAGCCAAGAATCAAAAGCCAGAAAAAAGAAAAGATACATTAAAAATCGGCTGCACCTCAAAGTGCTAAAAACATTGTGAATATAACTTTATTTAGCACATATACATGTAGACAAAATGGCAACAATTCAAATAAAATAAAAAGCAAGTGATTCATCTATGTTCAGGAGAAAATAAAATTTCAGCTAATTACAGTGAAAAACAGTTTCGAACTTCAGTGAAAAACGCTTATAAATTCTTTAATCGTTAATTTAGAGGCTCCGAATTTTAGCACGATGAACAAAACACTGTCTCGGACAGTTTTTAATGTGCTTTTCAATAATACCCAGCTCGAAACGATGCGATAATTTTTTCCTATAGAAGAGAACCATTTTATGCAGCTTTCGGCTATAAACTGGAATAAAAAAAAAAACAAATTTTAAATTCAGACAAAACTCTTCGAGGTGCACGCCCCCATGTTCCAAAATAATTTTGTGCCAAATTTCATGAAAATCGGTAGGACGTTTTACGCCAGACAAAGACACACACTGACATACTTGATGCTTCATTATCAGTAGAAATGACACAGTAAGACAGATAGACGAAATTTTGTAGTTTGCAGAAACTACTTTAAAAGAGGGAAAACTTTTTCATCCAAGACATATGTGTTAATTCACTGAAGAAGAAATAAATAAATTAAAATATAACTAGTAATAATAATTTGGAATGACAAAAATCGCTGTAAAGGATAACTTTTTGTTAAAAACCCCTGTACAGTATGGAGAATCGGGCCGCAAAATACATGTCAAAATAAGGAAATCAAAATAAAGCTATCCATCGCCTGTCAGCCGCAGGAAATAAATTTTAATTCGTTTAAAAGAAAAAACAAGAATTAAAAGTGAAAAAATAAAAAGATAAATGAAAATCCGATGCGCATCAAAATGCTAAAAACATTGTGAATATTATTTTATTTAGCAAATACACATGTAGACAGAATGACAGTAATTAAAATAAAATAATAAGCAATCGCTTTATCCAATCGTCTGGGGAAAATAAAATTAAAGCTAATAGTAACTGTGAAAAAATAATTTCTAACTACAGAGAAAAACGTTTATAACTGCTTTTCTAGTTTTCCACGCGCTTTTCAATAATATCAATCTCGAAATGATGTGATAATTTCTTCCTTTATAAAAGGACCATTTTATGTAACTTTCGGCTATAAATTGGAATAAAAAAAGAACAAGTTCGAATTCCAGAAAAAACTCTTCGAGGTGCACACGCCCATATTCCAAACTTATTTTGTGCCAAATTTCATGAAAGTCCACCGAACGGGCTGGGCCCTACGCCGGACACAGACACACAGACATACTTGCTACTTTGTTATTAGTAGAGATGATGAGTGGCTCTTGCGTTTCAAATCCTGTTGCTTTGGGCAAAATATGTCAATAATTTTACTCCCTTTTTCCTCCTAAACTTCAATGAAATGTTCATTAGAGCTGATGAATAACTTTATACCGGAGACTACTTCAATTCCTAATTTATTATAAGACTTGTTTTAAAAATAGCTAAATTTTGTTTCTGTAACGAATCATAATGTTTGCAGTAGGAATGCTGTGCGAAAAAAACTCTTAAAACACAGAAAATATCCAAATCAAATGTCTTATAAATTATAAAATGTTAATTCGTTATTGACTTGAAAACTCACGGTGAGTAATGACCATCTATGCAATTTGTGCACTGCAATTAAATAAAACAATATAAAGGGAAGGCTGACAGCAACAAGACAAAGGTTCGAGTTAAAATCAGACTTGTCATTTATTAACAAGGAACCGAAAGCATACAATTTCCAACAGCTTGAATCGATCAGGCCATTCAATATGTTCTATGAAGACAAGCAATACTAGAAGGGGGGGGGGGGAATGCGTATATACAGATAGGATTAAATGAAACCATTAAAGTTGTCAAAAAGTTTATGACTTTAGACGGTGATTATTAGGCATTTATGACAGAGTAATGAAAGGATAGAAGGAAAAACATTTCAATTTGTAATAATGTTTGTTTATATTCCCAAACTGATTGAATCGTCGTCGAAAACCGTAGGCTTATATAACTGACCCTTCTAAATAGCAATAATACTATTTCATGTGACGAAGTAAAATTTAAGAAGCCAAAATAAGATAAGATTAAAGATAACAATAACCTTATAAGAGAGAAATTTGCGAATTCTTTCATGCATTAAAGTTCATAAATGTAGCTGATGTATGCGTTCGTAGCCCATTCAGGTGTTTTTTTTTTTCATTCATTTATTCATTTATTTAACAAATTCATTAGAACGCTGAATATGAGTGTGCAAATAAAACAGTGAACGCTTAATTTTCATCAGTCAATTTCCATGTTGTTACAAAAATACGAGTATATACTGTTTATATGCATTTTGAACCTTAGTACTACTTACCGCATCACATGTTTACAAACCATTCCGTTTGTGCGAAGAAACTAATGTAGGAAAGAAACTTTTCTTATGAAGTTTTACTGAATGTGGACGGAAAATATAATGGCGCAATATTATAATAAAGGCGAAAAAAACTGATGATTAGCTTTTCTTGGTTATGCTATGCTATCTTGTATACTAAAATATGATTTGTGGCTTCGGATTTCAATGTGTCATTAATCCTTCATTATCTTAGAGCAAAAATTACCGCTTACTGCACAAGTGACACCGGACGAGCTTCTCTTGTCTGACACCCATTGCGTTGAATTGTGATGTATTACTGTTATCATTATGCTATTATATGTATTTCTCGTATATACTGTAGGAGATCAATATTTATTTAAATTTAAAACTCAAATTGTCATTTCTTAAATCCCAGTTCCGCCCCGAGTGCCACCCTTTTGGGGAGGGGGACAACCAAACTGGATTCAAAAGTTTAGAAACAATATATTTACAGCAATTGCGCATTTCCTTCTATTGTAATTTAAATATATTTAATCTCGTAGTAACTACATCATATTTCTAAAAATCTCTACCCAACTTGTTTTCTTTTCTTTTTTAAATTTTTTATGGGGGGGGGAGGGGGTTGGAAAGGTGACACCTGGCACTAGGAAATCCACTGAATAAGCTCTTTATGTTTCCGAATCCAGTAAGGCATACAAGTTAAGGTTCGAAAGATATTAATATTGTTTGTTTGATTTTTTCCCCTTTCTTTCATATACTTAAGTATTCATCTTTCCTAGTTTGGATAAAACTTTCTAAAAATGTTTTCCCATTTTGGCTTAAAGTTGTTTTATTAATATATCGTTACTATTTTCAACTTTATTTAATAAGTATGTTCTCTGCATGCACAGGAGTGCGTGCAATATTGCACTTTTATAAACATTAAACTCTTAGAGTCATTTTTAGTTCACTGTATGAAAATGTGTGTGTGAAGGAATTTAAATTCATTTCTAGGAACAGTAATACACTAGGTAAAACTTCATGACATTATTATCCTTTACTTGAAAACTACAACAATTTGGAAAGCAGCATTCATGCAAAAAATTTATAAATACAATAACAGAAAAATAGCGCATGTATAAAATTCTAGGATTATTTGCAGAGTAAATTATACGTAAATAATGTTAGTGAAGGGATGATGTGACGGGGGTTGTTAGGGAGGGGGGGATAAAATGAATATTTATTGCAAAAAAAGAGCATTAGTTCCGTTTCTTTGGTTTATTCAAGCTTTAAAAGTTAACCAGCTTTCATGGAATAAGGAAAAAAATGTGCCCGATTATTTGCAATATTGTAGCACCTCAAGAAAATAAAAGGACAGTAGGTGTATCACAGGGCCGGCGCTAGGCGGAGGCGGTGATGCGCCCGACTCAGGGAGCGCCGTTCTTAGGGGCGCATTGGCCATAAATATTGACTGCATCTTTTATAAGTAAAAACAACAGTTTTTATCTCAAAAGCCGATAGTACGATTGTCTTGTATGCGGTTTTTGGCCTCTGGACAGTTAAAAACCGATTTTTCTTATCCTTGTACCATCTTGTCGTGGTGGATGGGCTCTCTATACTAAGAATGCCACCACGTCCGACTATACTGTAATTGAACAGTAGAATTGGTTAACTCTCCAACTCAATAGCCGCCCCAGCTGGGCTTCAAAGCTAGTGGTAGTCAAACCTATCTATTTTATGACGAGCAAAACGCAATTTATTGCCTTTTCTCTTTTTCTGCTTTTTATTTTCACTTATTCAGTCCATTCTGATCAGCGATTGCTTTCCTTCAGCTTTTTGAAAGTTAAAATATGTATTATTAAAGTTTGTATCGATCATTTTTATTCTATATTTCTTCATAATATATAGTAGGGGCGGGAAAAAGTTTTTTGCCTCAGGGCGCCATTCGTGCTAGCGCCGGCCCTGGTGTATCTTGGTAAAATGCGACAAAATGCATCCGAGCTTCTTGAAATTCTACTGCTCTCAATACTGCATAGACCAACAGAGAAGCACACTAAAAGAGCTAGCCCTGGAAGAACGGCCGACAAGTAGTATCCCAAAACAAAATTTGTTAGAACTCTCGTTACCGAGAAGAGGTCGTCTCAACCAGTTTGGGACCAACTTCTATGGCCGACCTCTTCTCAGCGCGATAGTTTCGGCACAAAGCGCGGCCAACCCCTTATCGGCCAAACCAGAAAATGGGTTATATTATAGCACACAGATAAAAGCAGTTTTAATATATTTTGAGAATGCTCAATATAGGAAGAGTCTCAAACGAGCTGGCGAAAGTTCAATCTAAACCAAGATTCCAGATCTATAAGTATTCGAAGAATAACTAGAGTTGGGTATCTGTGCACAGCACCATAACGAAGATTCAAACGGTTACAGACTTATCTAGTCAATGCTGATACCCGGTGGGACGTAAATAAACTGCCCCACAGCATGCGGCCTCTATCTAAACCTATTTTAAAGTTCAGTAGTGCAGTACGTAGTTATTTGTGTGAAACTTTCTTATTTGATCTCCTTTGAAAATAAGAAAGTTTGCCTTTAACAATGTTTACAACATGGCAGTGAGAAGCAAAGGGATGTAAGTGACCAATAAACGATTCCGAGAAAAACGTGTACAAAGTACCCCTTATGGGACCTTTAATGCTATTTTTTTCCTAAATCGCGTTGGGAGCCAGCATTTGTTAGGGCTACCCCCTAACATTTCTTGGCACAATATGGAATAGTGCTTTCCTATCATTTCCACTAGCTATCTCCAAATTTTCAATTTCGTCACTTACACCCCTTTGCTTCTAGGTGCCTCATATGCCTCTTTACTAACATCTGCTTGAGTAATTATTTAGGTCTTAGCTAATAGTTTTAATAGCATTGAACAGTGCATTTTTGTTTTACAGGTAACTGGGCGGATAACATTGTCATTACTAATATCGTAGGCGTAGACCCAAATGTAGTTGAGAAGACTTCAAAAGATCTTTTATATGTGTGAAATGTCATAAAGAATGGTAATGAATTTAAGTTCATAAGTTCCATATGTGTACATAGTTTTTCTAACAGTCATGCCTAGTTCACTGAATGGGAAACTTTGAATAATTACATTCACAGTTTTTGTAAATAAATTCTGTACAATAAAGTATTTAAAATGCAACAATACTTTTTCATGGTAACTAAAATAATTATCTGTATTAAAAGATTAACATCTTTTACTTTTTCCAGAATTGTACCTACAGCGCAGTTACTTCAGCCTATGCGCGTGGTTACCCGACTATTGGGAAACTGAACAAATGAATATTTGTAAATTTTTTATTGCATAAAAAAATAGCTGCTTCGGTAGAAATGACCTTTACCTAAGAAGCTAGAAGAAATGAATAAAGGTTTGATAGAGAGGTTTAGCATAAGTTATATTGGGCAAATTTTTTTTGTATCCTTAGGTGAGCTGTTTCCTCACTTTCCACTACATTTCATAGTGCATGTGGTCATTTATTAGTAACAACTCACAGCGTCATAATTATGAAGAACTGACATTTTTTCTATGGAAACATGAACATTAAAAATGTTTCTTTTTAATTCTCTAAAAATATAAGTTATATTTTCCTTTCATTACAGATATTTTACTGTGATGAATAAGAGATTATACGAGAATTAAAATATTTCAGAAGAACCGTTGAGAAGATTATAATAAATGTGAATATTTTTTTTAATAGACTAACCAAAAGTTTTAAACATACTACATTAATTACAACACTTTGTGCAAGGCGGAAACCTGCCTATAAGATGGTTGCAAAATGTTATTGAAACTCCACATTAGTTAACGGTGGAAATAAACCTTACGCTGTGAACAAATTATGCAACAGTATAGAAGGGAAACTGAGTGCTTCTGTAAATTTACGAAGAACTTGTTTGGAACGAAATAGTCAAGTTTCTTGATAAGTTTCTCAAAAAAATTCTTATTTTTCCGCAATATGTACAACTACAGAGAAGGGTTTGTTAAACTACGTAAAGCTGAACAACTTAAAATCTGCAACTATCAGGTTAAAAATTGTCAAGAAATACGTAAATAAACACTTGAGATCTATGACTACCATTTCAAAAATTGTCAAGAAATGTATTGTAGGTGAACAGCGTAAACGTCAATTCAGTTCTAATGTGCAGCCTAGCTCTCGCTAGTCCACCCGATTCCGAAGGCAAAGAAATCTGAACAGCGTGGGCTCACCTTTGACTTTGTGAACAAGAAATAGTGATTCAGCGTATTCACAGATGCGGCGGCATATTAACTGTTGCTAACAATTTACAAAGTCTCTGTGTTTCATTCTCGGTAGTTTCCTTTTCTAAAGACTGTTAATTTCCGGTTTTTCAGTATCTGTAATTTTACGTCAGATTCCGGATAAATAATTTCTAGGAGATTTTTGTGTTTTCGCGCAAAATGTTTTTACACTGTTGTGGGGCAAAAAATTATAAGAAAACTGATCGAAAATGCTTTGTGCTAAAATATGAGTACAAGGAAAAAAACAACGTATATTAAACACAAGTTGTCAAAACAATAAAGCAATAATATAAATAATTTGCTTTGACAATTTGTGCTGTGTATACGTTGTTTTTTCCTTATAAACAGCATAAATTTAGTTCCCAGTTTTCTATGATTTCCAGAGTAAATATTCGAATATGTTAACTGTAAACCAATACGCTCAATGAAGATGAATTTTTTGAAGGACAACAATAAACCATTACTATCCTAGCAATTAAATACAACGTTCAGATCAAATCGTATTAGACATAAGGTAGAAGCCTAGAAAGAAAACAAACTGGTAAAAAGAAAATAATCTGATAAAATTAATTAACATGTGCAAAAAAATTATTTGTTTCTTTTTCAAAAATCATGATTAAATCGACTATTGTTCACATGTAAATGTACATGCGTTCAAATTTTCCATTTGAAAGGATGATTTTATCCCCAACTTTTTCCCCCTTTCAAAAGTGTTTTTCATTAGAAAATATGACTTTATTATTCTCACACACATCAGCTTAACCTTTTTCATTTGGTGGCCCCTTTTTTATTCTTCGCTGCATCCGTTACATTCGAGTAAAATTGATGTTTGAACTGTTTGTTTCATAACAAATGTATGTTCCCAAATGAAAAAAGTAACAACAAAATAGTATAATGTTTTTCATTTGCAATGACTTTTCTAACATCCTGAGATTGAAGCACATTCCGTGATTGGGAGTCAGAGATGCAAAAGTTTTAGATCCATTCAAGGAGAATTTAACAAAGGATAAAAACGTCCGGGGAGGGACTGTGAAAAATTTTAACGGGATCGAAAGGTAAATGAAAAAATTGAGGATAAATTTAATAAAAAAGAAATACATTATTGACAAACGTTTTTGAAAGAAAATGGCAATTTTTATGATGAGAAATTTTAACTAATAATAGACAGTACTATATTTTAGAGCAATTTCAAAGAGATAGACTTGTCAGCAAGCTCATAAATGTCGATGCTAAAACCTTGGAACTAAAGGGGAAAATGAGAGAATTCCATTGGATAAATTCGTCTCCAGAGTCATATTAAAAACTATTTTGCTTTCTGATGAGCTCAAATTTAGCTGCCATTAGTATTTATGCATTTTTGGTTTGTTTATGTGTTGCGTTTTCGCTTTTGTTTATTTTTTTGATCTGGAACTGTTATGGATGTTATTTTTAAATATAACGTCCGCTCTAAAATACTAAATAGACCTTTTCAAACATTAAAAAAATCATTAATGTCTCTTTCGTGGTTTAACTTCATAAGTAATGGAAAAAATCACCAACAAGAAACACAATTCTCCTACTACAAAAAATGTTTAATTTTTAATCTCAAGATCTGAATATACAACCACGATTTTAAAAATGTTATTAAAGAAAAACATAATAATAAATCTATTGAGATGCTGTTTATCAATTGTATTCTTGAGAGTGTTTAGTTTATTCTTGCTTTCAGAAATAAAAAAGCACATTGTTATTACTTTTAAAAATAACGATTGAATTACAATCTTTTTATTTTTTCCCTCTGGCGCAGCATGACCGCCTTTTTTTCGTTTTCTTTTCTTTCCTTTTTTCCAAATATAATACAAATCATCAACATTAAACATTTTTATTAAATATATTTTAATGCATCTGATTACATATTTTTTTTCATTAAAGTCAGTCTGAACTCCTTTAGAAGTTTTACTTCTGGTTCTCTTATTCATAATCAATGCATGTCGTCTACGTTCCTCATCGATTTTCTAAAGTACAAGCAGTACCCATGTTAGAATTTACCGTGACACCAAAGAAAGCCATTGTAAAATTAAGGGTACTTTATCATAAAAACCAATTTAGACAAATCTGGACCAGTCAAATTAATCGGTAAATTGAAAAATCATTAACTCAGGTATCATTAAATCAAAGTTAAATGTACGTATGGAAAAAGGAATAAGAGGCCGGCAGAAAAGTTGTGAACGAATCATTGTTTAGTTCTTATGAATGATTCGGACTCTTTTGAAGTCCTGGAAGCATCGACCTTCACGCTACAGAGTAACCTCCCTCAGTTAGCAAGTAGGTGGAGTCTTCGAAATGAGCTCGCTATTATTAGCAAAGCATAACTCGATGGTTCAGTTGAGTCACGTCACCGCCGAAAGATTTAGCCTTGAAATCACCTACTTCAGTCAAAAGGTAGAAAGAAAGGTGCTGCTGGTCATGTAGCTTAAATGAGTTATGTGTTTACTTTTCAGCCAGAGAAAGGCGTTGATTATGTTTCAAGCTGATGGACATTTTCCCATGATGATGAAATTTTTCAAGAAGTATCGTTTTAGAGAATACCTAATTTTATTTGCTTTTCACCAGGTGTAGGGAATTCGTTCCTGATTGTCAGAAAAGCAGACAATAGCAAATTGAAAATGATAGTTCACATTAGATGAATGGTTGCAAAATATTTGCTGTTAAAACAATCTCTATTCAAAACAGTTCTTCTATTAAATAATTTAACTATGTTAAAGAAATTTGCCCCTTTTTCGGCAGAGACAATACATATTGCCATAAATGACCTTTCCCTATTTCCTGTCACTTCATCGTCAACTTGAGGGATGTAAAAGACGAATATCATTTGCTCTCAAAACGATGAATGCTTTTCTCTAAAATATATTTGAATGTAAGGCAATAGTGCACGCTTAGGAATGAACACGGGGGTCACCTGTAGTAACCCTATTATATCATAAAAATGAATAATAAGTAATACGAAAAGGCCAATTTTTTTGCGCTTGAGATTCATAGATTCCGCACCTCATGTGCCTTAAAAATGCTTGTTTACTCTTAGTCTCCAAAATTTTCATTGGGGAGCACTTGATGTTTCCCTTTTTTAAGAGTAGTCCTTTTTTAAGCATAACCATTAGACTCCCCCCCCCCCCCCACACACACACACCGGTACAGTGATTTCCCCATATTGTGAAACTCCGCGCATGCGTATGTGTATATTAATGAAAAATAATAACTATGGAGAAAACCTCATTGTTTTGCCTTTTTTATGAAAGTAACTTATTCTGTCGACAGTATCGTTTATAATTTTCATAATATTTGCAAGGATGTCAAAAGTATCTCTGTATATTTGTATAAAAAAATATTAAAAAGAAATTTTGTTATCGCGTGCGCATGCGCAGTCGACAAAATGACATGCATAAACATGTATATCTTGTAATATATACACCAGTAATAAAAAAACAGTAGAAGAAAGAAAGCCATCTAGGTTGGAATTTAGTATTTCAAAAATATAATAACGGCAGATAGAAGTTTCTAAAAAAATTAACATACATAAATAAACACATGGTATATATATTTGAATTACACATATCAACGATTTTAAGAAAAAAGAACAGAACGAAAACTTTAATTTTAAGGCAGTCTAGAGTCTAAATACAAATGGATTAATAAAATATAGAAAAAATATCAGCCTAAAAATTTGTCGTCCGCACACGTGATTTTCGCCAGAACTATTGTTTTGCAGCATTTCTTGCATAAACCTGATAAATCATTTAGTAAAAATACTCATTTTACATCAAATGTTTAATGTTTTTAAATTCTGATTGCAGAACATTGTTTTTACTGTAGTGTTTCAAAATTTCCTGAAAATGGCATTGCATTCGTTTGAAAACGCTACGTGTTACAAACGCTAATGAAACAGTCGATTTTTTCAAAGAAACCATTTTATCTCTGAATAGATCTGCTATTGTCATACAAATAAATACAGGTAATTAAAAGAAAGATTACACTGTGCAACAAATTTGAACTTTTTTTTTGTCCTTCAGATGAAACTATGTGATACTACATAAACCAAAAGGTGCTTAATTCAAATATCCAAACCAAAATGGTCCATCACGTAACGTTTTTGCTAGAGACCCACTTCTCATATTTATACAATTTGGTTATAGAAGAATGTAACTGCGGCTTACTTATTGAAAACACAAACACAAAAAAGATTTTTTTTTGCCGTTTCATCTTGTGGCCATCTGTTGGTGTGCCCTGATAACAGATTAGCACTACTCAATTTGTATACTTCCATTCTATCAAGCGCTGAAACGCTTTTAAAACACAGATATCCTGATGAGACCTTTCCCCATTCTCATCATTAATTACGTCAAGGTTTTGAGGAAAGAAGTCCATACCGGAGTCCAAAAAGTGTAGTTTTAATGAAATATAGCAACCTAATAATACAAAAGCATTTTATCATGTCACCAACAAGATTTTCGTAATTTTCAGCTTTCTCATTTTCAAGGAAACGTGGGCACACTGATTTAAAGGCCATCCAGGCAGATTTTTCGGCTTCTCTCTGTTTCTTTTCATACACTTCACCATGAAAGGACTTCCTTAAGTTGTGGGCCACTAAAAATCCTTTCTTTTAGTTCTGCCTGACTTAATTTTTTTAATTTTTTCCTGAAATGCAAGAAAGTCCCTCCTTCTCAGTCCAGAGCTTTTACAAATATTTCGATAAACCAAATATATACAATCGTAGAAAAAAGGCACATTGTAGATTTACAAGTGGCTAATTTAATATGCTTTTGCCACTCAAAATTTTGAAATTTCCTTTGTGTTTGCAGAATATGCTACAGGAATGAATAGGAAAACAATACTTAGATGGAAGAGCACCTATAAACAAGCGACACCCTGCTGAATTGTGCTCATGTCCTAATGCTTGAAACACTACATTCACATCACAGCAGCATACTATTTTTCCTTTCTCCGCAAAATGGTCTACAAAATGTTTTTGTCGTCTTGTAAAAAACTCGAAACTTCGAGAAGTAGATAAAGTTTTTGTTGCAAAAAATTGTTGCAAAAGTAACCCAAGTTCATTAAAAAGGTCTCTACAATGGCTACGATTTCACTAGCAATGAGAAAGACATAATTTATAATAAATTAAGTCGATAAATTACGAAAATATGCACATTTATCCAGAAAATACGTAAAAAGCTAAAATGTGGAATTTTGGGAAAATGGTACGTGATAGGCAAAAAATAATTGCAGATTCGCAATTCTCAGCCAAAAATACATAAGAAACAGACATTTTCATCCAAAGGACATTTTTCGTGTTGCACAGTGTTATAAGCACACACTACAGAAATAAATAACAAGATTAGCTTATCACATTGATTCAAATTCAAACTACAATGCTTTTTGAAAATAAATGTGGTAAACAGTAAAAGTTAGTGAAGTTGATATTTGTGGCTCGAAATTATTTATATAAGAGTGAATAAAAATTTGAGTGATACTAATTATCAGACAAAGTTAAGGTTTTGGATATTATCTTTTAAGCTGTTATTAATTATTGTTGTAAATCGGAAAGTGTTGGTTAACAACAATGTTTATGTGAATGATGGTTTTTTTAATATTTGAATTCCTGTCTATGTTTTTTTTAAACTTCAGAATTTAATGTTTGCTTTCCATTAAAAATATAAGGAAAAAGTAGTTATCTATTAACTTTATGTCAACACATTTAAAAATTCATTATTGGTATTAAGAATGAGCTTTTCACTTGGATAGAAACTGAGTTATACTAAGTGGTTGAACTGAAGGTTATTAGTATACCTCAAAGTGTTTTGTAAATAGTTGAAGATGTTCTTTCTCATACCAATAATGTAGGTAGCAATTAGTAAAAATATGAGAAAATTGAGCTCCCTGCGGAGCGCCGGCATTTTGCTGGTGTAAGGTAAAACCACCAGTAGTTGACACATTAAGGATTCTTTTATATGTTTGTTAATATTGCTTGGACTCAATTCACTGTAGGGGAAACTTTACCTGATAGCTGCACAAACTATTCCGCTATCATATTGTTACAAGAATTACATTAATAAGATGAATAGGATTTTTTTTTTTTGTTTTTTTTAAATTACAATAGGTCAGTAGTTGACACCAAGCGAAAAGATGAATATTTAGTAGTTGAAACTTTTTATTTTCTGTAGTTGACACTTACTCTTCATTTATTGAAACTCTGTCCATGGTGTTTTATGTAGCCGTACATCTCCCACAGCCGCTTTCATTGCCTCTTGTGTATAATTTCTAAAATTTCCCTTTGTTGGAGGCATTTAAAAAATGAAAGATTGAGTCATTCAGTAGTTGACACATTGTAACTCCAATAGTGGACACCCTCTGTCAACTATTGGATATCATAGTTTAAAAATGTTTCAGAGATCATAACAGAAGGTTTTGATTTGTAAACAGCTAAATAACGCTCAAATAAAGCAGTATTATCAAATTATATTACTAGCCACAAGTTGACACCCCATGTGAACTACTCAATATTATGTCATTTAAGATTTCTGTAGTTGACACAATGACAAACAGCTTTTTTTTTTTTTTTTGCGTTATTTTAAATAACTTTATATACACTTAATGTCCGAAACAAAGTACTAAATACCTGCGTATAATCAAAATTATAAATTGATGTTTAAATTTTCAATGCTTACCTTTCAGCGTGTTTTTAGCTAACTCAACAAGAAATTACAATAAACATTCGAAAAATGTGCACTTTTGGTCATCAGACGATAGCGACAGAACTGGCGCTAAACATGGCGCTAAGAAAGTTCACATTGCCACCACTAGAGAGCTATAGTACACACACAGACAAATATTAATCAGCTGGTGCCTTTTTTCGCTTATTAATCAATTTTTTTTTTATCAGTGTCAACTACTAATCCAGTGTCAATTACTGGTGGTTTTACCTTACTGAAAAACTATTAAACATGAAATTACGATAAAAAGAAAACTAGACAAAGAGAGCTGCAATATTTCTGAGAAATGCTTAAAGTATTAGAATATTTTTTGGAATAAAATTTATTGTTAAGTACTTGTTTGAGCCGATCCAGTCGACATGTCTTTTTTTTACTACGAAGAAGTATTTTAAAATCAATTCTATGTTTATAAAGTGATATTTTGTATTTACTACAAATTTATAAGAACCAGGTAATGAGTATAGTCTTGCTGTTATTCATCTTTCAAAAAGTAGCATTTGATTCACTTGACTTTAAATGCTTGTGGGTAATATTTGGCTTTATGGTGCATTACATATTAGATTTGGCCAATTTGTAATGCATAAATTTTCCGATTAAAGATCAAGAGCTGAACTATATTACATTACTGAAAATTCGAGCATTTTTGGCTTTTATGCATCACCTATAATATTTTCATACGTGAGAAGTATTTCATAATCAATTCAATGTTTATAAAGTGATATTTTGTATTTGCTACAAATTTATAAGAACCAGTTAATGAGTATAGTCGTGCTGTTATTCATCTTTCAAAAAGTGGCATTTGATTCATCTGATTTTAAATGCTTGTGGATAATATTTGGCTTTATGATGCATTACATATTAGTTCAGGCCAATTTGTAATGCATAAATTTTCCAATTAAAGATCAAGAACTAAACTATATCACAATACGGGAAATTCGTGCATTTTTGGCTTTTATGCATCTCCTATAATATTTTCATAAGTGTCATTTTGTTTATATTTCGCTATAGTGGGGAGAAAAATATTGACTAACAGATTAACAAAAGAAAACGAGTTTAAATCTGCCACATAGATTCAGTAGTTTTTAACAAGTCGATGGGGGGAAAAGCACAAAATTAACTAAAGCCGAAATATAAAATTTGCTTAAACAACTGAAGGAAAAAATAGCAATAAATACGATCATAAATGGTAAACGGAAAAGCATTTATTGAGGATGCTAATGAAATCATAGAGCATAACCGGCCGAGATAACTGTTTGAAAGAGAATTCTCCCTCGACATAAACATTCGTGTCAATGTGTTTTCGATACGAGGTAAATAAGACTCTACTATCAGAGTTCGTGACAATATTTTCGCAATCAAGAGACAACTGATAAATTAAATGCTACTGAAAAGAAGGCAATAGTGTCAATTTTGTAAAAAGTTAAGCGATTGGCAAGAAAACGATCATTAAGCTAACTTTGCTCACAAGGTTAAAGGGTTTTTTTGCTTAAGTCGAAATTATGTTTAATGCAGCTGAACTCGTTTACAACAACACTGCTTTTAACGATGCATCGATTATATAAAGTCAATAATGCGCTGGTCCAAGCAGATCTCTATTGAAAATAACGTTAAACCATTTCGTCATCCTCGATTTTAATGTCACTTTTCCGCGATTTTATTTTTGATTTTATCGTCTTCCAAGTAAACTTTTTAAGTTGGTAGAAAGTCATAAGTGATTATCCAATGACTCCGATCTGTACTACTCAGTGTCCGTTTCCTCGTTCTGAAAAAATTTAAACCCGAAGATTTAATGAATCAGCTAGATATACATTCATGTGAAACTGTGGACGACATAGTGAATAAATAACGAAATTTTAGTTTAAGTGATGAAAACATAATGGTAGATAAATAGGTTTCCACTGAAAGATGGAGAAAAGCAGTTCACCTTTCGAAAAATATGCTTGCCGCATACTTCTTTCCTGTGGAATCACGAACTGTACACTGTTAGAAATTTCATCATGAAATTATGGTTAAATGACCGACAGCAGTCTGTCCATCTAATTCACCGTTAAATTTACGGTTTGGAACATTATTTTATCTTTACAGGACCTAACCATTTCCAATTAACTTGGTTAAAAAGCCGTAAATGCAAAAGTTTACGGTTTTATAACCATTTAAAAATGGTTTCAAAACAAAATTTTCCCCGTTTTTGAACCATTTCGAGGCGTAGAATCTTCGAGGCGTAGAAACCGTAAACGAAGCTTGCGGGACTCGAACCCCGAATGCGTGGTGTACACGTTTTGCTCTCTACCCACTCGATCACCGGCATCACGTAAAGCGGACGTTTATTTATCAATACATCTTCTTTTCCAACAGGCAAACAGCCTTAAAATTGAGATTTCAGTTTTTGATTGGATCTAAATTTATTTTTGGTCTAAATTTACTGTATATTGACGAAAATCATTTTATTTGCTGCAAAAATTAAAATACAAACAAGCTTCAGCAGCTCAAATTATGGGTTCGCTCATTCGCAAACAGTTTGGGAATCCGATGTCTCAAATTTTTGATTTACGTGTGTATGTGTTTCTATTTAGTATCCACTGCTTAAGCCACTTTTTTTTCTTCTTTTTTTATATACACATGCAGATTTTAACTGATAAATCCGTATTCCTATTTTAAAACAACGTACAACCGGTAAGGTTTCGAAACCAAGATGGACGCCCGATTCTTATTGAGCGCTTGAAAATTACGGTTAGTTAAACGTTCTTTAGGATAAACAGAGAATAAACGATTTTTTTTTTTTTTTTTTTTTGCAATCAGCGGCTTGAGTACCATCTTTTTAATGGTTATTCAACTGTTGTAATTAAATATGGTAAAATAACAATCAAATAAATGGTTATTTTACTATTTTCTTACGGAAATTTTTAACAGTGTAGCGATTTAACTCGCTCACACTTAACACAAAGCAGAAAATAGTTACGGATTCAAATATCCAAAATTGAATTAGGAAATAGAGTACAACGAAGCTTCAACCGACATTTAATGAATGAAGCATGTATTTTGGATGCAATGGATGAAGAATGTATTTTATCCCAAATATTTTATATACAAGCGTCTGATTATTTAACTCAGTAAAAGACGGACTATTATTGAACAGTACACTCTCAGAAATAGAATCGTCACTTTTGAGGACTTTTCTATCGTCAAGAAAATTTCGTCATTTATAACGAAACTTTCCTCGCGAGATCACATGACTTTAAAAAATTACTATAGAAATTTCGGCAATTTGATGAAAGGTTTACTCGGAGCATTTTTCACGAAGCCATTTCGTCAAATACGACGAAAGTTTCGTGAGATTTGAGCATGTGTTTCTGAGAGTGTAGTGCTTGTTATATTACTGTATTACATAGATATACATAGACTGTATACATAGACCATCCTCGTCGCCATTATTACGTTTTTGAACCTAACTTTATTTTACACAAAAAGCTATATACAGAAATATATACAATGATCTCATTCAATCATAGGGATGGCGCCAGTGCAGTAGCCGATAGGCGCGAATGAAGCAGACAACCTTGAAGTGTCGCATTAATAAGATGCAACAAAAACGAATGTAAATTTATTTAAATCAATAATTATAATATTACAGTTGTTCTCACAGGGTTTTATGGCGGAACAGGATTAATATGACAGTCATATTTCTCAAAGAGCAATTTGGAATTTAATTTATCGTCTACACAGTTGTGTATTTTTATTATTTTCTTTATAACAAAATAATCATGATAATTCCGAACCATCTGCACGATGGTTCGAAAGATCCGTTCGAGTCTTCCATTCTGAGCATTTTAGTTAAACATGGACAAAAATGAGCATTTTAGTTAAACATAGTATCCGCACCATGGTACAGACCACTTCAGCGAACAAAAACTGCTATTATTCGAAGGATCTATACGGAGTTTCTACTACTTCCAAAAATGAATATGGCCTTGAAACGAACATAAATAAATAATTAACTAAATGACGTTTTAAAAAAAACTTTAGTACCGTCACACTTTTCAAAAATGAAAGAGAAATAAAGAAAAAGTAGCGTGAGAATAAAGTATTGGTTGAAATTATTTCTGAAACAAAATTAAAATTTTAAAAATTCTGATCAAACAATTTACAAGCCAGAATACAATTTTGAAGACATTTGGTTACAGTGACGAAGTTTTCCTAAACTGTGAATTTCACTGATAAAACGAAACGTGATAACTACTGCCAAATAATACGCAAGCTAACTCTATTCATTATCTCCATTCACCGCTAGAAGTTTATAAACGGCGAAGGTATTTGGCTTCAATCATTGTAATGAAAGATCAAATATTGATTTCCGCTGTTGAGGAAACAGATACATATCTTACGGAAAATCGACGATAAAATCCGAAATGTATGGAAAATTTATGAGATTTTCACACATGTACAGAAAAAAAAAATTTCTTCTTAAGGATATAGAAAACAAAATTAGAATTTACTAAAAATTAACTTTATATTTCGAGACAGTCTTTAGCATCAATCAAGTTGAAAAACATAACATATTGTTGAAATTTTGTTATGATTAAACTTTCATCCCATTAAGAAATTATCAATAATTTCATGCTTTTTGCGAAATAAATAAATTAAAATCATATTCTTGGTCATTTGAAATCAGTTTTGAATGTGGTAGTGGTAACATATACAATTCTATCACACTTACATGCTATTGAAAGGCATATATTTGTATAACGTAATCGCATAGGCATGGGAGTCAGAGAGTTTGAGTTGTATTGCTTTTGACATTTTCCATCAATCAATACACTGCCCAATGAAAGTTATTCCATTGTTCGCCATACCTAGGATACAGCGGAATAGAATTTCGCGGTTTTTGCAGAAAAATAATCATTATTGATAGATTAAAAGAGATCCCAAATGAAGATGAATTATTGAATACCAGAGATACTTTTATTTTTTTAAAGGATTATTGATTTTTTTTTATTTTAGAGAGCGAAAAAGAAGCACAGTAGTACCTCACTTAGAGCAGTTCCGGTTACTCTGAAGTACCGCACTCAGTGAAGCTTATTTTTATTGGAGAATAATTGACACGTTTGAGCCAAATTTTGCTAAAATAAAAATACTTGTACGTTTACCTAAAATTGATAAAAAATAATAAAAGGATGAAAAGTCAAACTAATGGAACACCTTTGTTGCTTAATGTTTAAAATGAAAAATACATTACTATTTTTAAGTAGAAAATCAACCATAAAGTTTTGTACCATTCCAGGTCTCGCTGACTTAAGATCTCGCTGGATTTTTGGGTCGCTAAATTTTCTGGCGATAAGTCCCTTTGCATCGAAGACTTGATTCCCAGGATCCAGAACAACGTGAGGACTTCGCTGAATCGCCAATATGTCCTTCACTTCCTGTGAAGTCTCAAGTCTCAATTCTCAAAACCCAAAACTACAACTAATTCCAAAACTGAACTCTCCAACTTCTGACCAGCGCTCCTTACGTAACCAATCGGATCATATGACATGAATAATCCAGAATATTCCAGCAAATACTAGGATTCTCTTTCAGGTTCGGAAAATCGCCAATTTCTTACCAAACCAATAAAAACCCTTAGTAAAGCTATAACAACATTCAGTTAAGATTTGAATACATAATAAAACACAAATTCGTAGCAATATTAAGTATTGAAGTCCCTTTAACTGCATCCAGCGGGATATCCTAATAAAGTCGTCAATTTTCTTGTTGGAGATGTGTAAAAAAAAAATACGATGATTGAACAGGAATACTGTGGAAGAGAACTAGTCTCTCACTTTTTCTTCCTTAAGCAAATAATTTTTCCAACTTGTTAAATATTTTAAAAAATATTTTGTTCTGATTATAAAGAAAAAAATACTATTACTATTTATAAGTTTTCGTTTGGAACTTCGATGACCAAGTTTCTTCACGGTGGCTTAAATTCCATTAAAACTTCAAGGCATACCAAGGTAACATCTGCAAATGAATGATACTGGAATTCACATAAAATATATCTTTTCTAAAACTTCCGATACTCGAATTCACATGAAAATATTTTCCCTAAAACTCGGTTTAAGCAATGACACACACCACATTCTTAAAACAATTTTCAAAAATATTTCAGATATGAAGATGACAAATTGTGTTCAAGCCCGCGCCGTCCGTATGTACAAGGTCGTGCGGTGCACGACGGCCCCAAAAAGGAGCTGGGCCACCGAATCAAAAGACGCCTTTAAAAAAGTTCACAATAAAACCCAAAAAACCCTAATAAAACCAGAAAAATCATTAAGTTGGGGTTTTTTTTTCAACCCTAAAGAAGGTGTTCAGTAGGAATGTAGGAATTAGCGCGACGGCGCCGAGCAGACTTAGTACAGTCCTGATTGTGTTAAACTATTACAAGGGCCAACTTTGAAGCGACTGGTAAAAATAGACATTTTTATTAAGGATACCAGAGGTGCAACCAGAGTTTCTTCAGGGCTAAGGGATTTGGGTCATATACAATCCTTATATGAACGTATCAGTTATTTTTGTCAGGAAATTTTTGTAGTTACTACTTATAAAAAGCGTGCATCTCAGTTAAATAAAAGCTATTGTTGGTACAAAACTGCTGAAAAAAATCATTGAAATGTTTCCACAACGTAAAAGAAGTTATTTCACGTTAAAATTTGGAGTATCATTGCAATCATATAGCGTTGTGATTAACGTGTAAAACATTTAACTAGCACATATGATGATGATTAAATGAAAGAGAAATTTAAATAGTGAGAAACGAAGTTTGCTCTTATTCATTTTTTGATTTGCCATGTTCCTGGAGCAATTAGGGTTTAATGTGAAACATCTTGTTAATACCAATGACTTGCTGTGTTTCCACATTAGGATGTTCCGAAAAACATTTTTGGATTTCCGATGATGGGCACTATAGAGAACGTGCCATTGGTGGCTCCAAGTTAACATAAAAAATTACAGAGTGTAGGAAAATTCCTTTATTTGTCACCAAATGAATATAGTTTTTTTTTTTTTCGTATTATCCATCATCGAAAATAGAAAGAAAAATTCTATTAATTTTATTTTATTTATTTATTTATTTATTTAAATATTTACTTTTTCAAATTTTGTTAAAAATATCAAAAGAATAGCATATGGACAAAATTTGTACGCATTTACGGCAAACTAGGAAATTGTGTTATATACTGCAATCTTTTTATGTGTACTTCGCCACCAGCGGCACCTTTTCCGTACTATCCCTCATCGAAAATGGAAAAGAGGTTTCTTCTGCCCACCTTATTTCATATCCCACGTAACTTGCTATTTTTACGACCACACACAAGGTTACAAATGCTACTATTAACCCTTAAATGCATATTGTTGCTTTTCGGCAACACACTGCTTAATATACCATTGAAACTCACGCTAGAGCAAATATCGCTTTGCTGCATGAAGTATCCGTGCGGTTTATAATAGGTTACAAGCATTTTTTGGTAAACCAAAAAATACTTAGCCGAACTGGGCATGAACACCACGCGCTGACCAAACTGGACATTGGCCAATTATAGAAGTTAAAAAAAAAGTGAGATGTGAGCCAAGTGTGAGAAGTGCGGTGTAGAATTATGTCTCAACGAACATAATAATTGTTTCAACAAATTTGATATGTAATGCAATGTCATACTATGTAATCAATGCATGATGTTTCCATTTGGCTACATACCGTTTTTTTCAAAAAATAAAATGGTTCAAAATGCAATATATATTTTTTTTTATATTTTTCGTTGCATCAGTTTTGTTAAATCTTCAAGTTTTTATTTTTTTTTAAATTTTAAACGAAATATCATGCACTTAAGGTTAAGAAACAAAGTCTATTATAGTTATGAAATTAAAAAGATTTTCTTTGCGTCGACTGTCAGTTTCGTAATATACAGGGGGATTTTAAAAAATGAAAGAATCATTTTAACAAGTGATACTTCACACGAACACAAACGATTTTCATCAAAGAATGAGAGGTCTAAAATGAAATGCAAGTGCTCTAGCACGTTTTGAAATGGTCGCGCCGAAAAGGCTAAAGGCAGTCTTCTTGTGCTTTATCGACGATGAAATACATAAATGAATAAATAATAAAAAATAAAAACACACCATGCAGGCAAGTGAAACTTGGAGCAGAAGAAGAGATTAAGTAAATCTGCGTCACAGTGAATATAAAACGATGATCCTGTGAATATATTACTGATTGCAACCGTTTTAACTATTGCAACATATAGGACCACGGCCTTTATTCATCGTGACACCATGCGCTTGCAAATATACAAGTAAATTTATTGTTACATTTTACGTTACATCGTCATATTATAAGATATCATCCGGCTTCGGTACAAATAGTGGTGCACATTATTTTCAAGAAGGAATTCAAAAGATTAAAAACGGGTGGGAAAAGGATTCACGATTTTCACGAAAACATCCACTAAACCATAACCATGCCTAAAAGTAATTTATATGATTCTTTTAGTTGGATCTTATTATGTTAGGCACCACACTACAGCTAAAAAGACGATGGACAGTCCCGCTTCCCTTACCAAAAAAAAACTGCACAAAGTTAATAAATAAATGAATATCAAAGTCCAATCATCACAGTTAGAATGTTCTATCTACGATTTTGTGATAGATAGACCAATCTGGCTTCATGGCTTCCTCATTTTTCTTTAAGGTCAAAAATAAAGAGGTTCTGTAAAATCAAAATGTTGTTGATTAGACCACTCTGGCGCTGAACGCCTCCTAATAACGGTAATATTTTATGACAAGCTCCGTAGATTATTATTAAATTCAATAATGCTAACGAAATACTGGTCGAGTGACAAACATTTTAAGGGAAAATTTAGCAGAAAATTATTTACAGAAACTGTCCTAAAGGTAGGGATGAAAATAAAACCGAAAATGGGTCTTCGTTGTGTCTTGCAGACGCGTACTTCTTAGAGAAGAGGAAAAAATTTTTCTTCTTCCGGGTTTCAAGGAGTTTCGCTCGTTTTTCTATTTCATTATTAATTCATTTTCCGAGCGTTTGCTCTTATTTCCGATTTGCTTCCGGAGAGTACAGCCGTAAATCGATTGTCCTATATTCTTCTCAGAAGAAATTTTTTAATAAGGGAAAACCAAACTGTGCTTAAACAGCATTAACACGTTTACCGCAACTACGAGCGATTTCGTAGTAAGTGAATTTTGGCCAATAGAATCAGTCCTCTACAAGTTATCTATTAGTTAGGATGGCTATCAATCAACGTAATAATGTTTAAGGTCAAGATAAAGTTGATAATTATCAAAATTCAGCACCAAATCAAACAATGATATCAAATTCACTAAGCCTTGTAACAAAGAAGTTTCAAAAACTTTTTATGTTACATTTAATAATACGAGACTCCCCTAGGTTTAACAGTTTATTCATCCGATCTCGTACAACTTAATTATTTTGGTTTACAAATGGATTCAAACATCAGCATAACTTAAGATGTGTGTAAACACGACGGCCATACATTTGTAATGCAGATGCAGTTTTTATACCTTAGTACCCATAATCGCAAATATTGACCTCTCTTGGCTGAACATCCTGAATGCCGTATCAATAGTTTGAAATTTTTGTCTCGATCTGTGAACCACGGAAGAACTCACATTTTGCAATATTGTTGCCTCTCCCTGAGTTTGACTTGCCTCTAGTATCACAATAGCTCTCCATAGCTAATTTTTTTTTAGCAAATGGTGTATCGAAATCATTCTAACGAGACGGGTAACATAACGAGTTGGTTATCTTAGATTCCTCGTTTTACTATCACAGCGATGTCAGCAGCCTTACTCTCTAGCATGCATGTTTAGGATCTTCACAAAAGAAGCATTCCAATTGCAAGGATTCAGCATCTTTCATTAAACAATCAATTGTTTATTTTTTACGAGTTATCACCACTATTGTGATTTTTTTTCCCTCAATTTTTGGAAATTTAATCAGTATACATACATATATATATATTATATATATATAAACCAGAAGACCCAGTATTAACTGGAGGTGAGGACAGGGATGAAGTAGCTTTCTTTGCACAGTCCGACTTCAAAAAGATCCCCTCCGCAACCCTTATTCTTCTACGTTAGCTGAACCCATCTTGCCATTTGTTATGGGGTTAGGATTATTCAGTGAAAGTTTAGCACGTAACACAAATTCTTTTTCTTACAGGACCAGCGGTAGAAAACCATTCTAAGTTGCAACCCCCAAAATTCCGGTGGTTACTACCAAGACCAATAAATATGCATATGATAAGTCATCAGACAGATTTGTTTTCCAGTACAATGTCAAACAAAATAAAATACAATTTGAGGTCAATGGCAATGTGTATACAACGTCTAATATAAAATAAGATAATAAGGGCGGTGACGCGTTATTTTGCTTCAAATCAACGTTTCGATAAGTTTGCTGATTTGCATTAGTGTTTTGAAATCTTTTATTTACGTTTTCTTTACAGGAGAAGGATCAAATTTATGCATAATATGAGCTAAAGATATATTTAATGAAATAACTAACTTAGTGGTCAATCAGTTGCTTTGAGAAGAGATTATCGCTAATTGAAAAATTTAAACAAACACTGTTGTCAAACATAAAGACAAAAATATCAAAAAGTTGTTTAAACTTACGAGGCTGAACTTGAAAAATAATAAATAACGGTTGAATATCGACCGGTGTAAGTTCGCCTATCGGTCGTATATGCAAGTAGGCAAATACAAAACAGTTAAGTACCATTTTCTTGTTTCATGTTTTTTACATTTAGTAGCTATCGATGAGTTTTAGTGTTATCAATAAAAAAAAATTGGAATTAGTTGCTTTTTTTATCTCTTATTTTCGACGCAGTTTCGAACCCCCTTTTTTAGAAGTATTTATTCGTCATACGTTCGCACTAATACTAACATGAACAGTCTACAATATTTGTACAATACTCAATGCATTTTTTACTATTTATAATTCAAAGAATAAATGTCAAGAGGAAACTAAACAAGAAAATGTAATCTATTAAATAATGAGTGTCGAAAAGAAAAAACATAATACTAAGTTGTCGGTTAATCCATTTCTAATATATATATATGTATATATGATAAGGTCAGTCAGATTGTTTGTCCAGTACAATGTCAAAAATAAAACAAGATGATACAAATTGAAGCTAACAATTTCGAATATAATATATAGTTATATAATAAGAGCGTTGACGACTTAGTTAGCTTCAAATCAACGTTTCGTAAATTTGTTGATTTGCATTTAGCGCTTTGAACACGTGATTAAATCGAAAGTGAAAGTTTGTTTTTCTAATTTATTCAATAATACTAGGTTGGCATGAAAAGTTTCATTTCTATTTTCTTTACTTGAGAAGGAATGCAGAAAGATAAAATTTATGTAAAATATGTGTTACAAATTCATTAAATTAAATAACCGACTCAGTGGTTAATCAGTCACACTGAGAAGAGATTAGAAATATCTAAACAAAGAAAACTATTGTGAAACAGAAAACTAAAATGTCTAAAAATTGTTTAAACGATTGAGGCTGAACTTGGAAAAATTCAATGAATCGCGGTCGAATTTCGACCGATGGGAGAGCTCTAGTAACAAAAACCGATCGTAATTAAATTACTGTTTTAGAATTCAGATCACTTTGATACGATGAAAATGGAAAATTTCAGTGCATACATATGCATGAAAACCTTTGCAGTTTCAACGTTTTCCAGGGATGTTTCATGAATTTTTAATGAACGCCAATTCTCTAGCAATCATTCCGCACCCAATAATGTAATTCAGACAATTATTGCGATCTTTAAATACCACTGTTTCTATCGCCGAAAATTTAGATCCTTTTAACATTTTTTCATCTAAGCGAAGAAAACTCGAATTTACATCCGAAAAGGGGCTTGCGATTTCATTAGATTTTGTGATCGAAAATATTGTTATTGAGAATTTTTGTTTGAATTTATTTATTGAGATTCTTCTTATTAACTTTAATGAACGTTTAAAATGAGTGTTAATTTAAATAAAATCATCTGCATTCAAATTCCGAAGCGGCATTCTTCGAAATTGAAGCTGAGATGTATCTTTCGTCGTTTTAAGAAAAATAAGCTTTTAGACTTGCAAAAAGATGCAAAACTGTTTCGTTAATTCTAATATTTATACACTAATGCATTTGAACTAACTCTTAAGTGTAGATAAAGTAGACATTATTTTCGATTTAAAATACAATTTACTTATTTACTGAAAGACGAGAATTTACCGAACTGATAGTTGTGCGAGCGTCGTTTATTCATTACGCTAATTAAGTGCTAATAGCGTGAGGACGTTGTTATAAAACGCGAAATTAAAATTTTATTTGCGTTAAATTTAATGACAGTTGTAAACTCATGTTTGTGAAAATTGCAACACCATGAAGGACTTACGCGAGTGAGCTGAAATTTTCAGGAAATACAAAGTAGCGCCATGATATGCAAATGATTAGAATTTCAAATCCGTAGCGCATGCGTATGCTGAGCAGCGCCCTCTGAACGGCGGATGGATCCGATTAAATAGACGGCTGTAGCGAGGCGTGTATGGTTATCGGTGGTTTTCTGCTAGTGGTAAACGTTAGCTCAATCTTTACTTATGCCTCTTCGACGAAAGAGAGCGATATTTGAACAACTTACAGAGTTTGAACGGGGGAGAATCATCGGCCTTCGTGAAGCTGGATTGTCGTATCGTGCAGTAGCCGCTCGTGTGCAGTGTAACATCAGCACAGTGATGCGTGTTTGGAAGCAATGGACGGACGAGGGACGGACAATTCGGAAATCCGGGACTGGACCCCGAAATGTGACGTCAACTCGCGATGATAGACACCTGGTCCGCATGGCGCGGACGGACCGTACAGCTTCCTCTAGACAATTGGCAGCACAGTGGTCAATAGCTACAGGTGTTTCATTGTGTGCTTCATCAATTCGTAGACGTCTGCTGCAGCGTGGACTGCGCGCAAGGACTCCTTCATACAGGATCCCCCTCACGCTAAACCATCGCCGCCTGCGGCTACAATGGGCCAATCAGCATAGAGACTGGCGTGCTGATTGGCAGCATGTCGTGTTTTCTGACGGATCCCCCTTTAATTTGTGGTACCATGATGGCCGCATTCGTGTCAGACGCTATGCCGGTGAACACCACCTTCCGGAGTGCATTATCGAACTCCACAGTGGACGAACACCCGGAGTTATGGTCTGGGGCGCCATAGCCTATCATGGACGATCTCAATTGGTACGAATTGGGGGCAATCTGAACAGCAACTGGTACATCAGTGAAGTTCTACAGCTCCAAGCTGTTCCCTTCCTTCAAAGCTTGCCAGACGCTGTATTTCAACAGGACAATGCTCGCCCTCATATTGCTAGGACTGTTCAATCCTTCTTTGCAACGCAGCAGGTACAGCTTCTTCCTTGGCCTGCGCAATGTCGCCAATTGAACATGTGTGGGATTTCGTTGGTCGGCGTCTCGCTCGTGATCCTCGTCTTGTTACTTATGTAGACGAACTTTGGGTACGCATACAAACAATATCGAATGCTCTTCCTCAGGTAGACATTCAAAATTTGTTTCGCTCCATGCCACGTCGTGTAGCAGCACTTATTGCGGCGCGTGGTGGCTACACAAAATACTGATTCCGATCTCTTGTTATTGTTTGTTTTTCTTTGAAAATTTAATCATTTATTTGTACCACTACCACTCAACTGTGTATTAAATTTCAATCAATTATGACGATTCCTTCATGGTGTTGCAATTTTCACAAACATGAGTTTATTTATTTATTTATTGAAAGTTTATTAAAAAATTTTTAAAAAAGCATTTAATAATATTAGGAAGCTCCCGAAAAGACTTTTGATCAATAATTAACCCTTTGAGTACTGAATTATTTGAAGACTTTTATGCCCATGGGACGGATTTAATGTGTCGCTATATGGATCCCCACCTTTTTCCTTCAACCTCCTTTCCTGTTAGCACTAGGCCTTAGGGATGCCGTTCCCCGGGTGTGAGATAGTGGGGTACACGGATTTTACATGCACGTATCTCCAAGTGTACATGGTGGGTCTTCAGCTTATCGGTTATCGAACCCGCGACCTTTCGGTCGAAAGTCCGACATCATATATGGATCCCCACTTTCTCCTACATCGCCTCTCCTGTGACCACCAGGCCTTAGGAGTACCCTCCCCTGGGTACGGGAATATATGGATCCCTACTGGTGGGGGTGCCACAAATATCAACGTCTGCTTCTTAAATTCAGATGACGAGTCAGACGTAACTTCGCCCAAGTAAGCAGGTGACGCGTCTCACTCGTCAAATGTACTTCAACCTCCCCCTGCAAAGGGGTAAAGATTTTAGGAATAATGCTAATATGTCAAAAAATTGAGCTCTGCACATGAAACATTTAATTCTCTTAATCTTCATGTCTATGATATTTTATTCCGAGATTTAACATGCGTACTGAATAAGATATGAAATAAATGATTTAGTTATTTATTTATTTATTTGAGCGATTAATTGCTGATATTTAACATGTTCTTCCTGCTCAGAATCAGTTCATATGATGAATGAATGTGTGTAACGGAAATTTTTTTATCTCCATGATGAAACCAAAACTTGTGCATAGTTAATGAATTATGTTTTCTGACTATTACAAATTTATACATTTTAATAATTTAGCAGTTTCATTTTTTATTTTAAGTATTTCAAACGATCTGAAGAATTACGCATGCATTAGAAAATGAAACAAAAAAACTCCAGATATTATCTTCGACGTTCAAAAGTTCGCTCTTACGATCACGATTCACGAAATTTCGATTAAAAAAAATTCAAATTAAAGTTTTAATGAAAATAAAATGAAATTTTATTTGTTTACCTTTTAACAAATCATAAGAAACATTGAATATTTTAAAAGTCCAGTTCCAATCGCGAATGCAAAAAGATCGCATTTTCCGATACGAGGGCAACAAATGTTTGTCAAACGGCAAATAAAAGAATTTTTTCGGGTAAAATAGTTTTAGCGTTGAATTTTAATAAGAGAACGTTGATTTTTATTAATGATTACAGATAAGATCGTTGCAACTTCGAGGTAAATCAAAAGCAAAGAAAAAAATCCCTGAATTTCGGAAACTTTGCAAATTTTCCTGTTTTTTTCCAGATCATTAGATTCTCCTGATATTTCCCTGATCTCTCTGATTTCCCGGTTCTGTCGCCATCCTGTTTCACCATCTTTTGTGCTGTAAAATTACATTTTAATTCGTCAAAATTTGAATGGAATTTTCAGGTACTTTTTCGCAAAGATAACTTTTGAAAGCGTTCTCATAAAGAAAAAAAAATCCAAGCTAAATCTGAAAGGTGTTCTTGTAATAGCTAGGTTTTATATAGAACATTTAACATTAAACTAGACATTTATCATTTATTAAAATTTCCCTCGCTGAGCCTGGCTGTTGTTAAATTAGTTCGACTGCGCGCACACAAATATATATATATATATATGGATGGATAGATAAATAGATATGGTTAGAAAACGGTGTATAAGAAAAGATCTAAGGAGTATGTCATCGAAGAGGTTTGAAGCTTGAAGATCAATTAGCAATTTTCAAAATTAACATAGTTACTATTGAAAACAGAGCTGAAGAGAGAATTTGGACGGCTTTTCCTCCAAAGCAATCCACTGAAATGTCTGTTCCACCCCCCCACCCCCCCCGCATACCAGTATTATGTTTGCAGATGGTTTATCCTTGTATACAGACGTATTCTCTCACTTTATGTATTTATCTCAATTGTATGTCGATTTTCAACAGCCGCAACCAAAAGCATGTAAAAATGAATGATATTTAACTTTCATTTATGCGTCAATTTCAGAGCTATCCCAGTTGTGCGTCAGTAAAATGTTTACAGAGTGCTTTTTTTTATTATTGTGACTTTTGTTCTATTATTTTCGAAACCTCTATTTTTCAAAAATTATCTTAGTCAAAAAGCTGATGTACTTGTTTTAACAAATAAATATTAGGCAGATGTTGAAAAGGTTCTTTTAAATATTCTGGAAAAACTGTTGCATCTTCACATTTAAAATACTTTTTAAAAAAAAATTGCAAAACAGGAGCATTACGTCAAATTATTTTAACTTTGATTTTATCTTCTCACATTTTTGCTCTATTGGTTTATCCCTTGGGCCGAAACATAAGTGAGATTACTGCTCATGTGTATATAACGTATTCGGCGTTCAATGCAAGTTAGCGTTTTCTTTGTCTCGAGCTGGAAAACCTTTCTCTTAAGAAATGAGGCACCTGAAAAACATCGCAAAGAAAATAAATTCCTTTGGTGTATTTCTATTATGAATCCTTCTATCTTCAAACCTAATAAGTGTCACCAGCGGTCTTTTCCTCTTTTTTTTTAAGGATATGAAAAAAGGATAGAGGAATTTAGCCAGCTCTTTTTAAGAACTCAACATAAATCGATTTAAAAAAGATAACGAGCTGAAAAAAACCGACTATTTTCTTACTAGGATATGTTTTTAGGAATGAATTGCTTTTTTGCATTGCTTTCAGTACAATGATCTGTAAAACATTTTTAAATTGAATTTAAAAGTTCAAAATTCTTAAAAGGAGCTCATTTTGATGATTTATTAGATGCGAGAGTAGTAAGGATAAAATCAATTGAATCTTGCAATAAAGGAGTGTTGCGATCATTATATAAATTACACGCTCTTAAAAGTACAGACAAAAAATGGGGGCTATTCATTGAAACAGAAACAGTCATTACAGTATTATCCTTTTACCGTCTCCCCCCCCCCCCCCCGTTTCATACTCCACATCTCAGACTACCGATTCTCTTTTCCAATACCCAGACCCAGACTTGTAGTTTAGGGCAATCAGGTGGAGCAACCTCCCCTATTTGCTTTTACAAAATATAAAAAAACACGTACCGGTATCATCAACAAGCAGGAAGCAGGGTGTATGTCTGTCTATATATATCTCTCTCAATATATAGGGTGTTTTTTTAGAGGCAAAGAACTTGAAATGGAAATAAACACAAAAAATGTATTAATATTCAGGTAATTTGCTTTATTTGAAAGATAATTTTATGGCATTAATGTTTGAATATAATGTCGGGCATGCTGCCAATACGGCTGTCGCGTACATGTTAACAGGTCCATTTCGGGAAAACATTTCACAAAAGAATATTATTCCGAAATAGACCTGTTCCTGTTAACTGGCCACCTCGTTCTTGCGATTTGACACCATGGAAGTCAAGATTCGGCCCATTATTGCCGATATTCAGCCAGATCTACTGCGAAAAATGTATGAAAACTGGACCTCCAGATTACGCCATGTACGCGCCAGCCATAGTGGCCACATGCCCTACATCATATTCAAACATTAATGCCAAAAAATTATCTTTCAAATAAAACAAATTACATGAATATCAAATACATTTTCTTGTGTTCCCAGTTCTCTGCCTCTAAAACAGGGGTCTCCAAACTACGGCCCGCGGGCCACATCCGGCCCGCGGACAGATCAGCTTCCCCGTCGCTAATGGCATCTGGCAAAAAAGTAATCATATTTTACACCACTAGTGGACTGATTCAACTTTTTACCACCGGCAACAGTTAATGATAATATGGTTTTGGCCCTTGGAATTTACTGGGAGTAATCAATATGGCCCTAAGGCTGGAAAGTTTGGAGACCCCTGCTCTAAAAGACCACCATATATATAAGTATATAGCTTTCAGTTCCATCTCCTAGGTCCCCCGTACCTTCCTACTATGTTAGTGGTCTGCCGGTTGTATATAAAACGATCGGAATCCTTGGCAGTCCGGTGGTCGAAGACCACTACAACCGTTTCATCACATATGTCATACAAATAAATTTTATCAAGGAAGGACTACACGCTGGCTTTACAGCATATGATCCGATATTATACGCCTTCAGTTTTGAAACTCATGTGATATTCAAATGGAATTTAGTAGTGAAGGTCATTGATTCAAGTTCACGCAGCATAATTTTTCTGGTAAGAAAGAATATTAATTCTCTACTCTAATCGAAACAAAAATACATTGGCAGATTGATAGTCTTCGCTTGTACATGTGCTGAAACTGAATGAAGCTTTCGAAATTAAAAAGAAATCAGGGAAAATGAGAAATCCGTTAAGCTGTAATACTTTAAAGAGACTTATTGACAATTTATTTGCATACTCCTACCATTGTAAATTTTAATCTTTTCTGATGGTTATCTGTTTGTCTCAGGTGAAAGTTTTAAAAAATATTGTAATTCGTCATCATGGTAGCCAAAAGGTATTAAAAAATTATGAAACATGCTTCATTTAATGTTTATTGTTAGTTTCTTCTCATTGTTAGTTTTTTTATTATTTATTTTTTTGTATATTCATAGTAATTTGTATCTACCTTTAGGTTTTTTTTCTTTGACACAAGATCAGTTTAATGTTTTAAATTTTAAATGTAAAAAAAAAAAAACTTATACATTAGGGATCTTTTACGAAAAAGACAATAGGTGTCAGCCAAAATGATTGTATGTCTAAGCATATTTCATGTTAAACGGTCCCATTGTCTATTGGACCAGTAAATATTCCCTTTGAATGGTTCGAACGACTAAGGGTTTTCTAAAGCTGTATGTTCTTTCCCCCATCCCATCGAAATGTTAAAATGACAGTCTCGACAAGAAATTAAACCTTTTTTAAATACATAAGAGGGGCGAATAGTCCAGTTGAAAGGTGCTCGATTTGTTCTAAAAGTAAGACACTAGTATTAGAGGGTTTTGGAAAGAGTGAACAGAAAAGAAAGGGCGCTCACTCACCTGGTGCCAAAGTAGGCCAGCGTAAGGGGGCTGTGGTGAGGCCAGGGCGGCGGCAGTGTGCAAAATGGGCAGAGCTAGGCCGACCGCAACCGCGATCCGGGTTCGCAGTGGCAAAAGCCCGTAGGCCACGAATACCACGAAGAGAACGTCGCAGGCTCCGTGGGCCGCGGGACGTGTGGCGCCTATGGGCAGCGCCACGGCGCTCAGCCCCGCGCACAGTGCGAGGGCAACGTGCCGCAGGAGGGGCAGCCTCGCGTCCCGGATCCGGCCCAGCATGAGAAGCAGCAGGGCGAGCCCGAACGCCGCGGACGAGGTCAGGTAGTAGGCGGCAGAGGTGACGTCGGCGGCCGCCGCGTGCGCGCCGCCCAGGCAGAGCGCGAGGGCGCCGGCTAGCGCTAGCACGCTCGACGTCGACGTTTGCTGCAGCTTGACGGCGTAGCGCCGATACAGCTGCTCCAGCTCGGGGCTCTCGAAGCCCTCCGGGAGCCACCGCGAGAACAACACTTTCCGGTGGCTGTTGTCCATCGCCCCCTCGATGACTCCTCAACGACACCGACTCACGAAACTGCGAGCTGAAGCTGAAGAGTCGACCGCACACATCGATCCCGTTGCCCTTGGCGAAGGACGGGACGCCACCTTGGCGCTCTTTCCTTTCCTCCCGGTGAGCCGAAAAATCTCGAAAAGAGTTATTTTTATTGATGATATGTTTTTCAAATCCTTCACCTTAACGTCCCCGTTTAAGAAGCAGCCTCACTATGCTTTTCTGCTCGTAGCTGCTTGTTTTATTCCTCCTCATTTTCTCTCGATAAATAAAACTTACCTAGACGCTGTATAGAGACAGAAGTTCTTCCTTTATTGTCAGTTTTTTCGGGATCGCTCACCTGAGCGATCTGATTTGCCTCAACTAATCCACTTTCCTCTATTTCGAAACAATGTTATTTTCTCGGGTTTCTTTTTATTTACAGTATAACTAACGTGATCATTTATTTCTTTCTGCAAAACGAGACATACAATTTTGGATATTATTACACATGTTAGAAAGAAAAATGTGAAGTTAATTTATAGTTTGTATTTATTAATGAAACGAACAGGAATGAAAACGTAAAAGTAAGGAATTTATGTGAACTTCTCAAGAAAAAAGTTTTCTAAAGTACATTTGGTCTTACTTTCAAATGTAAATGAAATTTGTGGCAGGATTCCTTACAGTTAGTTTCTTCTCCCAGTCCTAAAACCAAAATTTGTTCATAACGAAAAAAAAAAAAAAACCATTTAGGGATGTATTAGTGTTCTACAAATATAAAATATATTCAATAACAACAATGCGAAAGTTTGGGCGATTCATATTATTTGAATTGATTTTTGTTTTATTTGTTACTATAGCTTTACTCTCTTCTCCAAGTTTTTCAGAGAAGAGAAATTTTTTCTTCCCAAAGTTGGTCAGGTTGCCAGAAAGCGAGATTGTCCCGTTCTAACCGGGACGTACAGTCACATTAAGTATATTTGATGTGTGCCGCTTAAAATGCATGTTTGCAATTGCGGTTTAAGTTTAACCGTTACATTTCATTCACAATAATGTGTACGAGTATGCTTAAAAATTAAATTTATCACTTAACCCTTTCCTTAGTTTTCTTTCTTCTTACCGTTGTATTTCATTTCAATGACGTATCCGAGTATGCTTAAAAATTAAAGTATAACTTAACCCATTCCTTATTTTTTCATACTTCTACAATTCAAAATAGACTGGTTTAATGTGTATGATATTTTTGTTGATTTAAAAATGATCGTGATGCATAAAATAACTCAAGCAATTTTGCCTTCATTAGTTGCTTGTCTTGGGGATGTTTATCATTTTAATTCCTTTTTGCTTTGTTATATTATTTATTTATTTATTGGAAATTGTTCCCAAAATATTAAAAAAGAATTTTCAAACATCTAAAAACTAACAAAAAATTTTAAAAAGAAAATCCTATACCAAGGGTGTTCTCCCAAGAGAGATGGCGCACTCCCTCAGAAGCTACGGAGCATCCTTCTCTGAGAACGATACTCCCAAAGTTAATAGGGCATAAATTGTCAAGTAAATACAACAACGGTATTAACAGTTGCACATTTTCCTTTCACTGGTAAAAAGTTGCCTTCTGAAGTTGCTTGCAGTGCTTATTTGATAATTTGTGCTTCATTGATGCTAGTCATCTTTTTATTTACGCTCGACTTCCTTATTAAGAAATATCTCTCTGCAAAACTGTTATGTAACACTTTATAAGGCTACTTTTGCGTATTAATGTAATATTTATCATTTCTTCTTCGATATTGACGTAAGAAAATGTTTAGGGCTTTAACACACAATAAAATTTTTCCCTCCTCTCCTCTCCCTCTCCCTCCCCCCCTACTTTCACGTTGAATTGAAAAAATAAAAAAAAAATGCAAGACATGAAGAAAAATACTGAATGGGTCGAAAAAGATATCGCTAAGAACAAAAGGAAAAGTCAAAAATAAATTAAATATTTAAATAAATATTGAAGCGTAAAAATTTTGAAATTAGGGTTTTGATATGGAAAAATATCTGTTTGTCTGTCTGTCCTCCCCCTAATGACTTTTGAGTGAAAAATCCAATTGAAACAAAACCTTTATTTGTTCGAAGTTCTCTGTGATGACACCTCATTCCCACATTTTATTTTTTGATTTCACCATTTTTTTTTTTTTTTTTTTTTGCTGTTGTTCAACTTGAATAGTTCATAAAACTTAACATTAGCGCTTATCGGGAAATTTGAATCCTCTATAAATAATATCTAACAAAAGGATTGCCTTGTAGCAAACAATTTCCAGAAGAGTTTATGACGAAGAAGGTGTATGATACAAAGAAGAACTTTTTGTTATTTGGATTTTTTAAGGATATTTTTTGAACAATTTATAAGTTTTAGCATTAGCGCCTTCGTAAAAAATTCAAACCTTTTTATATAAAAAACAATAATGCTAAAATTTTTTTTATTTTATTTTTTTTTTTAGTCCAGCAAAATCGAACATAATGCAGAAAACCCTTTTCTTCTGATCGAGACACTCTTGATTTAAAAAAAAAAAAAAAAACCACCGATTGATGAAAATGGCTGAAATTTATTGCCTAGAAGTGTGAAAAAGTAATGTTGATATCGTTTACATGGGAGGTAGTTGTCATTAAAATATGGCGCGAAACAAAAATCAGCCTTTCATCTCAAAAATTCTAACTCATATATTTTTTCTTAACACTGTCATTCACAAAGACAAAAAAAAATGGTGTAGACTATAAATAAATTAATTAACGACGATAAATCGCAAGAAATATAAACCAATTTAAATTAATAAAATAAATAAATTTTTATTAAAGAAACATAAAGTAGTGCAGAAGATAATGAAACTTATAAATAGCAGTAACACTACATTAATAAGGGTCATAAGTTGCAAGGTTGGGGTGAAAATGCAACATATTAGGGCACTTATTTGAAATCACAATTGCATTCGTATGTTTCGAAATTACTGCGAAAATCATCTTCAGATAGTGAAAATCGAGTTACGTAGCAAAAATAACGAAGATGAGTTCCAGAAACTAATCTTTGTTATTTCATTTAGCAACAAAACAAAAGTGCTAGCGAATTAAATCTTACGAAAAATTTAAAGGAAAATTATAAATGCGATAAAAATTCTTTTAAGAATCACAAAACGAATTCTATAACTTTCAGAAGAAAAAGATTAGAAGCTCCATCATTAACTATTTTGGTATGTTTTGTTAGGGATTATTTCTATAAGAAAATGAGAAAAAAAAGTTGGGTCCTAGCTCTAGGTCCGAAAAGGATGACCATTTCTATATATTTCTATATATTCTTTATCTCTATTATTCTGAAAAAAATGAAAAACTATCTACACTACTACTTTCTCCGGTGAACAAATTAATACTTTCTATTTTTAAATTAAATTCCATATTACTTAAACGATTTTAGAATTTACAAGAACAAATTTCTACTCGGGTTTATTTTATTTAGTTATTCATTTATGTATTTATTTCTAACATATAAGAGACAGTAATAGCTCTCGACATTTATTTTAGAGTATAAACACCGAGTTAAGAAACAAGAGCTAAAAAACGTTGCTCTCTGCTCAGAACTCTGTCGAAGTTCAAACTCTACATCTGATTTTAATCCAGATAAAATATTTGAGAAACATTTGGACATGGCAAACGACAATTAATAAATCTTAAGAACTTAAGCTAAACTTTTACAACGGAGTGTAAGCCCAAAATTTGTCCAGAGTTCATCGAGGATATCAGTTCACAAGTTGTTTCCCGGCCACAAATATTTTTGGAAAATATAAAATTCGGATATGCTCCAGCTTGTTCAGTCTATGAGAGCTCTTCAGACAATGATCCTCCACACTTGCATTGGATGCCCTTCCATTCAGCCCTCGGAGCGTTTTTCTTAGTGAAAAATACTTTAGATCCCGGTAGATTCAGTCATTCGCACGGTTCAAGGACTTTGATTTAGAGGGAGCAAATCAAAAGGAATTCTTGAATCCTTTGACGACCCATATGTGAGCTACAATAGTCTTTCACGCAGAAAATCATTTTATTCTCCTCCCGTCCTTTGACGCTGAATTTAATCCTTTCTCGTTAATATCAATATCGAAAAGAAACATTATCAGTGTTCACATATATATGTGTAGCTTGTTTTAATACATTCGAAAGTTTGGATGGTATGTTTGTTACTGAATCACGACAGAACGGCTGAACCGATCTGGATGAACAGAGATAGATTATAATCTGGAATAGCACATTGACTACTTTTTATCACCGAAAAATATACGGTTCCCGTATGGTTAAGCAGTAAAAATCTGGTTCTCACGCTCTGCCACTAGATAGTGATTTACGGTGAGCGTTAAGTTTTCTTAATCACTCTATCAAGTAATTTTTGTATGAACTTATCTCAGTTGAGAACCCATTTGTTCACCTTCGCTTCGCTCCTTTGTCTTTTCAAATATCAATCTCCATTTATTCGTTTTTTTACTCATTCATTTATTCATTCACTCATTCATTCATTCAGAAATATCCTTTAAAATCCCGATCAAAAAATTTCATAGGAAAATAGGCTCGTTTAGTTCTGGAGGAACTTCGCAGCTGTACATGTTCTACGGCCTAACATCTTACCTATGAAGTTTGCTCCAAGCAAATTCGTCAGCTAAATCAGGATTTATATAGGATTGAAATTGCCCCGCAGGCGCTAAAAGATTTTTTGAACTGTTCAAAAATGAGCAAAAATTGTTCAAATCAAAAAGTAAAATATGGAAATGAGAAGTCCTTGCCGAGATCTTTCGAATGCAAAAAAAATCTTTCAAATCGGACAATTCCCTCAAAAGTTATTAGGGAGGGACAGACAGACCGACAGGGGGGTTAAATCACTTTTTGGGGGGTTAAATTTTGGAAAACGCACTCAGGGACCCCCGCCCCCCGAGAATATTTACACAAAATATCAAGACTTCATATACCCCCATGGAGTTGGGATACGAGAGGTAAAAATCACATTTTTGGGAGTGAAGTTGAGGGGTGGGGGGTGGGAAATGGCACAAAAGGCACACTCTTGGTGCATAAGGAATGTGTGTGCGAAATTTTAGGTCGATCCGTTTCTTCGTCTGGTATGTAGACCTGTCAAAGAACAACGACAACAGCAGCGACAACACGAAAAACCTGCAAAATAGCGTTTTTCTGACTTTTAATTACTCCGGCCCGGGATACGGGGATCGAATTTTGGTGTACGTCGTCAGTGATAAACTCGAGATTGCGTACACAAAAAATCAACTCCAGGGACCATAATGGGCTGAGATACAGAACGAAGAAAACTGAAAAACCCAGCAAATGAACTTATTCCTATCGTGTAAACAATCCTTGGTCGCTTTCACCATTTTTATTTTTATTTATTTTTTTTTTTTTTTCTTGGTAGGTTGATCGTTCGCAGGGTTCACACTGGGGAAAAGTACAAGGTGGGATTTTCCTCCTTGACCAAAATTTTAAGTGGGATTTTTTAAGTCTAAGCCTAAAAAAATTTTTTTTTGAGTGGGATTTCAAAAAATATTGCGGGAATCGCGCGATCGCGCGGCCTAGCGCGAACCCTGGTTCGGTTTTCTTGGCGGATGGGACGCTCCCGCATCGTAGATTTTACGAGAGTGTAAGAAATAAATTTGAGTATACTTGTGTTAATGACAGATGCAAATGGAAAGATTTTAAACCATTCATTAAATAAAATTAAAAAGGTTTTGAAAACCTAACAGCCGTTTATTTTGTTTTATTTATTTTTTATTTATATATTTATTTATTTTTTTTTCGTCAATTTTACGAGAGCGTAAAAAATAAATTCCAGTATACTTGTGGTAATAACGGGTGCCACCGGAAAGATTTTAAACCCTTCATTAAATAAAACTGAAAATGTCTAGAAAACATAGCAGCCATTTATTTTGTTTTATTTATCATTTTTTTTTTTTTCATTGTCAATTATAATTGAAAGGAGGAAAAGCAACATTTGGCGAATATTGTACACAAGAAAAAGGAAGTTATCTTTGTGCTTGCATGTTAGCTCTATCACAGATGCTTAAAATATGTTATTGAATAAATAGATTAGAAATCAATACTGTTTCGTTAAATACATTTACAAAACCAGACGTACCTTTCGCATTTTTTAATGAAGATTTGCACCCCGAAATTCGGCTTTAATTATTAATCTTACGAAAAAATGATTTTTTCATTAATAAATCAAGGCGTTGAAATAAAATGTAAGCTGCAGTAAAATGGAAAAGAAAAAAATCCCTCTTATAAAGGTTTTGTTCCGACTGTAAACACTTGATATCATCTGCACGATAGTGATAATAATATGAAGATGGTATTTCAGTTATTATATAAGAAGGGGTGGGATAATAAAACACATTTGACGTGACTAAGACGTGGGTCCTCTGAACAGGGGCAAATTTATGGAGGGAACCGGACCCCCCCCCCCCCCCTTGCTGGGACGAGTTGTCGCAAAAAAACCTTCTTTTTTTCTCTTCTTTCTTCCTTTCTTTTTTACTTAATGGAAAATTGATAACAGTTTTTTCCTCAAAAAATATTATGAATAATAATTTATAAATGAAGTCACGCTTGGATTGGAGCCATACAGGAGCGCTCCGTCTACTACCGGTGACGACTGATTCTCCCTCACGGAATCCGAGATAGGCCGATAGGCAGAGAAAACAATCGTTTGCTTCCATTTCGACCCTAACACGACGGTCCCGAATGACCATTTTTTCCCTTTCTCCCGCGTCTCGCAAGTGAAAAGCTGTTGACCAATCAAATGATAGCTCCGCGCGTCAACGGTGTTTCCCTTGCCTTTCCGGAAACAAACATTTGCACGTGCTCACTCGCATTCGCTTCTTCGTATTCATATCAAGAAGAAAAAAAACACTAATTATTCATTATTTTAGATGAAATGGAGAGAAATCCTGCAAACATGCTCTCTAACATATCTGAAGATAGCACTTGTTTATAATAAATTATCAATTAGAAAGGGTCACAAAATGCGAAAAAGAAAAATCAAGTCTTAATACCTCGGAAAAAATGCAATTTGGGACGACTAAAAAGGCGTAACCAGTTATTTGATTGTTATTTTACCACATTTAATTACAACAGTTGAATAACCATTAAAAAGATGGAACTCAAACCGCTGATTGCGAAAAAAATCGTTTATTCTCTGTTTATCCTAAAGAACGTTTAACTAACCGTAATTTCCAAGCGCTCAATAAGAATCGGGAGTCCATCTTGTTTGCAAAACCTTACCGGTCGTACGTTGTTTTAAAATAAGAATACGGATTTATTAGTTCAAATCTGCATGTGTATATAAAAAAAGAAGAAAAAAAAAAGTGGCTTAAGCAGTGGATACTAAATAGAAACACATAAACACGTAAATCAAAAATTGGAGACATCGGATTCCCAAACTGTTTGCGAATGAGCGAACCCATAATTTGAGCTGCTGAAGCTTGTTTGTATTTTAATTTTTGCAGCAAATAAAATGATTTTCGTCAACATACAGTAAATTTAGACCAAAAATAAATTTAGATCCAATCAAAAACTGAAATCTCAATTTTAAGGCTGTTTGCCTGTTGGAAAAGAAGATTTATTGATAAATAAACGTCTGCTTTACATAATGACGGTGGCCGAGTGGATAGAGAGGAAGACTTGTACACCACGCATTCGGGGTTCGAGTCCTGCAAAGCTTCCTTTACGGATTCTACGCCTCGAAATGGGTCAAAATCGGTGAAAATTTTGTTTTGAAACCATTTTTAAATGGTTATAAAACCGTAAACTTTTGTATTTACGACTTTTTAACCAAGTTAATTGGAAATGGTTGGGTCCCGTAAAGATAGAAAAATGTTCCAAACCGTAAATTTAACGGTGAATTAGATGGACAGACTGCTGCCGGTCATTTAACCGTAATTTCGTGATGAAATTTCTAACAGTGTACGTAGCTGGTCTTCCCCGAAAAAAAACGCGATTTTACACAAAAAAGCCATTTTTTAATAACGCAATTGCGATACTTGTAACAATAAACAAACATCATCCGCTATAGTATTATCAGGGTTCACACTGGGGAAAAATGCAAGGTGGGATTTTCCTCCTTGACCAAAATTTTAAGTGGGATTTTTAAAGTTTAAGCTCCAAAAAAAAATTTTTTAAGTGGGATTTCAAAAAATTTTGCGGGAATCGCGCGGCCTAGCGCGAACCCTGATTATATTTCAATTGAGATTGCAATACATTGAGTGGCAACCATTTCAGGGGGGGGGGGTATCCCCAAAACCATCCCCTTATCTACGCCAGTGGTGGCAACACTTAATTTTTAATTTACATTTTGTTGGTTGAAATTTGTGCATTTCAAAAAACGAAGGAAACCGTTGAGAAAATATCGGTTATAATTCTATTGCATAATTTGGATGTATCAAGAGGTTTGTGCAACGGTATAAGACTCATTGTGGTAAGTCAGAGTAATAACGTAATAAAGGCAAAAATCATTAAACGTGAAAAATCTGGCAAGAAGTACAAAAAAAAAAATGTAATTCACTTGTTGGGTACCGCTTTAGTATAGTTGCCGGTTAGCGATTTTTTAGGTTGGCGAAAACACCTTTGGTTACAATTAGTTGTTCTGTGTTTGAAGTTTGAAACTTTATTTTGTTACAGATATCACTGTTTTGGCGACATTCTTTGTCGCCTACCGGCCCCTACACCAAAGCCGTTCCTACTCTTGACTATTCAAAACATCAACTGGGATGTATATACCGTGCAGCGACACAGCAGTTTCCAGTAAGAATTGAAGTTGCCATGACAGTACACGAAATGTATAGTTAATGATAGGTAAACTGTTAAGTAATGTTAAAAATTTGAAAAAAAAATCGGACTTTATTAGGGTCAGTCCATATCAAGTGATCCAAGGAATTTTACCTCACCCTTTTTGATTTCTTTCAAATTCGGCTCATCAACTGTACACCTCAAGGTAATTAAAAATCCAAATTTTTAGATTTTTATCTTGTATAGTTTTTTAGTTATTAGGCTTTGATTTTGTAAAAATCTCACATTTTTACATGCATGCTTCAACACAAAACAGGCCATAACTCATCACCAAATAGAGATAAAATGTTCTAGTAAAAATCGTTTTGAAGTATATTGAATGCAATTTTATATGATATGCATCATGACAAATTTTATTAAAATTTTAAATTTTAAAAGATGACCTTAAAATTTAAATTTCAAATTTCTCAAAAAACGTATCATTAATTTTTTTAAAAAAATTCTCAAATATTTCTGTGCATTTTATCTTTGTCTATGCAAAATTTCAGCTTGGAGACTCAATGGGATCATATTTTCCTGAATTTTCAGAAATATTTGATTTACCAAAAAATGAGCATTTTTGTAATTCAAGCTATTTTAAGATGATGGTTTCTTAAAGGAGATGATTTAATTAGCCTTCTAAACAAATCTATGCATGAGTGAACACGCATGGACATGTCTGTGCATGAAATGAACAAGTTCAAAATTTATTTGGGGGAGGGGGGCAACAAATACATACACGTTTTTGTTTTATCATAGTTATTTTAAAGTATTGTTTTCAAATTATTCAATAGTTATTTTTAAATGAACAAATTGACTTATTTTATGCATTAATAATAATTTTTTCCTCATTAATTGTTTGATTTCAGACATATTTTAATGAGATATTAATGATATGAGGGGAAAAAAGTATTTAACTGAACTCATCTGAAATTGTGATAGAACTGGCCCAACTGCTAGAGTTAGCAGCTTTTGGTTGTTAGTCTTGATTTGCGCTTATGAGCTAATATTTGACGAAGCAAGAAAAGAAAAAACTATGTAGCTTACCCCTCCCCCTGAATAGGTTGTGGGTTCCAAATAAAGTTGAAAAAAAGGAAGCATTATAAGAAAAAAAAAAAGCTATTTATTTTATCTACCTGTATATCCTAGCAATTCCATACCTCATGTCCAAAACATGAATAAAAAATAATATAAGAAAGAAGGAAATTTAAAGGAGCTGCAACACAGATATGGCAGCTGCTGTGGAATTTCATTTCTATGCTACAGATCACGGGAAAGGAGTATGTGTTGACTTGGGCGGGACAGTGAAACGTCTTACTGCCAAAGCTAGCCTTCAAAAACTGCATTCAGATCAAATTCTGACAGCAGTTCAACTTTTCAATTGAAGTGTTATGAACATTCCTTTAATACAGTTTTTTATGTAACTGTTCAGGAATACTCAGAAGAAAGGGAGTTATTAAAAGATAGATTTTTAAGAGCACTATCAGTCGAAGGAACACAGAAGTTTCACAGATTTGTTCCATTCAGTGAACATGAAATTACTACAAAAGTGTGTTCACATAGTAATAACTTTCAGAAACAGAAATTCTTTGAAGAAAGCTCAAATGTATGACAAACCTGAAAGGGTACATTATATGTGAATATGATGAAAGGTGTTGACTGGCTGAAGTAATTTAAATAGACGTACTTTTCTTCCCCTCATATGATTAATATCTCATTAAAATATATCTGAAATCTGAGAATTAATCAGGAAAAATTATTTTTAATGCATAAAATAAATCAATTTGCTCATTTAAAAAACTATTGAATTATTTGAAAACAATACTTTGAAATAGCTATGATAAGACAAAAATGTGAATGTATTCGTTGCCCCCCTCCTCCAAATAAAATTTGAACTTGTTCATTTCATGCACAGACATGTCCATGCTTGTTCACTCATGCATAGATGTGTTTAGAAGGCTAATTAAATCATGTCCTTTAAGAAACCATCATCTTAAAATAGCTTGAATCACAAAAATGTTCATTTTTTGGTAAATCAAATATTTTTGAAAATTTGGAAAAATATGATCCCATTGAGTCCCCAAGCTGAAATTTTGCATAGACAAAGATAAAATGCACAGAAATATTTGAGAATTTTTTTAAAAAAATTAATGATACGTTTTTCGAGAAATTTAAAATTTAAGGTCATTTTTTAAAATTTAAAATTTTAATAAAATTTGTCATGATGCATATCATATAAAACTGCGTTCAATCTACTTCAAAACGCTTTTTACTAGAACTTTTTATCTCTATTTGTTGATGAGTTATGGTCTGTTTTGTGTTGAAGCATGCATGTAAAAATGTGAGTTTTTTACAAAATCAAAGCCTAATAACTAAAAAACTAAGCAAGATAAAAATCTAAAAATTTGGATTTTTAATCACCTTTAGGGGTGCAGTTAATAAGCCAAATTTGAAAAAATCACAGAAGGTGAGGTAAATTTTTTCTCAAATTTTGGATCACTTGACGTAGAATGACCCTATATTAAAAATGTTGCTAAAAACTAAAAAATAAATTCATTCTTTAAATAACATCGATACGAATTTTAAACATAATTTTAGAAATCGGCGCAAAACTTTGACAGTCTAATTACCATTTAGAACATGCGTTACTTTATCTAGGAATTGTATGCATCAATTCCTATGTAAACACCATGTATCTAGAGCAGTATTTCTCAAACTATGGGTGTCGACCCACTGGTGGGTCGCGAGCGAATGTTGAGTGGGCCCTCGCCACTGAATTAAAAATATAGGACATGAATTAAAAATATGGGAAGTCTGCGAATAAAAGTAACTAAAGTTGAAGTTAATGCTAAAACTTGAATGAAAAGAAATAAGAAACAAATACATCCCTCCTATTGAAATAACTTTATAAAAAAAAAAACCTGCAGGTGTAGGTATTTAAATAATAAAAATATATATTTAACTTGTGTTTCTTATTTCAACAGTCTTTCATTCATATTGGTAACACTAAAAAACATGTGTTTCAATTAGAACAAATAAGACAGTATTAAGTAGTTTCACAACTCGCCACTAGAGGATGTGAGCATTACCCATATTTATGCTCTATTTTCTCTAAGACAGCTAAGAAGTGGGTCCAAAGATTGGAAATTATTTCTAGATGGGTCGGAGCTCAGTCAACTTTGGGAACCACTGATCTAGAGAGCTTTAGATTCCCTTAGCAGCTAGGAGCAAGAACGGGGAGCAGTGGTGCCCACACAACGAGCTTTTCCTCGAAACTGGAGCTAAGCCAGAGCAAGAAAATTTATTGTGCTGCACTGCTCCGATTTATTTTTAAACTGTTACATTTTTTTATTGGAAAAGATAAATACTAGAATCCATTAATATTATTAGGAGCCGAAACGGAGCCGGAGCAAGAAATTAGATGTCGGAGCGTTGCACCTCAAGAAAAGGGCTGCTCCAGATCCCTGATATATTATTTAGTGTTTCCATATCTCAGGAAAGTTTTTGACGACTGGGATGAAAATTTATATTTAGTTAACATTTTGCCTTTCAAATTTCTTAAATAAGTAATTTAAAGTGCCCTAAAGCTGACCCCCAAAGAACGTTTCCTAACTCTGACACCCTCAAATTAAAAAAACATTTAAAGTAAGTGAATTTTAAGAGAGATTAAAGAAGTGAAGACATTTAAGAAGTGATACCATTCAAAAAGAGAGAAAATCTCATTTTAAATTATTTCATGGAATTGGTTAATACTTTAAATGTATTTTTATTTTAGGGTGTCAGTTTTAGGGCACTTGACCTCATATTCTCCAAAAATACGATACCAGATACTTTGCATATTAAACAAACCGCATCATCTAGTTGCTGTTAATTTATATAAATATTTTGCAGATCTTTTTTTACACGAATCACATTTTTTTTCCCTTTGTAAAGAAACGGGAAAACTGAATTTCGAGAGGGAAGCCCTCCCCTCCCCCCCCCCCATGAGGAACTCATGATTTGAAAACAAAAGCACATTTGCGGATGATAATAAAAGTATAATTTAAGTGCAACCAGGGCCGGCGGAAGGGGCGGGCAAGGCGGGCGTCCGCCCGGAGAGCCAGATCAGGGGGGCGCCGAACGAGACCAAGTTTAATGTTGTCAGAACAATCAATTTCCTTCTATTTTACGAATATTGTCTTGTAAAAAAAATCGTATTTTTATAGACTATTTTTTTGGTAGGTACTCTTAGATGAGCTTTTATGACGGGCAAAGTTTAGCGCTTTGACGGTGTTAAGGGCGTCATTTTCAGTAACGCCCGAGGAGCCAAAACGTCTTCCGCCAGCACTGAGTGCAACACATGGAAAAATTTTGATCTTTGAAGATTGAAAAAGCTCATAAGCAAAGTTTGAACATGGAGAAAGAGGGGGTAGGGGGGATCGCTCCTGATTCTAAAAATAGCATTTTATGCTACAAATTAGCTATGCCTTTTTAAACTCGAAATTTTGGATCTAGCACGGAACGTAAAACCCTATTTCTGTAAATGTAACAAAAAGGTATTTAACTATCTTAATTATATAATTCATTATACTTTTGTTACGGGATATGTCATAGTTTCTTTCCTTTGAAGAAATACGAGGAGAACTAAATTTTCAAAGAGGAATAACCCCCCCCCCCCCCCCGTCGATGCGGAACATATAATTTGAAGTTAGAATTTACAATTAGAACATTAAATTAGAACATTAGTAACATGTTCATAAAAAAAGTTATAAAAATGTACTGAATATACGATAAGAAAAAATCAAAATCGTTGAACATTGGAGCTGAATAAGCAGTTTTAAAATAGAGAAGAAAGCTTGTACTCGACCGTGCCCTCCCCCCTCCCAAAGCGTGGGGCTGAAGGCGGAAGAGTTGAAAACAATTTATAGTGTTAGAATATTTGAAAGAGATGATGAAAATGCACTTTTATTGTAACATAAAAAATATTAAAAAGTTTTAAAATTTCAAAGCTAGTTTAAGCAAAGATTTCAGATAGAGAACAGAGATGAGGGGGGCTGATCTTTCACGATCCTGAAGTAAACAATTTGATTTTATAAATTCAATTTACCCATTAAACCAGAGGATTTTACATCATATAACTCGTACACCGATGTTAATTGATTTCATTAAAAATGAAACGAAAAGTGTTACTTAAAACAAAAAACACCTAATCGCACAATAAATTAATAAATAAATATAGATGTTTGAATCAGAACCTAATCAAATTTGGTATTTTTGATTATTTTCAGCACGGTGATTGTGTGTTTTTCTGTAAAGTAAAGGAATTCCGTGGATCACGTGATCATGGGACAAGCTGTCTCTCTCCTCGGGCTGTTGCCCAATGCAAAGCTTCTTTCAATGCTTGATTCCTCTAAAAAATTGTCATTTCATTCACATGAAATATCTACATTTGGGTAAATGATATAATTACTTATGCAATCGCTGATTTATATACGGCAAATATAGGTATTAAAGGCAGTGTTTCTGAAATTATCGAACCAAATCGAACCGATGATTCATTTGAGAGGATAAAACGAGTATAAATATAACAGAATTTAAAAAATAGGTCAAAGGAATGCAATAGCTCACTATAGTCATTGAAAGATGTAATATATTTGAGCAGATCATCTGAACGTGTACTTCGCGAATATGGAAAAGTTTTCGGAATATAAAACATGAATGATGAGATTTTTTTCGAACTGCTCCTTTATATAGCTAAAAAACGCAAATGTTCGATACAGAAACCGATAGATATTAATAGGCTAATAAAATTAAGCTGGTAAAATATTTAAATATTAGAACATCACGCAATTAATGTATACAATAAAATTAATTCACAAAAAATAGTACATAAAAGTATAAGAGAATTAATATTAATCACAGTTCGATAACCATTACTTCTTTCACAATACAATACAATACAAATTGTACACCAACAACAGGCGCTAGGCCCAACAAGGTTGGCGAAACGATGACATTTTTTCACTAATGAACAATTCCTGCTTGACTTCATCTTCTTCTTCCTCTTCTTCCTGTCCTTACTTTTATCTTGAATGTTCATTTGCATTAAAGGAAAAAAAACGCAGTATCAATTTACATATAAAACAATTTGAACAAAAGTTAAGAGGAAAAAAAACATTATCATATTTTCAATTGGCTGCTCTCTTCACAATCCAGTCAGTGACGATCCAAACCTTCCTTAAAAGACTTAACATCCTTTGAATCAACAATGTACGATGGCAAGGTGTTCCAATCGTCGACAACTCTACTGAAAAAACAATGTTTCCTACTCTCCCTTTTAAATTGTGATTTAAATAATTTCAATCCATTTCCCCGAGTCCTTACTATGAAAAAATTTTAAACCTTCTGTTTCATTTAACTTTATAAATTTGAACAACTGAATCAAATCTCCCTGTTTCCTTCTTTCTTGTAGTGTATACATGTTAAATTTCTTTAATCTGTCTGCATAAGCCATACCTAAGGTTCTTTTAATAATTTTTGTAGCCCTGTGTTGAACTTTTTCTAGCATGTCAATATCTTTTTTTAAATATGGTGACCAAAATTGTGCTGTATACTCAAGATGTGGCCTAACCAGTCCTCTATATAATGGCAAAATAATGTCCTTTGATTTAAACGAAACATGTTTTTTAATATAACCCAACATTCTATTTGCCTTATTACTTGCTTCTCTACATTAATGCCCCATTTTAAGATCACTAGAAACTACTACTCCTAAAGTCTCCCTACTCCTAGTATTCCCTGATATAATTTGTTGTCCTTACAAGTTATATGATGCGCATTTATGTTTATGACCCATGTGTAGAACTTGACATTTTTTTAATATTAAATGACATATCCCACTTAGCAGCCCAATTCGATATTCGTGATAAATCTGTTTTGAAATCATTCAATTTGTTCCTCTGTGTTGACAATTCCCATAATTTTTAAGTCATCGGCAAAAACACCAACTTTGCCCAGGAGACTCTCAGTTATGTCATCAATAAATATTATGAATAGGAGCGGTCCAAGAACAGAACCTTGTGGCGCACCACTTTCTACTTCTATCCACCAAGAACTATTTCCCTTGATTTCCACTCTTTGCTTTCTCCAGATTAACCAACCTTTAATCCATTCAGATGTTTGACCCTGAATACCGAATTTTTCAATTTTAGCAGTAGAGCTTTATGTGGAACTTTATCAAATGCTTTCTGAAAGTCAATATAAGCTACATCTATGCTATTATTGCGGTCCAACTCCTTTGTTATTGCATCATAAAAATTTAAAAGATTAGTCGTGCAAGATTTTCCCTTCCTAAATCCGTACTGATTTTGTACTAGCAAATTGTTCCAATAAATTTAGTTATATGACTCTTTAGCATGGTCTCCAAAATTTTACAAATCACTGATGTCAAACTAACTGGACGATAATTCCCTGGCTCACTCTTTGATCCTTTCTTAAACAGAGGACTAATATTTGCTAATTTCCAATCTATCGGCTGTGTTCCTGACTGATAAGAGCATTCAAATATAGAACATACCACACCCCATCTGATCTGCTCACTCCTTTAGAAATTTTGGATAGATAGAATCAGGCCTAGGAGCTTTGAAATGTTTTAAATTTCTTAGATGGTAAATAACTTCTTCCCTATTAAATTTAAGATCAATTATTCCCTCAATATTAACATTTTCCACAACAGCGCTATCACAGTTGAAATTTTTACTGAATACAGTTGCAAAAAATTCATTGAACAAATTTGCCATTTCTAAATCATCATCTACCGTATTGCCCTGACCATCGTTTAGTGGGCCTAAGTGTGTGTCCGCTTTCTTGTTAAAATGTGCATATGCGAAAAAACTTTTCGGATTAATATTGATGTCATTTGCAAGCATGTTCCAATTCACATTTATGTTTTCTACTAATGAATTTGTATCTTTTCCTTGATTTATTATATTCAATCTTATGTTCTTTCTTTCCTGTTTGCTTGAATATAACAAATGCCCTCTGTTTCTGTTTTAAAGCTATTTTAGTTTCCTTATTAAACCACATACGATATAATTTACGCAACTTTCCTTTTTGCACAAATGGAATATGTTTTTTAATTATTGTATTTACTTTATTTTTTAAATCAGCCCGCAGTTCTTCAACGTTTCCATGCATTATCCCTCCTTTAAACACATCAATAAGTTCAGATCTGATCAAACTAAAATTGGCCTTTTTAAAATTTGGAACTAACCTATTATTTTGAACTCTGTTTGTCTTTAGAATAATTTCAAATCTTATGTTATTGTGGTCACTATCTCCCAAGTGCTCTCCAATATGAAGATTATGAATAATGTCCTCACTACTACAAAATATTAAATCTAAAATTGCCTTATCTCTTGTACCTTGTTTTACCATTTGCTGTAAAATGTTATTTTGTATTACATTAATAAATTTTTCTTCCTTGTCGCTTACTGAAAAAATTTCTTCCCAGTCAATGCCCGGAAAATTAAAATCTCCCATCAAGATAATTTCCTCTGACCAACATGCTTCTTCTATATGCTTAAATAGAATTTCATCCTGTAAAAAATACTAATATTAGGTGGTCTATAAACATTTCCGATTACTAATTTCCTTCCATTATGATGTAAGATTTCTACCCATACTGTGTCTCTGCAGCTTCAGATTTGCGACTAAAATTTAGTTCCCTACAGCTCAAATGATTTCGAACATATAATATCACCCCTCCTCCTTTTCTTAATGCTCTATCCTGCCTAAATACAGAAAAACCATTTAATTCTAAAATTGCAGAGTCATCTTTGTTTACCCAACTTCAGTTATCCCGATTATATCCAAATTTTCTATTGCTACTAAAGCTTTCAACTCATCCATTTTGTTCCTAACACTACGCGCATTGCAGTATTAAACTTTTAATTTATCATTTAAATACTTTATCTTCACTCTTTCATTACATAACTTTCATTTAATTATATGACTTTTTTGATGCGTGTTGTGGGTGGGGGAAGGGGCTTCCATAATTATTCACTTTTCCGGAAATTTTGTGGGAAGTACTGTTTTTTTTTTATTCATGAATCATCTAGCCATTTAAAAGTAAAAAAAAAAAAAAAAAACCAAATCGGATTATTTGAGAATTTGAGATCTAAATATATAGTCAAGGAGAAGCGTTCATATTAAGGATGATGAATAGTTAAACTGATATTGATACTTTTATCTTCAATAGTAAATATTGTTTGTTTCTTTAAAAGCATTTCAGGTCACATATATTTTCGAGTTTATTTGCTTTTCTCAATGGATATACCTCAAACTCTCGTCCAATATTAAATAGAACAGGACAATAAAGGAAGGAAATTACAAGGAATAAACCCAGGGCAAGTTGGGAATCGAACCCACACGACCTCGTTACTGCGCACAAGCAGCGGGCGGAAACTGGTAACCAAGACTGCTCGGTCACCGGCACCGAGGCCCGATAGTAAATATGCTTATTTTGAATAATTCTTCAGGTGCTCTATGACAACAATTTTTCAAAACGCATATTCATCCTATGTGAGAATTGCAATCGTAAAATATTTAACGGAAGCCCTGCAAGTTTACATCAAAATAACAGATTTTTCACCCATGATTTTTTTCTAACAAACTAACATGGTTAAACGAAGGTACGAGACCTGAGTTGTATCACACTATTTTAACAAGAAAAAAAAATATATACGTGTTAGCAAATCGGTTCTTCCAGTGAAAAGTTAAGGAAGAGGAAAACAGGAAAACATCCTTTTAGAAATCGCGGTTACAAACGAAAAATTCCAAATACATGAAGTTAAAAAAGAAGCTATTTGGTTAAATGTTAAGGAGAATTCCTATAAGAGGAAAGTCAAATTACGTGATTAAACAAATTATTTCAAAAATCAGTAGTTAAACTAATAGTTCTTAAATGCTTTTAAGTTTGATCACGAGAAATTCAAACGTGACGCTTTTGAATACCTTATTAGGGATCATTCATAAATGATGTCACGCTTCGAGGGGGGGGAGGGAGGTTCGAGAAATTGTGACAAAGTGTGACAAGGGGAGGGGAGGGGGTAACAAGAAGTGTGACATCACGCAATATGCAGCATAGCGTGACGCGTGACAAAGGGGGGAGGGGGGTCAAATATATGGGAAAAAAGGGCGTGACGTCATTTATGAACGGCCCCTTAACGTAAATAAAATTTAACCCGTTTCACTACGACATTGAAAAAAAAAAAAAGAACTGTAATCCCGAGACACCATGTATGCAATAATTTTGCGCGCAGATTTTATCATTTACTTCTTTCTGTGAAAAAATAATTGCGCTTATTTCTCATTGGAAAGAATGTTGTTCTTCAAGCTATTTTGAAATGTGGGTACAGTCGGTGAAAAGTGGGGGCTGTCCCCACAAAATGGGGACATTTGGTCCCCTTGGTACGGCCATATAGTACGTTTGCATTGCTTCATATATTTTTCGAGGTGAAAAAGAGATCGAAAAAAAGAAAAGAGAAAAACAATATAAAAAAGAAAAGAGAAAAACAATATATGTGTATCTATAATTATTTTTGTACGTCACGTTTTGTGGGATGTCATTTCCTCTAAGTATTATGTCATATGTTGGCAACCAATTAAAATTATTTATTTACCGGAGTAGGCGTTAGTGAATGCGTCTTACAAATCCACAACTCTGATGTCTTTTGCTTTAACGTTCAAACTAATTTATTGTCATCATATTACTGAACTAAATGTTATCATATAATTATACTTTGTTGTGTTGATGACGAATTATACACCACATCATTTATGCTGAGACCGCAAAACTTTAAAGAATAATTGTTTTTTACTTATTAAATAAGACTTGACAGTGAATCAATTGTTGCTATGTCTACCAAAGAATATTACGCTCCTGTTCGGCCCCCGAGAGGAACAAAAGTGTCTAAAGACACGGTTTGTAACTCAGACTCCATGTGTTTCAAATTCCATTCCCATCTAATTAAATAATGTAGAAATGTTAAATTTGTGTTCAAATTATTTTTGCTAAGAACCTTCTCTAGCTCATAAGTTGTTAGAGTTGCTACCAATTTCTTGAAGCATATTTTACTGACGAAATAATAGAAAAATACATGATTGACCTTTTTTGTCTTCTTCATAATTAGGAAGTACAGTTAGTACCTACATTAAGGGACACCTCTAATTCAGAGACTTTTTTTTTTTCCCCATCCCTTATAATAGGGATCTCTAATTGAAGGACATGAGAAAAGACAAATTATGAAAGTTAATGTTAGAATAGGATAAGAAATATTAAATATACCGGAATCCAAGATTCACTTTTGATTTAAAAATTAACAAGTGAAGCATTTTATGTGCTTCACATGCAAGTACAAAGAAACAAGTATGTAAATTGTAAAATACTTTTCGAAACCTTCTTGAGAATGCTTATTACTCTTAGGTATGTGCGTGCGTGATCAGTTTGACAGTGTGTATGGAATTTTATCTATCCTCAGTAAAGGTCGAGACTAGCGGTCGCCACTCGCCATTGGCGACTATAAATTTTTATTTGGCGACCACAAAATGTTATGTCAGTCTCCAAAACCGGCGACTAGAAAAGTTTTATAATTTATTATTATTTTCTAAGAATAGGGCTTTGTGTAATTTTGTGACAAAGTGTAGTTTGAGGTATATATAGTATATATATGCACATGTTTTTATGCAAGATGAAGCCCCAGTTGGGGAGAGAGGATCAGTTTGAAACACAGTTCAAAGTGGCAACTAATTTTTTGGGTTTACTGGCCACTGGCCACCATGAAATTTTTTTAGTCTCGAGCATTAATCCTCAGCTGAAAAATGCGCAAACTGGGCATTTTTAAAGAATTTTTTCAGTGTTGTTTTCTACATACCCACAATCTTTGCAGACCTAAACTAAATAAATATTGTTTATTTTGTTGCACTGTTAAATTTTAAAGTTGACGACTGAGTAGATTCAACTTACTCCAAATTCATATCAAAACTTTTTTTCAGAGTGAAATTATAGGATTTCTTTTTCTTTGAATGTAATCAATTCTTTTGCTCATAAATTTGGTTACATATATCAAATTATGAATATAATTTATGTACATGAGATATGCTTTTGACTCTCATAATTATGTTTCCTATAGTGAATTTCAAAATGCAATGCAATCATCTAAGCACAGCCTTGAATCTATCATCATTATCCAGTCATTTTCTTGTCTATATTATCCCACTTTATTAATTTTAAAAACTTTGTGCTGTTTGTAAAAATATTTATTTTTGCTCTTTTTATCTTTGTTAAAAAATTGTGTTCATTTAACTTGACTGCAACCTGTTTTTTTTCCTATATCCTCTTTTGCTATTGCTTAGATTTTGTATTTTCTCTTTATTTATAGAGCGGCCGCCTAATGAATATCATTGCAGAGCTTTCAATAAGGTAAGTGTAGTCATATTGGTTGCAATATTGCTGATGCTATAATCTGTGTTTGCTTTTGGTAGAGCGTTGAGTGAAACGATGCAATAACTACATACACTGGCAATCATTAGCACACTGTAATTTATTTAAACTTCTAAGCGTAACATTTACACAGAACAGTTACCTACAATAAAGCTTTCCTAAACATACACCAAAGATGCCATGCATCTAGCAGTTCTCTTGCTCTAGCATCAACAACGTTTTACCGGTTACAGTTAAGATCTTTATCACACATCTCCCCTACTTCAAAGATTAAGTCTCTTCTGCGGACGAACAGCTCTTCCACTTCTGGTAACATATGGAGCTATAGGAGTACCTGCGAAGAAATTTGGTTTACACTTGCCACCATCGGTTGATACCATTTGAACATCCAGCGGATGAGCCTTCAAAGGACTGGGAACGTCTGGCACAATCCTTTTTTGCTATTTTGAAATGATCTAACTTCTTAGTATCTGGAGGGAAGTTCGTTTCGAGGAATCCAAGTGCATCCAATTTCTTCTGTATTTCTTTCCCGACTGTACAATATATGATCGTGGATGGCCAGCTTTTTCAAAAACTTTTTCCAGTTGCTCTCTTGTCTTTTATACATGCAGCATTGTCTGGATTTTAACTGCTTAGATGCCATGTTCCACCTATTTTATTAAAAACTGTGCATTTGTTTCTCTATTCTCTTTTCCTCCTGTCCTTCAATTGCTTTTTGACGCAACAGCTTTGGTTGTAACTGAAGCTTCAATTCCGCATCAATTCAACACATTGTTTGATTCCAGATTTTCTCGAAATTTAGTATAGGTGTGCTATTGGTACATACTAGGAAAAATATGAAATTTCACCTGGATACACCCGGAGGATTTACGTTTTCTGACCTGAAGAATTTTGCTAATTGCTTCTAGATAGGAAATCTGGTGTTCTATGTTGGTGGAGGCAAGCGATGGTGATAGTCCACGGCAGGGATGCACAAACTATGGCCAGCGGGCCAAAATTGGCCCGCCAAGCCTTTTGAATTGGCCTGTTAATACAGTTGATAAAAAAGAATATTTATAATAAAATATTTTTAAAAAAATACGAAAGAAAAAATAATTGTAAAAAAAAAAAAAAGAGCTTACGAAAAATTGCAGTGAAAAAATAAGATTGCAACGCTGCTACTGAATTTTGGTCATAATTTTCGGAACTAATCGCCATATTTAATTTAATTTTATTGGAAATACTTCAGAAACTAATCAAATCATGATAAAAGTGGTAGAATATTGCATTGTCATCTGGTTCTGAGCTATATGTAAAGCTTCAGAACAATAGCTTATCGGGAAATGGTCGAAAATTCGATTGCTGGATTTTTCGAACAGCCATTATGTGCATTATTTCGTCTATAAAAGAATTTTGTCCCATTCCTGCTATGATTTCTTTAGTTAATTCAAAGCAACAATCGTTAGACATAGCAGGCAAAATGTCATTATTTTCGTCTTCATCGCTATCTTGCTCTTTTTCATCTTTCGGGTGTAGCACCATTTGGATGCTTTCCGAATCGGACATCTTGTTTATCAAATTTAAAATCTGATCATCAATCATTTTTACAGTAATAAATGATTTCAAAAAGGAGGAAAACGAAATGTAAGAAGCATGTTTACATGCAGAAACTCGCAAATTTCATACTTGTGTAAAACAACTCCACTTTTGCGAACTCAATTTTAATAAAGAATTCATTTTCACAGTTGCAATTTTTGTTGCCTTGATATCAATTTTAAATTCTTATTACCTTATTTCAGCTCTTAAATAACTAAAAAAATATATAAAACAAAAATAAACGAGGTTTAATTTTCACATGATTGCGGAAAATTCGCGAATCTGCCGTATTAGAAATTTTTCGAACGTTCGTTAGTCCGACTTTTGTTGCAATTCGTCTTCGAATACTGACGAGACAATTAAATAAATGTATAAGAATCTAATTACTTATTTCTTTCATGTGTAATTATTGAAATTAAATAGAGAAAAGGTCTGATTTTTCTCAAGTATCATTGGAGATTTTTTTTTTTTTCTAATTTTCATCTTCAAGGTAAGTTGACGCCCCTCTCCCCTAACAAAACATCGTTTTTAGACTAAATCGTTCCACTTATAAACACTGAATATGTTACTTGTAACGGAAAAATGCGTACTTTTAAAGGCATTTTAAAAAATTCATATTTTTGCTAAACGGGCAGAAAAACGCGAACTTTTCAAAAATGGCGGAAAATTCACGAAAAAATTCCCGGTTTTCTGGTTCCCGGATAAGAGGTTCTGTACTGTATTACTATGCCAGTTTAACTAATAAAATTTTGTAAATGGTTAGTTAAAAAAACAATTCTACTAGCTAAATTGACTAGTAGTAATGAATGAATAAAAATTTATTAATTAAATATTAATTTTCAGAATTATTAATATCAATATGAATAATTATTTTACTTTATAAAGTGTAATTTATAATCAAAATTTAAAAATTTTATTGTTGATATATATTTAGGAAAATTTTATTGTTGGTATGTATTTAGGAAATGAATAAATAAATAACAATTTTTTACATTAATTCACAAAGATCAATTTCTAATCTGCAGGAAAACTAGTGATTAAAGGATTAAAATTTAATTATATGCCATGGAACAAAATAATGATATGTTGATTTTTGATAAAGGAATCAGTTTAACTTTTTTTTTATTGTCCATGTAGCAATGTATAAATTTAATATTGCCAATTTAACTAATAAGATTTTGTAAATGGTTAGTTAAAAAACCATTCTACCAGCCATATTGACTAGTAGTAATTCTGAATCGCAAGGGTTTAACGTGATGTACAGACTCACAGCATTTGGATTTTGCTATTTAATATATTCGTCATTATTTCTCATTTTAACTCTTAATATATATTTTAAATTTTACATTATAAAATGTCAAAGAAAAATTATTTAAATTATAAAAAAAGTTAAATTTTAGAGAATAATGCTGTGTTTTTCTAAGGTTAAATTACCTTTCTATTTTCGATTTGTTTCATTTTCATAATTTGCACACATTTTTGTAAAAAATTTTAGTATGCCTCTTTTTTGATATTTGACCAATCACTTTATTGATATATATAAATGTTGTGCAATTAATTGTTTAGAAATCTTATACCTCATTTTGTTTAAATTCATTTACATTATTTTTTAAAAACTTTTATTTAATAATCTGTTCCCGAGTACAGTAATTATTAATACATGTAATTTGTACATATTACCTCTAAATAAAAACTGAAATACACCCTGTATTTTTATGAATAAAACATTATGTTACTTTGGTCCCCAAACTGATACTTTCTAATTTTTTGGCCCTTCACCCAAAAAAGTTTGTGCATCCCTGGTCCACGGCCACAAGCTCTGCTGGTGGAAGCAACTGCTGGTGTAGGCATGTCACATGTTCATTTGTGGAAGCTATAGCTGTATGCTGAAATTGTATTAAATTGAATTGTTTGAATTGCTTATTGCTGGAACCATCAGAAATTGCAAACGCATGCTGTGGGATTGCTTGTGGGTTATAGGGGTAAATTCCAGTAGCTGAAAACCCAGAAGTACCATTTTTTACTGTGGCTTCCTTGCTCCAAGCTGTAATCAGACGAGATCCAAACTGAAGTCTTGGCAATTTACGATGTGGCTTCTTGTGTATCCAGGAGTTCAAAGCTTGTCGCCAATATGTTATTCAATGGTTTGAAAAATAAGTGATCAAGTGGCTGTAAATACTGTGTGGTGTGGCTCGGAAGAAGGAAAAGAATCACGTCACTTGCTGTATTATAAAATATAAAAATAAAAAGCATATTTAAAGCTTATTTCAATTATTTCTGAACCATGTGGCATCTTCCCCAAGTATAGGGGGAAGATGCCACACATGCGGGTCTGTTGTTATTGAATGGAAATATGTGACGGGTTTGTTTTGATTGAAAGAAAATTTGTGACGAGTGTTTTTGGTTGAATTTTGTGAAGTGTCCATTTTGGTTTTTTGAAGGATCCAGAAATGGACCCAAATTTCCTCTGGCATGACCGTTGTAACAAATACTCTGTTGATTTCCACAAACAACTTTAATTTACATGTAATTGACAGGAAATAAATGTATTTAGTGAAAAAAATAAGAGTAATAAGAAAAATGTAATAAGAATTCATAAATTATTGTCTCAAAAAAACAAGAATCATTGATTGTTGTAGATTACCTGCTATTTTTACGAAGTTTATGAAAAAATTAAGTGCCCTCTTTTTTATGCAAACATGAACTCAAAATTTGAAGTATCTCTGTTATTTGAGCAAGCATGGAGATCTTTATGGCTGAATTTAAGACACTAGTATACAAACGGGAAAAAAAGCTTCTTTCCCCAGATGTAAAAGAATATAATTCCTGTAAATTGATAACAATAAACGAAGTTTTGATCACAAAAAGAATGATTTTTTTTTTGTATTTTTCTTCAAGCGGATGGGTTTAACCCATTCTCTGAACAGGACGAAAAGCAGTACAGCGCAAGGCGCAGATAACAAACAGGAGTTCCTTTTGCTACAATACAGCAACTCTTTTCTCCTCATTTTGCTACTGCGATTTTGACGTTTTTGCTGTTGAGCATGCGTTGGGAAATTTTTTCGTGAAATTAGTGCTCATGGAAACTTGTGCAAAATTGTATATGAAAAAGAAGGAGAAATAGAAAGGCAAACACTAGTAAGCAAAGATTAATATTTTTGTTACTCGGTCGTTTATCTTAGAAGGTGGGAATTTCTTTCTTACCGGGAAAATACGGAATGTAGTTACTCAAGCATGAGCAATATTTTAAAGATAGATGTTCACAAAAGCTAACTCAGCATTTCCTTTATTAAGCATTTGAGTGAATGCAACTGGAAGAGGTATGCTAAAAATCCCTCTTTAATCCCAATGGTATAGTTGAGTAAGAAAATAGGACCCCCCAAAAGGCTAGGAATGCTAATCCATCTAGAACACTTCTCACTAGAGCTTGCAGTGAACATCTGAGCAGTTTGATTCTAAGTAAAGTCACATGCCAGAGCTTCTATCTGATTTTCTCACAATGAAACACTTGAAATTAAAAGCAATCCTGGGTGGGCATCCTTTTAGGGATGACAATTTAACTGGATTTGAGTTTATGAAAGAAATATGTGCAACAATTGCATTTTTCCCCCCCGGGACATTTTTAATATTGTATTTAATCTTTTAGTAACATCGTACTTCTGCCTGAAACCCACTCCCACTGGGGGAAGGGGGGACCATGCTAGGAATGCACTGAATAAGCTTTCATGTTTACAAAGGAATTATCTTTCCAAATCTAGTAAAAATATTAGTTAAGGTTTGAAATATATTTATAGTAAAAATAATTTAACTTTGTGCAAGTAAACAATAATAATAAAATTACACGTTAATTTAAAGCACAAAAACGTGTAATTTTATTATTATTATATTTATAGTGTTTGTTTGGGTTTTTTCTGCATTTCTTTTACATACTTACATATTAATAACTTGTAGTTTGAATGAAACTTGTTTAATCTGTTTCCTTATTTTTGGTTTAAAGTTATTTCATTAACATACCATTATTTTTTTCCGCTTGATTTAATAAGTAATTTCCTGCATGCACTGGAGTTTTTTTTAAATATCAGTTTTGCACTTATATAAATATGAAACTCTTTAGAGTCCTCTTTAAAAAATTACTATAGCAAACTGCGAAGAAATTTTAGCTTACGCAACAAAATATTGATGCAAGAGGCATAATTTTAAGGCATACTCACTCATGCTTAAACACAATACGTATTATAATTTACTTGAAAACTAAACAAAGTATTAAACTAGCAATTCAACAATTTCCAAAGCAGTATTTGCGTGTAAAAATTTATAAACATAATGACTAAAGGAATTGTGTAAAATAAATTAAAAGTCTTGGATTATTTATTAGACTAAAATAAAAGTAAATAATGTTAGTGAAGTGCACAATAAAAGGCCGATTGATATTTGTTGTAAAAAATCAAAAGCATCAATTCTGCTTCTTTGGTTTATTCAAGGTTTAAAATTTAACGGACTTCCATAAAATTGAGAAAAACCGTGCCTAACTATTTATATTTACCACCTGGAAATAAACAAAAAGATAATCATATCCTGTGAAAAGATAATGATATCCCATGAAAATTGGACAAAATGCACCCATATAACTTCTTGAATTCTCAGAACTTATACACCATCAATTCTCCATGGTTCAACAGAGAAGCACAATAAAATTGTTTGCCCCTGGAAGAACGAACAGCACATAATCGGCCGAAGCAAGATTTGTAAGAACTTTCGTGACGAGAAGGGGTTGTCGTAATCCGTTTGGAAACAACTTCTTTGACCGACCCGTCTCTCGGCCGTGACAGTTTTGGCACACAAAGAGAGGCCAAACCAGATAATGGGTTAAGCGATTTTGATAACATTCATGCTGATCACATAAAATGTTGTCCACTGTACTGATAAAATATTTATTTTTAAAAAGTATATATGTATAAATTATATATGTATATGTGTATATTATAGCCAGTCCCCCCTTTTTTGTATGTAAGTGTTGTGCTATGTGATAAAAGTTTAACTGGTTCTCTCTCTATTATGGGTATATATTTCTTTTCTTAAAGTCATAGTGTTACTACATCATCTACTACTTGAAATATTAATGTCTTTAGTATGGGTGCTTGAATCTACTACTTGAAATATTAGTTTCTTTAGTATGTATGCTGTTAACATCAATATATTAAGTATTTTGTACCAGTTCCATACTGGACGATATTTTTAAGCATATAAAACATTTTCCCTCTTTTTTTTCCTTTCAGTAAAAGTGATGACAGAAAAAAGAGGATGATCCAGCTAAAAAAAGATTTTGAAGGAAGTGATGCTCGACTGATTCAACTCGTTTCTTCTAATAAAGAACAGCTTTCTGCGACAATGGAATCATTTAGCAAAATTTCTGCAAAAATTAACTGTAACTATTTTTGTCAATATTTGATCTTATACTTGTATTGGGAGTTTATTAATTATTTTCTTGCATCTTTTACTTTGTTTGTTTTCTGGTTTTAAAATTTAAAAATATCAACTGCTCAATTAATATTTGCTTTCTAAACAGATTTCAGAAAGTTCTTTTATAAATTTCTCCTTTAATAGATTTCTAATTTTTTGGATTATAATGCAGAAATTATTCAGTAAAAATTTTTTTGGGGTGCGTTTATAAGTTGCTGCAGATTGTAAAATAAGCTTTTCGTTTTTGAAGTAAATTATTTATGTAATTGGTTTTTCATAAACACCAATTGGATGCAACAATTATGCTTCATAATGCTATAAATACTTGTCTTTTTGAAAAGAAATTTTTTTTTTTTTTTTTTCAATTGGGTAAGTTGTAGTAAAGTGGTCATAAAATTCACATTTTTAAACTTTTGTTGATAATAAATGTAAGAATTTGTTCAAAGCCTTCAGATTTTTTGCTTAATATTTCACATTTTGGTGTTAAGAAACACGTTGCAATGAATTTTTGACAGAAAAAAATTGAGTAAAATAATTTTATATTGCCTTCTTTCTGGGATGTATTTATGACCACTTTACCCATGGGGTAGGATAAAGTGAATAGTACACGGGGATAAAGTGGTCATAATTGAAAAAAAAAAGAAAATATATAAAAGTAATAATAATAATCATAATGTTTCAAAATAAACAAAGGTTTATTTTAGAAAGAAAACAAATTTATTTCACCTAATTTATTAATGCCCTCAATAGTCCAAAGTTAGTCTCATCTTCGTAACATCTCCGTAAGCTTCTTTTGCTGCCTCAAGCTCTTTAGCTGCTGCATAGATTTTCTTAAAAACAAAGATACAGAGTGCATTCCAAAAGTAATGCAATTATTTTTTTAAAAAGTAAGATATTGACCAGATTTGCGCAAACACTTAAAATTCTTCAACGTACTGTCCTTGGGCCTCTACACATTTTTTCCAGCAACTCTGCCATAACCAATACAAGCCCTGGAAAGCGTCTTTGGGGATCTCTCGCAAGGTCTTTGGTACAGCTGGTTTGATCTCTTCTATGGAGAATAATCATTGCCAAATCTTCAGTAACAATGTAAAACACAACAGTAGACAACAAGTTCAATTCATTGGCAACCATCTTGATACTCAATCGATGGTCAGAGTCCAACAATTGTCGAACACAAGCCACATTGTTATTGCTTCTGCTGTTTGACGGGCTCCCAGAGCGTTGTTCATCTTAAACCTTTTTCCGGTCCTCCTTAAAATTCTTTTGCTGCCTCAAAACGTGAGTAGTACAGGCAGAGTCTCCGTAAGCCTCATGAATCATTTTGTTAGTCTCCTCAAGAGATTTGTTTCAGTTTGCCGCTAAACTTGATCACATAATGTTACTCGATCGTCGGTTCCATTTTTCTGTGAGACGGTTGGCACACAGAGGTTTACAATAACTGACATTCTGCCGCTTCCACAGCTTGGAGAGCACTAAGACCGGTTTTTAAGCAAAGCTTAATGCACCACTGCCTCAAGTTGGGCTGCCACTCCGACCAATTGGAGCTGTTGGGTAATGACCCTTTACTTTAATTATTCTCAGTCACACTAGTGTTCTAACAAGTCTTAAATCACCTACCTTCCCCTCAATGAAAGGCATAGATAAAACCATGTCTCAGGACGCACTCCACGCACTTGAATCCTCACGTCATGTTGATTGGCGGACTTGGAAATCAAAACATTGCTGGTTGGCAGACCCACTGTTCTCAAACCAGAAATACCATTGTTGGAATACGTGGCTTGCATGGTGTAGCTTTATATTATGTGTCAAATAGGGAGTGTGCTACGAAACATCTATCTAGCATGAAAATGTTTATTCAACTGACTTTATGAGTTATAGTGAAGTATTGCTTAACGGTTACAGTTAAAGAGGGGTTGATGCTACATCTCCCCTAAAATTTTTATTATACGAGTAGTATTTTCTTTTTTTTTCTTTTTGGTTTATTTGTATTATGTTGCTTTGAATAAAAATTGTTTTCAAGGCAAACTTACATGTTTTATTCTCTGTGCCAACTCACCCCTCCCAGCGTGTCAATTCACCCTGTGCCAGGGTCTAGTGTACACAAGGTTTCTATCCAACTTAGAATCATGATGTAAACTAAGTAGTGCAAAATAATTACAAGCCGGCATTGGGGACGGTTAACAACATCCATAAGCTCTTTCTGATATTTTCAAGTCATCAGCTAGTGAAAAAATGTCAACTCGATTCAGTCTCTCCTATACCTTTTAAGTTGATATTTTTTGAGATGTCACATAATCAACCATTAATGTTTTAGCTCATTATTTGTTTTTAAAAGCTAGCCAAAGAAGATGTCATGATGTCAAAGAAAAGTTGTTTGCTTGCAAAAAACTCCTCCAGTGCAAACGTGAAGAAATAAGAAGACTTTGGTGTGAATCTGTTGAACATAATGAAGTCATAAACATGCTCAAAGAAATGTATGTAATATTTAACTAGTACTACTAAGACTAAAAGTTAAATTATGGTGTGGTAATGCACTTTTAAGTGCCTCTTATTGAACTTTTGTTTTCTTTTTCACAGCAATGAGCTGAGAAAGATACATCGCAAAGTTAATGATGCAATAAAACAAATTGATTTTACCAAAGCAACAGAGCTTGTAGTATCTTCAAGTAAGCATTTTTAATTTTTTTAAAGAATTATTCTTGTATTTTTAAAGCAATTATTTTGTTTCAACTTCACAAGTGGTGAAATAGTCCACCACAATCAAACTTTAGTGTACCTTATGCAAAATATCAAAGAGAGTATACAGGAAGGCTAAATGTGTGTGTGGGTGATTCTCACAAAATGCCATAATTTAATGTCTTGCCTTAGAAATCTAATGCAACACTATAAAATGAAATACTTTTTTTTTTTTTTTAATTTTAATTAATAGCATTATTATTAGCATTTTAAAATAAGTTAAATTTCAAAATATCATTTTCTTGGCTTGTCACAATGTTTGCAATAATTACTAGCTTCAAAAGTCCCTATACATTTTTCTCTGCAAATTTTTTTAAAAATCCTAACTCATAAAAGCACTTCTAAAGTACATGTACAATGAATGATTTACAAAATATTTTCCAAAAATAATTTTTTTCTGTCAATAATTTTTATGTTGCATGAAAATATACTTTCCTGGCCACTTCTTTTTATTCATCTATGAACTACATGGGTGGCACTAGTGTTAAATGTTTCGAGATAAAAATATGATTAGAATGCCATTTTGCTGGCCCGTGTCTTCTAGCAATAACAGACAAGAAGTCTTCAAGAAAAATCTGTCTAAACCAACCAACAGTGATCTATAGAACAGCGTAATGTTCTCGAACGTTCAAGAATATAGGTCCAGAATATAGAACTAGATGTTTTTACCTAAGTTGATCTTCCAGCAAAGGAGTATTTCTTGATCGTTAAAGTATGTTGGTCCTGCACACTGAACAAGATTTTTCACCAGGGTCAAACTTACGAAAAATGTAACACTTCTCAAACATTTTGGAATATAGGTCCTGAATATAGAATTGGATTTTCATTTACCAAATACTTCAAAAATAAATACATACAACAAAATAATTAAATATGATAAAAGTGATCAAAACAATTGGTGTACAAAGGTTTTTGAATTTTGTAGTAGAATACTAAATTGTCCAAGCAGTAAATTTCACTTATTTTTTTTTTCCAAAAAATAAACAAAAAAGGAAATTTGAAATATTCCTTAAGTCCTAAAATATAATTCAATTTTAGAGTTTTGACAGTTTATACAAATAAACAATTCTATTAATGGGTTTTAATCGTTAACAAAATAGCTAATCACTGATTAAATTGGAGTGCCAAACTATGATTTGAATTCTCTCTTTCCAAAAGTTAAATTTTCTTAATTAAATGCTTTTTGTAAACTATCTTTTACTGAATGACAGCTATTTATAATATTAAATTGCCTTGGTGTTGAAATGACACCAGCGAAAGTTCTAGGTATATTTGGTATATTTACCTGTAAAATCTATTCTAATTAACCTAGAACCCCAAAACTTTTTCTGTGTAATCACCATGGAAAATGATTAAAAGTCACAAAAACTTTTCAAACTCAGTGCAAAAATGTGGAGAGGAGAACAAGCTCAACAGGCTCCGGTGTTCAATTGACACCAATGGTGTTAATACTACTAGTTTAAATACTTCTAACTACTTGTTACTACAAGTTTGACTGTTATGGCATTTTTAAGTTCCAAAGTAGATCCATCAAACTAACTCGAATTGGTCATAAGTCAAAATTTTGCCAAAGCAATTGTATTTAGAATTTTGTTGATTTTTAAATATATAATTACTTATAATAAAATATATACATATAATTTTTAAATATATATATATAATTTTTTCAATACATGTGAATGACAAGTGCTTGCATTTTTTATTTATAGCTAGAATTCAGTTTTTTAATCATTCTGAAAAGTGATGTACTTTTCAGAATGGCAGTCTCTCAAATGTCTCTCAGTCATTCAGTCATCCATGGGAATAAGTTCTTATAAAAAGGAACTGAATTTCAAGCTCAATGAAATTATTCTATTTCCCTTATTTTTTCTATATTGTTTCCAATTTGTTATTATCAAATTTTGATGCATTTTCATAAGTCTTTTATATTTATGAGCTGAACTGAACTGTTGAAGAAATTTCTGTAATAAAATTGTCTTTAACGATTCTCAGTTAACATCATCAACTTTCTTTCTAGTTGATTTATTAGAGGGAAAGTTGTCATCTGTTGACGCCTTAAAGGAATTAAAGTTTGAAGTTTTTGGTTTGCGAGAAGTAAGCTTATTGTTTCTCTAATTTTAGTGGTATTAAATGTTTAAATCCTTAAATTGGTTATCGTAATCCTAAGAGTTAATAAATTCATTCTATTTATAAAAATTTTAATTACATTCAAACTTCCATTAGGGAAATATTTAATGAATATAATTGATTTAAGAAAAGGATAGTGTAAGTAATTCCATGCTTTCATTTTCTTCAAGTCCAAAAAAACCTTTTTATTGTTATTTTTAATTTAAAAATGCATTTATTGTTTTTAATAATAATATTGAATGATACATATTAAAAACTTCTAAGAAGAGTAATGGAATGTAATTTAAAAATAGGTAATTCAAATATCTTTTGTCATATATTATTACCTTTGTTGTTTATTGTATGTATCTATTTCATTAAAGTTTATAGTTGTTCTGTTTAAGCCATGGAACTTTTAATGCATCCACCCCTGTTGCCGAGTTAGCCATAGTCTTTAAAAAGGCTGTCAAATCAGGGTTTGTAATGAGTCTGGGAATCATTGGATTTTTGCAAGTGTATATAGGAAACATATGCTAATACGTGTCCACAAAAATATGCAATAAATAATTCTGTTTCAAGTGGTTTCTTATAAATTAAAGTGCAAAATAGTCGGAGATAAGAGTATTGATGTAAAATATGCAAAAATAATTAAATAATATTCAGAAGCAAATCACTGAGGTTTAGCAATCGTCATTTTCTTTAATTCTGCAATGAAAAGAAGGTAGAAAGCTTAGAATAATGTGTATAATTGCTTGAAGCAAAAGTAAAAAATTTGTGCACAAATGCAAGCAGTGTAATGTTTTTTTTTTATTATCCTTGTTTAATGATTTTGCATACCATTTATATGTATTAGTTATCACAGTATTAATCAAACATATATTTTATAAAGCTAAATGTAACTATTTTTTCCTGTGTTTTATATTTTGCATCAATAATCTGATGTTAATTTAGGTGTTTACAATTGTAGTAAAATACAGTAAATTTGTTTTCCTACAGTAAATATCAAGTTTTTAATTAAAATTTTTACAATGATTTAAAATATATTCAACCATATGTGTGTTATGATTTAATTTGTAATGTAAAGCATACGTTTGATACATCCTGAAACACATACTTTTTGAGAAATTTTTTGAGCCTTAGGCTAAGGTGGGAGAAAATGCTCCCGCCTATGTAGTGAGAGTCGGCACTTGTCAGGTCCCATCCTGTGAGAGCTCTTCATTCTGTGGGCATCCTTCCCAAAGGGGTTAATGAAAATAGCAAGGGTGTAAAAGAAAAGTTTTTGTTTATTATGGCTGAAAAAGTCGGAATGGTTTGATGTAATCAAATCCTAAAACTGACATTGGTATTGAAGAACTAGACCCTGAGAAAGAAAGCATTATTATGAACAATGATTTGCTAACTGCAGTAACCAGAAAACATTTGCATCAGTTGTGAAGATACCAACAATGAGTGGTGCAAAATAGGCCTCACAACTGAGGATATTGTGTAGGAATTTTCTACGACAAGTAAAAGATATAAATGGAAGGTGTCAAGGTGTTGTTTACCTAGGAATAGTTGTGTAAAGAGAATATCCATTGGGCCTCCAAATTTTGATTTGTATAAAGATAATTAATTGTTTTTGGTTGGCAAGTATATGACTTCAAATCCTGGAATTTTGAAGACTCTGAGTCATAAATATATATATGGGTCATTCTCACAAAATATGACAAAGTACCGTCACTCTAATACTGTTTTATAAAATCAGAAAAAAATAAAGCAATAATAATAGCATTATTATAAGCATTTTAAAAATGATTTTGCACTGTTGTTGATGTATTATATTTTAAAACTGAAGTTCATTTTCAAAATGTCATTTTCCTTCCTGGCATGTCACCAACCATGTTTGGAATAATTGTTAGTTTCAAAACCCAGTGACATTTTCTCTCCTTAATTTTTTGTAACTTAAACAATAAAAGTACTTTTAAAATATGTGCATAAAGTATGATTTCCGAAATATTTTTTAAAAACACGATTTTATGTCGATAAGTAGTGTTAGTATGTCACTTGAAAATTTCATTTTTCTGGCCAATCTGAACATTTTGATGCTGTCACTTTCCTGGCTTCTATAAATCAATAAGAAACTAAACCATTAAAGTTAGCCATTCAGATTGATCTCTTGCAAAAAATCATGTTTTAAACACAAAGTAAAATAGTCTTAATACCTGACTATTTTACTTTAGGTATTAAGACTATTTTACAAGAAAAGGAAATTATATGGTTACAAAGTGGGCAAATTGTCATTATCCTGTCTGTTATAGTTCTGCTATATGATGATAAATATTTTGTAAGGGGCATCTATAAGAATTAAGGAAAAAAGAACTGCAGTCGGAGTTAACACATTTTTAAACGATTCCGACTCTTTTTCCCCAAAGTCCGCCCAACTCTGACTCCACATCCCTGATTTGTCTGGTGCCCTTTCAAAAAAATGATAAATGCTTAAAGATACTTTATTACCTATTTTTATGACATTCTATCTCTGAATCATATTATTGATTCATCTATGTTTGCTTTATGGTCTAAAAATTGTTGAATTTTCTCTTGCAGAATCTTCATTCCGTTTTGATAAAAGAACTGCATAAGTATCTCTACATGTCTCCTGAACATGTGTTTTTGAATAAAACTTCTGCATCCTGTGATAGAGGTGATAAAACATACGAAGAATTTTTTAGCAAGAATTGCAGGAAACAAAAAAGAGAAGTCAGGCTTCCAGTTATTGGTTGTACTTATGATTTCCAGAAAGATGCCAATTATGAAAGAATCGCTGTCATTTTAAATTGCGTATCCGTTCTAAATACGTTACCGGAGACTGTAGAGGTGAGAATTTGAAATTTATGTATGCCGAATCACTTATGCTTTGTTATTTAATGCTTTGCATTTCCACTGAATGCTATGTAGTCTGAAGAGTTTGCTTTTTCTTTTAGATATTAAAAGAAGGCTTAAAGGCAGAATTGAATGTCATTGTCAGAAATTCCTCAAAGCTTATGTATGACACTTTGCAAAATTCATCATTTCCTACATCTTCTAATCAAGTTTTTTCGAAAAAGCAACCCTTAGCTGAAAATTATGTTGAAGGTGAAACACTTTTAGATTTGTTGGAAGTAATATTAGATCAATTCCGCTATGTTGCTATAAATCACCAAAGTCTTCTCCATAACCTAGAAAAAATTATGGTATGTTCTTTTTTCTAAAATAGAAGGCATTTTCAGCTTTTTTTGTCTCTGTTTTTATAATTATGTAAGGTGAAGTGAAAAAACAACTAGGAATTTTTTAATTGTATATAAAACTTGCAATTTTCAGTTTTCAACTTCAGTTCATCAGTTACTATTACTTTTGTTTCCATAATTAAAATTATTATGTTTAAAAACAATTTGCCTGCAAATTGCAAACAAGATCAGTGTGGCAAACTTATATATATATATATATATATAATAGTTGCAAAAATTAACTTTAAAAAAAATCAGTTTTGTAAACTATTATTAACCCTTTCCCTACAGTTGGGACAACATATATCCTTTAAAAAAAAAAAAGCATGGGGCTAGGGCGGATTTGTCATAGCAATTTTTTCCCCTTTCTCCGAGTCCGAGAAACCAGCAGAGAAACTGGAGGTCAAGGTTCTCATGTGGCGATGGTACCACAGCAGCTCATTTAAAATTAAATTAAAAACAGGATCTGAACTAATGTTAAACTTGTTAAGAGGTGATCAAATCCCCAGCTTTGATGTGTGCCTTAAGGTGAACAACAAAAGCATCATTAATACCTTCAGACTTTTACAGCACTGTAACAAGTGCATCATTTATTATACCAGAAATGAATAGGAACCTTTCAAACAATATTGGGAGTACTCAGGAAAATAACAGCATGCTTTCAATGGGGACAGCACTCGGTGATTTTCTTCCTGTACTGAAGGGCTTTTTCAGTATCTACCTACCTGTTAGTAAAAGGTTAATGGAAGTTTAATAACAATCATAATGACTTTGACATTTTAAATTAGCATTTTAAAAGCAATAGCTAGTTGTTATTGTAATTTTTATTTTAATGCTAGATGTTGTGCGCAGCTTTGCATAGGTTTTAAATGCAACACATCATTTATTGGAGGGCAACAAATAATAAAGAAAATGACCTTGACGTATGTTTTCTTGGGCCATATGAATGTAACTATTTCATATGGACCACAACATTTAAATTAATGAAAATTAACATGAGTTACAAACAAATCAGTTTTCAACTGTGTTGCTAAAGTTGCCTTTTTCATTAGATAGTCTAATTTGCAATTACTTGTGAAAGGGAAAAAGTGCTTTATTCTTAGGTGTACCTGTGGGCACAAAAAATAAAATTTATGTTTAGGCTTGTTAAATGTTTTTACTGCCTTTACTGACTGCTCGAGAAACACACAAGAACTTGGCAGGTCCCATGCGGCTGGTCATCCACAACTTGAGTGTGGTCAACTAAACAATATAATGATGTAGAAAGACTGAAAAAATCTAGACAAGACCAATAGTAGGTAATTCTACAGAGAAAAATAACACCAGGATTAATATTGTCCTAATTTTTACAAAGCAAATTAAATGTTAAATGGGGGGTCAGAATTAAGAAAGCTATCAGCTAATTGCAACCATGTAACAGTTGAAAAAAAAATCTTGACTTGGTAAACATGTTTGTATATAATGTACTCTTAAAGCAGTCAAACTCAGAAGGCTGGTATATAAGCGTCAGTAGAAGTTGCAATAAGCGGGACAAAGATTGCTATAGAACTTAAAATATAGCTTGCACATATAAAGCTATTATAGGACTTAAATGGTTAATTTAGAGTTGTGGTATTCCATATGTTGCATTGCATGGACTCATAATATTGCTGCAAGTACATTTCATGTTCATTATAGCTTGTTTCATTTTTAAATATTTTATTTAAAAAGTAAAGTTTTGCATTTTAATGTTGATTAAAAATATTAATTGCTAATGTTTAGTTTTATTGCTTTGAATATGTTTTTATATTAAACATGCTTATAATTGTTATTATATTGAATTAAAAATTCTTTTGCATTTTACAGATGACAAATAACATGCATAACATTTCTCCTGGGTATGAGTTAGCAGATATTCTTTCGAAAATTCAAGCTAACGTATGTAATTATCAAATTTTTTAGAATTAAAAGAGGTTTAAAAAAATTGAAATGTTACCGTATTTTCTCTGCTATAATCTGGGGATAATTGGTATAAAAAGGGGAGTTTGTATTATGCACTTCTAGTTGATAATTTGCTAAACTTTTTTCAAAGTAAAACTTGTTGTTTAAAACACTACTTTTTAAGGAAATTGTTCATTGGGACCTTGAAATACATGCTTTTGTTCATTAAAAAGAAAGAAAGAAAAGCAGCTTTGATTATGAATAAATGCTACTGAATTGCAGAAAAGCATTTTCTTCAAAATGACTAAAAGCATTCATCTATCTTTCAATGGAACCAAGTAAATGTTTAAATAAATAAAATTTTAAAAAGTTATTTTTTATGTTCATGATTGTTTTTTTTCCTCCTTTAAATTTTATGTTTTGAATATTGTAATATTGTTTTAGGAATTATCATCATCATGAGAGGTAGGCGAAACTAAATGGCGTCATTTTTCAGAAATGTCAACACTAAATTTTCAACACTAAAAGCTCTTTAAATTTCCTCGATTGTGCATAATGCAAAGCTGGCTGAGTCAAAATACCCCCCCCCCCCCTTTAGAGCACAAGTCTTTCCACGTATGAACATTTAAAAATAATTTTTATCCTTGTAAAGGCAAATGATTGAATCTCTATATTGGTGTACAAAAAACAGTAATTTGAACTTTAGGTATCCTGTTTAACGTTTATGTGTTTTAACTGAAGTTATCTCTTATATTTCCTCATTTTGTCTTATTAATAGAGGGGATGACTACATAGATGATTATGTGGGCTCTAAAACAGCATGAGCAATGTATGCCTTTTATTTCAAAGACCTCGTGCAATGATATTTTGCATGTGAAATCTTAAATATTATTATGAATTTAAGAAATGTATCAGTTTTCAAATTTGGAAAATGACAAAAACTACACTAAAAGTGGCTGGGGAATTTTTATTCAAGTAATTAGTATAGTTTAAGATTGAGAATTTGAAATTCCCAAAAATAGCTGCTTTTCTTTTGCCTATAGAAGTTGATCTGCTTCTGTTAGCATTGGAGATATTACTTATACAGTAGAGCGCCAGTTATCTGGACTGGTCGTGATTGAGGTAGATCCGGTTAAAGAAATGCTAGATAATTGGATTAACAACTTTAAAGCACAAATAGGGCTAGGTTTTTTAGGCAGCTTCCCTTCACACATTTTCAAGGCTTAGGACTGGAATTTTTAATAGTGTATATTTTTTCACATTACAAATGGCTCAATTAGAAGGTTTTTTTCACTTTTTTTTTTCATTTTAATCATTTTTTATAATATTTACACACTGATACAGAAGTAGCACTATGCATAAAAATGATTCATATACTGTACTGACTGTATAAAAAATTCATTGTGATGTAAAGTAATTATTGATAGTCTTCTGCTACATAGAGGATATTCTCTTTCCATCATTTTCCTCTCAGTGCTGTCTTCTTGTTTATAAAAAATTGATACAAAGCTTAAAATTTTTTTTAATATCCGACACAGTTGTTGTGCCGATGCCATATTCAAAGGCTATGTCATTTCCATTTTCATTCTTTTAACAATTTCTGTTTTTTGGTCTAAAGGTAACACTACTCTTTTGCACTTTTCAGACAGGTTTAAAAAACACCTTCTACACTTACAGATTGCAATTAGAAAAATGTGGGTTCCTTTAGCTTTGTGTGACACGTATGCAGACAATATGAAACTATGTGATCATTTTGCGAGGTGCACAGTATACCTTTCAGTCAAGTGAGTTTTTCAACAACAGCGTTTTCTGAAATTAAGTTAAGCAGAGATAATTTATCTCACCCATTGACCGTAAATGCAGTACTTCAACTATTTTTCTTCTGTTAGTTTCAATTCTTTATTTCCACTCCAATTCCTCTTAAAAAGAATCCTAATCTTTTGATTCAGTTCTTTCTACTGCCCATGCTAATTGTAGCTGAATCAAACATACCTGAGTAGAGGGAGGGGGTAATCCTGCTTCTTTGGAATACCAAAAGGCAAAGGAAGCAGGTAAACAGGTTTGCAACCTCCTTTAGAGAATCTGAAAGTCAGGGTTTTTGTGTATTTTTTTTGTTTTTTGTTTTTGCAGAGCGCAAGGAAAAAAAACGCATGGTCCCTTACCAATCTGGTTGATTGGATATCCAGTTAGAGGCGTTCAGATAAGCTGCGCTGTACTGTAGTTGCAACACCTTTATTTATAGTTAAGTCGCTTTCAATATTCTTTGAAGAACAATTCTGAAAATATTTTTACATAGCTTTGCAGCACTGATAAATGATGTAATCTTGGTAGTTCTTATATATCAAAGTAATTTACACATGTAAAAAAATGTTTTATTGTATTTTTTAGGTGGAAATGTTTGTCTCTGACTATTTAGACCTACATAACACATCAGGCCCAACTGAAAGAGCAACATCTGGAGCATTTGTTAAATTGCCTACTGTCTCAGATATATCATCATTTTTCCTGAGAAAGAACATTATGAGGCATAAAAAAGTAATTATATATATATATATATATATATATATATATATATAATACACATAATATATATAGTGATTTCTGTTATAATATTCATGAGGAATGTTTATGATGCTATTGCCAAGTGGCATTATATGCAGCCATCAATGTTGGTGCATGAGTGAATACAGATACTATACTTTCTTGATGTTATAATAAAGAAGTCACTATAAATGATGTGACTATAACCAAGTTCAACTTTAATGTATGCTACATACACAATGAGTTTTCAATTATGTGGACTAATTAATGTTCTGGACTACATGAAAGCTCAAAAGCATATATAATTGAATATTAAGCCTATAAACCACAAATAAATTGAAAACGCAAAAAAGAAAAAAATCCTTTTTAAGCAAAAAAGTTTACCTTTTGTGTGACAAATGAAGTAAGTAATAAAAACATGATGAAGTCTTGTCTCTTATGAATTCTATGGATCCTTACATTTATTTCCTTCCCTTCCTCAATGTTCATGATTTTGTAATGGATTTTATTAGGATTTGAAACTGCAGTGTTCCATAAACCTTTCGCTGTTTCTTTACCTTCTCATAGGTTGCCTTGCCACCCTTCTAATCAAAAATATTCTGCTTTTAGCGCATTTGTTTGTCGTGCTTTGAATATTTGTTCTTCTGCTGTCCTTCTTAAATCTGAGCTCAACTATCTTAGAGCTGTGGCTATTGATAGAGCTTATCCTGCCACTTTAATCAATTCCATTTATAACAAATTGACAAAAAGATATCTGACTAATAGTATCAAAAGAACTTTTTCTACTAAGAACTTGTTTGTTTTGCCATTTTTTCCTTCTGTTAGTTGTCAACTGGCTAAAACTTTGAAACGTTTTCATTTTGAGGTAGTATTTTCTCCAGTTAACAAACTCTTTCTCCTCTCTTAAAGATCCTTTTCATCCACATAACAGTTTTGACATTTATACAACTAATTGTAATTTCAGTCTCTCATACTTTGGCTATACTAAACAGGCTTTAAAATTTCGCTTGAAGGTGTGCAAAAGCTACTTACAGAAGCAACAGTTGAGAAAATCAAGCATTGCTCAATATTCTTGGAATTTCAACCACATTTCTAACTATTTGTCTAGTAACATTCAAAAAGTGTCATCATCTAATCTCGATTTTTTAAGGCTTTTCATATTCTAATAGCTCCAATTTAGTTAATGATATCACAGCAATTCCTTACTTTTCGCAGGCTTGGTTTTCTTTTATTTCTTAGTTTTCTGTTTTCATATTTGCTTATGAGCTTCATGGGTAATCATTTAATTTTCTGTCTTTGGCGGGATTCTCCTCTTTTTGTGGGAGTGTTCCGGAATCTTCTCTTTTGGTGGGAAACTTCACTTTTGGCTGGATTCTTGCAGGGTCTTTGTTTCTCTAGCTCCTTTCTTGCTTGCATTGAAAAATCAATTCCTTGTAATTCCGAAACATGTCTGCTCTTTGTAATTTAATTTTGTGCTTAAATTTGTTGCTTTCTTACTTACTTCAAATCCTTTTTTCTTGTGATTTGTATATCATTAAAAGTAGAGGCCCAGTGGCTTAGTGGTAGCCTTCTGTGCTACCATGCCACAGGTCCGGGTTCGAAGTCTGGGATGGGCAGGGTCGACTCAGCCTTTTTATCCCTTCAGTAGGGTTGATAAAATGAGGACCGAGCATGCTTGGGAACTAAACACTATGGGTTTTGCTTCAGGTCAACCACTTGACTGGAACATTTGCTTCTGCACCCCAGGGCCATCGGTCTCGAAAACTGGGATAGACACAGTAGGCCATGGCCCTCAATGGGCTGTTGTGCCACTGAGTTTAGTTTTTCAGTCATTAAAAGTACCATTTGTCATGTCTTTATCTTGCAATGCATGGATGCACTATTAAGTTTTAATGTTTGCTGAATTTGAATATTTTTTAAATACAATAAAGATCTACAATAGCCAGATTATCATGAACACGTATCCACCCTCATTGAGGCGTAATTATTAATTTCTAACCTGTTTGAGGTCATATACATTTTCGATTAGAGAAGCCTTAAAATCATGTAGGGAATTATAATATATGTTGTTTGAGTCAAAAAATATACTTCGGTGAAAGTTATGAAATCAAAATTTTTATATATCCTTCTGGTGCTAAAACATTTCTTATCTTGAGTAAAAAATTTGGTATCCTAACATAGACTATGAACAAGTTTCACTGTGCTGTGTCATGTCCAAAATTGACTCGTGTAATATTGATTGAAAATGAATAGGGGTTAGCAGGTTTATTATTTACCTCTCATTACAAGCAAATTACATACAAAACAATAAACAATTTGCATATACCCCTTCAGAGCTCTCTTGGACACAAAAACAAATCTTCTGAGATAATGCTTTTCATAGCTTCATAACTCAGTCTATTCAAATTCCCCCACCCACCTTGTTCATAGTTAGAAATTAGAAATATATGTACCATAAAATACCAAACAAGTGCCCAACCCTCCCAACTCTGTTTTACATTAATTTTCTTTAGGTGCAAGTACTGAATATCCACACCTTTCCTTTCAACTTTAGTTGTTACTGGGAATTTCAAAGAAAGAATAGACAGGGGAAAATCCAAGATGTGTATAATGTTCTGCCTTTTTGTTTTCTTTGAATTCTTTTTTGAGAGAGATGCAGGAGATTGAAAACTATTGGAATAAAGATAAGTTGAGAGTGTTGGAATTAAAAGCTACTAGGAAAATATTCTGGTTACATGAATACAATGCAGATAAGCTCTTCCTTTACAATTGCCATCTGTTAATCAAGAAGAAGCATTAAATTGCCACTTTATTTTTCAATTAACCTTTCGTTTAACCTTTTCACTATGGGGCTGGGACAACAGTAGTCCCATAGAAAATTCACTTTTTGCTCTAGTATTATTAGTATAAATATGGTTTCTGACAAGATTTTCTCCATAGTATGATACCTATACTAGTATAAGTTTTGTTTTGCAGCTAAAGTATACCGTTTAACTAATATATAATAGCAGAAAGATGTGAAAAAGGTGCATTAAATTCTTTGTCGGTCTCCCGTAGTCAAAAGGTTAAATGCCCCCTGTAAGTGCCTAAGTATTTTTGTGAAGCATTTTAATTGCATGTCATATTTGTGAACTTAATTAATTGTATGAAATTTAAATAGTTTTTATTTGTTCAATTAATTTAGGTTATTAAATTCTTAGCCTGAAATTTTCTGTCAAAGTAATAAATTTATTTTTAGCCTGAATACCTTTTTTTATGCTCTTGTAGAATTATTTAGATGTATGAATTTTTGTTTTTATAAATGTCATTTATGTTACCACATTTAGTAACAGACATGACAAGCAAAATTTAAAAGATATCTAAAGTATGTTTTAAGTTGAAAATATTTCATTACGTAAACAGAAAAACCCAACATATTAAATGTCACTTTGAATTATTTTGTGGTAAACTTAAGAGCATAAATTGTATTGTAAATTATCCAGAAATACACATGAAAATTTTCATGTCACCAGAAAAAATCAATTTAAAATATACATGTATGAAAAAACCCAGAAACGGTGTCTGTTTTATAATGTAAAAAAAAAAAAGATGCCAATTTTCTGAATTTTAATTTTTGCTATTCTGAATTTCCACGTATCTGTGAATTTTGAAAATGACCCATACATATTTTAGTATAGTGCAAAAGAAACAACATTTTTACTTTGGAGTCACTATAGCTTGGAATAGAATCGATTGGTGAATAGTTAAATGACAAATTTTTTTTTTAAAATCCTGTAATCTCATCTGATCCCGCACCGAGTCTAAATATTCCAAAAAATGAGTAACTTAACCCGTTTGATTGAACTTTTTAAAAAGTGTTTCTCCCATATTTTTTAATGCTTTCCAACAGAAAAGTTACTGTTCGTACTACTACATTTGAAAAGTAATTTATTTCTCAATTTAAAGATTTTCTTTTGATTCCTTAAATACTTATAAAAATGCAATACTTTAAAAAAAAAGTAATATTTCCTAACTATTTGTAACTTTCAAAAGCTGATTTGCAACAGTTTTTAACAATCTATAATGAATGATAATATTTCTGTACAAACTTCTATTTTAAAAAACAGCATTGATAGTTCAATATTAGTTTGCATAACTGATTTGAATTCACACTGCCTTTTGAGATATTCCCACTCTAATACATTATTTATTTTTTAGGATGTTTATATCTAGGTGATGGTAGTGAATGAATAAATATTCTTTGCATGATGTTCAAAAAGATTTTACTAGTATTGGTATGCTCTATTCAGTGTGTTTGAAAATGGATGTATCATTCATTCACACAGTAAGCCCAAGGTCATTTTGTGGACCAATTGGAGATAATTCAGAAGTTGTGAAAAACTGACAATAATAGATTTTCAATTGATAGACTGTGCAACTCCAGAATTGGCAGAAAGTGCTTAAGCAAAGACCAGAAATATCTTTAAATATATGTCAAGCCTTCAAAGTGGCGTATGTTCAACTGATTTGTCAAGTGAAAATTCATCAGGTGCATTAAAATATATTATCTTCATTTTGAAATGTTACATGCCAGTCTGGTTTGAAATAAAGAACAGCCAAATTTCACGGATGGTCCTATTCATCTGTACAGAGCAATTGAAACGTCTGGATATATCTCTAACAACCTGAAACAAGTTCTTGATCCTTTCCTTGAATGAAACTCTTTCTTGTCCCATTTTGAAAATCTATTACTAACAATGGTTTCTGATGAAAGGAGGAGCACCAGAGAACTAGGACTTAAAAGAAAAGTTTTAAAATACAGGCCGTCTGTTTAGAAAGGTAAAAACATTGGAAATTTTGGCACTCCATCCCTAAATTTCGAAGCCTCAGATTACACAGAAATTATTGATTGGAGCACCACAATTTATCTTCTCCTCCTCTTCTTCTAAAAGTTAGTAATCAAGGACATCAAATAATTTCAGGAGCTACACCAGACTCGATTAAAAGAAAAATTTCCCTGCCATACACAAGCTGTCGAGAAATGCATAAAATTAGTGAAAGAGGTTTCGCTTAAAGTATGCAGATTTAAGTCGAGAGATTACTACATAAGAGCAACACTGAAATCCAGACCAACATATTATGCCCGATTTTTCAAAGAAATCGGAATATAACATTAGTTCAACGCATAACCCTTGAATCAATAAGATGTGTTTTAATTTGTAGACAATATGCTAAACATATTTTATAATCTTAAAAAGATTTTATTTATACACCTGTAGAGCATTTAAACTCCATAGAGGAAAGAAATGAATTAACAAATGATGACTAGAAATGGGGTTAGGACTTCCCCTATTCCGGGCCACTGGAAGTAAAAAGCTGAAACCAACTCTGAATAATAGAATCCCAATTCATGCATTGAATAGATTTTTATTCCATCAAGACTGGACGCGATGTTACAGCACTCTTTCACAAAAGCACAGAAAAACATAAAGAACCCACAAAAACACAACAAATTGCCTTCTACATAATTAAGACTAATAAAAATTTTAATTAAAAAAAAAGTTTCCGTTACGACAGAGCCATGTGGGTTAAACCCACGGCGCCATGAATGAAATCAAATGATGAGTTCTGATGAGTTCCATCAATTACCCAATACACCTGTTATGGACTTTATCTGAAAGAAAGGACTTGTATGTAAAGAATAAGTGTTTTGAATCGTTGTAAGATATCTTTACAATAGAGAGTAAATTTTTTTTGTACGTAGTATAGTGAATTTTGCAAAGTTTTGGTTTGATAGCAATGAAAAGAAAAAATAGAAGAGCAAAATTTTTGAAAAATCACTAAGACTCGTTGAAAATTTTAAATTTGGCAAACATTTAGGCTTGTTGCCGGTTCGTAAGATATTATCCGATTACAATAATTTTTTTTCTGCTATTTAACCATTCACCACTCGCAACTTTTCCATGCTATAGCGACTCGAAAATAATTTTTTTTTTGCACCACTCTAATATATATATCCTTCCAGTAGGGAGGGGAGCATTCAACCTTATATAAACTAATGTTTTAATTATTGCAATTTAGATATTGACTTAAACACTTTTTCAGCATGCTCTCTTTAAGTTTGATGGCTCATCTCATGCAATTAACATGAAATCATATTTGCAAGAGCAGAAGGATTCCTTGAAAGGAAAGGTACAAGTTTTGTTCACTGTGCTTTTAATTATTATATATATTTGAAAAACGCTACAAAATGATCTGGTGTATCTTGTGTCAAATCTTTTTATAAATTAAGCGTTAATAGTAAAAGTGTTATAAAATGCACCAATCAGTCACTGAAATTATGCAACAAATATGCTTCTGATTCTGAACTTTAAAAATTATTATTTTAATATAGTTTCTAATTATTTGTTGTGTAAAGTCCTTCTTCCTCTCATTTTCTTTTTTCTTCTTTCTTTATTTATTTTTTTGAAGCAAGCTTTCTAAAAACATGTTTCAAATGTGCTTCGAGGGTACATTCTTCAAGTATTTTATAAAAAAGAAAAAAGTTCTTGGAAAAATGAAAGCTGCATTGGCATATAGTAAGGTAAAGTGAAATAATTGTGTCCCTTCTACATTATGGTAAATGCTATCATAAAGAAATTTCTGCTTTATATTGGATATGCGGCTCTCGCGGCTGCGCCAAAATGATTTTTCTGCTACATGCTGCTACAAAATGCGTTTTTTTGGAAAATTTACGCCAAATCGCGATTTTTGGAAAGAAAATCGAAACAATTTTAGATATTTTTTCTCACCTTAAAATCTACATCATTTGTTACATTTCTAATTTTTTACATTTGAAGTAGTTTATTAATGAATATTATCTCTACCCTCTCTTAAGAACATCAAATACACTGTTAAAAATTTTCTTAAGAAAATAGTAAAATAACCATTTATTTGATTGTTATTTTACCATATTTAAGTACAGCAGTTGAATAACCAATAAAAAAGATGGTGCTTAAACTGCTGATTTTGAAAAAATTATTTTATTCTCTGTTTATCCTAAAGAACGTTTAACGAACCGTAATTTTCAAGTGCTCAATAAGAATCGGGCGTCCATCTTGGTTGCGAAACGTTACCGGTTGTAGGTTGTTGTTAAAATAGGAATAAAGATTTATTAGTTCAAATCTGCATGTGTATATAAAAAAAAAAGAAAAAAACCCACTGGCTTAAGCAGTGGTTACTAAACAGAAACACATACACACGTAAATCAAAAATTTGAGACATCGGATTCCCAAACTGTTTGCGAATGAGCGAACCCATAATTTGAGCTGCTGAAGCTTGTTTGTATTTTAATTTTTGCAGCAAATAAAATGATTTTCGTCAATATACAGTAAATTTAGACCAAAAATAAATTTAGATCCAATCAAAAACTGAAATCTCAATTTTAAGGCTGTTTGCCTGTTGGAAAAGAAGATGTATTGATAAATAAACGTCTGCTTTACGTAATGACGGTGGCCGAGTGGATAGAGAGGAAGACTTGTACACCACGCATTCGGGGTTCGAGTCCTGCAAGCTTCCTTTACGGATTCTACGCCTCGAAATGGTTCAAAATCGGTGAAAATTTTGTTTTGAAACCATTTTTAAATGGTTATAAAACCGTAAACTTTTGTATTTACGACTTTTTAACCAAGTTGATTGGAAAAGATTTAGGTCCCGTAAAGATAGAAAAATGTTCCAAACCGTAAATTTAACGATGAATTAGATGGGCAGACTGCTGCCGGTTATTTAACCGTAATTTCATGATGAAACAGTGTATGGATGAGAAAACTGAGCAGAATGAGCGATGTATCCCACGCTTGTAGAAGAAACAGTGAGACAATTTCTTATATTTTGTAGTATTATAGAGAGAAAAATCATTCATCTTATCACTATTTATGTTAAACATTTTATTTAGTAAGTTTTTCTTGAAATAGATAAAAAAAGTTTACAATTTCATGGAATGTGGAAAAAAAACTTAGCGTTTTTCCACAGTGCACTTTGTGTTTTCTAATGTTTAGGAAGAACTAATCAATCTGAAAAATCAATAACAGAACAAATGTTAAAGAGATTACTGCTCCATTATAACAAATTCCTTAAGCCTACTTTCCACGTGCAAACAAAGGAGTGCATACGTTCTGCAATCTTTTTGCATCCGCTACAAAAACCGGATTTTTTTCATTTCAACCATTTATAATGTTTCTCCTCAAAGTAAATAAACAAAATGTATTTTTATTTTAAATAGAAACATTCTTTGAAAATATGTACTTGTTCCTGAACGTGTTTAAGGTAGGCTTTGAAACGCTGTAAAATTAAGCATTGAATTCCAGCTTTTTTTTCTTTTCTCATTACTCTTTAAGCTCTGTAACCTATATCATATAACCACAAGCAATTAAAAAACAGAAAACATAAATATAAAGAACAAAATAAGTAAAAAAAAAAATAGAAAAATCATTGAAAAAGCATGAATATCTTAATGAATTGATGATCTTTAGCAAACATGTTAAGCAATATTATTAGAAGAAATGGAAATTTTGGTGTGTGGATGAACCTCATATAAAAGTGCTCTTGCTTAATTTCAACTTTTTAATTAGCTTTTAAATTTGTGAAATTATCATGGTTTTCCGTTTTCATTTAATTCAATATAATTTCTTTCAGCATCCAATTGCTGTAACCCTAGGGCTCTTAAAAATTAATTGTAACTATTGCACAATTTTTAAAAGATGTAAAAATTAATTGATGGAAAAAAATAAATCATTAAGCATTAAAGTATCAACATATAATTAAAAAATACATTTTGCTTTTCAATTATAGAGCTGAAAAATATAATTTGGTTCTTGAATTTTCTTGCTGAAAAATTATGAGACCCAGCAATTTCTTGTGGTGCCATTAATTACTTCCAAAGCATCTAAGGGAGTATTTAGGATTGAAATTTAAAGGAATATTTCTTACTCAGAAAAATAATAAATATTACTGGAAGTAGAAAATCAGATAGATTTCAAACATTTTTTGATAAAATATGAAATTATATTTAATTTATTCAAAATTTTACTGTTACTATAATTACAATGGTTAAACCTAAATAAGTACCATTTAAAAAACAAATTTAAATTGATAAATAGTTTAAAATAGTTGAACCTTTCATGTTAGTTTGCTTTTGCTTATTTTCTGGGAAGAATAGTGCTTTAGCTATTAAACAAAATGGAAGGAATGCAATAATTTTTAAAAAGAAGAAAATTTTACACTTTCTTCCCAGCTATTCTTAACTATTAGAAGAAGAAAAAAACAAGAAAACTCTTTTTATATAATCCGTGTCTTGAGAAATGTATTGAAAAACACCTTTATAAGGGTTATTGGTTTAATTGGTTGTAATTTTTGAATAGGTTATGAATAATTTCTTCAAAAATATAAAAATAATAACATTGCTTTAAAACAGCCATTTAATATTTAGTAAAAAAATTAAAAAATCCTCCAAAAATGGTACAGAGTTGATATTAACAGCTCCTAGACTGATAAAAAAGTAGATTTTGTCTGTTCCAAACTGATACAACAGCCCATTTATCTGCTCCAAAATCTGATGCAAACTGAGGCTGGTGGGAGCACTGGATATGTTTGGTAATTCCAATTACTAAACATACGCAAGGACTGTGCCAGCGGATTGGTAGCTGGCAAACATAACACCGTTCTTCAAGAAAGGGTTTAAAGCTAAGGCAAGAAATCATAGGCCTGTGAACCTTACTTCAGTCATTTGTAAAAATTTTTAAACTCCGATCAAAATCAAGATAGTGAATTTCCCGAAGACAAATTAAGTGTTGACAGGTTTTCAGTATGGTTTTAAGAAGGTATGTCCTGTACAACTAATTTGCTGCATTTCTATGACAAAGTTACCATGGCATTAGGTAATAAAAAGTGTGTAGATTGTGTGTTGTTTACACTGACTTTCAAGTGTTCGATAAAGTACCGCATGAAGCTCTTCTTAGCAAACTTGCTTATATTGGTATTCGTGGAAAAACTTTAATTTGGGTTAAAAGTTGGCGGACTGGGAAGAAACAAAGAGTAGCAATTATTCTCAGTGGATTGATGTTTTGAGTGGTGTTCCACAAGGTTAAGTTTTAAGGCTGTTATTTATTATTTTTATTAATGGTATTACTCGGATTATTTCTGGGAACATCAATATTTTTGCTGATGTCATGGGAATTGTTGACATGGATGAACAAGTCAATCAGCTTTAAGAGGATTCAAATAAAAATTTTTAGGTGGAAAATAAAGTGGGGTATGTCTTTTAGTATTGGGAAATGTCATGTGCTTCCCTTTGGTCATGGGAATAAACATGCCAGCTTTTGTTTACAAGGTTCCATCATTATTTGTGTTCCATTTGTGTTTGTACAATTGCTATTGATAATTCTTATTGCTAGAGACCAGCACTAGCTTATCTAAAAACACTTTATGCCAAGCTCCTAACTTCTCTTAGCTTTGTTTCAAATGTGTAGTAGTAGTAGAAGTATTTCTCTATATGAAGTGCTCTGGTTTGAGTACTGAAAATATCTTTTCTTGAATAATTGCATCCTAAAAATAATGTGCAAAATCTAAAATATTAATAACAATTTCTTTGTGTAGAAAGACATCGAGTCTGTTGATGCTAATGAAGTGCTTGTATGTGAGCCAACAGCAAAAAATATAATTGGTAATGTTTGTCATTTAGTTTGAGTGATATATAATAGTTTTTTTTTTCACAAATTTTACTTGTTGCATGCATTTTTGTCTTAAACCTTTTTTTTTTGCAGTTATTTTTAAGTCCCTAAAGGAGTTTGTCTCTGAAGTCGAGTTTGCTCTTAGTTTTGAATCTGGGTTAGTAAACATATCTTTAAAGATTCAATTAAATAACATATTAAAAAGAAGAAAAACTAATAAATAAACACTGCTCGACATTGAAAATGCAACAGCAAGAAGGAGTTGTCAGAAAGTGATGAAGTTTGGAAAAAAGACGGATACAGCAAGGAACAATAAGTGATCTTTATTTCAAAATGATAGTCAGAATACAGAGGGAGAATGGCATCGGCTCAGTAGGATGTAGAACCACCGCGGACAGCGATGCACGAAGAAACACGTCTACGCATAGAATCAATAAGAGTGCAGATGGTGTCCTGAGGGATGGCTCTCCATTCCCTTTTAACCATTTGCCACAGTTCGTCTTCTGAACGAGGCAGGGGCAGAGTCTGCAAACAGCGTCCAATCACATCCCACACATGTTCGATTGGTGACAGGTCAGGAGAGTATGGTGGCCAGTGAAGCATATGGGTATACCTTGGAGAGCATGTTGGCAGATGCGAGCACTGTTTGGTCTGGCTGAAAAATTGCATTAGGCAGCCCCTGAAGGTAGGGGAGTGCTACCGGATGCAGTACATTATCCAAGTATCGTTTGGCTGTCATAGTGCCCTGAATACGAACTAGAGGTGATATGGAATTGTATGCAATAGCACTCGAAACTATTATGCCACGTTGTTGTGCAGTGGGGCATTCCACAGTTACTGCCGGATTAGCTCTGTCTCCACGTCGAGGCCACACACGTATGCGGCGACTGTCACTGGATAAACAGAAGCATGACTCATCTAAGAACACGATGTTTCGCCATTCTGTTATCCATGTCGCTCTAGTCTGGCACCATTCCAAACGTTGGTGTCTATGCTGTGGGGTCAATGGCAGTCTTAGCGAACGCCGTGAAGGCAAGCCACTTGCAACCAATCAACGGGAAATGGTTCTGGTCGACATGGGAACATCCAGGATATCTTGCACATGCTGCAGAATTGAGGTACAAGTGACTTGCAGGTCCGCCACAGCTTGTCGGTGGATGCTTTGATCCACACGTGCTGACGTCACTCTGGCTGCGACAGCTCTTCTCAATCTTTCCACATTTTCTTGTTCCAACCATATTCGCCACCGCCGATGCACCGTGCTCGCATCCATGTGGATATCAGCTGCAATTTGACGTAAGGACCAACCCTCCCCCCCCTTCTCAGTCGGATCACCATACCCCTTGTAAAATCGTCTATCTGCTGGAAGTGCCATGGTTGACAGCGGCCTGGCATTCTCTCCTCTTACACGTATCCTCCGAGACAAAAACAAAATTTCTTCGATAATTCGTCTGGCAGAAATGACACGAATATTGCCCATTCTGCAAGTTCCTTCCCTTATATCTTACTTCACATGTGTCGTAGAGCTGCGCATTTCGCATCATTCGCATAACTCAGTGACGTGCATCTACTCTAAAATTTGCATAAATTTATGACCACTCCTTCTTGGTGTTGCATTTTCAATGTCGAGCAGTGTATATATATTAAAATATACAAAGATGGATTGAAAAAAGTTAAAACGGAAAAATAAGCACTTATCACGTAAACATGCGCAAAGCAGCAATAATTTAAGTAAAGCAATAATTTAAGTAAAGCAATATAGAACAAAGGTTTACAAATCAAAACTTTTTAATTTGTAAACCTATCAAAAATATTTTTCTGCATTTCTGCTATATATATATATTTATATGTATGTATACATATATGTTTTATGTAAATTATCAGGGTATATGCATTCAACCATCTTTCATAGTTCTTCCTCCATTTCAAGCCAACTAATGACAGCCAATCACATCTCAGATATGCTCAGATGAGCAATGCTTGCATGTTGATGTAGACCATGTGTGTTTTATTGTTTTGCTGGAAAGTACTATTTTGCAGCTGCTAACTGCTCAGGGCTGATCTGCTATCATGTCTGAAAGCATCCGAATCCACACACAGTGTGGGACCCAACAATGTTGTTGTATTGGCTCCATCTCACTCGTGTCCAGTCTCTGAAAGATAGATTATTACCAGAGAAACAAAGCAATGACTCTTTGCTGGGCGTTTGCTATTTTGTTGTCCCTGTGACACATTTGCAATTTTTCAGATTAGTACTTTTGTTTCAATGGCAGTCTTTTGTTATGTGCAAGTCACTTTCAAACAATCTTTATTAAACTTTGTCTAGATAAAGGAGAATCAAATGCTCCTAGCACTTCCATAAGAATGTCAGGGCTGCCACTTCTTTTCAGATGCATTGATCAATGCATTTTGTTGCCTGCCTAGATGATAAGTAAGCTCTAAATAAGTCATTCTCTCTGTAAAATCAGGAATTCGGATATGAATGTGTATCCTTTATATGCCTATCCTACCCCACATACACATTGACTTCATCAAAGAATTTTCTCAGTGCTTAGTATGTATTTGATTAATACCACATTATCCAATTTCAAGCTGAAATAATATTTTTTGTCTGATTTTAGATAATTTCACTGTCCAACTTTTTAATCTATCTGTGGCAATGTCTTTTAATATCTTGTAACTTAAATGTGCATTCGAAAAAAATTCAGTTAATAAAAAAAATGCTTATATTTGGCAAATATATTTTGCTTCCCATAGCCTACACTTCTACCTAAAAGTGCTCATAACTTCTATATCATTTGACATTTTCTGCTAGAATTGCACACTTCCATTTTTTGTTGGAAGCAAATTTTTACTTATGAATAATGTGTATCATGAACACCATTCTGCTGCAAGGAAAACTCGTCTTAAAGAGTTAATTTTCGAGCATCCTTATGAAATTTGTTTTGCTCCCCTTTAATAATTACATTGTTGGTACTATCAATTGATATTTCTAATATTTCTTCTTATTTATGTTAAGATAATATGTTTGTAACTGTATTGCAAGTCTATTAAATGATTATCAGCCTAAAAAGTTGCTTCAAGAAAAAATGGAGACATACTTTTCTTTTTTAGGAGGGCATTATTCTAACATCACATCATTCCCGCATTAGTAGTAATAAAAAAAATTAACTATTATTACTACTTTTACATTAATGAAATGATTGATATTAATTGTTTATCATATTTAAATAATAATTATAAATATTAACTATAAATGAAATAATTATAAGTTCCCCTTTCACAGCCATTTCATATTATGTTTGAAAAACAGTGGCCTCAAAAGGCCTTCTTTGGAAGGGGGATATTTAATGTTAAACTTTTTTCCTGCTATTTTTTTTTCAGAACCCATTGTCCTTTGCATACATTTCTCATGGATTGTGTTAAGCTGTTCTTGGATGAAATTAATATTGAAATGAACAGATTAATGGAAAAAGTTGCTCACAGTAAGTGTTTTATCTTTTATATATTATACAATGTGTTTCTAAATGAATATCAGGGTTTGAATGCTTTGTAGTATTTATAGCTTAAAACTTAAAATTATAATTAATACAGGAAATGAGAGAGCAACTCAAACAGTAATACGTACAAGCTTACAAGTGTTTAATGTGAGCCCCTTTCAGCACAGATCAAGTCGATAGCCTAGTTCTTTGCAAAGGTTGTTTAGTGTTTCGAATGTTGCAACAGCTGCCTCAATCCTGTTTCTTAGGTCGGGTAGGTCAACTGGTAGTGGAGGCACATACATATGATCCTTTATGAATCCTTCCCCAGTTAGAAATATCATGGCATAAGATCGGGTGAGTGTGGAGACCATGCAAAACAAGCTCCGTCATTGGGCCCTTTGCAGCCAATCCAGCATTCAGGTACAGTGATGTTCAACCAAGCAGTATTTTCAGTTTCAAACATATACCATCTACGGATATTATTATTACTTGAGGATTCACATCTGAACTTAATCTTAAATATGCTTTTCACAGTAACTGCAGACTCGGTTTTTGCAAACTGCAAAACATTACAGATTTTATGTTCACTAGTTGCCATTTTTGCTACTAGCACTTTCTAGTGCATGTGCAGAGGCACTAGCGCACAGGCTTTCTAGCTCATGCGCTACCAACAAACGACTCTTTTAGTTGCTCTTTCATTTCATGCATTAGATATGATGTTAAGTTTTACTTTATAAATACTACAAAGCGTTAAAACCCCGATATTCATTTTGAAACACCCTGTATATATATAGGATTTTAAAATTTTAAAGCAACTTTTAAAAGGGAGAAAAAATACTAATCACTTAAAGATACGCTAAAGTAAGTAAAAAAGTAGCAAACATTTAAGCAAAGAAAACATTATAAGTGTATAAAAACATGTATGGAAATGAAAATGTAAAAAATAACAAACAATTAAAATGAGACATTACTCATCTCTGCTGGTTCGTATCAAAAAATGAGCAAACCAGTACTGATGAGTCCTGTCCTATTTAATTGTTTGTTACTTGTTACATTTTTATTTCCATACAGGGTTTTATACACTTTATATGTATATATAAAGTTTTTGCAGTTGTATATAAAATGCATGCTGGCTCTATATGTGTGTAAAACCTTTTTCAAATTCACTTCCATTTTAGGCTTAGAAGCTTGGAAAACAGTATCTGATATTGATGAGTTAAAGAAAGCTGATATAAAGACAGAAATTTTACTGAGCACGTATACTTTAAATGCTAGTTTGAAAGAAATGGAAGAACTAATTTTTGCTCTTCCAGACTATTCCAATCATTTTATTCAACTTGTTTGCAATATGTTGATGGAGTATAAAGATTTGTGTAATTCTGCATATAAAGGTAAGATATATTGTGTATCAAAATTTATTAAAAAAAAATTCTAATGGGTTCTTTTAAAAAATTGTACTAGCTTCTTCTAAAAGCACTTGTTTTAATAAATAAATGCAGTCTATGAATAAGAATTATAACACAGCACAATGCTGTTTTAAAATTTGGGTAGTTAAAGTTATTGCATAAGGGATGGTGACTTAACTATCTTCTTTGCCTTCAGGAAGTTACAAATGCTTTTAGAAACATTTTTATTTTTTGTTAAATTTCACTCAAATTCCTATGTTAGTTTCATTTTTTTTAAAGTTTAAAATATTTGTAAATAAGAAAATTTCAATTTGTTTTAAAGTTTGTAATTTGTATTGTTGATATTTTGTATATAATCTTTCATATGTGAAAGATTTGATAATACATTTGTTTATTAAGATATTTTTTCTAAAAAGGACTTTTCATTTATCCTGATTTTTCGGATGAACAGCAACGTGTTTTTAGCCTCTCCTGGGCTCGTGACAAGGATATTAGTCGATTACTAAGGTAATTTTAATTATTCTTCTATTTACAGTTTCATTTATTCAAAAAAATTTTAATATATTTTTATTGAAGTGTATATTATATTTACACAAAAGCCAGAACACTTAACTTTGCTTTGAAAAGATATTCTTCTTTACTTTCTTTCTTTTGTAATAATGTCTCAGTTACTTAGAGAATCTGCCATTTTTGGTCGTGTTCCAAAATTCGGCCTAACATCGCTCTGCAGCGTGTCGAATTTGGGGCTCGGTACTATGCAAGTAACATTCATCAAAATGACAAAAGTAACATTCATCAAAATGATTTTTAGATTTAAGCCACGTCAATGGAATAGCAAATGGAAAAGAGCTTCTTTTGCCTTTCATTCACTGACCAAGAACCACATTGCAACTTACTCAGCACACTGAGAGCCCAACATGTATCTTGATCACCAACTTTGCACCCAAAGTGCAAGAAATAAGCATTATTAACTTGTGTTAAATGTCTACCCTGAAATTTTAAAATAAACTGTCCACAAATGTAACAAAACTTATCTGGCATAGTTTTGCAATGTCTACGCTCAAAATGTTGCCGTTGTGAACATGAGCTGTAATGTAAAAACACACAACTATATTCAACAAAGAATGAATGGGATGCCACACATGACACAAAAATCATGAAAAATAGTAAAAAGCTCAATTTTTTGTTCACAAAAAATGTGATGTGGTGGTACTTTTTTACTTGCAGGTATTTAAATAACAATATGAATTAATACTGAAAATAATGATTTGGTTGTTGGCAAACCACTGTAGACCAGTGTAATAATAGCAGTAAAATGAAGTAAAGATAACTTTTGTTTTACTAACTAATGTGTTTCATTGTTTGATTTTGTATCGCAAAAAAAGAAAATCTATCATGCATTGAAAGTTGATTACACTTAAAATTTTTCAAACCAAGAAGTTCAAAAAAGAAAATCTAAAAACAGGAAAAAATATTGTTTACTCTTGTTAAAAAAAATTTATAAACTCATATTTTAGCAATCATTGTTAAATTTTAATTCCCGCAATTAAAGGTATAAATTTTTAGATATAAATTAAGATCTTAAAAATATCATTATAAGTTAATTATATTTAGAGGCATTCTCAAGTAATGCATGGAACACACATTTGAAGATTTTTATCAGTATTGAGAAGTATCAGTATGTAAAATTAATAAAATAAGATGTGCATTCATTCAATTGAATTACAATGCAGGACCTTCAAAATTCAGGTGCAAAACAAAACAATAACCAAAGTTTAAATACTTTTAAAATGAGCTGATGTGTGCACCACATGACTTCCTTGTACTACACTAATTATATAATATACCTTTTTAAGAGCTAAAAAGATATGTGCATATATCAACTATGCACATTAAAAGTTATATTTCTCAGTTTCAGAATTTTTTAAATAAATTTTTCATTCATTTTTACTTTCCTACACCTATACAGAATAGTAAATATAGAGAATTTTCAGGATAAAAAGAATGTATTACTTTCATTGGCCTGAGAAATTTGAATCAAAGCCATATCTCCACACATGCAATTTGCTTCTTGTTAGCAGGAAAATAAGCGAACTGGAAATCAAGGCTTAAGAGTACACTACTTGAAATAAAATGACTGATTACTAATTCAAGAAAATTACCCATAACTCACTGGATGGAAAATTACCCATAACTTGGATGATGATTAGCAATAGGGAAGTGAACCTGGGAAAGTGAAGTTTTGCATTTTAAGCTAGGTATCTACTATTTTTAAGGAGTTTTATGTTGTAGTGGCTGAGCACTGGGGTCTTTATAGTATAAAGCTTAAAATGTAATGAAAATTCATGATAATTGTGTAGCTTCTTACTGTTTTGAAACTTTCAAAATATCTCTGGTAATTAAATACTTGGAATATCATTGTATTTTACTTTTTTAGGTCTCTTCCTAATTGGAAAAATTTAAAAGTTGAAAATTATGGAGAAGAGTCTCATGATTTTGAAGAATCTCCAGAAGAAATTCGTTTTCGCAATAAAGAAGAATCTGAACTATTAATTAGGAATCTATCTTGCTGTGCAGCAAAAGATTCTATATCTCCTTGTGAAATTATTTCAGATCCTGCAAAATTAAGAAATTTAGCTTTAATGCATGAAAGCATGGTATGTAACTAATGTACTTTTTTTTTGCAATAAATTTTTGATAGATGGTATGTAAATATTTCTTTCTTTTATAGGAATGGTTTTCAAATAACATCCTAAATTTTGCTGGCAGCTTACCAACCTGTGATATGCAATCAAGTATTCCATCTGCATTGCACGAGAAGTTTAACGTAAGTGATATAAGTGGGGTTTTGTAGAAAGAGAAATGTGATATTCTTTTCATTTTTATTGTTATTTTTTCTATTAGTTGAATTTCAATTTATTCTTACATTTAAAGTAACTGGCCCTTCCTCTTTTTAAAGAAAAAGAGGAGAATGGTGGAAGTGGGAGGGAGGGGGATTAAGTAGTAGCAATGTTTCTATTTCTCTTGTGAATGTGGGTGTATAAGCAAGTACGTAGAATTTCATATGAATCCAACAGAGCCTTGCTTGAAGCATCTTTCTGAAATAGCCAGTGTTGTGTTGATGTTCTTTAATTTTAGGTACTAAAGTTTTGTTGTATCAGTTACATTAATGTTTCAACCAACATTTATTTACAATTGCAAAAACAGCTATCAAAGTTTGAATTTTTTTGAAAGCTCAAGCTTTGTAGACTTCCGAATAATAATTTAAAAAAAATCTTGATTTCTAATACGAGGTGGTGAAAAGCATATATATTGTAAATCAAGCAATTAATATTTTCAGAAAAACTATTTTGCATTATGGTTTTAATGTTAGGGATGGCTAATATTACCATTTTCATAAGAAAATGGTAATATTGGCCATATGCTGATAAATTTTTGAAGTGCTCTGTAGTTTACTGTATATAAAAGCAGATGACATCCCATATTATGGAAAATTGAATTAATTATTTTTAAAAAAATAAAAGATGACCTTACACCACTTTTTCTCTCACCACCGCATCTGTCTGATGAATATATTTTTGATATGCCTATTAAAAGATTTTCACATCTATGTGTAATTATTGTAAAGCACTCTAGCAATCATGAGTGAAAATTCAATTCAAGTGTAACTTATTACACTCTCAGAAATGGAGCTCTCACTTTTGACGATTCTTCAGCCGTCAAGGAAATTTCATCATTTACGATTCTTTCCTCGTGCGATCACGTGACTTAAAAAAGTTACTGCACAAATTTCGCCAATTTGACAAAAGGTTTGCTCGGAGCATTTTTCACAAAGTCATTTCGTCAAATATGACGAAAGTTTTGTGAGATTTGAGCGTGTATTTCTGAGAGTGTAGAATTTAAGAAATGCACAGTATCTATTATTCTTTTCTAGTTACATACGACTCGCATGATTCACACACATTGACTATGAAGCAAAAAAAAGTTTGTAGAAAAAATTGCTAAGGGTTATCAGTTGGCATTACATCAAGTTGATGCTAATTTGGAAGTATTACATTGATGCTCCTATGTGAAAGATATATTTGCTTCTATATTTATTGAAAGGAAGTTCCTGTCAATTTTCTGAATTCCTATTAGAATTAAATCCACTCTTAAGAGCATCTATATATATATATTTTTATATGTTATAATACTTGCATCTATATATGATACTAAATTATAAATTAGGTTTGATTATTATTGTTAACAACTGAAGAGAAGCTATTTTGACAATTTACGTGTGGTTATTATAAATATAATCTACGTATTATCCAATGCCATCTCTACCACCTATGTGCACAATCTGACCTACCCCATAAGGAGAGAAGTGAAAAATAGGTGTCTTAGTTTTATTCCAGCTGTTGTTTTAAATTGGAGCATAACAACAAAATAATGATAGAAATTCATACCAAAGGAATAGTCTATAATATGGACCAAAAATATGGCAAAAAATTAACGTTATCACTTTTTAAAGTTATGTTTTCCAACTCAACTGGTTTTACCTCATTAATTACAATTTCTACTTTGCGCTTGGAGCTTCATACCTGCAGTTTTTAATTTTCTTTTTTAGGATGATAATTTTGAGGCTGCTGGAAGCATACAAAGAATTAATCAAACGTAAGTTTTTATTTTGAGGATTTAAAAAAATGTTTACAGTTGTGTTTTCTCCATTTTGAATTAACACCAATTTTTTTATATTTAGATGTTTGAAGCAGCTAGCTAAGGATTTTGAAGATCTTGCTGACACATGCCTACTGATTCTGCATTTAGAAGTCAGGGCACATAGTTTTTACTATTTGCTTCCATTATCAAAACAAGTATGCTCTAGTTTAAATATAATATTTTATAAAAAATGTTAGGTTTAAAGTAACATTATTTTTTAGGATTAATTTATTGTATCAAAGGAAATGTCTTCCAACAGGCATTTCTCCAACTTTTATTAAAGAGAATTTGATTATTACAATGCATGAGGAATATGCATTCAGGGGGGCGGGTACCATGAGACCATTTTTTTTCTCTATAGTGTTTAAATTTACAATTTTTGTCTCATGTCATGTTACATCACTTCATAAGGAATTTAATATTAAAAAAAACTGGATTTTTAAAATTGAATTTGAATAATTTAATTTTTTTAAAGAAAATTATCAACTTTTAAAAATGCATCTTCTTTTTTAAAAATTGGTATAAAGTCTCAGTTTTTTTTTTATTGATTCATTACTCAAAGAGCTCAACTTTTATACTTTGATTTTTTATAAGTCAAATACTTTTTGAGGGAAAAAAATCTGAAGTATTGCAAAAAAAAAAAAAGCAACGAAACATTCAAAAAATCTTCGAAAAGAATTTTTAAAAAAAGTACTTAAGTTGTCATAAAATTAGAGCATAAATTTGTGAAATAAAGTTTCAGGAACATCTATGGAAAAAATCGACATTATAAATACAAATCTAAAAAAGCCTTCACATTTTAATTCAGATGAAATGCACAGAAAACCAAGTGAGAGAAAATGGCATTTTAAGTTTTCGGCTTGCAAATACTTAAATCCTTTCTTTATCAAAATTTCAAGTAAGGACCTTTTTTTTTTAGTTACAGTCACGATGAAAGTGCTTCTTCTTGCTTAATTTATTTTTAAAAAATAAATATGTGGCTTATATTCAGCACAGTTACGGTTTTGGAATGAAAAGATGGCATCTCACACCATTATGAAATCAATGATGAATCAATAAATATTGCTTCAATTTTTCTGAAACTTTCAGGGAACATTTTTAAAGATTTATTTTACTACTTAAGCCGATAAAAAAATGTTTGCTGGTTTTCAACATTTTTGGGTACTGGCTCCCCTTAAATACAATATTATAGGGACGTTAGTATTGGTTCAAATTATAATTATACTTTTGTCCTAGACATTTACATATAGCAAGAAATTTTTATTTAATTGTTTCTTTTTTAGGTATGACATTTTTAAAAAACTTAGTCATTCCATTTATTTTTTTGTTATCTCTTTTTCAGCTTAATTTCTTAAAATAAAAATGGTAGATTATATTTCTCACTTATTAATTCATCAATTATTTATTTTATGAGTTGTATACTAAATGTTTCTCTTGGGCCTCTCTTAATTACAGAGCTCTTACATGAATCGTAAAGATGATCAAGAAGCAGAACCTGAAGTACTAAGGTTAAATGCAGATTTGAGTAGAATCGATGAAGCACTTGCACCTGTTCTACAGCCAAAAAAAATCAAGTAAAAAAAAAAAAACAACATTTTGATAGTTTTTTTAAAAATATTTTCATTTAAAAACAACATTTTATTTTTCTAGGTACATTTTTGAAGGTCTTGGAGAATTGTTGGCCACAATTTTAATCAACTCTGTGTCCAATATTAAAAAAATCAATGAAAATGGAGTAAAGAAAATGTAAGTTCCTTAAGTAAATGTAATTTTAGTCGTTTAATCAACTGTATGTATGGAAACTAATGCTATAATAGTTGAAAAACTATATTATTTATGAAATTTGTGAATGTTGTCAGATTATGCAAATGATCATGTTTTTATACATGACCTATCAAATCAGTGATATGGAATATCCTAACTTGCCAAAAGAGAAACATGGATTAAAATTTTTTAGGTCCATCTATGGTATGAATAACAGTATGCTGTGATCGATATCATCAACTATCCGCCTATTTTTAAACAACCTAAAGTTTTCAAATACGTTGTATATTTTTAATTTGCATGTATTTTTTTAACATGTTAATTAATTTCAGGTCAGACCTCGATATAAGGTCACCCTGCATCTAAAATCACTTTTCTTAAGTCCCATCTCAATGAATATCAAATGTGCATGAATCGGTTATAAGGTCACTCCGCTTATAAGGTCATTAAGGTCATTTTCATGAAGTCCTGAGGGGTGACCTTATATCGAGGTCTGACTGCATATTTTTAAAATCAAATTTTCGTTTGAGAGGAAGGTCTGCATTTCCTCTACGGATATCCTATCGGATGGCCGTCCTGCTGTACATATCACCAGATTTTTATTGCAGAGGCCTGGTTTCGGGATATTAAAACAACAGTCGTATACCGGACATTCAATGCTTTCTTGGGGTTGGGGGGGGGGGGGTCCATTCATTCATCTCCATTAGTGCACAACTAACCAAGTGCAAAATACTTGTTTTTAGATTCCAAAGAGATATGTAGGAGATTAAACCAGCTAGCCTACAAGGAGGAAGGGAAGCAAGCTCATTTCTTGGAGCGATCAAAAGAGACTATTTTGGCTGTTGGTGAGCGATAGCGAGCAGGGGGCAGTAGCCCCTTAATTTTTTTAAAAAAGGATTATGTAAACCCATTCCTCAGACTTATTATCAGATTATGTGATTCTGCAAATAAAAATGGTTTTACATTTTGTTTTACGGCTTTTTGTATACTCTAGCATTTTGTTTTTACAATTACCTTTCTCTATATTTCTAAGGTTAATTATCATGTATATACCGTTAGAGATCATTGTTACTTTTGTTCTTTGTTCCTGTGTGTGCCTATATATATATATATATATATATATAACGTAAATGTAGTAAAATATTTTTGAAAGGTTTACAAATAAATTTTTTTTTTTTTGAAAAAGGTTTAAACAAGCATAAAAAACAAAAATTGAAATATAAAATGTGGGGCTTCGTGTATACCACAGTCCTAAGACTAAAATAAGTGACACACCAACAGATCCACTCCCAAAACAATTGAAATAAACCACTTTACCTAAGAAATCCTAGTAAAAATACCAAATCTGTCTCCAACTGGTCAGTCTGTTCCAAGTTGTTGTCAATAAAGAGAAGTTTAAATCAGGTACGAGAAATTCAAATCCGTGTTCATGTAAAGTCGTCCAGCCATGCTGTTTGCCCATTATGAAATAAAATTTTCCGTTGTATAATGTGCTACATTATACTGGGTAAATTTTTGTTCAGTTATTACTTGTCGTTTAGTGAAAACTAGTGAAGTGCAGAGTTTTTTCGATAAAATTATAACTTAAAAAAAATTCCGGTAAAAGTACGGTAAGTACTCTTACGTGTAAAATTGTAATACTTGTGCACACTTAAAATGCTTGCTGTCAGTTATTGTTTATGACATTTTTTGCTTAATTGGATCAAAGTAGAGGTGCAAAAAAAAATATTTATTGTACAGATTGCTCTGGGGCGGAACGGGATACTATCCTGTTCTGCCCAGTATTTTACTTTGTGAATTGTAGGTTCTTAAATGATAATGAATGTTCGGATTGCGAAAAATAATGAATGTTTGTATTGCAGAGATTTTTATTCCAGATCAAATGAAAGCAGGGTGGCATGCCAAAATTTTCTTAAATTGGCCCACAACTCATGTGCCTGTGTGGACAGTAATGATGATGAGGCAGCATTAATATGTGAACTTTGTGAACAGTCTTAAGTTACTGATTCAATAAAAATTTTCATCTTTTTACAGTTATAGTTGGCATATTCCATTCTGCCCCGCTATCAGAGACAGAACAGAAAATTAATTTGTTTTTTGTATAAATATTGAAAAATATTTTTCTTGATAAATTGTAATTTTTTGTTGTAAGACATTGAAGTAAAAGTAATAAACAATATATTGTAACTTTGGTTAATGTCTTGTATGACCATGTAAATTTAGATTTAAACCAAATATCCCGTTTGGTTCTGTGTTCCCCTATGTGTTATTAATAGACATTTTGAAGAAATAACTTTTGTTAATTTTTATTGTTTCTACATGAAAATAAACATTTTTGCTTCTTGAAATAAATGCTCATTATATGCTTTTGCATATTTTACTTTTGTATTGTACTCAAATTTAAGGCTGAAAAATTGTAAAGAACTGAAAAATTGTCATGATTTTGGTTATGATAAAATCTATTTACATAAATGATGCATATAATTAACTGATGATTATTAATAATGATGCTGATAGATAGCCAAGGCATGTAATTTTAAATACCTGCCTTTCAATGCATAATAATGATATTTCATGCTAAAGTGCTAAATATGCTTTCAAATTTCATTTCTAATTTGTGTTTATTGGTAAAATGCTAAGAGTTTTTCAATGCATACAATTTTTAAAAATCTTTTTGGCCTAGTGTTTGACTTTTTAGTTAATCAAAATGAATGAAAAGTTTTATAATACCACTAAAATTTTACAGGGGCCGCAACATTTTTGCAATTCAGCAGAACTTGGCTAGCATTACAATGACTAGAGAAGTAGCCTTAGATCGAGCTAGGCAATATTTTGATCTTTTAAATCATACTTTTGAGGTTTGTATAAATTAATTAATATTTGAAAAATATGATACCTGAATATTCAATGATTTCTGCCGTGCTCTTAAAGATAATTTTCTGTTTTTATACTGTATGAAATTATTTTGATATTGTGAATGTTAATGAATTGAGATAAATTTTTAAAAAAGGAAGAGGATGTGGTCTTAATTTTTTAATTAAGTAACATAAGGGAAAGAAAAAAACTCCTGCGCCTGTTTCCTTATTTAACCAAAATATTCTGTCCAAACATGCCTAGAAATAACCATAAATGTTTTTAAAACAAACTGACCAGCTAAGCAACAAATGTTGAATCCAGTGATAATAAAACTGGACAAAAAACTCTGCAAAGTTGAACACTTTTGTCAGGAATGGAATTAGCCTTGTTTTATGTAATGTACAGAAACCTTTGTAACTTGACCACCTAATTTATGCCTTGATGTTTATTTATGTAACAACAAAAATAATTTTTTCAGGACATTTTTTAATATGCATCTGTTCTGCATGGATGAAACTAATTATAAAGCTTGTCTAAAAATCTCTAACTTAAAGGGGGGAATACGTGTAAAGGTCTCAAAAAATTAAACAAAAATTTCTTCATAAATCGATTCTACAACTGTTCAATAATATACCCTGAAAATTTCAAAGCAAAATTCAATGATGGAACAGTTTTGCGCCTAAACGAAAATTCTGCTCCTTCTTGCGCCAAAATGGCGATTTTTCAAGAAAACTGCACCTGCTGCGCCAATTCAACAAAATACCGCCAAACTGCCGATTGTCGGGAGAGATCGGCTCTTGTCAACCCTGTGTGGGGAAGCTCGGAAAAGATTTACTGGTACCCAATCACAGCTCACAGCTTCAGGGGATCTGGAAATTTGATATTTTCTCAATTTCAAAAATTTTAAATTACCGAAAATATCGGCGATTTTTTTTTTCATTAATTTTTAATTTACTGTAAATTTCCGACGATAATGCCGTTAATTTTTACTCTTGATCATTATAATCCTACTAAAATGCAATAGTAAGATTATTCTACTCATAGAAATTCTTTTATTTTCCTTGTTATCATTTTAAAAAGATATAATCCTTTTGCATCCGCTGTTAGCATTGGAATTTTTTCACCATTGATGTTTATTAAGCTTTATTGAAAGGCAAATAAATACAATTCGTTTTTATTTTCAGTAAAGTCTTGATTTGAAAATTTCAAAAAGTTAACTGCTGAATTTAGATTAATTTTCATTTTTGGGTCAATTATTTAAACTTTTGTAAAATATACATAAAATATCTCCAATGGCTCAAAAAATTAAAATAAATAAATGCAGGAATAAAACTGAAAAAAATTAAACAGCATTTGAAAAATCTGAGAACAAAAATTGATGACTCGCTCATGTGGCAGTTCCATAATAGCAGTTTTTTTTTCAAATATTTTTTAAAAAGCATATATTTATGACAATTTATGAATAGATCATGTAAAGTTTGAATAATGATCTTAAACTCATGTCAAAACAAAAAGGATTTCATGTAACGCACATCTTTATTAATAAGAAAATCCTAAAATCAGTTCTCATTGTATAGTTTAGGACATTTGCTTAGTCCATCCTATTAAGTTCTCTTTTATATTTAGTAGCAAATGCAGTTTTTGAGAACAAAAGTCTTTTTTTTTTCAAAATTATTCAAATCAGATTTTGGAACTTGATGCCTGCTATTATTAAAAATACAGGGTTTTTAAGGCTGTATTAAGGGCTGGGAAATATAAATAAGTTTTTTAAAAGTAATGAAAACCTTCCTGCCCCTCCATATTACTCTTAAAAATTTCAGGTATTTTCCCTTGAACATACAATTACCTCTGTATTGCATTGGCCAGGCTCCATGAACGTGGGGACAACTTTGTACCCTTTTTTACTTTCCAGCCTCTGGTTAAAGTACTACATTGGCAAGAAAAGAGGAAGCAATCATGGCAAATTCAGATAAGAGTTGTACTCCATTAAATTGTATTTTTGAACGTAGTAGTTTCATTACTGTTTCAAGGACTTGGTACTTTTTTTTTTTTTGCAAGTTTCTATTGTCGAGCGTAATTAAATTTTGATTTCCCACATCAATCCATTTATTCCACCTCCTTTTTTTAACGTATTTTCTTAGGCATTGTTTTAACATAGCTTTAAAAAAAATCGCCAATCTTGTCGGTAATTATTGATATTAATTATCGTGTATATCTTAAAATGTAATTCTGAAATTATTTACAAAAGAAACTATTATTTTTGCGTTTTTATAATTTGATGCTTTAATTTTGAAACAAAATACGATCATTTTGCATCTGCTAAGGAAGTTTGATTGGTTTTTTTTGCTTATAAAACTTCTTAAATGGTAAATAAATAAAATTTCTTTTTATTTTCTTAAAGTTCTTTATTTAAAAATTTTTGAATTGAATTCCATGTCCATTCTGAATAGAAATTCAAAACTTAATACTTCATGGCAGGCTTAATTTTATTTTTGTTTCAGATATTTAAATTAAGGTTATATTTTAAAAAGTTTAGGAAACAAGTCTGAAATTTAGCAAAAGTTACTAAATTTTTTTGTGTATGTATCGTATGTATGTTGCAGTTCATATATAAAAATTTACTGTTGTCATCGTATGAGTTGTTAAAAACATTATGTTAATGCACATATTTGCAAAAGGTTTACATTTTTAGAGACATGTGCTCCAAGACTAATCTCTTTTCTCCTACGAAGTGAAGTTGTTTCGTTTTTTTTTTTTTTTTACTTGCTGCAAAACTTGTCCTTTACTGTCCCAAAAATTGTGTGAAACAAATTTGCTGTTTTGCTGCTCCAAAATATATTTTTTTCACTCTGAACCTGATATTTTGCTACTCCAAAATGGACATTTTGCTGCTCCAAAATGATGTTTTTGCTGCTCCAAAACCAAGTTCCTTCTGTTCCATCACTGTAAGTCGTTTAAAAGTAGTAAGCATTTAAGCGAGCGCTCTTTTGGAGCAGTTGAGCAGGTAGTCCCTCATGAATGACCTGAAGGGTATTAGAGAATGTTAGCAGATGTCCTTTTATTTTTTTTTAACAATTGAGACCTCGGATAGAAATTTCTATAAGTATAAAAAAATGTGATTCATTACTGCCTTAACTTTACCTTCAATACCACTCTTTTTTTCAAACACGTTTTTCTTGAAGCTAGTTTTTTCGAATTTGCGTACACTCTAGCTCGCTCGCAGAGTTTTTGATCAATCCTTATCAAATTTAGCACACATTTTCTTTATATATACACGCTTTAGTTGAACTAGAATCATAAACATATCTTTATTTTTACTTTTTTTTATTGTAAAAAAAGTACAAAAAAAAACGGTTGAAAATTGTACTAAATTTTCCCATTCTATAAAAAAAAAAAAAAATAGAAATTTTCAATTTTTTGGAATGATTTTAGTTACATAAAAAAAGTAGATTAAAAAAAAATGATGTCAGATAAAAATTGACCTCCAGGATGTATGCAAACTGCCGACCTGGGTGGCGACTTACAGTGTGCAGCAGACGAAATCTCCGGTATTTTTCAAGAAAAATGTTTGAAAGTTTCAGTAAATGTTCTTCAATATACTTATAAAGTAACCTCAAAATCTCAATAAAATATATTTATTCTTTATATGTTAAAAAAATTCATGAAAATTGCTCTTAATACGCAGTTTTACACGTATTTCCCCCCTTAACCAATGGAAAAACAACTATGAGCATTAATTTATTCTTTAAATAAATTTCTTTCTTGTTCTATCTGAGATAGACATTTTGAACAATTATGTATTTTTGGGAGATCTTTAGCATTAAATAAACAACTTACATGATTAATAAGATATATATCTTTATTTTAGCCAAGTACTTTAATTTTAAAGTCTTCTGATACATTGTAAGCCATTCAGGTTTAATTTCTGCAATGATATTATTGTGAAATAAAATAGCTAACTACTATTTAAAAATAAGGTTAATATATGAAGCTAAACTTAAATGTATATTAATTAGTTAAAGAGAAATGAATGGCATGGTGTATGAATGACAAAATAAAAAAATATCATCCTTACCCTTTATAAGTTGACCACCTACAGTAAAGTGCTGCACTGATGGTCAACTCACACAGGTTTCACTGCCAATGCATGAAAAATTTGCAAATGCATGAAAAATTTGAATTTTTAAACTGCCATTCTGCATGACAAATTTGCTATGAAGGTTGATGAGAATAGTTTTCAACAATGGCTATCTTGACCATATTATTATTTAATGAATGATAATGAAGAATTTGAAAATTATTTTACCACACAAGTAGTTTAGATTAAATTAACAAGCATATTTTTAAAAATAACTTGGAAAGTGTGATGCATTATTAGGTGTCTGAACAAATAATTGTTCTGATTTTTGCATTAGCAAAATTTCTGTCTATTTTGTTTGAATTTATTATAAAATATTTGTGAAGTCATATTTCTAATGAAGCTATTGGTCCTTAAAAAATAATCCCTGGAAATTAGGAAGATTCTATGAATTGTACAAGTAAATATTCTTAGCATATCTAAGTCTTTTGTTTGAGACTGAGATTTGAATGATTTGTTTTCACTTTCCATTGCAGGACATTCTTAATCAAATTGTGGAAGAAGGCCCTCAATTTCAGGAGCATGAGTACTCTGCTGTGATTCAACTTTTGCATAATAGTCGAGAAGGAATTTATGATCAAGAACCACTTAATACGTACTTGGACGATCTCCGACAAATATTAGATGAAGTGGCAGTGTCGGTTTGAATGATTCACCTGTATAAAATGAACTGAAAATGCATTTCAAAATGAGCAAATAAAAATTCATCTTTTTAATCCAGAGCGACTTTGTATTTTGGTTCAACTTTGTAAAATTGAACCAAATTTGATATTTGAAAACATTTTCTTCCCTCGTTAATGTTAAATTATCATACAGAAATTTATATTGAAATCATTTGGAGTATATATTCCTTTTTGTTGTAAATGACGTTAATGATTTATAATAAAATCATTTTTATATGAAATTTCAAGTTGTTTTTATTGCACTTCTCTAGAAGTTATTTCTTAACTAGTGATGTCTTTCAGTTAATTTATCTAAACTCTCTTTCCTGATCAAGATTAGATTAAGCAAATAAAATTCAATTTAGTCAGAAAGTACTGATTTTCCTAGCCGAAACCTCCCTTGATTTTGCATGTTCTCCAAGTTTGCTTCAATTTCCCTTGAAATTGAGCTGAGAGGATAAATATATATGAGTAAATGTGTACTTTTAATGAAGGAGTAACAAACCAGCTGCTTTCTTTTCCTTTAACGTTTTTGTGCTAAGGATTCAAATTGAATTATATCAACAGGTGCGTAAAATATAAGTTTGGAAAGAGTTCAATCAAATTGTGCCTGAGTGAGTCGCAACATTTGTAAACGGATAGTTATGTAATTGTTTTTTTTTTTTTGCACCCTAAAACAAGGTGAATAGAATCAGTTTTTAACTTTTTGCAGGTGTAGTTTTTCATTAGAAAAATATTTTTGCAATCTGATTTTTCTGTTCTTTTATTCCTTGCTTCTAGTTTTGAAATATTTTTTTTATTATTTATTTAAACAATACTCATTATTTTATATATATTTTTTATTTACTCTGATCCTATTAGTCCAAAAGTTGGGATGAATCAGTTCAATCATAAATATTTCCTACATTTTTCTATTCTCCTCTTAGGACTAATAGAGTCACTGTCCTTTAAAATAAAAAAAATGGGAAAATGTAACATTACCTATATCTATATAAAAAAAGAAAAGGCTGTGTATGTATGTACCTTATACAAATCCATAGTTTATTTGGGATCTTCACCAAATCTGGCACAGAGGTACTTAGCCCCAGGGAGGGGGGTTGCAGGGCGGTTTTCAAACGTTAAAATAGCTCCAAACAGTTCAAATGTTAGATATGGCCTTTTCTGTATGAGGAAATTATAACATTGTTTTGAATTTGATATCATTGGAAAGCCCCTAAAATCTGCCCCAAAAGGGGTTTTGCTCTTCGTGGATTGCCAATCGATAGATTTATTTTAATTTGATCATTTTAAAATTTATTTTTCTTGACCATCGGCTATATTCTATAGGGCTTCTTTAAAAAAAAAAACAACTGCTATTCTTATTCTTCTAACATGGCTTCTTCAGGACTGTTGTCCTTTTTTCTTCCCGACTGGGTTATTTCTGGTGGCAATTTTTAGAAAGACTGTTGACCATATTATTCAACCCTTAGCACTACTGTTGACGTAACCCTAAACACTCTGCACATCGGCAAAACAAATGTCGGATGGCCTGGTAGTGTATTTAATCCGTATTCGAAAAATAATAGCAATTTTGATATCAGTCGCAAAGCCATAACCCGGAATGACTTCTCCAGGAAATGTCAATATATTAATAGTAAAATTTTGCATGACAAAAAAAAAAAAAAAAGATTTTTTTTTTTTTAAGTTGAAGGTACATTTCAGTTTTTTGGCAACATTTCCATGCATTTTTCTTTCTCTCTACTGTTTGGGTAAAATTGTATCCTCAAATTAACTCTGCTCAGGAACTTTCTAACGTAAATATTGCGCTCATTCACATGCTAATTGCGCATTTTGTTTTACAATGGCCCCTAGAAAGGGATTGCACGAAGCGCAGAAGGCAATTGCAAGGGGTCTATGGATAAAAAAGCTGGGAACTTATGGTCTAGAGCAGCGGCTTCCAATCTCTTTTGACCATGCAACCCTTAACGGTTCACTTTTACTTTGAGGAACCCTCATTAGTGTTCATATTGAAAATCAAATTTAATGACCTGAACAAGGCTTATTTAAAGGCCTTCCCCTAGCGCTGTAAGGCTTTCAAAACGTCTGGTTCACTACCAGATTTCCACACGGGAATTTAAGCAAAATCAGAAAAATTCAAACTTTCCAATAACTGGGAACATTTTTTTTTTTTGAAGTAATTTTAATACATCAATAATAAATAATTTTTCATGAAATTTTCGTTATAATAGAATTACTTTAACGAACATTATTGTTAATGCATTTTAAAACATACAACATTTATTTTCATGCACTGTAACAGAATTTTGCTGTTGAGAATGAAAAAAAGAAGTTGTTCATACTTTTTATTTACATTGTGAAACTTGATATTTGTTAAGTCGTTGATAAAAAACAAAATAACACAAAAAAATTAAATACAAAGTTAAAAAAATTATTGAAATGTATAATAATGCTCTAGATATTCTATGTCTGTGCCAAATTTCATCCAGATCCGTTCAGCCGTTCTGTCGTGATTGAGTAACAAACATAAATCCAAATTTTCGCATTGATAATAGTACGATGAAAGAAGGCTTAATGTATCGTAAAAATATCGTTAATAATTTCAGAATTAATAGTCAATCTAAGATCTTCTCCAGGAAAGATCATCAACATCTCATTTTTAGGCTTTACTTTTCTTAACGTTGACGAAGGTTATGGATTGACTGGGCAGTCTGATTCATAATCAATCCACAAAAAATAACATTTTTCGCACAAAAGAGAGCGGGTCAAATGGTTCAAATGTGGTAGAAACAAAAGATTATACAGACATAAATCTTTAATTTTTATACTTTACACTCCATATTTTAGGAATTCAGTTTTGACATTTCATATTGAGCAGAAGTTTAACTACTAATTTCTAGACATTTCCCCCCTAAAGTTGTATGTTTACATGTCGTGAAAATATTTGCTTAATTTCAAATTTTTCTTTTTAGTCAAATGTTTTTTTTTTTTTTTTTTAAGGTTGCTTTTTCTGAAAGAAAAAAAATGATTTTTTTCATTTTAATTATAACATATGTGTGTGTGCCTTTTTTTAGATATCATATTTCCCGTATAAACACGCACAAATAAATAAATGACTATCTATACATGAGAGAGGAGCCACCGAAGACTTAGACGTTTCTGAGGGGGCCGCAAGTCAAAAAAGGTTGAGAAACCCCTGGTCTAGAGCAGGGGTCTCCAAACTACGGCCCGCGGGCCACATCTGGCCCGCGGACAGATTTTGTCCGGCCCGCGGAGAGCTAGCTAATGGCATCTGGCAAAAAAGTAATCATATTTTACACCACTAGTGGACTGATTCAACTTTTTACCACCAGCAACAATTAATGATAATATGGTTTTGGCCCTTGGAATTTACTGGAGTAATCAATATGGCCCTAAGGCTGGAAAGTTTGGAGACCCCTGGTCTAGAGCATCTTGAAATTTTATTTGTTTCTAAGGTCATGAAAGTGAGAGAACACAAGAAATAAACGTTTACCCTTGTGTGGAAACGGGCACGAGTGCAGAGGGGAGGCACTGGGGGAAATTGCCTCTGCCCTGTAAGTCAAGTAATATTAAAGGTTATATAACTTTGTAATTTTTCTTTTTGACATCAATTTACGGGAAAATAGGCAAAACCGCAAAGAAATTGTCCCTTCTTCAGCAAATTCTTGTGTCTGTGCCTGTGTGAAACAATATAATAAAAAATACCCTGAGAAATTCTGTTGTACAGCACAAATTGCAAAATATAGTGCATAAACGTGCTACGGAATTTCAAGGAACCCCTTTATTCAATTCGAAAACGTTTGGAACGTCTCGACGCTCAACCCTAAGAAGTGACTGCTGATAGCGTCCAAAATCTCAAAATGTTTTCATATTAAAAAAGAAATTTCTTCTCGCTCTGAATCAGGTGTGTGTAATTTTTTTACGATTTATGCTGCCCAACGTAGTTTTTCTCAGAAATTGTTCTAGAAGATTTTATCTGAAAATGTTTTTATTTCTGAGCACAAATATTTGTATGCGAACAAAAAATTTTTATTATTTGATTCAGTCACTTTTTCCTACTGAGCGAAATGCGATCTCGTGTTATGAGCAGCAAAAATTCAAGAATGTTGCTAGGTGTTTAAATGCGGTTAAAAAGAAAATGATTACGAGGAAAACGTTTTTCAAATGACCCAATTCATCAAACGGCCTTCGTTAATTCCATGGCCGAGCCAATTTTGCCTTGAGTCATTAAGCACCTGCAGACGGATCTTATTAGAACTTCCTCACCGTCTTTATTATTAATTACAATCGCCTCCTGTTTTGTGTATTGAATGAATGTCTTTAATATTATGATTTGCATTTAAAAATCAATTAAAATATAATAGAAAAAGACTAGTGTAAAATAATTAAACTTACAGTAGATGGCTTTATTAAATTGATCTATTGATTTGAAAATATCTTATGGTTTTGATCTTAGTATTGTTATTTCTGTATTTGGTAAGTTACAGCACTGATTTTAAGTTCATTTCTCGAACAACGAAGTTATTTCATATTGGTTAAAAGGGTTACGACATGTAAACATACAACTTTAGGGGGGAAATGTCTAGAAATTAGTAGTTAAACTTCTGCTCAATATGAAATTTCAAAACTGAATTCCTAAAATATGGAGTGTAAAGTATAAAATTAAAGATTTATGTCAGTATAATCTTTTGTTTCTACCACAAAACCATTTGACCCGCTCTCTTTTGTGTGAAAAATAATATTATTTTTTGTGGACTGATTATGAATCAGACTGCCCAGTCAATCCAATATGAAATAACTTCGCTTCATGGTTAAAAGTGTTGTTAGAGCAGTACTCGAAGAATAACTGTTTCCTATCGCCATGGTGCTTAGTTTTTATTCTTTAACGTGTAAAAATATAACGAATTATATGCTAGTCTGCAGATCTATAATATGAGCTGGCTCCCAATTTTTTGCCTATCGCCTAGATTTTTTGAGAATTAGTTAAATCCTGTGTTTAAGAATAGTCATTTATAAAGATTTTGCGTAAACTTTTTAAACGACTATTCACAAGACTATTTAAAAATAAATAATGTTCAATAATTTTATTTTAATAAATTTCATGAGTGTTTTTAAATTTGATTAATAAAATGCAGTAATTATCTTTGAACATGTTTTTATTTATTTTATAAATTGCTGCAAATAACTTATTTTGTTTTTATGCTCTAAATAAAAGACTCAAGATGTATGAATATAGTAAAATCCTACAAACTGCAAAATCGACCAGAGGAATACTTAAGTGTAAGAGAAAATCAAAATTAAGTAAAAATAAAGTCAAATAAAGGCTTGACTTTCAAGTATGGTCAATTTTGAGGGTGTACAATTGGTACATTTTTTTTTCCTTCAAAGCTGTGTGCAATTTGTATAATTTTTTTGTATGTGTATTTTTTTCTGTTTGCTTTTTTTCATTGTTTGAATTTTTTACTTTATCTAGGTAGACAGGGAAATTTTCTTGCATATTAAAGTTTATAGATATGTTTTCCGAGTGGTTTTGATGTTTTCACATTTAGAAACTAATAAAATCATATCTTAAGAGTAGGCTCTTTTTAACAAGATAAATACAAATATTGCAATGCAAATAGAAAAAAATCCGATTGGTAGTAAACTTGAAAGACCGTATTTGTAACATTTTTTGAAAATGACCTTTATACAATATTTATATTCTTATACTAAGGAAAAAATATTGTTTGCATAATTCATACACCATTAAAGATCAAGTGCAATAAAAACTGTTTTCAATTTGTATGTTAATTACAAACAATAAACTTAATAAAAACTGTGTTTTGTTATTTCAAAAAATAAATAAATGAAATAAAATAAAATAAATTCCTAAATGTACTACATTTTCTAATTTTTTATTTATAAAAGCATTATAGCACTTATCCGAATAAATATATGAACGAATTAGAAAAGCTCCTAGTGTTATCTGAATCTCATGCTATTAGTATTGATTTACTGCTGTATAATCTTACTTTAATAGCTGCCAAGTATTTGAAATCGCTGTTTTCTAAAAAAATCGTAGCTAGAACTAACTCAATTAGTTAAACATTATCTTGTAACAGTTTTTTTGTTCATTTGTTTAGCGAAGTAAAATCTAATTTAACTTAAGAAAAACCGTTGTATCGAAAGCTTTTATTTTTGAGCCAATATGAATTTAAAACATTTTGACTCCATTAAATAAATGATGATGTGGATGTATATATTTGAGAAATGCACATTCTTAAACATAATTTTTTGAAAACAATATTAAAAAAGACATCACATTTAAAAGTTTGGTTTGTCAGAAAAGGATAAGGCTTTGGGTGATATACTGTACAAGACAAAGACTTTGCTCGAAAGTATTAAAAGCAAAAGAATTTGTTGAAGGTAAAAGGCAGATTCCTTCAATATTTTCACGAAGTCATAATTTTCTAGAAGGTAAATAATGAATGCAAAGCGCAAGAGCACTATTCCAGCATTTCGCCAAGCTTATAATTTTAATCTCCTTTATCTTCATAATTTGGATTCTTTTTCTTCATAAACACTTCATCCGAAAAAAAAAAAAAAAACAGTTCTTTTCTTGAAAACATTTTGTTCCATTATCTAACTCAAGAATATTGTGAATTGATTAAAAATATTTTTTTTTACAAAAATCAAGTGACTAAATGCTTGCGTTCATTGAAATAATCTCGCGTTGTTTATTCATTGCTTGAAAATCTTTTCTCCAATCAAAAGAAAATTCTTCAATCATCGTGCTTCTCCAAATGCGATTTAGGTTTTATAACTATAAGAATGATGTAATATGTGCAAATCATTGCTCCAATAATATAAAAGTTTTAGTCATATGACCTTCTTTGTTTCTATTTAAGTAACTTAAACATTTAGAGCGTAAGTACTAACGTCTGATTAGCGCTTCAGTAAAAAAACACTTTTTAGCCTACTTTCTCGTTCAAGTAAAAAAAAAAAAAACAATAAATAATAAATAAAGTATGAAAGAAGGGATATTGTACTTGAACCCTGTGCCTGTTGCTGCTCGTAACTTTTGTATTTGTGTCGTAAAAATATCGTTAAAAATTAGGAAATTCAAAAATAAGTGAAGTAATTAAATAAAGATTGAAAAACAAAAAAATAAAAGTAGGGTTTTGAGAAGGGGGAAATGTGTTCTGTCGGTCTGTCTGCCCCCCCCCCCCCCTCGCCTTCTACTAATAACTTTAGAGGGAATTGTCCGATTCGAAAGATACTTTTTTTGCATCCGAAAGATCTCGACGAAGACATCTCATTTCTACATTTTATTTTTTGATTTGACAGTTTTGACGTGAATACGTCTTTAAAGTTACTACCATACGGGGGCAATCCAAAATATCTATTGATAACAAAATCGGGGGATACAGTTTGGCGTTGTAGTTTCGAATCTATCCTCTACATCCAAAATTAAGTTATACCACTGGATAACTAAAGGATCAAAGAATTCATTACAATAAGCGAGAACAGTAACGCATAGCACACGGTGGCGGGGGAAGCACTGCCATTTTGAGATTATTTTGCTGCGTATCGATATTTTCAATTGGTGTAGCTTTTAATTCGGAGAAGCTACGATGTTCGTTCAAGTTTTTATCATCAGTTGTCGTCAAAATCTATCGATTGTATATAAATATTAGTTTAAAGTAGTGACAATGAATATAAAAAGGTGTTATAATAAAAAAACATCAAAAAAATATATATAATGTCGGCTTACACGCGTCGAAAAGCCAAAATCAATTACAGAGATCGTATACGGTTAGCAAGGGCTTCTGAAGAACAATCGAATGATAATAATAAAACACCATATGACCGAGTCAAGCAGTGCCAGGAACGTAAAAGAATGAATGCGGCCGCGCGGTTCAACGACGGTGCCAGTACATCTGCAGCTGGCATATTAGCTGCAATTAGCATAGCTTTTGACTCGGAGAAGCTACGGTGTTCATTTAAGTTTTAATCATCGGCTTTCTTCAAAAACTATCGATTGTATATAAAACATTAATTCAAATTAGTGACAGTGAATCTAATAAGGTGTTAGAATAAAAAATATATAGGATGGAGAAAAGTACATCTGCAGCTGGGGCGGTTGAAATTATGAACGTGGATGATGAAATCGCTTCTACATCGACAACGGACTGCATAGGCATAGATTGTGTACAATCGTCGATTACGAAGACACATTGGGCAGCAGCTAGTGCGTGTTTCACTACGACGTTAGTCAACAATCTTCTATGCCATTTGTGTCGTACATTTCGTATCACAGACCTATAATTAATAAAGTTATATTGTAACACAATAATTATTTGTTTCCTTGCTTTTATTTTAAATGCATAAATAAAAATATTTTATTTAAAAAATATAACCCGTTACATAAACGTATTCACGTACAACACACGGCCTCGTCCATGACACAGCCACACCCCACACTTTTTCGTTTAATTTTGAACAGTTCAAAAAATAACAGCGCGCATGGAGAAGCACTTTGTATAAACCCTGGACATAATATCGAAGTTCCTTTGAACAAGCTTATTGGAAGGAGCTCTCGACATGGAGAATACTTTTTTATTCGAACAAATTTTGCGCAATTTTGAAAAATTATCATTAGCGCCTACGGGAAAGTTGGAATCCTATAAAAACCCTGATGTAACAGACGGATTTGCTTGGAACAAACTTCATCAGAAAGATCTTGTGACGTAGAACGTGTACAGATGTCAAGTTTTTCCAGAACTAAGCGAGCCTATTTCCTACGAAATGTTTTCATCTGGATTTTTAAGGTTACTTTTGAATGAATGAATGAATAAATGAATGAATGAGTGAAAGAATTAATTAATAAATGAGTAACTAAATAACTGAATGAATGAGGAAATGAATGTGTATTATTAACCGTTGGAAAAAGTATATTTGAAGTAATTTAGAAGTAAAGCTGAATGGAGAAAGAGAGAGAGATAGCTAGATTTTAAATTTGAAGCAGGTGTATATGGGAAAGTAGGCCAATGGCGTATTAAGGGGGGGGGAAGCGATGGGGCGATCGCCCCCCTGCTCTGATTCAAGTGAATACTAAGTCGATACTCCTAAGTGAGTTTTAATGTAATTTCGAAGGCCCCCAAGAGAAGAACCCTAAGACTTAAAAAATCTCCTCCCCCCTTAAAGATTCTCTAGATCCGCCCTTGAAGTAGACTCGTAGAGTTCTAGGAGGAACTTTTTGTTAATAACAAGATTACTAAACTATGGGAAACGAATTATGATTTAGTTTCTCAAAACTGTCATTTTATTTCGTTCAAATATCCACTTTGAAACATTACTAATTAAACTGAAAGCGTTTAGGTTCAATACTTTCGTTGTCAGGCTTCTAATATTTTAACCACAAATTCATAGATGAAAGAAACTTTATAGTTATGCCACATTAAACTCTTTTTTATAATGTGTCAAAATTCAATTTTATGGAATGATTGCATTTTCGCCAAGTACAGTCGAACTTAGTTATAACGAGGGAGGAGGTACTGAGACAATTTCATCGTTAAATCTGAGGTTTATTATAAATTTAAATATTATTGCATAAAACTGAAGTTAATTAAAATGATAGCTTAAAAAACAGGTCCGTTTTGTTTTTCATCATTTATTATACCAGAAAAACATTGGTAGCGTTGTTAAAAAAAATTTGTTTTCTCTTTTTCGGCAGTAGTTATCGTTGACACACTAGATGAAGATACTTTCTGAAAATATCACCATTTTTTATGAAACTAACCGATTTTCATTAAGTTTCAAATAATCTTTCTGAAAACTTCAATGGAGTTTCGCGAAACTTGATGCCGAAAAGAAAATTTCGAAAATGTTCTCATGAAAAAAATTCTCGCAACATCCGAGTTATGCTTGTAACAACCGCGTTTTATGCAGGGTCTTAAACATTAAAGCATCAATTTATTTTAAATTCCCCCGTAAAAGCTGAGTTCTCATTGTATCCGGGCTCGCAATAACCGAGTTCGCCTGTGATTACATTTATGAAAAATTGAACGGTTAATAGGGGAACACGTACTAGTAGAAAATTACACAAGTTTTCAAGTTTCTTTTAGGAAAATTGGAAAATCATTTATTTTCTTTCATTTGTCAAAGCATTTGATGTGTAAACCGCATGGTGTGTTGTGATTTTATATACGATGTACAATACATATGCTTTGTGTTGCCAATTACACTTATAAATGCTTCATAAAACTGAATGCCCTGCAACATGAAGCTATTCCATTTTCTTTGTTTTATACTAACATATCTTTACCAACTGTTATAATAAAACAAGTAATTGTAGACCTTCCTAAATATATCGTGTATCATGCTTTAAAAATAAAACTTTGTGTCAAAATTTTTACTTTCAACGTTTAAGGTAGTGGCCAAGCCCATAAAGCACAAGAACTGTCTCTTAAAAATTCCATGTTAATTTTCTTTTCGACAATGAAATGTTTTTAACTTGTAAAATTTGCCCAATTTCTTCCAGTCATTTCACAAATAATTTCCCAAAGTAATAAGGTGCAATATTTATCAAGAATAATTATTTTTCCGCATTGTCTTTATACAAAAAGCAATTCATATCTAATGCAGAGCAGAAACTAATATTTATTTGTCATGGACATAAACTTACAACTCATGGGAAAATAGCTATTTCTGCTTTTTAAACCACTTAAATCATATCCTTATTCTCCATTTCTAGCAGTCACACTACTTAAACGAAGAAAATACGAGATTAAACCAGTGTATATATAAGACGACATCTTGCAATCTCATTACAATTTAGAGGGAAAACTACTTTCTCCCATATAAATTTCCAAAGTAGTGTATTTAGTCTCATTAATGCATACTCGACTTATTTAAATTGTACCAATATACGTATGACACGTAAAAATGTATGTATTTTTTTTTGATATATATAGTTCCGACGACAAAGCCCCTAGGGATCCGAACTTTTAAAGCTCCCATTGGACATCTTTTTTCTAAGATTTGCACGGAAAACTCTAGTCTTATAGTACTAAAAATATTTATTTTTTGACTTCCTCGCAAAATTCGGTAAATGGACTTAAGATATAATGGTTCTCAGTCACAGAAATATTACTTTTATTTAACCATGAGTTGTAAATTTATTTATTTATTTTTTTAAAATGTATTTATTTATTAATAATATTATCATTATTTTTTAAAATTGTTTTTTAGTTTCTAGGTATTCGCTTTTAAAGATGATTTGAATCTGAACACTTAAAATTTTGAATATCACTCCAGTGAAGAACAATTTACTCTTAAATTCGCAAAACATAATAGATACTTGGAACTTAGGGACTTGTGCTCTCTAATCAAATTGATCTTATAGAGTATTCTAAAGAGTTTTATTGGTAGAATAGACAGTATATAACCAAAAAACTCCTTATAACAAATAACATATACTTAGTTCTACACTAATAGTTTAACTTTAGTTCCAAATGTTGGTTGCAGCTGTTCACCATTTTTTTCACTTTTTTGGTGAACGATTGACCTAAAATATTTTACAGTGTAAATTAAAATCAATGCTCGACTAAATTTGAGGAATAAGTTTCGCTAAAAGAAGGCATACTTAAAATATTCAATGTTTTACGTCCTTTAAAACGACACAGAGCGATACGCAGGGAGAATTATAGGAGAAAAAAAATACTTTTCACTCTTCTTCTCTAATTTATTAGTTCAGTATAGTTGAAATATCTTATTCAAACAGAGGAATGCAGTACTTGAAGGCAGAAATAATTTCCACAGTTTCCCTATTGGGCAATGCTATTTTCCCTCAACTATTTACTTCCTTATGAAGTTAACGTAAGACTCATCATTACAATAACTCGCACCTTTCTTCCACGACGAGGGACAACACCCAACATCAACGTTCTATCATTATGACAACGTTCTATCATTATGGGCTGCCATCCTTGATCCATTTCGTCCAACCTTGAATATTTGCTTAGAATTTGAAAATTTTCAGCGATGCTTGTCTGATTTAACACATCCGTAGAAAAAAAAACTCAAACTTTCTCCTCTTGGTTACACACACCCTTCATTGTATATTCCAGTAGCATCGACACCCTTCAATCTGTACTTCGCATCAACCCGCAAGGAACCATTACTTTTCGAATATCATATGGATGGCCCATGTAACCACACCCAATTCATGCAACGGCATTTTTTTTCTTTGTCGTTGTTGTCTTCAATCCAACTTCCTGATACGTTTTTCAAAAATTATTTTTTTTTGTCAAGCTTTACATAAGGCCAATCATTAAAAAGTAACATGATGTATCTTCTAATGATGAACCGTCCCTCCTCCAAAAGAAGAGTTGTCCTTAAATGTAATCAGAAATGCAAAAATATATTTTCTTCTTCTGAATTCTTTCTTATTTGTTTAGTTTGGAAAAAGCTAGGATGGCAGTAGTATAAAAAGGTAGCCATGACAACTGTCGGATCATCTTCTTCAAGATTCCTTCAAGCACTAGTCTCTCGAACACCATTCGAAACTTCTCATCATGAGATTTGTGAGTATGAAATATTGTCTTAAAGCATATAAATTCGTTTTAGAGTTGAGTTCCGCTTAAAACAAGAGCAAATTGTTGACTTCTGGTTGTATTTTATCCATTACGCGTATCGTATTTTTTATACATAGTATATGATAACTAATGTTATTTTCCTTATGAAAGGGATTATTTGTCTTGAAAGACAACAGCAATAATAAACTAAAATTTTCTTACTTGTATAATGTGTTACTTAGCTTTTAACAAAGCTCTAAAAACTTTCTAAACTTATGATTTTTCAAAAACGTATTCATTTTGAAAAAAAAACATATTATCGATTTCTAATGTTTTGTTTAAGTAGGATATTAAAACTTTTAACTTAGTTTTAACGCCTATTTCAATCAAAACAAATGTTAGTAGTTTATTTATTTATTTTCTGATTAATTACAGTCAGTTCTTCTTCCTTTTCAACATTAGATTTTAAATTTTTAATTAATGACTTCCTGATTCGTAGTTTGCTTCATTAAAGTTCATAAAATTATTGACATATTTTCTACAATGGATTGAAATGTAATGGGGTTATGTTCGAAATGAGATTAATGGTGTAATGCATTCCTAAAGATAAACTCGATTTCCAGCGTTGTATAGTTGGTGCAGTGTATATTAAATCAAATTCAGCAAGAAAGTGACAAAATGATCCTTTCTGAAAGACTGAAAAGTCCTTAAGAATGTATTTTTGAAAATATATTTTGTATTTAATATTTTTTATGATGAGATCAAAATGTTTCTCATTGAACAAAAATTGTCTACGAATCTAGTGTAGAGCTTCTGAAAATGCAACATACTGTGAAAAATAAATAAATAAATAAAATAAAATAAATCTTTTTGCTAAAGGTTACTCGCGTCAGCATTGTTATGCTTGCGTTAGCACGGATTTATAGAATAGTAGATAATTTACTGATAGGAGAAATAAAAACGAATTAGAAGTTACGAATAGTTAGAATGTTATTTTTTAAAGGGTGCAATTTCAGTGTGTTTTCAATCTGACAGGTTGTCCCCTTTGAAAGATTCCAGTTATAGTTCGACCACGGATTGTTGACATTTGGACGCTTCTGCGCATGGCAGAAAAAAACGAATCCATTCGAGTTTTAGGGAAGTTCGTTTTCCAGGTGCGTTTATTTAGTACGCAAATCAAAATGCTTGCTTCTCTGTTTGTTGAAAGCAACAAAATTTATAAACTGGTATATAGCATCAGTTTGAAAGAAATCAAGTATGCTGAACGAACTAGAACGAGAATAGAAACAGCCCATTTCTTTTACCAGCAGTTCTTCTCTTGAACATGAATGGATTCTTCTTGGCACTCTGCCAGGCAGATTGCTTTGGTTGATGACAGAACTGTACTATCGATCTATCTTGATCTGACAACCATTCTTCGGTTACGAATACCGTAGCTCCAATCTCAATGATTTATTTGCTACTTTTAATCAGGAACAATCATCTTCATGTTCTCGGAGGAATTTCCACTGATACAAGTATAAATAAGATGTTTGAATAATGTACTCCTTAATTTTTGAAGCTGCAATCCCAGGTATGAATTAAAAAAGAATGAAGAAAAGTTTTTTCCTTTACTTTCGGTGTCATACCATCGATTAATTCTGCCGAAGTTGCGTCTGTCCTTTTTGGTGGTCGAAAATACTCTCTTGCTTTAATGCGTTGTTGGAGCCTAACTACACCGTTTGGTGAGAATTTGTGTTTCTACAGAACAGCCTCCCTTCCACTTTTTACTAAATGAATATGTATAAATATTAACTCTTGAACACACATTTACATTCTTAGTTACCTCTTACATGCACCTGAATTTTTAACGTGAAACTTGCCACTTGTGCATATGGCTGCAGTTGCATTATCTTATTCCGCGGTACAAAAAGTTATATTGTGTCATTAGAATTCATTGAATAGTTTACTTAAGAGTATATCACTACTACAATACTTTTTTTTAGGAAAGGTCTAAAATTAATCGTTTCTTTGTTAAATACCATTCATATTTTTCTCGTATTTTGAAGTGTGGCAATGAACTTTTTCTATTGACATTAAAATTTGTGGAACTTATAGTCTTGAAAAACAAAGTAAGAGAGCATTGTGAACACATAGGCTATAATACGACTTGCTTTATAACTATAGAAGATTTCCTCTTTCAATGAAATGTTACATTTAATTTCTCAAATAAATACACGGAGGAGTAAAAAATAAAGAGAGGACAATATGTTTATATTATGACTAAAAAGTAAATCCTCAAAATCACACATAGTTGTTGTTGTGTCCTCACGTGGGGCAAGGAATAATGGGTACGCTGCTTCTGAGTCTAACGGGGCCCTTGTAGGCAGAAGTCCGATTTCCGCCCCTTTGAAAGGTCTCTTAGTTTTTTGAACCAGCTCCCAGATGAGAGACCGTCATCTGGGATTGGCACGCCAGAGGTATCATTTCACTTGGAGGACATTGAAGCCACGACCTATTTAACGTGCACCAGCTCCCTTTAGCGTACACGGACCGCAGCAGCCAGCCGCAAGAGGTTGTCACCCTCTCAAACACTGACCTCAGTCAATGTTGCTTCACTTTCGGTGTTCTGCGAGAACCGAGCTTCTACTGACTGGTCCACTGCAGGACCACACATAGTGATGTCTCTATTTTGAGTTGTATGCAATAATTAATGGTAAATTTATCAAAAGTTGAGCATGAATGCTACCATATTCCAATTTGTGTCAGTGTTTTAAGGCAGTGTTTGCTTTTCACCAATTTCTTCCGTACTTTCAATTTTATTCTTCACTTCATTTTCTATTTATATTAACAGTTGTTTTCGTATGAAGGTTTAAAGGCAAGTGTTTGCTTAATTAAATGAGACCCTTACGAGCTAATAATTTTAATTACTGCCTCAGGATTAAAGTGAATTTAATTAAAAATCGTTTATAAATTTCTAGAGTCGTAAAATAGTAAACATGTCTGGGAGCTGGAGCAACTGTGATACAAACTAATCAGAATGATATTTCCGATCTCAAAAGCTACATATATTTTTCTACAATGTGCCATATTTTCTGAAATCAATCCTGTGATATTTAAAGAAAAAAACGTACCTTTGAATGATTATGTTCATTTAGTTTTACATACATTAAACTTTACTAAAACAACCAATAATTATTTTATCGAGTTATTAGATTCAGAGAGTATTGGTTCGAACGTATATGCTTTGACCAAAAAAAAAAAAAAGAAAACTACCAAAAAATTTGGTAAAAATACAGTAACAAGCAGCTATCGATTAAGGTAAGGTAATAAAACACAACCTAAATAAATTTTTAAGTACAATAACGTAAAGGAGAGTTTTGATTATTGTTAGAATTTTAATCTTAGTACTAATTTCATTATCGAACCGACGGACTACTATTTGCTTCTTAATTAGAGGTCACAAGCTCTTATTTAAAATTGTACTTTCGCCATGATTTTCAGAAATTTATCAATTCGTTAACTTTATTTCTTTCGAATATAAGCCACATGTACATTGTTAAAATTTAAAAAAAAAAAATGCTAGTTAAAAATATTTCCCTAAGATACGCAAAGGAAGTTATTACACTCTCAGAAACGCATGCTCAAATCTCCCGAAACTTTCGTCATACTTGACAAAAGGGCTTCGTGCAAAATGCTCCGAGTAAACCTTTCGTTAAATTGTGTGTGTGTGTGAAATAAAATGGATTTTAAAAAGAAAATTGGGGCAATCATGCATAAGACACCTGGGGCACTTGATTTGACCATGGGCACTTTAAGACAACAATAGCTCTATATTGAATCTTGTAATTATAATTCTAAATTACTCATTCAATCCTTTTGTGGTCACACTCCTAATAACTAATACTTTATGTGTCTTGTTAAAACTTGCTCTTTCAGCATGTAAAATTTTTTCACCTGTTATCGATATATTGCATTAAGGATGTGTTGAAGTTCGCCATATGCCATATTATAACATCGACAATTAGGAACCAAAGTGAAAATTGCATTTTTAATATATTTTTTGCATTTGTATGTTTGCGGTATTTACTAAACGGATAAAGTAAACATAAATCACAAAAATTAATGTCTCGAATTTATAAATGAAGAAGCTATATTGCATACTGATTTATTTAACTGAATTTCACGTCTCAAAAGTGCTCTACGAATGAAAACGTATAGCCTCTTCTTGTGAATGAAAATATGCAAGTAATGATTTTACTTATTTATTTAACGGTCATATCGAATTAATTCGGTAATGATTGTCACTAAACTAGGCTGTTTCAATTTAAAACATTGTAAAATATAACTAATAAAGTCAACGTTATTAAAGTAAAAAACTGTGAAAACAAATACTCATATACGTGTTTCGAATTTACAAAAATATCATTTTCCAATCTAGAAAAAGTACTGAACTTCCGACGCTAAGCAGCATTCACCAATAATAATAAAAAAAAAGACAATTCTCTTGCAATTTGTGCTTTAGTAATGTTGACTTGAGCTTTAGTAATGATTTGTGCTTTAGTTATGTATCATTTGTTTGCTCTGCCAAAGGCAAACATTTTTATTTCTCATTACAAGATATGTTTAACAATAGTGATGGTCTAAGTTTTATTGAGAAAAAAAATGTTGGTCTTTGCTCGTTTCATTCACTTTCGTAAGGAGCTTAAAATTTTCAGCGTGACAGGTCTTTAACTTTTCTAAGATATACATCTTCGGAAATTCCATGAAGGAAGTAAACAAAAAGTAGAATCTTTGAATCAAATATCAAATAATGAGAGAGATTCTTTCATTTCCAGTTGGTTCTCCCCCTCCTTTTTGCCGTCGCCATGTCTGCCGAAATTGGCATGAATCAAGCCGGAGACTCTTACAACTTCCACTACTCTGCTGGTGATGCTGGCGGTCATCGTCGTGCAGAGAGCGGTCATGGCAATTCGGTGACCGGTAGTTACAGCTATGTGGACCCCAACGGCCACTTGAGAACCGTCAGCTACACTGCCGGCCCTGATGGCTTCAAGCCTTCTGGAGACATCGGTGTCGACAAGAAGACAGCAGATGATGCTGCTGCCATTGCTGCACTCGCTCCTAAAGCACCAATCCCCGCTGCTGCTCCCGCACCCGTCCATCACTACTACGCTCCTCATTATCATGGTGGGGCTTGGATGCACCATGCTTTGCCCAATTATGCTCATTGGGGAGCCTTCTGGTAATGAACTGTGAACTGAAATCATTTCGTATCCGCTCATTTGTACCCGACAGAAACACGCACAGGAAATCGTAGAATATTCTGGACGATCTTTGCTTGGGGTAAAACATAGACTGGAAATCGGTGCTAAATATCGCAATCTCAGCTTTTGTAGTTGAAAATCTAAGAGCTTTATTTTCGGACTGCTGTATATTCTGCTTCGCAAAAAGAAATAAAACTTCATGACGCTGACTCCTATTAGTACTTTACTGCTTATGAGCTATTCATAAATGATGTCACATATTTTTCTCAATATTTTTGACCCTTCCATTCACTTCTCACAAAATGTCACATTTCACCATACATGCTAAAATCCCTTGTCACACGTCATACTATATTACATACACACATACTTGCAGTTCAAAAACAAAGCCCTACAGTATCGATCATAATTTCAATTTTTAGTTCTAAACTTTAAGAATGTGTTTTGTTGGTATTTGTAAGCTCAAATTAAGCTTAAAAAATTTTAAAAAATAGCAAATGTGGGGTGTGGCTGTGTCATGGACACGGCCGTGTGTTGTACGTGAAAACGTTTATGTAACGGGTTATATTTTTTAAATAAAATATTTTTATATATTTAAAATAAAAGCAATTAAACAAATAATTATTGTAGTACAATATAACTTTATTAATTATAGGTCAGTGATACGAAAAGTACGACACAAATGGCATACAAGATTGTTGACAAACGTCGTAGTGAAACACGCACTAGTGCTGCTGCCCAATGTGTCTTCATAATCGACGATCTTGACACAATCTATGCCTATACAGTCCGTTGTCGATGTAGAAGCGATTTCATCATCCACGTGCATAATTTCAACCGCCCCAGCTGCAGATGTACTTTTCTCCATCCTATATATTTTTGATATTTTTTTTATTCTAACACCTTATTAGATTCACTGTCACTAATTTAAACTAATGTTTTATATACAATCGATAGTTTTTGAAGAAAGCTGATGATTAAAACTTAAACGAACACCGTAGCTTCTCCAAGTCAAAAGCTATACTAATTGCAAATATCGATACGCAGCAATAATAATAAAAAAAAAAACCTCAAAATGGCGGCGCTTTACCCTCCACCGCGTGCGATGCGTCACTGTTCTCGCTTATCGTAATGAATTCTTTAATTCTTTAGTCATCCAGTGGTATAATTTAATTTTGGACGTAGAGGATAGATTCGAAACTACTAAGCCAAACTGTATCCCCCGATTTTATTATGATTAGATTGTTTGGATTGCCCCCATATGGTAGCAAACTTAAAGACGTATTCACGTTAAAAAAATCCGTAATCACGGTTCAAAATTGAACACTACTATTTTAAAAAATGTCCGTAATCATAATTCACCACATTCATGGTGAACCACAAGTTTATCCACATCCACGCTGAAACTAGTAACACCATTATAATGGTTCAACTTAGTACCAAATGTTGGTTGCAGCTACATTTCACTATTTTTTAGGGAAAGATTGAACCAGAATTTTTCACAGTGAAGATAAGAACATGTGCATTCATTAGGTGATTAAGAACAATTGATTTAGGTTTTTCATTAAAATATAAAGGCGTCAAGTTTTCAAAAATATTTTCAAATATGCAGTTGTAAAAATATGATTGACATATGATGTAAAATTGGCTAAAAAATGAAAAAAAAAAAAAAAAAAGCATACAACAAAAAAAGCTAAACTTTGCAGCCAAGAGCTTGAAATAGTGCAAAGAATTGTATTTATTAAAAGCTTTCAAAAATCTAATTACTTTATTTTAAAAAATTAAATGTTTGGTTCAATACGAAAGATAAAATAGTTTGCTTACTATGCCTCTTAAAAATGACTATATAGTCATAAAAATTTGAAAACCACCCTTCCTTTTCAGATTTGTTAAACTTATTATGATTCCTTATTTCTGAGAAGCATTTTTATTCTTTTGATATATCTCACACCTATTTCTTACTTTCAATTGAAATTTGATTCAAGTGTAGTACGCACGTTACGAAGATTCAGATGAAAAGAGTGAATTTTGTTGTTTTAGAGTAACAAATATCAAGGATGAGTATTCTCAGCACAATTTCCTTAACGAGTGTCCAGAGCACTGAAGGTTGACTTAAGAGTTAAGCCAGTGACTGCCTCCTGAAGATAAGCAAGTGACCTTAAGAGACGTTGCCCTGAACTCTGCTTAATACCATAACAGAAAGTGTTGGAACATCTCTCCTCTGTCGAATCCGAAACATTGTAGCCTAGCTTTTGCTATCAATGGAGAAAAATATCCTTTTGGATATCTTTTACGATTGAAACAGTAGTTTCAATTATCTCTAGCATAAGAGTATTTCCCGCAGAAAAATGCATTTTTCGATATGATTTTAATGAAAATAAATAAATTAATTAATGATTATAAATTTATTTTTCATAACTAGAGATGCAGGTTTAGAATATTCTTCGGAAAGGCATTTTCTTGCAGTTGAGATTTGGAGAATAATCGAGAATATTCTTTTTCTTAAAATAAAATTACAAAAGTAATAAATGTTATTATTATTCTGAAATAATATTCATTATTCCTCATGGTATGAATTTATTTCTGAATTTATACATCGCATAATGGTAGTTTTCACTTAAGCGATTTTTTTCTGAACTGCGTAAGTAAGGGTGCATTCACACAAAAAGCGACAGAGACATTTTGCCTCTGTCGTAGTAGATTGTTTCTGTGACTGCCAAACTAAAAGCGATAACGTATGTCTTCACAGCGCTTTCAACAAATCATGGTCGTCTAAGTGAAAGCCACTTTTTGTGACGCAATAAAAAGTGTCAATCACTCAATACTACGGCGTGGTTATGAAGTTACGTAGAGCCAATGAAATATCCTGAAAGATTTCGCCGCTGTTGCGCTTGGTGCGAATGCATTCTAAGGGAGCTTTTTTTGACTAAACAGATGCTTAGTAATAAAAATGTTGTAAAAAATCATTAAAAACTGCTCCTAAAGATACATTTGAAAGTGATTAATAAAGAAACTTACTTTTTTTTAATAAAAACTCAATAAATATATTTTGTAATTAATATATACATATACTGGTTCAGAATGATCTTCACTGTTGAAAATACTTCCATCTTCTTCAAGGCACAGAAAACCTGATGTTGTACTTCAATGCAGACCTTTTCTCAAATCTTCGACTTTTTCACTGCAAGTAACAATTTTCCAAGTTCTTTCTGTCCGCAAGCTATTCCATTTAATTAAAACATTGTCCTCATAGTTTTGAAGCACATGTGTTTTTATTTCATAGTTTTTCTTCCAATATCCTGTGTTTCACGCATGTTTTCGTAAGGATCTTACGTTTAATGTCCCCCCCCCCAAACTCGTTCTAAAATTTCTTTAATCTCAGTTTTGACGTTTTTCAGCCTTTTATAAGGCAGTGGGAAGTATACTTCTCACCAAACTCATCAACTTATAAATGTTTATGGAAAGCTATTTTAATCCATCTGAATCGGTAGAAGTTAGTGTGTGAAAGAGAGAGACAGAGAGGAAACTGGTGGGAAGTATATTTACCACTAAGTGTTTAAAATGTGAGTTTTTAAATGGGAGAGGCATACTCCCCTGGCCTTGGGGAAGGGAGGGGTAAGCCTGTTCATTTATAAATGAATTTTCACTTAAAAATTAATTTAAATAAAAAAAAATATTTTAATATACTGCTGCTAGAAAAAACGGCCTTATAAAGGGTTAAATGTCTTATTCAGTACCCCTGTTAGCTTCTACTCTAATATTTTAGCTTAATCTTTGCCCGTTATTTATGTGACATTATGGTTTTGTCCTGTCTATCTTAAAGCAATGCATCAGAAAAACAATACTTCAAAAAATTGTTTTCCCTTCTGCTAAAAGGAATACTTGTAATTCTACTTTTTAACGAATCTATTTTTAAAACAGTAGTTTATATTTTGAGGTACCGACTGAGTTACCTATTATATTTTTATATATTTTTCTATACTTGCGCTTTTCTTTGAAATTCTTTTTTGGGGTATATCCGCTTCTGATACTTTCATTGAATGTGGCATTTTTAATTTTTATTTTAAGATTAAGTTATATATAATGAAACAAAAAGCTATTTAAAAAAAACAGATCTGGTGCTATTCCACATTTGGCGTGGAATAACTCCAAATCCATCAAAATACTAACTCAAGAAACTAAGAAACAGTGCAGTTCAACTCAACAAGAAAGGTGCAACTAAGAAACAGTGCAAATTACAAGTGCAGAACTTTGCTTCAATGCTTCTTAGTTTCTCATATTAGAGTTTTTATGGATTTGGTGTTATTACACCCTTTTCTAGCCTACTTTCACATTTAGGTTAATTGACCTTCTATATTTCGTTCTTGTGTTTATTTATTTAATTTTTTTCATTTTTGTAAAATTGTGGCAAAAAACCCTGCGCTGTTCTTTCAAACGTTTTTTATGTCTTAAATTTTAAGTGCCATTAGATCACCATTTTTGGAAGTTGAGATGTTTACTTTGTCAAACACATTAATGGTTATTCTTTAAATGTAATATTTCTTAAACATCTATTTTTGTAATATTCATTCTATTTATTCTATTTTTTATTCTGTATTTGTAACTATTTTTTTTTAAATATTTATTCACACCTGGAATATGTACAGCTCTTCTTGGTTAATTTTCGTACAATTAAACAAGATCTGAAAAAAATCACCATTTCTGGACTTACGTTTTCCTGGTCCTAAGGTACGATATATATATATATATATATATATATATGTATAAAAGGTAAATTGGGGGAAGATGCCAGTTTGTTGAAGACGCCACTTTATTAATAGTATTTTTATTTTTCGATAGATTGCAAAACTAAGCCACATGTGTGAAGAGTCTGGTCCGACATGAGGTGTGGCTTGTGAATTTATCTGAATTAACCGTCTTTAATCAGCGTTATTTTTGGATCTCGTGAACATTTAACATGGGGATAACCCTTTTATAATATTCCGTTCCTCGTATTTAAAGTTTATAAACGTACTCGTTATTTCAAATAGATATTAGCAATATAAGCGAGTTACGCATTATGTTACATATACGATGCATGTAGAAGCGACCACAACACTGCAGCAATAACGAAATAAGCGTGTGTGGCATCTTCCCACTACACTTGGGGGAAGACGCCACATGGTTCAGAATTAAATGAAATGAACTTTAAAATATGTTTTTTAACACATCAAATGACGTAATTCTTTTCTGTTTTCCAAGACACACCACACAGTATTTACAGCTACTTGATCGCTCGTTTTTCAAACCATTAAAATACATATTGGCGCCAAACTCTGGATATACAAGAAGCCAGATCATAAATTATCAAGACTTCAGTTTGGATCTCTTCTGAATGCAGCTTGGAAAAAGGCAGCCACAGTAGTAAATGGTATTTATGGGTTTTCAGCTACTCTCATTTACCCCTATAACCCACAAGCAATCCCACAAGCAAAACAAATAACAAGAAACCTAAAAAGAGAAGTGTCAGCTTGTCATCCTCATTGAAGAAATTCCTCTAGATACCAGTCATGAGTTTTGATGAGGATAATAATAACGAGTTTTTTGCAGTGTGTAAAGGGTACTTTTATGCTAAAAAAGGTCTAAAGTGTGATTGGATTCAGTGCATCGAATAAAACAAATGGTTGCACGAAGACTGCAATGATGATCATTTGCACTGAGTGAAATGATGTGTTGGCTATCATTCGACCTGTGCTGTTATTATTTTTAGCAAACTAATTATGAAAGAATTAATTTTTTTGTTTCTCTATAGTCATTGTTAGTTCATGTTTAATATGTTTGTCTCATTTTTTTATTTATTGTGGTGTTGCATCTTATCCCATTACTGGTGGCATATTTCCCCAATATATGGGGGAAGATGCCACAATTGAGTGATTTTTTTAACATTGAATTTTTCATTTATTTTCATACTGAGAAGAAAATTAACTTGTGTACGCAACAAATTAAACATTGAAAAATAATGTGTATTTTTCTCATGATCCTGTTATTTCAATTTTTGATGCACTATTCGAAAAAACCCTTAAGTATGGCATCTTCCCCCAATTTACTTTATATATATATATAAGGTATATATATATATATATATATATATATATATATATATATATATATATATATATATAACCATGCGTTGCTGTGGCTCAGTCTGGTTCGATGGAAAAGTAAGATAAATCACATATTTCTAATATGTTTCATTTCACAATGCTTGTTGTTTCATTGTCTGAAAATATGGATTGTCTGGTTTAACCATCATAGAACATGCAATATATAATTGTCCCCGTGAGAAGCAATCCGTGTCTAGATCTAAACTGAGCAATTTGATTGATTGGTCTTGAGCTTTATGTTTTTTTTTTTCACAATGCTTGCGGGCAACTTTTTTTGTCGTCCCATTTTCTGTGAAGATTTTGATATTGTATGGCTCGGCACATTGAAAAATTCCAACATAAGCCTAACCCAAACATAAGTAACACAAGCACAAAAATTAAAATATTGCCATTCAAAATAAATTATCTTCGTTTTAAAGTTCCCCTTAATCATTAAGTACCGACCTTCTATCTGCTTCCCGTTCTTCCTCGGTGTGATTTGCTCGTCGAACTGCTTCCGTTCTGCGACTTCGATGACCTAAGTTTGACTTTCTGCGAGGCATTTTGAGAAATTGATACCAAAATATGAAGACCAATAAGAAATAAACACGATTCGAAAATATAAATTCCAAAATAATCCGAAGGCAAACGTAAACAGAAGAAAATTCTAAATCCAGCTGTTGCCATTCAAAGCTAACTTATGTTTGCTTATTATTAACGAAATATTTCAATTAAAACATTAAGAAACGAAATAATTAAATCAAAATTAAAATAAATTAAAAGTGATATATAAAAACACGAACGTATTCGAACGAATCGGTGAAGTACTTTCGGAGATTTGAGGTTATGAACAAACGAACACTTACGTTTTCATTTATACAGATATATTTATACATTGTTATTAGTATGTGAGATAACTTTGATTTTAAAGTCAAAATATACATAATAAAAGGTATCTCGCTGTATTCCGTTCTAGTAACGACAGAGGAAAATAAAAAGAACCTTTATGTAAAACATACCTTACATCCTTTTGAAATGAAAAAGACTTTTCAAGTACAAACCTAATTGGACACTTTTTTGTCTGAGCAAAATTTAAAATATCAACAGATTATTTCTGACAGATCTCAAATATGAATTTCGCAATTAAAGTTCTAACACTTGAAATAATGTATTATTTGTTTCGCTTATAGGATTTAAGAATGGGGTTAATATTTCTAATAAATTTTACATTTGGTTTTAATACTTGGTGTTTTAATCGTTGGTGTTCTAATACTGTCTAGCACAGGGGTTCCCAACCTTTTTGCACCTAAGAGCACATACCAGAATATCGGTCGAACGCCGGGCCCAATTTAATTTTTCCAGGATAAATTTATAGTTGGTGTGTCTGGACATAGTTAAAAATATACACTACATATAATGCACAACAAATTAATTTTAAAAATTAATTTAACTTATGAATATAATTAGTATTAATATTCTTGTGTAAAATAAATGATTACTAAATTTCGTGCAAAACATGCGCAGTATACAAATTTATAAAATATATAAAATACAGTCAATTTGATCTTTGGCACTGCGTTTCACTGGCCAGTGCTTCATAATTGGGTGAATATGATGAAACTCCTGCTCGCAAGACATCGTCAAGGTGCTCGTCTGTAGGTCGTGGTCTATGTTTTGATTTTATGATATTCATTGTCAAAAACAATGATTCACACAAGTATGTGGAACCAAAAAACGAGTTTATTTTATATGCTGCTCTTTTTAAGAATGGAAACTCATTCTGTCATTTATGTTCTAGAATTTATAGCTCTTCCTTTATTCATAGTTTATATGGCCCGTTATTTATATACTAAATATTCTCTAGTTTAAAATGGAAACTTGAAGTATTTTATCGTTGGGTACAAGCAGCGGGCGCACCTAGACCGATCTTCGGGTGCCATGGTGCCCGTGGGCATAGGGTTGGGGACCCCTGGTCTAGAAGAAAATGAAGGGAGTATGTATATTATTCAGACATAAGATTAAAATTATTATAGAATTTATGGTTAATAAGCAAACCAAATTCAATAAAATACTGCATACCTACACGTGTTTCGGGGTTACAAATCCCTTCACCAGTGCATTGAAGTTTGGAGTCAAACTTGTTTAAATCTCGAAGCTGCCAATGTTTTGCATTGATAGAAATTTGTTGTAACCCTGAAAGATGTGAATGCAACATAATATTTTGCAATTTGGTCTGTAAAATGTTGTTTAGCTTATTTGTTCTGTGATGACCAGTACTTCACAGTTGTATGCATAATAATTCAACTGTTTTTGTACTAATATATATATGTATATATATATATATATATATATATATTAATTCCTGCACTTCTTAGAGAACTTGATAGAAATATTCATTTTGGTGTCTTAGTGTTGAGTTTGTATCAGGAATTCCCATTTTATTTTGCAAAGACTTTTTACAGTAAATAGCTCTAAAGTGCGAAGGAACGCCTGACCGTTTAAGACAAGCAGCATAAATGTCTCAAAAAATTATAAAACTGATGAAGTGAATGCGAACTGATTTATCTTAAGTACGCATGCATTACAAAATACCTTTGCGTAAAACCTACCAAGACAGGTAATAAAATGCAGTTTTAGTAGATTTATACCAAATAACTTTTCGTAAAATTTAATGATGAAATAGGAGATGCTGAGTAATCGTAGTGCAATAACTAAAACTTAAAAATATTTTAAGGAAGAATAAATGTAATTTTTTCGAAAATGTTAAAAGTATCATATTATATTATTTTGAATTTTAGATATAAGCAATGGATGTTTTTTTACTAAAAAAATCAATGTTTTCTTATGTGTTGCTTTATATATGGATATACTTTTTAGGGAAACAATTTTTTTCTAGGCTACTGTTGAAGATAAAAATTATTTTTACTCATTTGCGAAAGCAGAACAATTAATTAGTTTATTTTGAGATTTGAAAAATTAATAAAAGCACATCTGAGCCAGTTCAATGTCAAAAGTTTCACATATACTATCAGATTAGAGCTATTCTAAGTCATTCTTACAGCCATTGTTGCAATTTTCTTTCTGGTTACTCAGATCTCTTCGTAACCAATCAGGAGAAGGCATTTCTAGAAATCTGACCTATTGCAAAAAAAGGGCGGAGCAAGTAGCTAGCAGGAAACATGAGTTTTCCATTAAATCCCTTTTTACAAAAGTATTATTTTCAATGCTAGGTTTAAATGCCATAAGAAAATACTTCACATACAATCCCAAACATATTTTAATTAATTTTTCTATAAATATAAAATCCTATTCTAATTAGTGTTACCAATATAATTCCATATACTTTCTAGAATTCATTCTCAACGTAAACCAACTGAATTAAAGCTACAGTTAATCTTATTTAAGCAGACGTTCTAAGATTCTGGTCATTCCGCACGAAAGCGTCAACGGGAAAACGTCGTTTTCGCAATTGACTCGCATCTTCACTCTTTGAAATCCGATCTAGCGTAAGACTTTGATACTTTTATATTTGTATAGTACCTTGAGTTAATTTATTTCAATACATTTCAAAATAATAATCCTCACATGTTGATTATAAAAACATTTTTTAAAGTCTCATTATTAGAATAGAAGATTTTTTTTTAAAATAAAAATTAAATAATCATTATTTAATTTTCCCTTGCTGTGGATGGATGTAATTCGATGAAGCTCATTTTTCCTTGCTGTAAATACAAAGTGTCCGTTAGCAAAGAGTTATAATTTAAAATCGAGTCGGATGTCCAGACACTATTCGCTATCCGGCCTATCCGACTGATTTTTGAATATCTCGTATTCCAACTGGCACTGCACTAACTGACCGCATATCAAGCCAGATATCCGGCAGGTTACTTGGGGGTTAAAGTCAGGCTTAAATTTACTACACAAAGACAAATTTTAATTTGAAAATGTAATGATTATCATGCTTTGAACGCATTTGAGTCACTCTAAATTTACACACAGATTTCATGTCTTTGACGATATTTTTCCAGCAAAATATTTATTGTATATATTTCGTTTCGGTATCGCTTTTGATCGAGCCCATTTGTCCTTAAAAATGCATTTAGTTTAGGGAGAAGTATTTTACTCATTAAAAAGAGGTATTAAACATTTCATCACTGATCATTTACCATAATAACAGATGCTATTAAGAATACAATAATACATGAATTAGTCTTGGATTTCCTGTTATACCTCATTTTGTATAAAAAATTTTAGTGTATCAGGGTTTTTGCAATTTCTGTCATGCACACTGTTAAAAAAATCAACTTGAAAATGAGAACTCCATTGTAATTTTTTAAGTACAATTGTTTAAAAAACGAGCACATAAAGTCCTAACGAAAACATACTTGTAAACAAATACATAAACACATTTTTTAAAAATATAATATCATATTACTGCACCTAACATACTATAGAAGTCAAGAAACATTCTTCAATGAATATCCATGTATGAACCGTAATTATAATGTACGAAAACTACAATGTACACTTCGAAATGTTTTCTTATTGCGTATGTATCGCAGTGTCACAGAATTCAAGTTGTCAATCAGTATTCACGGGCGCTCTTATTTTTGTAGGCTATAATGGCGGACATCTTTGTTTTATTACAGGAGTGGAAAATAACGGAGTTTTTGCTGAGCTTTGAAAGTAAGTGAAACAATTTAAAATTAATTGTTATTTTACTATGAGTTGAATGCTACTATTTTACTATGAGTTATTATTATCATTATTATTTATTTTTACATATTTTTATTTACTTTTTTATTTGCTTTGATTTTAACACATGCACTGTCATCATTTTGCTCATTATTGCGTCAGCTGTGTCAGAGTGAAGATTTATTAATGAATGAAAATTATCCACTTAACTTCCTATTGAGTTCCTACTCTGCGTGAATATTATTTTAATATTTCAAAATTTTGTAATATATTTTACAGTGGACGATTTAATGTTGCATGAAATAATACATTTTCATATTTTAAAGTACTAAAATTTTGTTTAATTTTTCATTTATTTTCGACATAAAATGTTTGTATAAAATAAATAAAGCATAATTTATGTAAAAAATAAATAAACAAGCGAAGAAAGAAAGAAAAAAACATTTTTATGTAGATATAAGACAAATGATAAAAATGCTTTGTGCTAAAATGTAAGTATAAAGATAAAACAACGTAAAAAAGCACAAATTCAGAATAAAAAGTATCGCAAATAGCTATTTCGAAGCTACAGTGGAGCCTCTTCATCAGTGCAGAAAAGAAATGCTCAACACGCAACTAGAAAGCTGTGAGTGAACAGTCACTCACAGCTTTGCTGTTCACTCACAGCTTTCTAGTTGCGTGTTGAGCATTTCTTTTCTGCACTGATGAAGAGGCTCCACTGTAGCTTCGAAATAGCTATTTGCGATACTTTTTATTCTGAATTTGTGCTTTTTTACGTTGTTTTATCTTTGTATTTACATTTTTATGTAGAGTTGATAACAGAAAAAAAGGAAAAAGGAAAGAAGATATTTAAATAGACATAAAAGAATACGATTCAGTAATATGTAGATTTAATTATGCAGTTTATAGTAAGTACACTTTATGTTTTACTTTTTAGAGCACTTTTTACTGATTACTGAAGAGTATCCTTTTAGTTTTAATTAAATTATTTATTTTCAGCACACTTTTTATCTGCTAATCATGTATGTTTTTTTACATTTTTTTCTTTAATTCATTTCGAATAATTTTATGAAACTGTCAATCTTTTCTTAACAAAAAATTTCAATTGTTAATAATGAAAAATCTTTTCAAGCTATCAGCTCCCCTATCAGCTATTATTGACTGGGCAACAATAAATTGTCCAGTCCTCGGAAAAAAAGGGATAATGAAATCATTATGAAACAATATATATTGTTGATTTTATTGTGCATTATATATTATAAGGTAAATTGACTTAAAAAACTGAATTTACTAAGCTAGTTCCAAACACTCCTCCAAGTTCACAATTTTAGCTATGTTTAGCTTAATTAATGTCTTTAGATTTCGCTGAAACTAGTATCTATCACTAAAAGTATTGGGGCTGGTAGTACTTCTCAGGTTGTTAGCTTTATTCTAGTAAGAATCGTACCTTTTAAATGACTTGTTTAACCCCTTGAAGCACGAGTATATTTCCCGAAAAACTGGTAAAAAATGATTGAGTTTTGACAGAAAATGAGTATATAGGTATAGTATAAATTGTTTTTGGCAATTTCCGTTGTAGAGGGTGACTAGAGAGCGGGGGTGGGGTAAAAGTTATAGAAAAAATTATACAAACAAAGTGCAAACGTATCTCAGAGGGGCATTAGAAATAAAATAACGCGAGATACATGAACGACCGTGTGAGACATGGGCATGTGCAACTTTGCCGTCAACTTTCGCCCGTGTCAGACACGGGCAAATCCGTTAAGTGGTTAATTAAATGCATTCTTGTGGATGCTCACTTAGTATACTTACCCCCAAAGAACTTTCCATAAATTTTACTCTTAAAAATTTATGACAAGCCATGTTTATTTAGAACGGGAAGGATTTACTTCTTATGTTTCTTTTAATTACTTTCAGGTTGGAGGAGGAATTGTTAAATTTATATGTGAGAATAGACTCTAAAAAAAACATCCATTTGCTCTGGCCGTTGGACAAAAATCACATCCTGTGCTGACATTTGAAGCAAGTTCATTGTTAAAAGCAGTTGATTTCTGCTTCAAAATAGCATATTTGGACTTTTCGATTATTGTAAAAATGCATAGCGTTTTCTAAATGATATTCTTAATCTGAATTTAACTCAGAAATGCCATCATGTATTATTGAGATGAGAAATCAGTTATTCATTTATTGTAAAATAAAGGATTATTCTTTTTGTCTTGTATTGTTTATATGTTTTTTTTTCTTCTCAATAGCTTTATTATTTTATTATTTTTCTTCAAGTACCGGTAGCATTAAATGGATATGTATTAAATTGCTCACTTTTTAAATTAATTTGATTAATTTAAACTTTTGGTTTAGAGAAATGTATTGCACATAGAGTAATGAGTTGTTTCATTCTGCTCATGCCTTATGCAAACATAGTAGGTAAGAAACCGTCATCCTAGTGTAAAACATTACACGTGCTTTGCAAAATTTTGTTGGCATTCATCAAAAATATATATAATTATGAACGACATTAACAGATGCCATGCAGATCCTGAAGTAGTAAATATTTCAATATGATGAAAGATGGTAACAAAACTTCAAAACGAATTCAATGGTAGTGTAATTATTCCAGATTATTTTGAAAAGACTCTTCTAAAAGAAGGGTTTTAGGAAAATAAAATCTACGATATTGCTCTGAGACATGTATTAACAAGGGCAACTACTCTTAATAAGTTCTTTTACTTTTTATAACATTTTTCTTATAAAGGCTGTTTAAACTAAAAAAAAAAAAAAAACTTGTTTTTCACCAACCCTGATAATTGTGCAACTTTAGAAGTAAAAGAATCATAGTGTATATTAGTTTTTAAAAACCCTTGTTGTATTATGAAGAATTTAGTGTGGTTTAAACATAATGGTATTTAATAGCAATCATTCATTATAATAAAAAATTGAATAACAATGACATTTATATACATATTTTGACTAACATATTGACAACGAAGTGAGTATTAAAAATGTTTTGCATTTGTATAATTGAAGGGTTTTCTGAAAAAAGGATGTAGCTCCAGTTTAGGAAATTTTCGATTTAGAGTATACATTGCTTTGTATTTATGAAAATAGAACCGATTTCATTTGATAAAGCATGTATTCCTACAGGCAAAAAATGGAATACAAGAAGTTGAGAACATTGTAAATAAAGCACAAATATTTGAAAGATTTGCAGACACGTGTTTCTAGGTTACAAGAGCCCCTTTTTTCAATGCAACGAAGTGAACTTCCTAGATGTCAAACATCTGACTGAAGGTTCAGTTATACATTTGATATTTAGAGGCTGATGTTGTTGCATTCAAAAGTAACCTTGAAGCACATATCTGCAAATATTTGTTTTATTTACGTTATTCTCAACCTTATATAACTATTCCTTTATTCTAAATACAGTATTATAAAATAATTTAAAAAAATGCACAGTAGCAAAGCTTCATCTATCATATTTGTTCGTTTAAATACTTTTTTTTTAACGAATATACTTTTTTTCTTTTCCAAATGTTTTCATTTAGCTCACATATTAAAATATGCACAATCCAATTTTTGCAAAAGTTATAAACAAAGCTTTAAATGAATAATAAATCTGTTAAATAATGCAACTTCTTAGAGTAAATAACTTTTTATGTATATTTTCATACATTTTCTTAATTAACAATACAGGCAGAGTGAAATGTCTGAACAAGAAACAAAAAGATGCATTAACATTCTGAAAACAAAAACAAAACTCTTATGCAACACTTAGTAAAATTTAATGCCTTTTAAAGAACGTTTTCTTTTTTTTTTTGGGGGGGGGGGAACTATAGTAAAATAAGTCACCCATATGAATGAATTAAGAGTCAGTAAATTCGGATCAATAAATTCATTGAGCCTGAAATGCATTTATTTAAATATATTATTTAAATTGAAATTTCTTTTATAAAAATATGGTCTTCTTAAAATGTTTTATTCAAGAAACATTTTGTTCGTATTGTTAAGAAATGAGTACATTTCTTTCATATATTTCAAACTAATAACTGAAAATATATTCAAAAGTAACTATTTATAGTTCATACATTTAAAAAAAAATATCATTGCAATTTATTCCTGAATATATTTAAAACAAAATACCATTATAATTGATTCTTGAATATTTTCAAAAATGAGTACACGTAATTGAAATCAAAACTGCTCATTTTTAATTTATGAACATGTTTATATTTGAAACCAATATGTACTCAAAATAATGAGTACGTGTGTTTTTCAAACTGAGACTTATTTACTTATAGCAAATACTGAATTGGGAAAATACTCAAAAATGAGAACATTTTTAACAGTGTAACCTCTGTTACAGATTTAAAAAACTTTCATTCTTGTCAAAAGAGTACAATAAATGATAAAATGAAGTTTACTAAGTGCTGATCTACCACATTAGCTATTTCAAAATAAAAGCCGAAAGTATCAGATGAAATGGAATGATTTGCATTTTTATGAGGACTGGTATTTATCATATCTCAGTAACCTTTCTTACAAAGTTTTGATAACTTTTTCGTTTGGATTTTTGCATACTTACACATAAAATCAGGGCACACTTCACACTAGTTTTGAAAAATTCGATAAATAGGTAAAGAAACGACTTTATGAAGAGAAAAAGAATTACTCCCTAAAGAGGAAGAAAAGAATGTTCTGTGTAAACATGTTCCAATATTGGTGATTGTATTATCGGTATGCCGAATGCCGATATTTTGTACTATTTTTCAATTTCATGAAGCCATCTTCACATTTTTAAAGATTTCTTAAGATGAGCACTGAATAATTTCTTGAGTAACTTAAAACCATGCTTTAAGTTTGCCTATTTCTAAAATAATCATAATGTATTGTATTTATGTGCTTGGTAGGTGAGACAACAGTTGAATAATGATTTGGAACAATGAATTTTGGAAACGAAGAAACCCAGGACGTGCTATTGTGTTTATTATATACCTTTCCTTATTTCTAGATAATATGCTTCTAACAGTTGTAGGTGAGTATGCTTGATGTTTTGAGGTAAATTTCCTTAATTTTTATTTAAGCATGATTCATAGCAGAAAACAACATTTTTAAAGTGCATATTTAGATGTGTTTTTTTTTTTTTTTTTTGAGTTTTCAGTTTAAAATGAACTAGCTGAAATATGTTTAGTTCTAAATTAATATTTGTCCATCAGAGTCTACGGAAGAAATTAAAAATTATGAATAATTAGTGTAGAGTTAAATGTAATTTTAGTAACTTTTTTTTAAAATCACGTTGGCGATTAAATAACAAAAAACGAATTGTAAAAATTATTTTTAATAGAAATTTTCAACTCAAACGTCTGTAACTATTAGTGGAAAGGTGATATATAAGGAAGTTGGAAAAAGAGTCATTGATCATTAATTTAAATAAATAAGAAAAAAGACATAACTTTCATATATTTTTCATATGTTTTCTTTGAAGAACGAATGAGCTGCATTTCTTTATACTTGTTGCAGTTCAAATAATTTAATGCTAACATTCTGTTAAATGATTTAATAGTTGATTCTTAAAATAACCTCCTTGCTGATTCTTATCAGTGACATTACTCTTCTAGTACCTATAATACCTGATGTGCTTCATAAGCTGGAGAAAAGAACTTTTTATAAAAAAGACCCAAGCGAATCAAAAAACTGCTCTGAATGTCACAAAAAACATTCGAGTTGCTTTAATGTGTCCGGAAATTGGACAATTTCAAGAAAAATACACATACCGCAGGAGAACATCAATGAAAATGAAGAGGTTGGTATGCTATTTGCGTCAAAAGCAATTGTACAACTCATAATGAACCCCATGGTTGGTCCTTTGACGAACAGGTAAGCAAATTTTAAAAATATCATTGAGTTCTGGTTGCTATTTTCTTTATGAATGAGCGACATTTTGTGAAAAAAGTTTCAAACAGTAGGGCATACACGCGTTTAAGGGTCACAAGGGACACTTTTACCAATGTAGAAAGTTCTCAGTAAGCAATCCGAAAGAGAATACCGTAGTATGACTTCCCTCTGGTTACTTAAAATTCCGATGTCTACAACTTTATGCATGATAAAGAGGTTCCTTCAGCCCTGAGTCACGTGTATGAAATATTTTTTTTGCAATTTGTGCTTGTAGAGGGCGTCGATCTATCAATTATATGCTGTAATTAACTGGATGCTAAGGTATAATTTTAAAGCTAAAAATTACATTTATTAACTATTTACATTTTAGTTAAAATAAAAAGTACTAAAAACATAACAAGTGGCCATTTCGTCTCGGCCGTCACAGAATCAGGCAAAGAGTGACCAAGCTAACAAGATTACCGCTGACTTGCCTTAAATACAAAACAATCGGCTGTTGCCACCCGCTCCGTGGTTGAAGTTTGCACATTTAAAGTACAATATGCAAATATCATATATATTATTTATCAAGGCCTTTTTTTTTGTCGGTGCGCCATAACTTCCTTAAAACTTCATCAAATTTCATGAATGATGCATCATTTTAAAACTTTGCTTAACCGCTACACCGGAAAAATATACAACGTACAATTATACGGAAATATACAAAAAATATACAATATACAATGATCTCTATATATTAAATGGATGCCAAGTTGGTGTTGTGTTTGCTGGTTAGAGGCCGAGTGGTTAAGAGCGCAAGGCTGGTATACCCAGCACCCATGGTTCGAGTCCCGCGTTTCGTTTACGTTTTCTCCAATTAATTGTTTTGCTGAATCGTTGATTTTTGATAAACTAAATATAAAAAGGGCTCTTTTATATTTTATTTGGTGTTTTTATTTTCATGCAGTAAATTAAAAATAGTAGAAAATATACTACTAAATATTCATTGCATAAAATAACTTTTCGGAATGAGTTCATCAAACATACTCTATTATTATTAATTTATTAGCTGCTGAATTTAAAACATTTTATTCGAAAACAAGATATTCTTTCACATTCATTTATATTATGAATGGGTAGAGTCTAACCAACCAAAAGTAACTATAATTTTAGTAATGTGTATTTTAATGCAATGAATACTACTAATAAAAATAATTATCATTATTATTGTGATTATTTTATTATTTCGAATATCTAAATAATAGTGGGAAAAAATTGTAACAGCTATTTGTACTGATGTGTTCAATTACATGTCTTCTTTTGTGCCAACATCCTTTTGATTTTTTCTATTCTTCATAATGTCCTTTCTCCCAAATTAGTGCGGAATCCCGCATGGGTCGACTAGTAAAGTAAAAAAATAAAATATGCAGATTAACCGCCGCATGCTTTAAAATGCTTTTTTGTTCATTGACAATTTTCGCACAAAGTACGAGTTTTTCTCGTCACTACTCTGAATTTGTGTTTTTCGGAGATAATATGTGTGGATAGTTGATATTTTTTCTCGCCTTTCCTATTATAATTTATCGCACAAAATGTAATGTTCATTTGTGCCATATTTATGGGGAAAGACTAATTTTGGATCTACATAAGCTTATTGACTAATCTTGGAAACGGGAATTAAAATTTACTTGTCATTCCACCTAGAAATCATTATTTAACCAGTTGATATCCTTAAAGGCTCACTTATAGTTACAGTGGTTTTAACTGTAAATAGTAAATGTAGTTTGTAATATAGTAAGTAAAGTAATGTAGTTTTTTTACAATTATAAAAGCGGCTGTTTTTATTTATATTTTTACAAATATAAATAAATTGAACCCCATTTAGACTCCGAACACTATTTGAGGATCAAGTAACAAAAACCGAATTCATATGTGTATCAACAGATACTAGCACATGGATCATAAAAATACAGTATACATCAGGTTATAACAATCTATGGAGGATATACACAATGCGATCCGAAACTGGTTTCTGGAACTAGTTGAGGATCAAAACAAGATATCACTTTGCATGATTATTTTAAAACTACAGAAATTGCATGATTATTGTAAAAATAAATCTTAATGTAAAAATATCTTAATGAATTTGAAAGCTCTAAGTTACACACAAAAAGGATTTCAAATTTTAAAATTTTTCTCATTTTCGTTTTAAAATCTTTGACAATAATTGTAAAAAACCCTTTCGCCGTACAGAATGGCTTCCCTCTTCCCCAAATCGAGGAAGAGCAATCATGTATGTGTAGCAAACACAACACAAGAACTAATTTCTGCTAAATTGAAAAACTAAGATTAGTTACTTTTGTCCATAACTAGTGACTTAACTCTATCGAAACTTTTTTGTCTTTAATTACATCTCAGTATTTATCATTAACAAATAATTTGCTTCTGAGTTTTTTTTTATACACAGCAATAATTTTACTATAGGAAGCTGCAATAAATCTCAGATAAAGATTGACCAGGTCATAAAATAGCCACACAGCTGTTTTGAGGTTACTTGGAGCCTCTTATGCAATAAAAACTCAAACCAAAAGCACTTAAAAATGTCAAACATGAAACTTCTTTTTGACTTTGAAATAATTCTTTTTGAAACTTTCTTGTTCTTTTAGTTAGCTTTTAGTGAAGATGAGGCTCAAATTGAACAAGACACTACAAATTTTCAAATGAACTTAAAAAAAGGAAATAAATCTTTGAAGACTCCTTCTTCAAACATTCTAGTGCTTTGATTAACTTTTACAATGAATGATGCAAGTGTTAAATCGAGCTGCCTCTAAACAATTGCGCTAAATATCTTGAAATATTTGTATTTTATTGAAGCGTAAACTTTCTGCATCATGCCTCATCAAAAGCAATTTTGACTTTATTTCATGTACCTATAATTATACTTTCAACGTTTTATGTATATACCATTTTTTAAGTAGGGTAACGACGTATTATACCTGTTCGGTTATAATAATACGCCAATTTGTTGGAGTTTATCCTAGTAAAGTGTTTTTTTGGGGGAGGGGGATTATATCCTTTTAAATAAAAGCGAGTCACTTTTACGGATTAATTTTATAAGAATACATATCAATGATTCGAAATTTGTAACCGCAGACTGTTTAAATCTTAATTTTTTATAGCAATTTTGCGAATAGATTTTTAAAGGTTAAGCATTCTTTTTCATTTCCTTTATTTAATTCTTCTTTCTATAAAAGACTCGATGTATGTTTTCACTTTTAATATCTAGGGTAAATGCCACATATAGGCATGGGGGAAAATGACAGTTTCTTTTAGAATAGCACATTACCTACCCCAAACACACCAATTATCACTTTAGTTTTGTTTTGTGTTAGATACATAATTACGAATAGCTTAAATGGTTTACCCTCGCATAAGTAGTAGAGTTATTTCATTCCAAGAATATTTGTCACAAAGGGTAAATCGAGTTCAGTCTGGATCTCCCTCGATTTGGCAGGGTCCAAAAAGTTACGGTATTCCATATCGTAATTCTGTCCTTACATTAAAATGTTTTAGTGTTGTACATTTCGAAATTGAAGACTAATGACTTTCCACCTTAATTTGAAAATATTAGAAGGCTTTTTTCGTTTTTGTGAGAAAAATGTTACCAAGCGTAATCTTAACGAAACGAGAAAAAAACCGAGATATGCACAAGTTTATAAAGCATCATCCCTTGTTTCTTAGAAAGTCAGAAAATATTTCTATTATTAAAGACACTGGCCTATCTAAGATAGAAGTTGAACGATTTTGATGCGTCCATTATTTTATCCAATTTTTAAACTCCTGGAAATGTCATTGTACATGAGGTTCATCAAATTGCCTCAGAGGAAAAGGAGAAATTTTAAGCATTTAATTTGTTGCAATGGAGAAAATAACAATTTTCCACCTTTTTAGCCTACTTTCCCTCAAAAGTAAAAAGAAAAATTAATAAAACACGAAAGAAGGCTCAATGTATCGTAAAAATGTCGTTAAAAATGAAGAAAAGTCAAAAATAAATGAAGTAATTAAATAAAGCTTAAAAAATAAAAAAATTGAAAGTAGGGTTTTGAGGTGGGGGAAAATGTGTGTCTGTCGGTCGGCCAGTCTGTCTGTTTCCCCCTAATAACTTTTGAAGGAATTATCCGATTCGAAAGAATTTTTTTTCATTCGCAAGATCTTGGCGAGGACATCTCATTTCCACTTTGATGCATTCACATTTTTACATTTTGATTTGAAAAAATTTTCCTTCAATTTTGAACAGTTCAAAAAATCTTAACATTAGCTCCTATGGGCAAATTGTGTAAACTCTGGGCGTCTAAGTTTCTATGAACAAGCTTATTGGAAGAAGCTATTGGCGCGAAATATATTTCTGATTCGAACAATTTTTGTTCCTTTTTGAACAGTTAAAAAAAAAAATTAACTTTAGCGCCTACGGGGAAATATCAATCCTATATAAGTCCTGATCTAACAGGCGGATTTGCTTGGAACAAACTTTATTCAAAAGGTCTATTGGCGTAGAACATCTAAAAATACGTTGAACCAAAGTTAGACCAGAGTTCAACCAGAACTAAATGAAATTGATGAAAATGAAATAAATGAGCCTATTTTTCTATGAAGTTTTTTAATCGGGATTTTTAAGGATACCTTTGAATGAACAAATGATTAAATGAATGTGTGAAAGAATGAATAAATGAGTGAATAAATGAATGAAAGAATGAAAAAATGAATGAGTGAATAAATGAATGAAATAATGAAAAAATAAATGAGTGAATAAATACATGAATGAGTAAATGAATGAATGAACGAATGAGTAACTGATTAAATGAATTAAAGAATGAATGATTAAATGAATATATAATAATCGCTGAAAAAGGTATATTTGAAGTAATTGAGAACTAAAGCTAAATGACAAAGAGAAAGCGAGAGATAGCTAGATCATAAATTTGAAGCTGGTGTATACGGGAAAGTAGGCTCGTATAGTTCTAGATGGGACTTTTTGTTTGCATATTTAAATAAAAAAGAAAAATGGCAACTTTTGAATACTTACTTTTATCGAAAGTTAAAAAGAATGAATGTGGAGATTATTGTCAAAAGATAAATTCTATCACTGGATTCAAACTTATTTCCTATTATTAAGTTTAATTATTTTCATATTAATTATTGATAATAAATTTGTTTCAATACACAAGTTTTGTATCCTGATTTATTCCTGCAAGTAATGTTTCATATTACCCTGATCTAAGGTTAATGTAGCAGCTTTTTACTGTAATTTACTATATAAAATACACTACAGTTTCGGCTGTGATACACTAAGTTGTAAACGGGTGTAAAGCAGACATTGAATACTTTAATAGGCGGGGGGATTTTATCACAATCGTACAAACTAAAACAGGTATAGGCACTAGCGGTGAGTTCGGGCTCACTTTTGCAGGCCCGAGCCCGAAGATTTGAAGTCCGAGCCCGTCCGAGCCCGAAATGATTTTATAAAATGTTGTTAATAGATGGGGTGCTACATCGATTAAATATAGGCTTTTTGTTACCATCGCAATTAGTTCTAATGATTTTTCTTTTAATTTCAAGTAAAGAATACATATATTTTTAAACTATCATGAAATGCTCCAGTTCAGATTAAATTCTGCTGAGCTCAAATGCATGAAAAATCTTCGGTTTGGAAGCATTTTCGGGAAGTTCTTGATTGGCAGTCGAATTTAAAACTGGAATATATTCAGTGCAACGATTGCAGATAGGAGATCTAATAAGATGGATCTCTAGTCTGGAGCAAATTGAAAATGAAAGGGGACACAAGACTGGCAAAAAAAAACATTAGTCCGGACTGTAGGTTGATGTATGAATATTTTACCATGAGCCCGAGCCCGAGAGTAACTTTACAATGTAGAGCCCGAGCCCGTGTCGGACCTGGGCTCGGGCTCGGGCTGAGCCCGTCTCATATCTAATAGGCACTCCGCTTCCGCTTAGGTGTGGCCTTTTCAAACCCGTTTTCTTATATTTATCTCATAAATGTGTTCTATCTATGTTTCACATTTTCTACGGTCAGAAGAGCATGATACATAACAAGCGTAACTTTCTTTAAAAACTGCAATAGGAAATATAAACGAAAATTATTCCAGGAAAATAATGGCTTTAGAGTATTTTCTTTGCACTGAAAAGTTAGTTAAAGTTTTCATTAAAATTATTTCAAAAAGAAAACGATCTTTACTCTATATTTTAATGCACAATACAGATTATATTATGTGTCGAAATGATTGCAAAAAATAAACTTTTGCATAAAATCCAATTTGTAGCATAAATACTTTAATGGAGGATGTACTGCAAAAGATTGAGACATTTTACAGCAACTTAAATTCCAAGGAACGTCAAATCATGGCATTCAGGAATCATAAATTGGTACATTTCATGCTTACGAAGATTTCGACCCAAATGGCTAGATTGAAAGAGAAATAAACAAAGGTAATTGTGCACATATCGTTTCTCTTTCTTTCGTAAAAGCTATTTTAGTGATTTATTCAAAGCACTGTAGCTAAGCCTGTTTCAAGAAAATTTTCAGCATTTCAGTATGACAGTAGTTTTTTAAAGGCCTTAAAGCACACACACTCACATACACACGCAAAAGTTGTTGCCTAAAACTGTGCTTCTAAATTTCAATCAAATAATAAAATAGTAGTTGAGATATTTTGAAATAAACTTTTGTGCAAAAATACAGAGCATGAACACTTTCATCTTTATCAGAATTTATCTTTCCTCATCATAAGTCGCTGGCCGAATAAAAATTCTACTTTTCTGCCTAACTTTAAATAAAATTTAATTATAAATATTTTAAAACAGACTTTTAGACTAGCATGTAAAGCAGCAAATTCTGAACTTAGACTGATATAATAAACGTATAAATGGAATTATATCAGCACTGCATGATGCAGTTAAAAGTTGACTTTATTCAAATTATTTTTAAAACAAGTTAAATAGTTAGTAGTGACCTTTTTCTTCAATCGTCTCGTAAAGCAAAGTATTTAGAAGAATGTTCATAATAAGAAATAGGCAATATGAATTGTTCTCTATATTTCTCTAAATCCTATATTTTGTCTTCATTGCAGAAAATCCGATTTAAAAAGGCAAGATGTTAAAAATGCTAACATAATACGAAATGCTCCTTTTTAATGAAAAAAGATCATCACACCACTGATCAAAACTCAGGGTGATTTACTCCTAAAGTTTCTGTTGATTTTGCCACTTACCATGAATATAAAAAAATTCTGTTTTGACTGTTGTGATACCCTTGGTAGTATTTTGGAATGAGTCCCAAACCCACTCGGGATTTGCTATCAAGTTGTCTCCGAGGAAAAATACGTTTTCAAATACTTAATACCAGCACAGTTGAATGATTTTTAATCTTCTTCAGCCTTATATGTTTTACCATATACGTTTGAAAAAAAATCTGGGATTTTTTCTTTCAATTTCTGCTCCACAATTTCAATTTTCTGCCGAAATCTTCAAGTTGTATTTAAGCCAACATATCTACATTTGTTTTTTGGAATTCAAAATTCAAGCTATTTAACTGTTTGAATATGGCGATCAAGTAATTTGATTTAATTACAAATAAACTATTTTCTGGAAAAATGACGATTTGATTACTTAAATATCATACACCTTAAAGAACTCCCGCGAGAAAACCGTTTTTCCTCGCAATAAAACAGAAATCCAGAATGTACTTCATCCATGTCTTTATAGCATAATATTTTTTTGTTAAGAGTATAATTGGTGTTTTAATATTTTACAATGGTTACCGCCGTCAACCGTACTATGTTCAGAGCAAGAGTTATTTTTTTGTGGATTATGCAATGTGTATGTGAAAGATTGAAAATTTTGAGTAAAAACATTACGAAATAAATAAAAAGTTGAATTTTACATCAGTTTCAGTGTTAAACGTGTAATTACAAAAAGAATGTAGTGCGTCTAATAATTTGGGAGAAGGGGTTGTATACGTAGTCTTTCATTTATTTTCTTCAGCGATTTCTTCTTGATTATTATTTAACTCCTCTTGTGATTTCTTTCTTTGTCTTTTACGATCAGAAAAACATCTCAATTTCACTTACCAGTTGAAAGGTAACACCCATGTGAATAACTTTCTCTGTAATCCGTGAGTCCTAAAAAAAAAGAAAAAAAATACGATTTCAAAAGAATTATATGTGAATGACGCGATACAGAAGGGTCAGGTGGGTTCAAGTGGTCATACAGCAAATTAAAAGCTATATCTTTGAAATAAATAAAGGAATTGGTGGGTATTTTTTTATTTTAACTTTTAATAACTAAGAATTAAATGTTACATTTAAAATTATTTTAATGGAAACTCTTTAGGTGAAGGAAACAGTCAATTTGTTTGTTTATACAACATTTTGAAATTGAAAAAGCTCTTTTAACTTCTCTCTGATATTGTGCTTTAAAGAATTCGCAGCAAAACGACGATGCAGAAAGCTTAACACAGATCTCAAAAATACTTCCTCACTAACGGTAAAGGAAGATTTAGTCTATGTATTATGCTACAATAGCTTCTATAAAATGTGGTAAAGTGGTCATAGCATTAGGCTTAACATGTACTCCTGTTCTAAAATTACTTAAGGTTAATTTATAGGGTAAAGGAGGACTTTACTTGCATAGCAACTCACGGGAACTCAGCTTCCATATCTATGTTCAATTTTGTGGTGAATTTTTGACTATTAGAGGTAATTCGGGCTTTTACGCATGCCAATAAGTTTTCGAGACTATAGGGCTGCGCGCTTCTTTGTCAGAAATAGGGTCAATAAGCAGATGTTAGTTAAATATGAATTTCACTAATCTTGTATTATTTTTGAAAAAATAACTTTTAAATTTACTTTTTAGAGAACAGCATTAAACACAACTCAGTTCAATTGCAATGGAGATTGAAATTACTAAAAGCCAGTCTCCTTACAATGGTGTGTTTAGTATTGACGAATTTTTAGAAGCTCCTTTAATCAAACAATTTTCAAGTTATCCCGGTGGAATAATTCATTTTAAAACAGACTTATTATAAATGCTATTAAACTGTAACTGGTTTAAAATTAGCAGTACTTCGAACAAGAACAATACATGAAAGATAGAGCGATAATTCAAAATAGCTAGATTAAAATCTGTATTTTCGTCCCATTTTGATTTGTAAGAAGCTATAATTATTTCCGAACCCTCTTATTAACAATGTTTTCTTAGTATGTAATTTAAGTAATTTAATCATTCAATAAAAGTTATTATAAACTTTTTCACGAACAATTTTGAATTTCACAGTTATGTTAGTTACTACACTAAATTAAAATACAGACTTCCAACTTGATATTTAGGGATTAAAACCTAAGAATACCTATTATGTACCCTAAAATACTTTGGTATTTATCTTTGTTTTAATTTCATCTATGCAGCAGCTGAAGGGACTGAAGTACCTAACGAGACGTTACGAAGATGTTGCTAACTTATGACTATTGACAGCATTAATAAGTTCAATTGGGTCAAATAAAGCTGTTTTCTGCCTAAAATAAACCTTTGTTAAGTATTTTGAAACAATATGGTTATTAATAATACATTTATATACACTGTTAGAAATTTCATCATGAAATTACGGTTAACTAGCCGGCAGCAGTCTGTCCATTTAATTCACCGTTAAATTTACAGTTTTTAACATTTTTGTATCTTTACGGGACCTAAACCATTTTCAATCAACTTGGTTAAAAAGCCGTAAATGCAAAAGTTTACGGTTTCATAACCATGTATAAGTAGTATGGTTTCAAAACTAAATGTAAGTTTTACAACTATTTTGAGGCGCAGGATCTTCGACGCTTACAACCCGTAAACGAAGAGAGCGGGACTCAAACCCCGGGTGTATGGTGTACCAACCTAGCGCTCTAACCATTCGGCCATCTACACCACTCAAAGTGGCAGTTTATTTATCAATAAATCTTCTTATCCAACAGGCAAACTGCATTAAAATTCAGATTTCAGTTTTTGATTGGATCCAAAGTCATTTTTGGTCTAAATTTACTGTATATTGACGAAAATCATTTTATTTTCTGCAAAAACTAAAATATCAGAAGCTCAAATTATGGGTTCGCTCATTTGGAAATAGTTCGGGAATCCGATGTCTCCAATTTTTTATTTACGTGTGTATGTGTTTCTATTTAGTAACCACTGCTTAAGCCCCTTCTTTTTCTTTGTTTTTATATACACACGCAAATTTGAACTAATAAATCTTTATTCATATTTTAACAACAACGTAAGGGTTAAGATTGCGCGGTGGTGTGGCCGGCTTAATCTTTACACTTTTTCGTTCCACAACCAAGATGGACGTCCGATTCTTATTGACTACGAAACCTAGGAGGCGCCTGGAAATTACGGTTAGTTAACGTTCTTTAGGAGAAACAGAGAATAAACGATTTTTTTCAGAATCAGCAGTTTGAGTACCATCTTTTTAATGGTTATTCGACTGTTGTAATTAAATATGGTAAAATAACAATCAAATAAATGGTTATATTACTATTTTCTTACGGAAATGTTTGACAGTGTATCTTTTTTTCAATTATATTGACTACTTTATCCCCATGTACTCTTCACTTTACTCCACCATTGTAAATAAGCAAAAAAATCTGACGGTTTTGATCAAATTCTTATATTTTTTGTCGACGGAAGTTGAAAAACGAATGTTTTATGACCACGTTACCCCACTATAATCTTATCTAAGTTTGACACTGTAAACGAAAGCCACTATTTTTGTCGCTGTTTCTTGTTTTTAGGGCGGTCGCAAAAGGGGCGTAGAACACATACTAGTCTCGAAGAATAAGTAATCTGATAACATAGGTGATATTTTATTTGCAAAGTGTGAGTACCAGAAGAAAATTGTCTTTCGCTTGACTAATGAAACTAGTCGAATAAAAGGTTTTAACTATGTCATTTACGTAGAATGAAATATGTTTTACCAAACATTCATGGATCTATTAGCTCATTTTAGACAATCATTTATCTGATAGCTACCTCTGAACAGATACGTCTGGCTAAGAACCAATGGTTACTTTGAGACGTTTCATTGGTACTAACACAATTTAGTCTGTAGTCTCATCTGTGATTTTACATTGAGAAACACAAAATCATTAGTTTTAAGCTTTCCTTTTGTTTTAAAAAGTGTAACTAGTACTTAACGTGCTTTAAACTAAGCTTAGTAGAAAATTATTCATGCTACCGACGATAGATACGTTTCGATACATTAACATTTGATTTGTTTTTCTCAACAGAATCGGATACACCACTCCGATCTTTGCAGGATCATTAATATTAGTGGTTTCCTCTCTGAGTAAGTTACATTACATTTTAAGCAGTTTAATTTTATTTAAGTGTTTAATTCTATTATGAAATTCCATATTTTAGTTACTGTGACTAATTAAATAGTAAAAAGTCACTGAAAGTGTGATAAATTAGGAACATACGATGGTATATGCTTTGTTGCTTAAATCAACAAACGATAAAGCGTACAACTTATAAAACTATGTGGAACATTCTCTCATACATTTTTATGAATAATTTTATCATACTTGCAAATTCTTTTGTTAAAAATTCAGAAGAATTCAGAAAAATGTGGAAAATGGTAAGTCCATGTTTTGATTATAAAAAACATTTACTTAGAAAAAAGAGTACTTACTTTGTAATAGTCGCGTTATAGTCATTATTAACAAAATCAAAATAATTCATTCATTATAACTATTCTAAATATTCCCAATCAGTGAAGTCAAAAAAAAATAAATAAATAAATAAAAACAAGTCCAATCACCACCTAAGTTTAGTTCACTCATTTAAGTCTAAATAATGTAGTTATGAAAATATGTTTTATGAAATATTAAAATAAAACTTCTGGGGTTACTAAAAAGTAAAATTTAGTTGCTTATTTTAATTTGCTTCAGCCAAAAAGGCGTTGAAAAGTTGTCGATCATGAAAAAAATTTCTTCACATTCATTAAGACTTAAAATGCTTTCAAGAGTTTTTGCTAAGATAGAAGAACGAATTGAAAGTATGATATATGACACACTTTACTGTTATACTATGGTAGTTGGCGAACAATTGCTAATTTGGGATGAAAATCTGTAGGCTCTATCGCTATAGAATTCTAATAAAAATCGTCAAAATCTAATATTGATTAAGAAAATGAACAAAATCGTAAAAAGTTATTACAAGCGTAAAATCGCAAAAACTCTTCGAATTTCGTAATAATTACGAAAATATCGTAATAGTTGAGATATGTTTTGCGCATTGGGGGAAAACGAAACACTCATACGCATTTGTACACTATTTACACTAGATACTTAGAAAATATGTCATTTTATCAGAAATAATGTACTCAATAAAATCCTATTATCAAAAAATTTTGCTATTTTTGACACACAAAACACTATTTTTGAAAAAATATGAAGTTTTTTTTTTTTACTGTGTTCCGTTAGGTTCATTTTCGCTGCTTCATAAACGTTAACCTTAAAAGCAGTAACTTGAATGTGATGGCGGCCCCTAAAAAGTTTTTAGTTAATATATTCTGTTCTAATCGACAAAATTCAATAAAACTTGGTATATAGACTAATTTCAGCATTCTGAACTCATTGCCGTTGTCAAATATAGGGCATTGTATTGGAAATTTCAAAGTTAGTACTCATTTTAATATGCATACTGCCCTTTATCGAAATTTTATTCCAATTATTTAAAAGAAGACATTAATCGATGACGATTGACATCTTACTTGTGTTTCTAGAGCGTATGATGGCAAGGTAGTTTTGAGTGCTTCGTTTTTTTTTTCACTGTACAAATCTATACATAGTATCATTTCTCTAGCCTGTTTTTTAGTCGCTCCGCGATATCTTCCTCATTCTTTTATCAAATTCCATGATTTACCCCCAATTTCAAAGCTTATCGTGTCGGCTAATGACGAAAAATAGTCCAACGGTCCAAAAATGTACCGCTTCTCTTAAATTTGAGATTTAAAATCATCTAGGAAGAAGTCCTTTAATGAATGCCAAATTGGTGTTATGTTTGCTGGCGCCATCTGTTATCAAGTAAACAAACAGGAATTTCTTCTGTTTTTTCACTGTAGAAAATTTGCGAGGTCTTGCTGGCGTCTGTGTGTTAAACTTATTCAACCTTTAGGCTCGGCACATTCATTTATATTATGAATGTGTAGAGCCTATAACCAACCAACAGTAACTATATCTCAAGTTATGGAACTGTTTCGTTATTGTATTTTAAAGCTATGTACACTAATAATAAAAATAATTATCATTATTATTGTGATTATTTTATTATTTTGAATATCTAAATAATAGTGGGTAAAAAATTGTAACAGCTATTTGTACTGATGTGTTCAATTACATGCCTTCTTTTGTACCAACACCCGTTTACTTACACTCCCAGTACTTTGCAAAAATTATCGTCATGAGATAACAGCCATTCTTGGAGTTCAGGTTTGCTGTGAAGCGTTTTTATTGTAATATTAAGTTTGGCACTTGCTCATATCTTCTTACTTTTCAACATGCAGGAAAATGCTCGTGCTCAATAAATTACTCACAGCACTTTGTTAGTGCTTAAGAAGCAGATTGTAAACTATTTGTTAGTTTGTCCTTTGTTGTAAAATAATGAAAGTTCTTATGTTTGGTTTTTACAAGTCTTTTACACAATATTTGCAAAGAACTATAAAGCAGTAAGTGTAATGTACTTTGTTCACAGACAAAGCGTCCCTGAGAAACATTCATTACGGTTAAAAAAAACTGGGAATTGTATAACTATTACCGCTGTGGTTAGCAAAAATTTTAGCATATATTCTTGTTCCTCTAACACTCGTGAAGGATGTCAAATTATTATCATTGCAAATTTAAATTTGTCCACGGTGGTCATGCTATGCAATTGGGCTTTAAGTGAAATTATATTTTAAACCATTCTAAACATATATATATTTAATTAAATTTAATGCAAAGGTAATTATTTCCAGTTTTTAATTTGCAATAGAAAAGGTTTTAATGAAAGACGATGACAAATCCACGTTATGCGGAGTGAATATGCAAATTGTCTGGATGTCTGGTGAGCAGTATTCAAGACATGGACTGACTGTTCTGGTTTATGTGCTGTTTCTTTTGTCTCCTCTTAGCCATTTCATCGCTACCTGCGTTGGCAATGCGTATGCGGCCTGCCTGACTGATTTCATCAGCATGAGTCGGTGTGCTCGAATATTTGCCAATGAGTGATTCCATAACAACTCACCTAATGAGGGTCGCATGACCAATTCGGATTTTTTTTCAAATTTGGTACACAGATTGATGATATACAGGCAGGAAAAAGTCCAAATTTTTAGCTACCTACTCCACTTATTTTTAAATATACAGGTCCTCAAAGTTTGTCTACCACCTCAAAATACCGATAAATTGATGTTATTCAATTTTTTCTCTTGAAAACTACTCATGCAATATGAAAGTATTAGATATCTATGGAAACTAGATGTTCCAGGCATTCCGAAAAAATAATACAATGTTCATAATGAACATTTTTAAGGTACAGTACTCTTAGAAGTTGCAACCACAAAAATTCTATTTTCCCGATTTTGCCAACATTGAAGATTTAAGTCCAAAAAAGGAAAATAAAACTAAAGTTTTACTCACTTTCGCGTAGAGTACATGTGTTCAGCATAAATTGCTACACAATAAATTACTTGGGTTTCTCAGTCCTTCATGGAAATATTTCAGCTTAAAGACAAGCCATAGCGTAAAAACATGCAATTTCGGCCAACTTGTCAGCCATTTTTCTCATAAAGGGCAAACGCTAGAAATTTTTAATTTTTTTAAAAATAAGCTACTGAAGTGTCTGCTATTCACAGGAAAAGAGTTTACCTCTATTTATTTTTTGCATAAAGAGATATCCTACTGATAGTATATGCATGTTTTCTCTTATACCATATGCCTGTGTTTCCCCTCTCAGACTTAACATAAAAAAAAACTTACTGAATATTACATAAATATTATGCATTTAATTTTATTTACCCTCTGAACATTATTTAGTTACTTTCAGAAATGGTGTTATTTGGGGAATGAAGCACTGAATAATGGAGCAACATTTTGTTTTTGCTACGTTCATGTTTTCTCTAATATCACATGCTTGGTTTTATTAATGTTAGACTTAACATAAATAAAAAGAAAAATTAATAATGCATTTATTAATAGCTGTACTATCTATACAAGAATTCATGAAATTTAATACATTATTTCATTTAATAATAATTTTAAAAAAAATTATATATTTTCTACAAAAATAATTTCTAGCAAAATTAAATGTTTGATTAAAATAAATAGAATTTTTCAAAAAATGAGCGTTATCCATTCGTAACTATGAAGTTCTATATTTCTTGAAAAATCAACCAAAATTAAGGAGCTATAAATATTTATTTCATAAGCAATATATTTAAAATTGATATGTACAGAATTTTAATCAACTGCAAGCATAAGTGCCTGTATTTTTTTCACTGTATCATTTGGTACTGAAAACATGCGTCCTGTGGCTGTTGCTGCTGAAGGCAGTGGTATGATGTTTGACAAATGCTTGTATGGAATCCAGCATATATCTGGTTTCACTGGCCAGTATAAACTCTGGCAGAGGCCACGAGGATGCATAAATTGTATTTGAACATCACCTTTTGACAGATTGCTTACCTACTACAGATACTTCAATCTGATTCGATATGTTTGTAGATATAATAGATACTAAAAGCTCTGATTTACTAATAGGTATAAATTTATAGTACTCCCTGGTACCCTCAATTCTTACAGCAGAAGCTAGTCTTCCAGATAGCAATGCTTTTATTTCTGCTACATTGTCTTTGATACAAAGAAAAACTTAATATTTTAAAAATTACCTGTGCAATAATGAAGCAAATCAAGAGGAGAAATTATTTGATCCTTGTAAAGACGTTGCAAGCTGGTTCTGTAAGCAGGCCTTTTAACTGTATCTCCAATAGCATCACCATGGGCTTTTGACATGGGAGGTGGCAAAAAAATGCCATTCAGCATTTAGTTTGAAATCATCTTTATGGTGGCATAAATTTAAAAAGTTTTCCTTGTTTTTGTACTGAGCTGAGCTACCGTCACTAAAACAAATTATTTTCTTTATGTCTGGATATTATGATGTTAAATATGGAATTACAACTCTTTGAAAAGAAGCTACTGCCACCGTATCATGTGTCAAACAGTCACTGATAATACAAATAGAAATAACTTTTAGGCTACCATTTGACTGAATATAAGCTACAAAAGGATGGAGTGTTGCTTGGGTGTTTTCCCAGTGATATCCCTGTATTGCATCCTGCACAATGAAAGTAAAATTTTCAGAACAATCAAGTAATAAAATGCACTCATCTGGATTTAGTTCTGATTTTCTTTTTCTTAAATACTTTGATTGAGATTTCGCGATGTAATGGCGTTTTGCCAAGGACTTCATTTTCAATAAAAGTTTTGATTTAAAATCAGGTACAGACAAAGTAATTGAAATGAGTGTTGAACGATCTGTAGTTATCCACTGTCGAAATGCCACTTCAGATTCTTCAGCATAATCATCCATTAACATATCTAAAAAATGTTCAAATGCAGTTTGGGGTGGACACTGTAGCCAAAGTCCTAACATGCATTAACCTTCATTGTTAATGTCACAAACGTAATGAGACAAAAAACCACTGAGTGATGATTTAAGAGATTATTTTAGAGATGTCATCATTAGCTTGATATTTTGGTGAATCATACAGACACGGGCTGAATGAGTTCCTGTACTACCAGCTAACACACACCACTTCGGTCGCAGATCAGCAAATTTAGAAAATCCAATCTTGTGATTGGGATATTCCTGTTAAAAAAGTGTGTATGCTTCTTTGAGATTACATAAAATGAGGTGTTTTTGTTTTTCTTGTTTACTTTGTCCAGGTTGTCGCACAGATATATAATCGTTTTCACCAGGACTGATTCTGTTTACATCACTGTTTTCGTAGAATTTTAGAACATCTTTTATTACATTTTCAGGTATTGTAGAAGAACCTTTTTTGGGGCCTGGTACTAATAGTGAGCCCTTTTCTTTTCCCGATCTTCTGGCTTTCTTTACCATGTGCGCCGTTGTGTCAAAAAACTTCCATGTTTTTTCGATGGTCCAGCTTTGTGGGATAACAGTCAAAATTTGGAATTTTTCAAATACGGTTGTAGATTCTGCTTCAAACTTTTGCTTAAGAGCAGAGAGAATTTCATGCAAGTCAGTACTATCTTCATGTTGAACTTTGCAATTATAACACTTATTTTCAGAAAGATCAACTTCATCAACATCTAAAACCGAAGCTACCATTGTCTGAACAGCTGTGTTGACGATTTTTATTTTTGTTTTCCATATGACACGCATTTTTCAGCATTAGGTTTTTTCTTATTCATAGGATTCTCACCAAGGATAATAAGACTTTTATTTAATACATCTCCTTTTTCTTCTACTGGTGTATATAAGTCTGCATGGTCCTCTTCATTGTTTGTTATTTATTCAGATGCTTTCAACACTTCTTCACACTGACGACACAGTTTTCGTCCAGGAATTAATTTTCTATTTAAATGTCTAACTTTTTCAATTGTTATAGGACGTTAAGACTTCTTGGCTGAGCTCTGACGTTCCAATGGATCACAACATGTTCGTAAAAATAAATGAGAGTGTTTTGACTTATATACTTGCTCATGGTAATAAAACACATTCTGTATGTCATTACACTCGGTTCTTAACTGCAGAATTTCTTGAATATTACATGAATATGAGCAAAATGAACAAATGCCTTTTCTTTTGGTGTGGGATGTTTTATGACAAATATCATTTAGTAGGCTACCAATTGAACATGGTGATAAAGAGCTATTCATTTTCAACATCCAATTCCCATTTCACTTTATAAATAGTAATATATTCACAATAAAAATAAAAATAGTAGATATGATATAATTCTTGAAGATATTAGTTTAACTTTTTTAACACCACACTAGTACTTCCAAAACTGACATGACTTACTTTTACATACAGGAACGTGTAATTTCTGCACTGACAATAACAAGTTTACTCATTAAAGTACTTGTTCACAGATCCCATGAAGCATTCTATTTTCTACCAAAGAAACGATAAATAAAAATAATAATCTTATATAAATATTGGAAGTTAAAGTAATTATTTTGAACTGCAGACGATAATTAATCAATAGAAAGTATGAAATAAATGTAAATATAAATGAAATATATAACAGGTATTTCCCTTTCTTTTAAACCAATCATTTAGCAAATAAATGAGAGGGAAATCCCCTATCTCTATCGGTTAAATATATTATTTCTTCAGTATATACTAACTTATTTTTTTTTTAAAATAAAAAGGTTTGTAAGACAAATTCATTTCCTACATCTTACTTTAAGACATCACAAAAAAGGAGTAAACACTAGTTTTGTTTTAATGCCAGAACGTAGTAAAAACAAAATGTTGCTCCATTATTCAATGCTTCATTCCCCAAATAACACCATTTCTAAAAGCAATTAAATGATGTTCAGAGAGTAAATAAAATTTAATGCATAATATCCATGTAATATTCCGTAAGGTGTTTTTTAATTTTACGTCTGAGAGGGGAAACACAGTCATATGGTATTAGGGAAAAACATGCATATACTATCAGCGGGATATCTCTTTATGCAAGAAATAACCTGAGGTAAACTCTTTTTCTGTGAATATCTGACACTTCAGTAGCTTATTTAAAAAAAAAAATTAAATTTCTAGTGCTTGCCCTTTATAAGAAAAATGGCTGACAAGTTGGCCGAAATTGCATGTTTTTGCAGTATGGCTTGTCTTTAAGCTGAAATATTTCCATGAAGGAGTGAGAAACCCCAAGTAATTTATTGTGTAGAAATTTATGGTGAACACATGTACTTTACTCGAAAGTGAGTAAACCTTTGGTTTTATTTTCCTTTTTTTGGAATTAAATCCTCACTTTTAGCAAAATCGGAAAAATCGAATTTTTGTGGTTGCAACTTCTAAGAGTACTGTACCTTAACAATTTCCATTATGGACATTGTAGTATTTTTTTATGAATGCCTGGAACATCTAGTTTCCATAGATATATAACAATTTCATATTGCATGATTAGAGTTTTCAATAAAAAAAATAAATGACATCAATTTCTCGGTATTTTGATGTGACAGGCAAACTTTGAGGACTTGTATGTTTAAAAATAAGCGTAATAGGTAGCTAAAAATTTGGACTTTTCATACCTCTATATCATCAATCTGTGTACCAAATTTGAACAAAATCCGAGTTGGTCATGAGACCAACTTTCATTTTTTAGGTGAGTTGGTATGGAATCACTCCAATATGAGTTAAAAGTTCTCAAATACTTGATCTGGTGTGTTTCATCCCAGGGATAGGTTATGCTAAAGTTTTTAAGTCAACAGTGTGAATAAATCAGAACCACGTCCAGCCAGCGGTTTGCACATAAGTCTTACGATGGACTTAATAAGTAATTGTTTTTTCCTCTATCATACTGGATAACCTTTGTTGGTATTTAGAAATTTAACATAATTCTCCTTTTTTCTGTTTTTGTTGAAAGAATGTGTTAAATAAATTGTAATTGGGTTTTTCCTGTTGAACTTTGTCAGACTCATTCATACTTTCAACGACATTTTAAAAATGAACTTTTAAGTACAACCTTTTATCATTTTTTTTACACACAAGAGTTGACTCATTTCGTCAACCTTAAAGTTCAGCTGACAAAAAATATCTAAGCTAATGGCTATATAAAGCAAACGAAAATGTCGAGAAACAAGCAAAATCTAATCCTAGGGGTATTTTTATATGGGCAGAAATGCAAAAGCTTTGGTACATCTTCCCTGCGGTGAACATCACAAATAAATATGCTTATGAATTCTTTCACAACTGCAACATGGAACATGTACTTCCAGTGTGTCTCTTTTGCCGAAATTTTTCTAATCAGAACATCTCTCCCGGCTACTTAGACTAGAATTCATTGAGATCAATCGAAAATTTCTAGCAGAAAAAAGTCCCTGGGAAAGGTGAAAAAAATAAATAAATAAGTATGAAGTTCAATATATCGATACATTTCACCAATTCAAAAAGCAACACAATGAGATAAATAAAAATTCGCTCCCACTTTTTCGAGTCTTAAATAGATTTCAATACAAAGCTGCGTCCACTCCCCCCCCCCAAAAAAAAAAGCATTCCAAATCAAATAAATATAAAGAAAAAAAAGGTGTGAGGGAAAATGCTTTATTTTTAGATTTTTATCATTATTGATTAATAAGCTTGGGCCATAAATGTGTAATATGTGAGTGGCAGCGGCAGCTAAAATACCTTTTTAGTTTCAATTTTATTCTGTCTTTAGAAGTTGAGTAATGAATTTTAATTTCGTTTTTAGATAAAATGTCCATAGTAGTTTTTGCTGATATTTTTTTTCAATTCGCATTTAAAAAACATGAAAAAATGACCATAGTATTTTTTTTTAAACTTAAATAAGTATCAAACTTAATTTTTTCTCGGCTGTTTGGCTGTCGAGTTTTTGATGGGCTCGAACATATAGCGAAGTACCTCCCCAAAAAGAACTAACAGTTTAATAAAAAGTACCATGGTATTTAATTAATTATTGCACATCATTTATAAATAACTAAAGGTAATTGACGAATAGTTTAAGAGTCTGAAGTTGTTGACGAATAGTAGATTTTATCAGAGTCCAAGTCGGAGGCAAACTGACGGATCCCAGTGCAGAGTAACAATAATATTTGTTGACGTACTGCCTGTATCAAAAGCTTGGAAGATTTACGTTTCAGAAGTGAAATAGAAAAACTATGTATCAAATTTCGAAATAAACAGATATATTACTCACATATATGTAATATTAATTGGAAAAAATAGAGCAGAAAGAAAGAATAAATAACCCTTTCTATAAAAACAGTGTATCGAAAGTTGAGATAAAATTTAAAATTTCTGCAAATATATACTACGTGACCCAAAGTGATTCTTTTAGCTGTAATTTCACTAAATACAAAGAATGCCCAAAATGATTTAAAATACTGAAAAAAATAGACTCTCTTATCTATGGAAGCCACTTTCTACAAGTAAAAGGGTTGAAATTAGGATTAAATAAGCGTTTTCCATGCAGAAAATGTCAATCATTGAAAAATCAATCCGCTTCCAGAAAAAAAAAAAGAAACAAAGAAACAGGTTACAGTTTATATAAGAAATAGATAAACGCTGGTACGTGTATAAAAAATGATCAAAAATTCTCTGTTCTGAAATAAAAAATGAATGATCCAGCTAAATTAAGCACGAATGTTCAAAGAATCGCAGCAGTTACCTATTTTACTGCGGAACCTATAGTACATAAGTCGTCAAAACGCAACAAAATAATATAGTTATGAAAGAACGTGATGAACGTGAGGTCACTCACAACTGTTCTACAACAGTATATAATTCACTCAAGGACATGTATTTCAGATGCTATATAGAGGAAAGGAAATAAATATGGATTAAAGAGTACCAAGGGTCATCTTCAAAATATGCATACACATACTGTCCTACAGTGAAAAAGTGATTATGATCAAAATATTTTAATTTAAAATGGCTATAAATAATATTTCTTTACACAACATATTTCTAATACAAAAAAAAATTACATATTTTTACTGCAAACAAAGACTTTTGTATCAAGAAGATGTAAAAAATAGCTGTCGCACTTTTGTATTTTACAACTCAGTAACATTTTTTTACTTGGTAAAAAAAGGAAAAATTTGAGACGTTTCATTAGGTAAATCATCATTATTTTTAAATCCTATGATTATTCCTGCAAGAAAAAATCAGGATTTCAACAAAGCATTTTGTTTCTCATATGTTAATATGTTGTCGAGTCTGTTACCAAGGTACAGTTTTATGAAAAAAGGATAAAAATTTTACCAACAGATGTCAACACATTTTCAATAAAACACTTACACTAGTTAAATATTTACCTGCAGCCTTTTTTTTTTTTTTTTCAGTTGAAAAACAAGTGTAGTGGTGTAAACAATTTCTCATGAGGTGAGTATTTTTATTCAATGTCAAGTCTGTTCTCAAGATATTTATGGTTAAAAACACAAATTCAGGACTTTTTAAATCTTGAATATTATTTGCTAGTTCATTTTTTAAAGATTTTGCTTTGTTTCTTACTGATATTAACTACCGTGTGGATTTTGGAAGATATTTCGCTGTTAAAGTCAAGTCCGTTACCAGATAACTGGTAGAATACAAAAGTCTATCTTTGCGGTAAAAATATGTAAATGATACTTTTTTGTATCAGAAATATGTTGTGTACGAAGGAAATGTTTCATTTACAGTCAGTTGAAATGAACACATTCTAAGCATAATCACTTTTTTCACTCTGTGACAGTATATGTCAGTGTATAGATATTTTGAAAATGACTCACTCGTTTTACCGTCTATTCAGTACATCTGTATAGTATAAACAAGGCAAAATGTTTCCGTGTGAGCCAACATTTCTTTAACATTGTCTGTGCTATTCTGTCATCACGCTTTTGTGATGATAAGTTTTGTGCTCATGGAAGTTCAAGCTTTTGTAAGCTAGCTTCTCCTTGTTAGTTTTGTTTCATCTTTATTTTTATTTCTCGCTGTGTGGTACTTACGTGGATTTATGGGTGCATTTTAAAGTTTATCATCGTGGACTTTCAATCCAGATTTTGGCACTTGAATACATATTAATACAGTTCTACCATCATCCAAAGCAATCTGCTTGGCAGTGTGCCAAGAAGAATCCATTCATGTTCAAGGGAGGAATTGCTGGTATAATGAAATTCGCCATATTTGTTCTCGTTCTAGTTCGTTTAGAATACTTGGTTTCTTCCGAACTGATGCTACATGCCAGTTTATAAATTTAGTTGCTTTCAACAGACAGTGAAGCAAACATTCTGATTCGCGTACTAAATAAACGCGGCAAAACGAACTTCCTTAAAACTCGAATGGATTCGTTCTTTTCTGCCATGCGTAGAAGCATCCGTGGTCGAACTGTAACTTAAGCAGCATACGAGAGGTGTTTAATGCCAACTATGTCCTACCGGTATGTAGCATCTATTCTAAGGCCTTCACGCACTACGCCTAAGGGCACGAAAAACAGCGCTCGTCGTTCGGTCCTTCCAAAAACTCCCAGACACAACAACCAAAACCGGCCATAGGGACCGGACTGGCGACCGTTGCCTTCCTGCTTCACTGTCCCGCTGCCGCAGTCTCTCTACAAAGAGAGCCTAACATCCAGCAGAAGCACATTGGTGGAGATTTAGTGTTACTGAGTCCGCACCACGAGAAGGCCCCCAGCGTTATGGACCAGCATACGAGAGGTATCGCAAACAATCAAGTGATGAATAGGAATAGTATTCCATATTTGTACACTATTAGATAAAAGGTTCTATTTTCACTTAAATGAACGGAAGGAAAAGCCGGGAGGGGTAGACGCAGAATGAATTGAAAAATGGAACGTGCTAGTTACCGAAATGGTAGTCATGCGAGCAATTTTCGTAATTATCATAGTAAGGGAAAAATTAAAAATTGCTCTATAATTTAACCTTTTGTGTATATACTTATCACTCATGTCTAATACTATCAGCATTTTTATACGTATTTTTAATACATTCTATTGTAAACCAAAATCTTCAACAATATAGTCATTGTACTAGAAAAGCGTTTTTGAAGATACTTTGCTTTTATGGGTAGTTATACATTTGCATTATAGTCAAAGTCGTATTCTTGAGCAAAAACTAAGTCTGATGATTCAACTCTGTCGCAAAAAATAAATAGAAGTAAAATTAATCCACATTATTTTGGAGATTTTTTTTTATATACCCAATCCGTTTTCTGTGTTTACCATACCGGAAACAGCAACGTGGTGTATTGTCACTTACTTTACGATCATAAAAGTATTTGAAAAAGGGGATTTTGAAATTTTGTGATATAAATAATATCGTGAAACTAATATTTATTTTATTTTTTAGTGTTCGCACATGGCGAAACTTTTCCTGTTCTATATGCTGCAAGAAGTATCCAAGGCATAGGATCAGCGTGCATTTCAGTCGCAGGTAATAGAGTTTGTAAGCTCGTATTTGAGTGCCAAGATATTAGTTAAGATTGTAATACTGATATAATCATGGTTGTCTGAATATTTTTAAAGTAAAGTATCAAAGTCCTTTCTGACCTAGCCGGTTGGGAAAAAGAAATAAGAATTATATCATAGTAAACGATCTCATTTTTGCAAGACCATCCGTTGTCTAATTTTGCTCTTTAATGTAAAAAATAACCTATATCCTATATCAGCGGATTTCAGGTGGAAAAAGTTTTCCGCATAACTTATATTCTCACATCTTGTTTTAGGCATGGCTATGATAGCAGACAGGTATTCAGATGACAAAGAAAGAAGCAAAGTTATGGGTTTTGTAATGGGTGGCATTGCTGCTGGTGTATTAGGCAAGTACTTTCCTGTGTTCCATATTTGAATCGTTTATTTCGAAAAGGAAACATCTCTGTTTTGAAAAAGAAAGAACTCTCAGTATTAATTTATTAATTTTTATGGCATAATTAATCAAAAATCGTTTCAATTTACCAATATTTCATTGCTATTACGTACTAAAATAAAATAGTAAAAGATCAGACCCGTAAAGGTTTTTCAACTTTTCATAAGCCATTTTTTTCTATATATCTCCTGAAAAAAACTTTGTTTTTCAGAGTTGTTACCTTTCTGAAATAAATGATTCATTTATTGTAAGAGATATTCGTTAAAAATATAAAATGTTATATCCCCATTGAACTCGAATAAACAGCCCTATTATATCAATATTTCTTAATTTCAAAGCGATTTAAATTAATGCTTTTTTAGGAACACTTGTGGTAAAAAAATTGACCAGTTAATAGGTTAAAGGTAGTAATAATTTAACTTTGTGCAAAGTAATAGAAATAAAATTTCACGTTAAATTAAAGCACAAATGAGCATTAAAACGCAGACATATGTTTCGGGATTGCTTGGAATCCCTTTTTCAATGCAACAGGGAGCCTCTAGATGCAAAACATCCAATTGAAAAAGGGATTCCAAGCAATCCCGAAACATATGTCTGCGTTTTAATGCTCATTTGTGCTTTAATTTAACGTGAAATTTTATTTCTATTAGGTTAAAGGTAGTTTCTCCAATTTTTAGAATTTAACTTCAGTTTTTGTCATACTCGAAACCAATAAAAAATATCCGTCAACACAACATATGCAATTACTTAAAATATCTTACAATTTTCTAACTTTTCATATTCATATTTTATCAATAAAACAGCAAATAACAATTTCTTTTTTTTTTTTTTTGTTATTGAAGCATGGTGTTTTTTCTTCACAGCAAAACATAATTTTTTTTTCATTGACATGCACTAACGCTTCAAAGGTATTTAGTGTTTAATTTGATTTAGTTGTTTTATTAGTCACAAAATCATGAGTTAAATTAGCTATTCGCCTGAAACAATTATATTTCTTAAACTTTTTCCCCTGATGTCTTCTATGTGATGGGTACAGTTATATTGATGAAACTGAACAGAAATAGTTTTCTTTTTTTCTGGTAATAGTACTTGTGACAAACATAACATCACTGCTTGTGGCTTAAAATGATTGTTTATGAAAAAACTAACATTAAATCATTTTCAGAACAAAGAAATATATTTAATTTCTTATTAATGAGTTATTTTCCTCACATTCTATTCAAACAAGCATTCGGCATATGAAGTACACATCTTCGTTGAAGGACTTATAATGACTGTGGATTACAGTAAAATCTATGCTCTTATGGACAGATGGAGTTGCTACTCATTTTAAAACTAGATGTTTCTTGATGACCTTAACTTACATTGGGCATATGTTAAATAATTAGAATTTTAGTATTTTATATCATGGAAGGGTTTCACACAATGGAATCTCCAGGTCAAGGAATTTTAGTGTCTTATATCATGAAAAGGGCCCACACCATGGAGTAGGTGCTATTGTAAATACACTGGGAAGCATAGTTTTAAGAGGGCAAGCATGTAAAGAAAAGTTCTTTGCTGAACTGAACAGTAAATGAAGACAAAATTCTTGTTTACTGGTGAAACTGACATGATGGAAAGTAATTGGAAATGTTGTTTGAAAATGTTGCTCCAATGGAAGTCATTCAGTCATCCCGATGCGTTATAAATGTGGGAAAATTTAAATTATGCTTATTTCAGAATAGAAAAGATGATTTTCTTACAAAAGCAGTTGTATTAAAATACATTCTGAAAAATAAAGCTGATTTCACTGTTAATGATTTTAAACTACATTTTCAGAGCCATAAACTGTGACATTGGGTGATTTTGTTGTCATGACATTTACAACTTCTAAGTCAAAAAAGAAATACATTGGGCAGGTGTTAAATATTCATGTTAGATTGTAATATCAGTCTTAAAAGGCTTAATATATATGGTCACGAGCAAAGGAAAGTTAGAGGAGACATGATTCAGCTATTTAAATTTATTGAAATGAAAAATGTTGATGGACTACCCTTAGGCACAAAAGGTAGAGCCAGATGCCATTGTTATAAACTTTTCTCAGAAGTTCATGAAGAAAAGCACTGACGCAACATTATTGTACTGACACATCAGCAATTGAACGAGTTAAATTTTAGTTGTTTTCAGAAAGAAGCTAAACAATAAGATTTTCTTCAAATTGTTACGTTCTTCTATGGCATTTGGCAATAACACTATAAAGTAGCTTGAAGTAGTAATGATGTGGATAAAATCCCTTATGGGTTTTGCTCCTCTTTGAAAGAAACTGAAATTTAACTCGTTCGATTGAAAATGTCGCTACGAATGTTTACGGTAATTCCTTAGAATTTTTTAACAGAGTAGCTCTATACATTTGAGATATAACTTATCAAAAAAAAAAAAATTCTGCTAACGCCAGTGCATGCGAAGTTAACCCCTTAACGATCGCATAATTTTCAAGAAAATAGCAACAAAAGCTCTTATTTTTTTTACAGAAAAACATTTTAAAATGTTTAATCTATAATTATACTATAAATAGTTTTATACTATCTTCTATTTTGTAAGACAAGAAATAAATAGTTTTTCGGGATTGAGGAGAAGATTTTTTTTAATGCTTTGGTGCGCTACTTTAGAACACTCCAGCGCGTGATTTCGACGGGAGGGAAGGGGTTAACATTATTTATTTATACTCGTAATTGATTAAATATTCAACATTTTTGTATTATGCTTGCAGGGCATGGTTTATATTGCGTTTTGCCAATTTTCCTAAAATTTATATTGCACTGAGTTCAAAACCATGCGTTTTGAAAAATCGGTAAAAAATCGATTTTGTCTTTAGTTAGTTCAAAGTGGCAGTAAAAAATTGGAGTTTGTGCAGGCACATGAAGACAGATGCATTTCTTCATTTTAAAATTAAGTTTATTCCTCCTCGGTGAAAATATACAGGATGGCGTAGGTATATTTACAGATGCTTTTAAATTAAGTAAAATTAAAGTTGAAGTTGCTCTCGTGGCAGTAAAAAAATCATAATGGCCAACAAACGGCTTTCTCGGCTGACAGAACAGCTTGTACTACTAAGACCCTGACTAGTCAGAACAAATCTCCTGGCCAAGCATGCATTTAAATAGCCAGGTTCATTTACATGGCATTCCATCCTAGCATTTCCCGATGTTAGAAAGTCTGCCAATCGCAATCAAGCACCGTCATTTTATGATGTGATGCAAATACGTGTTTAACGTTGGGAAATGCGTCACAATGATGATGGAATATTTGTGACTTTGCAAAAAGGCGAATTTTCCTAAAGCCAAAAAAAAAAAAAGGTCGTTTAAAATTTGTCAAAAATAACAGGAAAATACTTACGGTTATTAAAAAAAAACTCGCAAGACATCTGCGATTTTTTCAAAAAAAGAGAAAAAAAAGCCTCATATCTCTATGAATGCACCTACTATTCTCTTAAAAACGGACACTGATAACTTCATCAGCGAGTGTCATCATAATTTGCTAGAGTTAAAAACGCATTTCATGGAATACGTTTTACCGGAGGATTGCAATATGTTCAAGTTATTCTGTCCGTTGTTGGTCGCCTGTTTGGCTTCAGAACAAAACTTAGGTTGAAATACAGTGAAACCTCTCATAAAGACCACCTCTATAAAGAGACCACCTCTCATAAAGACCATTTTTTTAAGGTCTAAAACTTCCGGCTATAGGCTCAATATTAACTTTCCCTCCATTAAAAGACCACTTATTTCTGTCTCCCTCCCAGTAAGACCACTTTTTCAGGAGAATTTCAGGTAGGATTATTTATCTGGGGAGTTTTGAGTTACCTTTGAGAAAAATAGGACCCAGCTAGTAGATGGAGGAATTTATTGTTCCTGTTTCTGGAACTGGGTGGGTGATAAGCACCTAGGGTAGGGGAATTGGGTGAGCTTAATTTTAATTGTTCATTTGTCCTTGAAGACCCCTGTGAAGTGGGAAGTACCAATACCCTTAGAAGTACAGAGTCATTTATGGGAATGATTGGTCCACATTCCATCTGTTATCCTTCTTGGAGAGCTAAGGACGTTTGTAGAGTTCACATGGGCATTTCCCTCTTACAATACTTGTAAACTAAATGATACTACAGTCAATATTTTAAAAACGTGTTAGGACCTCATTCTGATTTAGATGACGAGCTTCCTAAAGTGAAACAGCCATTTACTTCCTATCAAGAAACACCAAATGAAATTAATAGATTGAAAGAAAATTCAACTTCTGCTAGAGATGACTCTAAAATAAATAAATTGTTTCAGGAAATCAAAGTTTAGAAATAAAGATTGCTAATGAGAAATTACTATAATCAAAGCAAACTTTGATTAATTCTTTTTTGAAAGCTGTTCAGTTATAAAAACAAGTTTTAGAATAGTGTTTTATTGTATTGTTGCATGAAGCTTTGTTTTAGCCATTACCTCTATTCAGAGACCACCTCTCTATAAGACCGATTTTCTACAGTCTGGTGGGTGGTCTCTTTAGAGAGGTTTCACTGTATATGAGGATTATTACGTTCATCACACCTGACATTTCAAGATAAATAATCCAATATTTGTATAGATACTCGACGAACCGTCTAAAATCTTAAGTGTTCGGTCATTTATGGCGATATAGTGTGTACACATGAATAATCGTTCTCAGAATTTTAGTTTCATAGATCAAAAATATCTATCAAGTATTGAATTACAGTGCTAATTACCATGCAATAAGTTGTGGCATATTGACGCACGCATTTATTATTGAACAGCTTAACTTTGCATCTTGTAACTTTGTTTAATTCAAATAAACTCTCTTTGTAGCTGGCTATCCATTTGGCAGCATTATGTATGATTTCATGGGAAAGAAAGCTCCCCTTCTTGTTCTTTCTGTTCTACTAGCATTGAATTCAGGTAATCGTAGTTCGAAATCAATTCGATTGGCTGAAGCTCACTTTCTTCATAAAATTTCATTATTCCTTTCACAGGTTTACTCCTGTGGTATCTCCGACCACGCCCGGAGCCAGGAGTAAGTTATGAATTGTTATTATATCTTTATGTTCTGATGATAAACTTAAGTGCAAAATTTTTTTCAACATTGCTATCCAATTGAATCGCTGTTAAAAGAAATCAGATGGAAAAGCTATTAGAAGAACTCATTTCACTCCAGCTCCATTTTTTCGCGAATTAGTTTCTGACTTAAAAATATGAATTATAAGCTACTGCGGTGTTTTTCTTTCGCTTCATGCATTTATAAAATGCAGTTCAGGATTTGATTTTAAAAGGTAGTAGAACAAGAAAGTGTTTCAAACGTAAAAAAAATATGATGATAGAAGTTTTGAAATAGTGTTTATATATTTCATAAAGACGCAATCATGCATTTAGAAAGTAGGAATAAAACAGTTGAAACTCAACATTATCTTTCTTTTGTAAACGAAAAATTTATAAAAACATTAAAAAAGATGAAGAAGAAGATGTGAATTAAGAAATGCTACTCTTCCAATGTCTGAAATTTGATACAAAACTCATTTAAAATGAGTAAAAAATGAACACCGAGTCCTAAAAATCATTTCTTTATCTCAAGTTATTATGCTATCGCATCTTTAATATTTTTGCACCTGGTATTACTTTAATTTAGAGATATATTATGCTATACATATTTTCAATGATATTTCTCCTGAATGTCAATATAAAATTTTGTGTCATTTCTCTTTCATTCATATTCGAAAGTTAACAAAAATCTTTGATGAAATATAAACTATAAAAAATATATAACTATATAAGAAGATTATTTAGTTTTCATTTAATGTACTGAATTGATTAATTATTTTTGACGAAAATTATCAACTGAAGTTGTAGAAAAAAAAAGAAAAATCCTATTTCAGTTGCTGGATTCAGTTTCCCCCCTTTTTAAAACTCTAAATATGGAGAAAAAATGTCTAACTAGGTTACTGGGTCGAGTGAAACGATTATGAAAAATAAATATTATTATTAAAAATTATTAAAATAAAGGCAATTTTTATGAACTGTATCTCGAATTTGCTTAAGTGTAGCTGAAAGATCGATGGGGAAGCTTTACTACAAAACTGTCTCTTTTGCGTCAGATGTATGTCGTTTCAGAAACAATAACAGTTTCTCTGAGGTTAAAGTGACGATTTTTTAAAAAGGCTGTTCGTTTTACTAGAAATTATAAAGAAATCACGCTTTCCAGTCATCGCCGAAATTGCAGGAGTGGAAAGCGGATTCGAAAGACTCAAGACCGTAATCGGATCCCTGAACATAATTTTTCTTTAAAGAAGAAGCAAAATAACCCTTCCAGATTGACTGCCCTTAGAACTCATATATTAGTTAAAAGTTCCAGATGCTTGCCCGAATGTTCTGCCTGAAATCATGCTATGGTAGTATTTTCTGCGAATATTTATACAACGTTATATATAATGCCATACAACAACTACGATTGGATGTTACGGTTCAAGCCTTAAGGTTTATTCGTAAAAAGCGCAGCCACCCCACCCCCCAAACCACGCAGAAAATAATATTTCGTAAATTTAGTGATAAAGATTTTTTTATCACACCCTTTTTAAACTTACTAATATTTTTGTGTGCCTTTCAGAGGTGTCTCGTAGCAACTAGTATTTTAAAACTGTTGGCGGATCCGTTCATCATTTTAGTTTCTGGTGAGTATTCATTCTTAAATGGATTTATTGTCCGTCTTACTAACCCTGTTGACCGCAGAAGTAATAATATGATGCAGTGACTTATCTAGGATTTTCCAATGGGGGTAGGGTATGCGTATTGCAAGCTGCGTCCTATCGTCTATTATAACATCCATAGGGACCGGACTGGCGATTGTAGCCTACCTGCTTTACCGTCTTAGTGCCACAGGCCTTCTACAAAGAAGGCCTTACAATCGCCGGCATTATTAGTTTATGATTTGTAACTTAAAAAACAAAAACTACTACTGTTTTAGTCAATTTTAATTCTTATATTTTAATAAAACTTTTCATCCCCATAAATACAAAAGACACATTTTCAAAATAACCAACGATACATTCTTATCAATATTTAATATAAGATAACTTATGGGTTAATTTCTTTGGCATTAAGTCTCGAGAATAATGTTAAATGCCTGGGGATTCAGAAAAAGATCTAAAAAAAGAAAAAAATGGATGGTATCCGAGGGTAAGAGAAAAAAAAATCTTCAAGAGCTCTTCGAACTACATAAAGTTCTCTTCGAACTACATAAAGTTAAGAACCCCTTATTTAACCCCCGTGCTCCGTCAACAAGTTCCACCGTAATTGTAAATTGTGTTCATCGCTCATTCTTTGGACGAATTTGGTGCATATAAAACCTTTTTTATCCAGTATTATTGACAACTTCTGGATTTTCAGAACTTGTAACTGTTAAACTGAATTATAGTAGTTTTCATTAAAATCATATTCAAATGCCTCACTACATTTATCCCCCCCCCCCACTAGTATATTATCATTTTAATTGTTATCAATTTCAGTGATTAATTACACTAGTACTTTAACACTTTTTCTTCTTTTGGAATTGTTCTTCCTTTTTTCTTTCCTTTCCTTTTATCCCATTTTACTTAGAAACTCAGAGCAGTACACACATTTTACAGAGGTTGCATTTCTAATGTAATCCACTGTCTTTTTTGCACAGGAGCTATTTTTGTGTCCACGTCATCAATTGCCGTTCTCGAGCCCTTCTTGCCCATTTGGCTGGTGGAAAACATCGCACCACCTAGATGGCAACTTGGTGAGAATATTATTTTTTGGGTTCTATTTAGAAATACATTTGCATTTTATGTCTGAACAATTGGTACAAAGCATACCTTGTTTATTCAAAAAAGTTTACGTTTTGTGCGACAAATGAAATAAGTAAAAAATAACCACAAAATGTACTTGCAAAAATCAGATGCGTTCCGGAATTAAATAGAATTCCTTTTTCCAATGCAAGAAAGAAGGGAGCAAGGAAAGCAAAGACCTTACAAGAGTCGCCAAAAGAGGAGAAACCCGCCCTAGACCAAAATGTCAAACAGGTGGCTCCAGCTACCGACGATGAACGTAAGAAAACACGAAAAAGAAAATTAAGAAATAAAATAAAACCAAGCCTGAGAAAGGCAAGTAATTGCCGAGCTATTGCTTAGAATACGAACAGCCTCAAAAAATCGAAATCAGATGGAGACGACACTTTTTGAATGAGGATACTGGACGAAAAATCAAAAGTGCGGTTGGAATTCCAACAATGTTGAGCAATGCTTGATTTTTCCAACTGATGCTTCTGCACGTAGCTTTTGTGCTCTTTCAAGTGAAAGTTTAACGTCCGTTTAGTCTGGCCAATGCATGTGCTGCCGCAATAACAATGAATTTTATATGTTAAGCAGATGAATAACATAATTAATCCATTCGAGACGACGATTTTTTTCGAACACGATCCCCAGGAGCGAAGCATTTTTAATAAAAAAAACATGTTTACTATGGAAATCACCCAATTCCTAAGTGAATTCACACAAATAAGATCATTGCACACCGTACAATTTTCCTGTACTTTACAGATTTCATTAGTTCAGGAAAAATCTCATTTCGACGACTAGTTTACTCAGAATAACTGATAATTGCACAGTACCGTTATTGCACACGGTGTGCAGGCCGTCTTATAGCCTCGGAAATAAATTGCACATACGGTGTGCAATGGGTCTCAAATTGGTTAAGAGAGGAGGAAGACAAGAGAGAATATAACCTACAAATGAGAACGTTTCAAAATTTTAGCCACTTTATATCTAACGGAAGAAATAAATTGCAAAACAACAAATTCTTGGTAGAAAATATTTTTTGATACTATTAGATGAAGATCTTTCACATAATGTGTTGTAAATAGAATCGATTTGAGTGGCAAGATAGCCTCGACCACAGCTTTAAGATAGTTGAGGTCAGATTTAAAAAGAACAGGTGAAATATTACAGTTTCAATTTTATGTCCGTTGATGACTGCTTAGTCCTAATAGACCATAATCTGTTTAATGTCAATGAAGTCTCTTCTCTTATGAACTTCATCGATCTTCACTTTCACTTTTCTGGTGAAATAGAGCCCTTGATTTAGGATTTGAAACTACGGTGTTCCGCAAACCTTTTGCTGTTTCCTTGCCTCCTCATAGGTTGTCTTCTCACCCTCATAATAAAAAAATACTCTGCTTTTTTTTCATCGTGATGTGAATATTTGTTATTCTCCTTTTCTTCTTAAATCTGAACTCAAATCTGAACAGGGTGGTAGCAACCCCTTAAACCATGTATATAAAGTTTCAAAAAATGCTATAATCCCTTTTTAATGAGTAGAACAAAATGGCAGGGTGCACCAGTATAAAGTGTGAAAAAATAAAGAAATCTCATGTTTCAAAGACTACCCTAATATCCATTATGATAAACCGTCCCAGAAATACCCATTTGAATAAACATAACACAATAAAAATCTCCATTAGAATAAACACAACAGCTTTTAAATAATGGCCAACAGTACTTCTAAAAATATTCGTCCCCACACACAGAATAATTATACATTTCCTAAGGATCCCGTTACGACTTGGTCAACTGCTCCAAAAAATTCAGACGAAATAGTCTGTATAGTTTTACTTCAGTTACTCTACAGTATTGTATTCTAGTAAGTTTTCTTATTCTTTCTTTTCCTTTTTTCTTTACAGGCCCAATTTGTTCTTTCTTTTATTTACGATACACTGTTAGAAATTTCATCATGAAATTACGGTTAAATAACTGTCAGCAGTCTGTCCATCTAATTCACCGTTAAATTTACGGTTTGGAACATCTTTCTATCTTTACGGGACCTAAACCATACCCAATCAATTTGGTTAAAAAGCCGTAAATACAAAAGTTTACGGTTTTATAAACATTTAAAAATGGTTTCAAAACAAAATTTTAACCGTTTTTGAACCATTTCGAGGTGTAGAATCTTCGAAGCGTAGAAACCGTAAACGAAGCGCGTGGGAATCGAACCCGGGTGTATGGTACACCAACCTTGCGCTCTAGTCATTCGGCCATCTACACCACGCAAAGCGGCCGTTTATTTACTAATAAATCTTCTTTTCCAACAGGCAAACTGCATTAAAATTGAGATTTCAGTTTTTGATTGGATCCAAGTTTATTTTTGGTCTAAATTTACTGTATATTGACGAAAATCATTTTACTTGTTGCAAAAATTAAAATACAAACAAGCTTCAGCAGCTCAACTTATAGGTTCGCTCATTCGCAAACGGTTCGGGAATCCGATGTCTCCAGTTTTTAATTTACGTGTGTATGTGTTTCTATTTAGCTATCACTGCTTAAGCCACTTTTTTTCTTCTTTTTTTTATATGCACATGCATATTTGAACTGATAAATCTTTATTCATATTTTAACAACAACGTATGACCGGTAAGGTTTCGCAACCAAGATGGACGCCCGAATCTTATTGAGCGCTTGAAAATTACGGTTAGTTAAACGTTCTTTAGGATAAACAGAGAATAAGCAATTTTTTCCACAATCAGCGGTTTGAGTACCATCTTTTTAATGGTTATTCAACTGTTGTAATTAAATATGGAAAAATAACAATTAAATAAATGGTTATTTTACTATTTTCTTACGGAAATTTTTAACAGTGTACATATAACTGCACTTTTTGTAATTTTTATAAAAAAAATTGCGTCTTGTTTTCTTCCTTTTGTGGCATTACATTTCAAAAATAAACAAGCAAATACTGCTAAGAGCAGTATAACTTTTTTTTCTCCAATTACTTTGGAATTCTCTTTTTCATTTCTAATTTTTGGATTTTCTCCTGTCTGGATAAGAGGGCTTTCTGTATTTCCCAAGCAGAGATTGAAAATGTTTTATTTTTTAATTTTTCTAAGTTGTAAACTTATTTCAGGTACTGTGTTTATCCCAGACAGTATTGGATACCTCATCGGTACTAATATGTTCGGTTTGATAGCTTTTAAAGTAGGAAGGTAAATTTTCCTCGTTTTCATGCTTATTCTAATTGCCACACTTGTTTTTCTCTTCTTTAGACATGTACTTATATTCTTCGTTTTCAGGTGGTTTACTGCATTGTGCTCCATGCTTTTGATTGGTATCTGCGCTGTCATGGTAAGTCGATTTGAGCATATTCTGCATTACTGAAATAGAACAATATTGAGTTCTTCCTCTGCGTTTACTGATACGGAGATAGGTGCCGTGTCCTTGCTGTCGCAATATCACACGGACTAAATAATATACCCGTGCAGGAACTTCTAAAATTGAGCAATACATATTACTGAATTGCTGATAATTAATATGCATTATTTAGGGGTGCACCGTTGCGGGAGGCGTGTGCGGGGGTGAACAACGATACCGGTCCCCCAGAGGGCATCGGATATATGGTATCCGACCAATTATTTCAATGTCCCGAAACCAATCCAGCGACTGCAAGAAAGATCCGGTTATCCGACATGTCAAATTCGATTTTAAAATCTGAGAATAACTGATTCATATGTTTCTAAAATATATGAATACTAAAAACTCACTACGTAGTTGGAGCGTTTGAATGTTTAAAATGTATATAAAATTTAGAAATTTCAAATACTAGAGCGGCAAATGTAGTACGTATAACTCACACAAGAAATATGCCCGATGCCCGATGTGCCTAACCTTAACTGGAGCATGAACATTTCCATTTTTCGGAAAATACATCCCGTACAAAAGGTATCAGTGCGAGATAACTTTCCATCATCGAACGTTTTTTAACCCTGCCTATCCATTTGTGTGCTGTACGATGTTAGAGTTCATTTCATCAGTATTTTGTTTTAGTAGTATTAGTAAGTAGTATTTTTCAATATTAGTCTAGTTGTGTAGTAGTCGTATGTTACAGAACACCAGTAAGATTTTTCCTTTCTTTTTAATGTTATCCAGTACATAAAATCGTAGACCCCGGGTGAAAGCATCCTTAAGGCTTAGTGCTAACAGGGAAGGAGGTTGGAGGAGAAAAGTACATAAAATAGCCATATACGGTAATCCATCCTCCACGCTTCCTGGATATGAAACTGCCAACAGCAGAGCAGACATTTTCGCTATGCTCACACACAATCAAGTACAGACGAGAAAATGCGTGCGTCCTCGTGCTGCTAAATCCACGGGGTGATAAGGGGGTACCCGGATAAATAATCCATCTTCTTTGAAAATAGGGAAAAGTTTGTGTTTCCCTCCTTCTGTGGAAGGAAGCCCTGAACAAATCCCTTGACAGACTCCTGCCAATCACCTGTCAAAATTGGGGTGGTGCAAGGTGAACGTAAGTGTTGGCGGAACATCACGCAGACCGAGACACCGAATGTCCAGTATCCAGGATAAAGCAATATCCGTTTATCCCTAATCCTGATCTTGCTCCCATACCTATTGCAAAATCCTGGTGTGCTGCACTATAAAAGAATCCCGTGTATTTTACAACAAAACGTGTTGGCACCGTGACTTCCAGCCTCGTTTGCTGTTAAATTTACAATGTTGTTGTTTCTGACAGTGCTGTGAATATTGCAGCAAACTACTGTAAATTTCACAAGTTGCCGTTTCTAATAGTGTTGTGAATTAATAGTACAATGCATTGTTTTACACGAATAATTAAAAAACAAATATGTTGAATAACGTTCGATCTACGATAGAAAATACATAGTCATTACGAAAAAAGGACGATTTTTAAGATTCTTTTTGGGTGCATACGGAAGTATAAATGCATGTTTGAAAGTCTGCAGAAATTATAAGTAAAATATTTTCGCACTAACCTCTAATAAAACCTTGAAAATTATCTATGGTTTTCAGGATATTACCCCTATTTCCCATTCTAAGGGTTCAATTTTCAAGTGCTAATACACTCACGGACATTGAAAATAGCGCACCAAGAAGGAATCATCGGATTGAAATGAAATTTATTTCAGTGAATGATAAAGATGAAAAATACACTTGATCAAAAAAAACTAAACAATTAGACAATTACAGAGCCTTCCAGACAGCTATGCTCCACAGCGCGTCGGACCGCCTCGGTCTGCGAAACATGCCGCAACATGGTCCGGCATTGAATCGAAAAGACGTCTGATGTTACCCTGAAGTAGCCGTGCCCACAAATCTTAAACAACTCTCTCCAAATCCTGCAAGGAGTGGCACGACGGCAACTGGCGTTTCAGCTGGTCCCGCACATGCTCAATAGGGGAGATGTCCGCGGAGCGAGCAGATCATGGGAGGGTCCGAACACATCGTAAGAAGTCCCGTCAATCCAAGCCGTGTGCGGACGAGCGTTATTCTGCTGTAAATTGCACCTGGAATACCGGTTAAGTAAGGAAGCACATGAGGCCGTAAGATTTCATCCACATACAGCAGAGCTGTTAATGTACCACGTACCACCACCAGAGTGGAGCGGCTATCGTAGGCTATGCCCCCCCCCCCCCAGACCATGATACATGCAGTGCGGGAACTGTGTCGCTGAATAGTGAGGGTGGGATTGCATCATTTCGCAGAGCGTCTCCAAACATGTACACGGTGATCATCTGTCCCCAAAACGAAGTGGAGTTCATCACTAAACACCACACGTCTCCAATATATGGCGTTCCACGTCGCTCTCGCTTGGCACCACTGTAGTCGGAGCCGCCGATGTGACGGTGTTAATGGCAGTACACATAATGGGCGCTGGGATTGCAGATCCGCTTCCCTGAGGCGTCTAGAAATTGTTCGTGGACAAACAGGAACCCTTACATCTACTTGTACAGTGGAACATGTCAGTGGGATCCGTAAGTGCGGAACGCATGATCCTTCGATCGTCTCGCGCCGTCGTCGCCCTAGTCGCTCCAGACCCGGTACGCCGTGCGTGGGTGCCTTCAAGTGTCCATTGCTCCCAACACCTTCTGATAGCACACTCAGAATGATCGACCTGGCCTCCTGGCGAGAAACACGGCGCGTCTACCACGGTGCAGTCTTCAGGCCAATGAGGAGGTCCTTCTCAAAATCAATTAATTGGGAGAAATATCTTCTTCGATGTCTACCTGGCATTCTATACACTTTGGTACACCTTATAGCGTCGATTCGTGGTCTTCACGTTTATGAATCTTCCACAATACACCGGTTTATATAGGCCGCGTTTCTTGTTTGCAACGCCAGTGCAGCGTGCGTGGACGCGCGCATGCGCACTAAACTTACATCCTTTTCATACTGGACACTCTACTAGTTTGCCGAGGTTGTAGCTCGCTTCCTTCTTGGTGCGCTATTTTCAATGTCCGTGAGTGTATATGGTTCAACAGCAGCGTTAGTTGTATCCATGAATTGAGTTCTGATTTCAGAAACATACACTTTCTTTTTCTGAGCACATTTTTCGGTGAATTCGGATTTCTTACTACCGAAAAAAAAATACTACTTTGCAAATTTCAGTCTCAAAAGTTTTGCCAGGAGAGATTGACTAATTGGATCCCTAAATATATACAGTAAAACCCGCTTAAGAAGTTTTCCAAGGGACCAAGAGAAAAAAACTTCTTATGCGGGAAAACTTCTTAAACGGGTAGGCTCTATTTTTGAAAATGAATTTACTTAATGATATTTAGGGATGATATCATTTGTCAATATTTAAATTAGACATGGAATACATTTCCATAATTTTAAGTTTTGCTTTAAAATTCATGCATTTATTAATTAATTTTACATAATTAAAACAACATCAATAAGGAAAAAATTCTTTACCGAAACATCAGCCATTTGAAGATATTACATTTACTCACTGCTTTTCTGAAAAAAATCCAGCATAGTTTTTTGTTTTCTCTTTCGCTCAGAAATCTGTAACTGGAAACAGTCCAATTGCCGCAAGCTTTTAAAGACCTCTTCAGGCACATTTTCAATTGTTTCGACAAACCGGCGAAATGTTTCCAGTCCTTTTATGGCTTCTGTAAAGCTGGGAACTTCCATGCCATCTTCTTCATCTTCACTTATTTCTTCACTGCCTTCTGTTGCCTCACAAATATCATTCACGGTAAGCACTTCACATGGTAGTACATCGTCATCGATCGCAACATACTCCTCAAAGGATGTACTTAATTTCATTTTTCGTTGCAACGTCATCCAATCATCATCATCATCACTGTTGTCAATGTCAAAATCGTACTCTTCTGTTGATTCTACATCCAGGAATCCAGCTTTTTGGAAACAATTTGAAATTACAGATGGTGTAACTAAGTCCCAAGAAGATACGAGAAAATGGATTGCTTCCAAGATGTTCACTTTTTTAAATTCATCACTGCTCTCAAGCTTTTCCAGTATCCATTTCACGAGCCTTTTTCTATAGTGTTGCTTAAACACTTTGATGACCCCTTGATCCATCGGCTGCAAAACGGAGGTAGAGTTCGGGGGTAGAAAATGCACTTTTATGTTTGAATATTGAGCGTTTTTCGAGTGTGCGGCGCAATTGTCCACAAAGATGAGAATGTTTCTTTTGGCTTTCCTCATTTTGTTGTTTAAGTTCTTTAAATATGATTCATAGATTGGAATCGTCATCCACGCCGATTTATTGCTTTCATACTCACAAGGAAGTGACTTAACGTTTTGGAAACATCTTGGTTTTTTAGATTTGCCAACTACCAAAATTGGTAATTTTTCGGTTCCGTCCATATTAGCACCTACTAATACTGTTAATCTTTCTTTGCTTCTTTTCCCTCCATGACAGTTTTCACCTTTAAAGGCATAAGTTTTGTCCGGAAAAAGGTTATAAAAAAGTCCACACTCGTCCATATTAAATATGTCTTTTGGTTGATAGCCAGATATCAATTCAGGTAAGGTGCTCTTCCATGCATCCGTTTCATGAAGGTCGACGCTCTTGCTCTCGCCTTTTACCGATTTGTACACTAACCCAGCTCTTCTTTTCATGCGGTCAATCCATCCATTTGAAGAAACAAAATCAACGTCCATCTTTTTAGCAATTTCTTCGGCTTTTTCTTTTAAAATAGTTCCGCTTACGGGAATGTTCGCCGATCTTGCTTGCTTGAACCAAATTAACAACTTCTCTTCTATGTGTTCATACTTTCCCCTCTTAACTTCCTTTATTTTCCGAGATTGGTTACAAGAATTCAAAATGACCTCTCGTTTGGCAACAATTCCATTCAATGTCGTCACTGGAAGATTTAATTTTTTAGAAATTTCAACCCTAGATAAATGTGAGTTGTTATCCACATCTTTCAATATTTTGACTTTTTCCTCAATCGACAATGCTTTTCTTTTAATTCCCTTTCCAGACATTTTGAAAAAGAAGCGGAGTTTGTTCACAAATTTTTTCACTGACGTAGGAAGCTAAGAATCACGTAGAAAAATAATTTCAGTGGAAAGAGCTGAGCACCAACCACAACTGTAGTCTGTGGTTCATTCCATTTTAAAACAAGGTGAGAGAATGCATTGCGAGTTAACAGCAACTCATGGTTCAGTTAACTTATTGATACAATACCTACTCACCCCTGCTCCCTGCTTTATTACTGTTGAAGAGCAACACCCATATAGGAGAAGCTACAAACATTTCTTTCTCCCCTTATCAGTCATTATTGTTCTCCTGACAACTGACCTCTCTGCCACCTGTTTTCCTGGAACTTTGGTGTTGAGAAAAGGGTGCCCTTGAGAAAAAGCTGACCAAAGCAGCTTTTCTGAACCTACTTCTGTCTTTTTTCCATTCGAAAGAAAAAGAACTACGTAGTTTGAAAAAAACTTTAAAAAAAAAGAAACTTTAGAAGACTAAAGTGTCACTTGAAAGAAAAAAAAGACCGATATGAAAACTTATTAAGCGGGAAAAAAATAAAATCAAAACTTTTTAAAAGGGTTATTTTAACATTGGGGAGATGGGAATGAAACTGGTATTGAAATTAAAAACTTCTTAAACGGGAAAACTTCTTAAGCGGGAACTTCTTAAACGGGTTTTACTGTATTTCCAAACTTTGACTTATCTTTGGCTAAGTTTTATTAGAGGATGCAATTTTTTTTTTAATTTGCATTCTTGGAGTAGGATGAGAAATGAGAAAAGTGAAAATAACATATAAGGACCTCAGTTTCCAACTGCCGGCTACCAATCCTCCCCCCCCCCCCTCCCGCACTTTTTTTTTCTAGACAGAAAACTTATTCCATCGAAAATTTAAAAAACAATGTCATGTTTAGTCAAAAAAAGTACTTTTTTTTATTTTGTGTCCAATTTGGTAACTTAATTCATAGGTACAATTGATTAGCAAATTTAATGGTCGCTTTTCAAACCAAAATGTTAGACATTTGGTACGTGAAAATTTAATCACTAAACCAAAGGTTATTCAGTGTAACACATTTTCTTTTCATTCATGCTGAATGATACTAACTGTTTTGATGCTACGTTGAACTTGAATATTTTATCCTAACCAATACAACTATTAATTGCACTAAAAGTTGTCGCTGTGTTTTTTCCTTTATTAATTGCAATAATCAATTTTGCTGTAGTTTTTTTTGCTTATAACCAGGGCTCACAGCAAAGTGAACCCAGCCCGGACATTTTTGGGCGGGACTACTTCAAAAGTTCACTATCTTTTTAAAGTGGGTTTTTCAAGTTACTGCGCATTGAAAATAACGGTATACTTACAATAGTTCCAGTCTTAAGACCTAAAATTGCCATCTCTCTTTTTTAACAACTTTGCTCTTTCAAATACATATTTGTAGGTATGCACTTAATATTCTTGGAGCTTTAAAAAATGTATTTACATACTATAAAATGAGTTTCAAAAACTACTTGAAATTAGCCAATATATCCTATAATAAAAGTGTTCTTTAAATTGTAACCACACTCGAATATTTATAAGATATTCCCGCAGCAGATTTATTGTTTGTCTTAATAACTAGGGTCAGGTGGGGTACAGTGGTCATAAAATACACGTATTTCAACTTCAGTGGACAATACATATAAAAATTTGGGCAAAACCTTCAGATATTTTACATTACTTTATTGAAGAGCACATTGCATTAAATTTCGGGCAGAAAAAAATGGTTAAAATAATTTTTTGGCGGTTTCGTTTTGGGATGTATTTATGACCACTTTACTCCATGAGGTGGGGTAAAATGGTCATACTTGAAAAAAAAAAAGACAATTAAATGTATTATTAACAACCATAATGCTTAGAAATACTCAACAAGGGTTCATTTTTGAAAAAAAAAACAACTATAATTAATCATATTGGGTTTATTAAGGCATAGCCAAAAGTTGGCCCAGTCTTCGTATCGGCTCGTAAAGTGATTCCGTATTTTCAGCTGCTGCATACATAGCCTTAAAATAAAGATATGTACCAAAATATTTTATGATACATGATAGGTATGCTTAAATTTTAATCTTTAAGTATCAGTCTGTAAGTTTGTCCAGTAATTTAATATAACAAGGCATAACTATGAAATTTTTAAATTCTTCGTGAAAAAAAGAAATGTAACTATTGATCAATGTAACTATTGATGAATGAGTAAATTATTCAAATTATATTTTTAGAAAATAACATAAATACGAGAGTTCTGACAATTATCGCTTATAAAAAATTAAAAAGCATCGTAAGGAGACTGTCTAATAGTAATTTCGTCTGTGTTGCACTTGGGCTCACTTGTGCTTAAACCTGTGTTTACTTTTTAAAATAATACAGTATTAGATAGATTAATATTTAACTAACATATCCCTCTGGGTTTAACTTCTATTTCTAAAAAAAGAATTGCAAAGCCCTATAGTTTTCAAAACTAATTTTCAACTATATATCCGTAAATAGCCTACATTCCTTCTAAGAGGCAAAAAGTCAAATAAAATTGCTAAGAACAGGAATTGAGCTCCGTAAGTTCATATGAGGATTAAGCCCCGTTCTACCTCATAAATTAACTTTAAGTAATTTTAGAACAGTGGTGCAAGTTAAGCTTATTCTCTGGTCACTTTACTCCATCTCACTTAAACTACTGTAAAATAATATATAAAAAACGAAAGCGAGTCATTTTGAAATGAATGTGACTATGGTAATCATGATGATCTTACAATAGTTGCCTTCACTTCAAAATAGTTTCTTTAGAAAATTTTTTCCTACCAGTAGCAGTCCTGTGATGCTGGAAGTTACATTGCAGAGTTGCTACTCTGGGATGTACAATTGTTCGTCTCCTGTTTTCTCCTCTCTTATGACAAAATGGAATTTGTCATAAGAGAATGACATGAAACAGTCCCTAAAAACAGATTAAAAAATCTATTTTTTTTTACTTCTATAACTTTTGTGACTAGAACTCAAATAATAAATTCTAGATTAATGTATACTCAATTCCATATTCTGAGTTAATTATGAACAAACTATTGTAGGTAATTCCATTTGTTGTGAACTAAGCAAAATATTACCCCAATGAAATTACAAATACTATACAATCATACAAAGAATTTATAGTATGCTATATATAAAAACTTAATTTTAAAAATCAAGATGCTTAAGTTGATTTAAAATAACTTAAAAATAAAACAACTAGTTAAACCAATTAAGGAATTTACAATTTTCTGATTAAGCACAATCAATAATACTACACCGCAGCCATCACACGTGTTATTAAGTTAATGATAGATAGTTTTTTAAACATTAAAAGTGCTATATTCTTTAAACTGGTAGAGAAAACAAAAACATCCCATCTACAAAAAGTCTGCAAAAAAATAACTGCGGATTAGATTTGGAACACATCAAATCTTTACGTACTCTACTTTATTTTAAAACTTAACCATTTAAATTCTTTCATAACTTAAAAAAGTTAAAGAAATAGGAGTTTAAACAATTATATGAGCTCAGAAGTGCAAAGTAACTTAGAGGACTTACCTTATAAATATTCCAAGACAAGAGTTGCACCGATCGTACTGTTTTCGGTTTGCCTAAGGTTTCTCGCCACCGATCACAACTTGGCTTGGCAGAAACTGGTTAGAGGGTTTCCGATTAGCTACGATGATGTACGTGATTTAAAAAAAAAATCTGCTTTTAGTGCGCAAAGTGCTTTCAAATGAGGTTACATCAGCGGTGATTGGAAAAATACAATAAAAGATGCTGTAAAAACACAACATTTTTTACAGTGTGGTAATATTTATTAATTTAGCGAAAAATTATTAAATATTACCACATTTTAGGATAAATGTCAAATGCAGTACAAAAATAATGACTTAAACTATAGTATTTGTAAAAATGCCAGTTGTCGTCGATTTAGGAGTTAAAAAGTTGACACAATAAAACTTCACTTTCAAAAAATGAAAAATAAATCAGTTTATTAAGATTCTTTTCTCTTACAACCCTATTTTTTCTCAGGAAACAACTGATTAGACTCGAAAAAGGATATTTTCTTGAAATAAAAAACTTTTTATAACAAGTTAGTTTGCCACTCAGAAGAAAACGTATGCTGTCATCATTTTTAAAACGATGACAGCATGATCCTGAATATTCTATTTTTCAGTCTGAAAAAGAAGGTTAGTCTGTAAGGGGGAAAAAATCTTCTCTTGATTTCTCCTAGGAGAGAAAAACATTACGCCTTGTAAGATATAGAAGAACTCAAAGAACATATTTTGAAAGAATCCTTCCGTTGACGTGACGAGTAATAAATTTACGATGCGTAAACCAGTAATAAGTACTTTAAAACTACAAAAATTGAAAACCTGATTCTTGCTTCTTTAGTGCACACTTTTCAACATTTAGAAAAGAAAATTTCTGATTCCAAAAAGTTTTCGGATGGATTTTGTTTTGTTTCACGAGTATATTTTTGAATTCTTTGGCATGTATTGTAATATTTCTACGTCAGGTTAATCTAGTAAAGTTATAAATTAGGAATTTTCTTTAATGACAGTCGTTCATCAAAAGCGTTTAGCAAGAATATTCTCCTGAAGTTGAAATTTGGAGAACAATCGAGAGTACTTTTTTTAAATAAAACGACATGAATATTACAAAATAATACTTCATTATCATTGTCTCAGTATTTAGGTAAAATTATTTTTACATTTATTTACCACTTACAATGATAACTCAGTCCCTTGTGTTTTCCAATTTCACTACAACAAGAGCTCAAGTGTTTCCCTTTCAAGTGAAGACACTGGGAGTTAAAATTTTCATGCGGAGATGGTACCACACCCATTGTGGACCTACCAAGTTAACCCATTAAAAGAAATGGTACCAATCTCTGGGTAACTCGCACTCGTTCTGAAATGTCGGTAAACAAAATGCAGCCCTATTAGTATAGTTATAATTAAAACTACCCTCCTTAGACCAATATACAGAACGTCTAGAGACGTATAACATTGAAAATTTGTATATACTATATTACATGGACTATGGGAAAATAAATCTGCTATAGAAAAACTCTCAATGCTACTATTCGACATTTTTAAACACACTGCTAAAAATTTCCGTAAGAAAATAGTAAAATAACCATTTATTTGATTGTTATTTTACCATATTTAATTACAACAGTTGAATAACCATTAAAAAGATGATACTCAAATTGCTGATTGTGAAAAAAATCGTTTATTCTCTGTTTCTTCTAAAGAACGTTTAACTAACCGTAATTTACAAGCGTCACTAGGCAGGTCTCGTAGTCAATAAGAATCGGGCATCAATCTTGGTTGTGGTCCTTACCGGTCGTACGTTGTTGTTAAAATATGAATAAAGATTTATCAGTTCAAATCTGCATGTGTATATAAAAAAGGAAGAAAAAAAGGGGCTTAAGCAGTGATAACTAAATAGAAACACATACACACGTAAATCAAAAATTGGAGACATCGGATTCCCGAACTGTTTGCGAATGAGCGAACCCATAATTTGAGCTGTTGAAGCTTGTTTGAATTTAAATTTTTGCAGCAAATAAAATGATTTTCGTCAATATACAGTAAATTTAGACCAAAAATGACTTTGGATACAATCAAAAACTGAAATCTCAATTTTAATGTAGTTTGCCTGTTGGAAAAGAAGATGTATTGATAAATAAACAGCCGCTTTGAGTGTTGTAGATGGTCGAATGATTAGAGCGCAAGGTTGGTACACCATACACCCGGGTTCGATGCCCGCACACTTCGTTTACAGTTTCTGCGCCTCGAAATGGCTCAAAAACCGTAAACTTTTTGTATTTACGGCTTTTTAACCAAGCTGATTGGAAATGGTTTAGGTCCCGTAAATATAGAAAAATGTTCCAAATCGTAAATTTAACGCTGAATTAGATGGACAGACTGCTGCCGGCTATGTAACCGTAATTTCATGATGAAATTTCTAACTGCCAGTTTTTTTTGTTTTTTTTTAACATGTAATTGGCGCAATTGGAATGCATATTGAGGAAGTTCTGGGATAAAATAACTCCCTCCCCTTTTTTTTTCGTGCAGTTTTAGCTATTTTTACTTGATATACTGAAAATTTCAACTTATGATTTAATTCCCAAACCTGTTTTTCTTTTGATATGCATAAAAACAAACGAAACAAAAGAAAAAAAAATAACAAAAGAAAAAAATTCTTCCAAGTTGACAAATATGTCCTAAAAACGTATGATTTTGTTCAAACACGAGATATCCTTTGAGTAATGGCCCTAGGACATCCGAAAAGAAAGTACGACCTGAAAGGATGCGGATAACTTTGGTGCATCCATAGGTTAAACAAAATGTTAGTTCCAGGGATGTCATGCTTGACCCGTCTAAGGATGTCAAAATGTGGACATTCTTAGACTTACGATAAAAATTGGATGGTTTGAGTGAAATTTTACAATTTCGGAGAAAAAATTTTTTTTCTTAGAAAATATGCATAAATATATTATGTGCAGTAAAATTAATCAATTTTTTATTAGCTATAACTTTAGAAAACATAAATTAGCACTATTTTTCATGTAATTTTAACTAGTTTTGCTTGAAATACTGAAAACTTCAACTCATTTTTTAAGTATTAAACCTGTTTTATGCAAATCGCTTTACAATATTGCTTAATAAAACATATTGCATTTTTCATGTTCTCAACCACGAACAACGGGTTTTCCTCTCAATTTAAATTTTTATTACTGTAATTTGTGTTTTACTACATCATTACCATCCTGATGTCATTTGGCAATTCCGCACTAGAAAATATAAAAATTTCAAATACACGATTATGACATACCACCCATGACAGGATTGTGCTACTTTCCTATTTCCTTTAATCGATGTTCGTAACACTCAACACTTTCCTGTAGGGGGGCTTTGCTTCGGACCTACCTCATAACAATTAGATCGAAATTTAAGATTTCGTTTTTTACAAGTATAACACTGTCCGTGTTGTGTAAGTTGTGTTGACTACTTCTTCACATCGTTAAGTTATTTTCTTTAAGAAACAGCGGCAATACACGATGAGAGCAAATTTTATTTAATAATCTTTTCAAAAGAGCCGTTTTATTCTTCTGGATTATCAGTCACATAGTGAGTAATCACCGTTGATTAGTTATGGAGAAGGATAATAGGTGGCGCCATGTGATAAGTATTAAAGCAGGTATAATCGAAAAGAAGTCGATATCTTTTTGCAAATGGGATATCTTTGGGATCCCTGTTCTATGACGGGATATAATAATCTAATTTCCATTCCACTGGAACTTATAATGTCCCAGCTAACAAACAGACACATTGGAAATAATAAGAAGCATTTAAACTAAATATTTCTACAACTATACCATCACTTCAAAGTTCCGATTGATTCACTTTCGTAAAAGCAGTTCTGTAGCGATGGTAATCAATATATTCAAATATTGGGTCAACGTTGTCTTTATAGACATTTAATCTAGAAATGAATTCCACAAATAAATGTGGGACGAACATTAATATTTTTAAACGAACAGAGCTTAATACAAACTCGTTTAAGATGAATTATCACAAACTAAGTAGAACAAGTTTGTGCTTCCCATATACTTCATATTTATTAATACTAATATTAAGCAAAAATTTGATGATTTGAATTTGTAAAAGAAGCGAATTTTAAGGCCAAAACTGAAAGATGTTCGATTTTTCCTTTAGTAATAATTTCTTCCCTTACGCCTTTTAAGTATTTCTTGTTCACTTAAATTTAAAACTTGACACGATTATTTTGTAAATTTATAAATAAAAATTAAAATAAAAGAAAATTAGTAAGGAAACCAGAAATATTATCTCAACTATCAATTTTCAGTACTTTTTTATGTCTTACCTACAGTTTAAACCTGATTGGTGAGGATAAATTTGGTGAGAAAAAACAACCGTTAACCCCACATTCATGTAGGAATATATTTTAATTTCAATGGCCGTAATCTATTTGACGCGTTCAATAACAAAATTTTAAATCATGGAATTTCATTGATACTGCTCAATTTACACTGAACGAATTAAGGACATTTTTAAAAAGGTACCATATTGATAACAAGCAATACTTATGTGGGTAAAATAATAGTTTTTCATTTGGGCACTCAAAGTATTAATTTTTTGTATAATACGGAAAGTTATTAACGGAAGCATTCATTTTCGAAAAATGTCAAAACATGCAGAAGTTTTTATATACGCGTAATGCGCATGAAATATGACAAAGCACAGTTACAGTCGCAGAAATATAATACTATACTGCAATATATATATTTAACTTTAATTAATAGTATTATTATTAAAGTTTTAAAATGACATTCATAAACGAATTTACACTGGTGATAACAATTCATTACATTTTAAAAAAAGAAGTAAAAGTTCAAAATATCAGTTTAGTGGCATGTCACAAGCAATGTTTGTAATAATTACTAACTTCAAAATTCACAGCAATATTTTCCTTTGTTTAATTGTTTTCATCTCAAATGACAGAGCATATACACAAGGCACGATTTTGAAAATACATCTTAAAAAAATTTTTTTTTCAATAATTCGTATCTCACACGAAAATTTGTCCTTTTCCTGACCACGCATTTTTATTTCTTTATCACTTACATGGTGTGAGCTAAAGTTTAGTATTTTTGGTTAAAAGTATGATTGGAATGACATCTAGTTGTCACATGTCTTCCAGCAGAAAAAAAAAGGGGAGAGTTTTAAAGAAAAATTAACTTAAAGTAAAATTAAGTAGAGGGAATGTTTTTTGTGCTGTCGCTTTCTCATCTTCTTTAAATCAAGAGCGAACTATACCAATTGTTTCGTTGATTAATTTATTTTCATGTAATAGAAGAATTGATATAACGTTTCAGTTGAGTTTTAAATTGGAATATATATGCTTAATTACATAAATTAACGCAAATGTTAGAAACTTAAACTATCATGCTAAGCACTAAAGTTGTACCTACACCTTTTGGCGAAATTGAGTTATTGCTACCAGGTGGTTATTTGTCACTTATTTTACTTAAATGAAATATTTTGTGCAAATATGTCAATGGGAATGGGAAACATTTTAAAAATAAATTCCGAAAAAGTGATATTAAATCAAATACATGGAGGAGCAAAACTTTAATCGTCAATATCTCATTTTGAGCTCAGCTGCTGAGGGGATGCTTGCATTTTGCACGGCAGTTTAGTCAACTACGGTAAGAAATTGCTAATAGCGAATTACATAAATGTTCTTCTTATACTGATATTTTCATCTTTAAAATGCAGTGTTTACAATTTTTTCGTTCAATAATATAAAGTTTTTCGTAGACGTTTTAAATCTGCCAGTAGAACATTAGTTAATTGAAATGCACTAGTTTTACCCGAACTGCCTTCTCGAGGATCCAGCGTATTTTTCGAATATATTGAAGTACAATTTTCAAGTGTTTTTCCCTGTAGAAACTTTTTAATTGCTTCAGTTAAGAATAATTCATTTTTGTCACATTTGCAATAATCACAACACCTTATATCCTTTTTTAAAATTCAATTTATAATCAGTTTAAGTTTGAGTTAAATAAATCTACATCTCCGCAAGAATTTCGCTACTTTCTTATAAAAGTAATTCACTAGAGTTAATTTTTTCAAGTATAAAAACAAAGACAGCTCTAGAGAAGATAAAATGATTTTTAAAACGTGATCAACCCGATTCATTAGCAGCGCATTTTCGTTTCCAAATGATGCTTCTAAAATTCTTCTGATTGCACTACCAGACAGGAAAACCTTTATACGAGAAATTTAGCGGAAGGATTTTGACAGCCACTTTATTTACACCGTATACAACTTAACTCCTATCGGGTATCCATTTAAGAAACCGGAGAGAGAAATTAAATAATAAATCCATTTAAAGCAGTTAGTAGTCCCGTTCGTTTTTCTAAATTCTTTTAAGCATTATCGTTTATTCATGTTCCATTTCAAACTCAGAAGAGTAGATTGCAAATATTTTTAGCTTCATATGCGATTGACCGCAAAAGTCAGCATTCTCATCATAATAAAATTTCATGCCTCACATAATTTCTTAGCATCCTGCTTTTTGAAGTAATCGCTGGACATGGTGCAATGCGTGGTATTTTTAAAATTAACTTTAAACATTTATTAGCATATCATAACCTAATATCGTTAGTAGGAGAAAAATGTGGGTTTATTTTCAGAAATGTACGAAAGTAATCTTCATTTGATGAAACAATGAGCAGTAAACAAAAAATTTATTTTGATCCATTTTTCATTTTAAATAACTGAAAGATAACACTTGTTCAATCGAAACGTATTTACGTAAAGCAGCAGATATTTAACCAGATATGCATCAGCTACAATGTTTTATCGAAGGCATTCTCATTTATTCTTCTGTTACTTTTGCAAGGTGCCACTGAGCTGTTTATTTTAATGAACTATTAACATGACACGAGGAGGATGTTATATTTCCCAGAAACAATTTTAATGGTGCTCAGTTCGTTCGTAGATATCTTATCTTGCTTCATGAACATTACGAGGCCTATCGATGGAAAACAGGATTTATGGGTATTTAACGGCAGTTTATAAAACCTCTACTTTTCCTGTCGTCTCTGCCTGACCAACTGGTCTTATCCATTCCTGTTACAAAATGAGTTTGATTTTGTGCTTAACTAAAATTATTGCCCAGAAAACGCATCATTTTATTAGTTTTAACTTACATTTAAATGTGAGAAGTCATTTCGTTTCTTAGTACACTTAAAAATTTCCGTAAGAAAATAGTAAAATAACCATTTATTTGATTGTTTTTTTACCATATTTAATTACAACAGTTGAATAACCATCAAAAAGATGGTACTCAAACCGCTGATTGTGAAAAAAATCGTTTATTCTCTGTTTATCCTAAAGAACGTTTAACTAACCGTAATTTTCAAGCGCTCAATAAGAATCGGGCGTCCATCTTGGTTGCGAAACCTTACCGGTCGTGCGTTGTTGCTAAAATAGGAATAAAGTTTTATCAGTTCAAATCTGCATGTGTATATAAAAAAAGAAGAAAAAAAAAGTGGCTTAAGCAGTGGTTACTAAATAGAAAGACATACACACGTAAATCAAAAATTTGAGACATCGGATTCCCGAACTGTTTGCGAATGAGCGAACCCATAATTTGAGCTGCTGAAGCTTGTTTGTATTTTAATATTTGCAGCAAATAAAATGATTTTCGTCAATATGCAGTAAATTTAAACCGAAGATGGCTTTAGATCCAATCAAAAGCTGAAATCTTAATTTTAATGCAGTTTTCCTGTTGAAAAGGAAGATTTATTGATAAATAAACGACCACTTTGTGTGGTGCAGATGGCCGAATGGTTAGAGAGCAAGGTTGGTATACCATACAAACCGGGTTCGATTCCCGCAAGCTTCGGTTACGGTTTCTACGCTTCGAAGATTCTACGTCTCGAAATGGTTCAAAAACGGTTAAAATTTTGTTTTGAAACCATTTTTAAATGGTTATAAAACCGTAAACTTTTGTATTTACGGCTTTTTAACCAAGCTGATTGGAAATGGTTAGGTAAAGATAGAAAAATGTTCCAAACCGTAAATTTAACGGTGAATTGGACAGACTGCTGCCGATCATTTAACCGTAATTTCATGATGAAATTTCTAACAGTGTAGATGACTCGGATACTTGGACAATGGACAGCACAAGATACAACTGCATTGTTTTACAACAACGACAATAGTTGTAAGTTGAAGTAAAACGTGAAGTTATTTCGACGAAAATATAGAATTTTCAAATTTTGCAAATATTGTAGTAACTTCTATTTTAACTTTTTGTTTCTTGCGTTAAACCTTTTTATTTTTTAGGGTATTTATAGTTATTAATTCCCATTGAAATAACCGCTATGAAATTTGGTAGTAGTTTACAAGAAGTCATATAATTTTATTTTCAGCAAAAAAGAAAAATAATAATAATGAAATTTATCTTAACTATTTAGCTTTACCCCACATTCCCGTATTTATGTCATCACCATAAATTGACCTTTTGAACTATTAAAGTCATTCATTGTGAACGATTATAAATGATTAAAAAAGTTTTAAACAATTTCATGCCATATTACACCTAGAATTTTGGATGTATCAATGCTCTCCGCTGCTGACAATATTTAAATTTTTCTTTTTATAAAACTATAAATATTATGAATTTCTGGAAATATTACCATGGTTGATAAAATTTTGTCCAGTAGTTTTCTTTTCATGGGCATTACCTCTGTAACACATGATTAAAAGAATAAGGGCACATTGCTGTTATTACCAAAATTAATTGAGAAATTGATAGTTCAGAGGGTTAGTACACCAGCGATTGACATGCTTCAGGGATTTACACCTTTTTCCAAAATAATTAATAAAACAGAAAAATTATAGTATACACAATATTTTATTATTAAGAAAATAACCCATTCATGCATCGGGAAAACGTTAATGCTCATTTGTGCTTTAAATTAACGTGAAATTTTATTTCTATTACAGGTTACAAATTTATGTTTGTCAATTGTACAGGTCAATCGTACAACACCATTGAACCTATCTTCACAAATTTTGGTACTTTAGACCACAGGATTAAATACACCACAAAGTAATTTCTCCAACATTAGATTTCGCTCTTCTTAATTTTATTAAAGAAACAAAAATTGCTTATTGTCACAATCTATTGAAGTTGATGATTTGATGACCCTATATGTTAAACTAGAGAATGCCAAATAGATTGGTGTTTCATTACGTAAAGCTACGCAATGTTTTTCAAACTGATTTTATGTTAATGTGTTTCTGATTTGCTATAGTATTGGTTTATTCTCTTGATATAAAATGCAATACCGAAGAAAAATTGAAAATACAGAAATATGATCTTTTCCGTCACGCAGTGGACCAGTCGGTAGAAGCTCGGTGTCCGCAGAACACCGAAAGTGAAGCAACATCGACTTAGGTCAGGGTTTGGGAGGGTGACAACCTCTCGTGGCTGGTTCCTGTAGGGCCGTGTACGCTAAAGGGAGCTGGTGCACGTTAAATAGGTCGTGGCTCCAATGTCCTCCAAGTGAAATGATACCTCTGGGGGTGCCAATCCCAAGTGACGGTCTCTCATCTGGGAGTTGGTTCAAAAAATTAAGAGACTTTTCAAAGGGGCGGAAATCGGACTCCTGCCTATAAGGGCCCCGTTAGACTCAGGAGCAGCGTACCCATTCTTCTTCGCCACGCGCGAGGACACAACAAAAATATCATCTTTTCCATGCGAAATAAGTTTTAGCGGCTGTTATAATTATTCCGATATTTATTTTACTCTATGAGTGAACGAGTGAATATTTTATGGAATAATAAGAGTAAAACACGAAATTATTTCAGTTTAAAATCGAACTCTTTTTCTTTTTCTCTTTTCCTCTCTTCTTTTTTTTTTTTATTTATCTGAGATTGCTTTTAATATTCTTGAGTGAAAATTATAAATAACCGACATTTTGTGAAAAAAAAAAAAATAGCGTTTTATCACGAGAAAGAGGGGTTGGGGTAGGCGTAAGGTAATAAAGTTTGGAAGCATTACTTTAGTTGTACCCCTCCCCCTTTAAAGTACACACGTTCTTTCAGCGAACTAAAACGTGTCATCGTATTGAAATATAGGAGTAACAATTAATTAAATATTACTCTTTTCTTTTAACTTTCATTTTTAAACAACAGTAACCTCTAATCGCAAACTGCTAAATTTAAAACTTTCTTTGTCCTGCGAGAGAAGCAAATATAATTTTCCTCCAGCAATATTTCAGGTCTTTAAAGTTACATTGTAAAATGAAGAGTTTAATTTAAATTTTAAATATCCATTTAGTAGCACTCTGTTTCTTTGAGTTTTGACGCTTCTATAATGAATAATTGAGTAAATATCGGCAATAAAGATTCAAAAATAGTGCATAAAATGCTAATATAGACTGTGTCCGAAGGCAAAGATTAGGTGTACTGGACGAGATTTATCAGAAAAAAAGAAGATCGTATCCCTCACCAATAAAAAGCGAATAAACTTTACTACTTTTTATGAATGTATTTCATCAGGGGCTTAAAACATTGTTGCATTAATACATATCAAAACGAAGCTTTTGTTATACAATTTAAAATTAACATTTGAAATTAATGCTACACAGTTTAAAATAATAAGGATGCACATACTGATACAAATTAAGACTGGTCCGTTATTCAAACAAATAAAAATGAGGACAAATTCCAATTAGGCTTAATTAGAAATTTTAGAATCATGGCATGCGTAATATAGAAATTAAATATAGTAAATTTCTTAAATACAAATGACATATGTAAACATGAAATGATATTTATCTCATGTTAACTAAATTCATTTCATTACACAACGACAATCATACAGACCTCGTATAATAAAAACTTTCGGGAGCACCTATACACAGAGTACCTATTATGGCACGGCAAAGAAAATGTTTCTTTATAAATAACATATCGTTGCCATCGCAGTTTAAATATCGCAGTAAACGTACAACAAAACTGGTGTTTTCACAGGTTAAAATAATTCACGAATGGTCACGAGTGGTGAAATCTGAAATTTTATAAGCCCTGGACATAAAATCCAAATTGAACGAGCTTATTCGAAATTGTGCTCGACGTGATTTTTTTTTTTTTTTTTTGTTTTGAACAATTTTTCATTAACTTAAAAAAAAAAAAATAAAATAAAAAATTAACATTTGCTCCTGCAGGGAAATTTCAATCCTACATAAATCCTGATCTAACAGACGGAATTTCTTAAAACAAACTTTACCGGTAAACTCTTATGGCGTGGAACACGTACAGATATGATATTCAACCAGAACGAAACGAGCGTATTTTTCCATGAGATTCTTTAATTGTGAGAATGAATGAATAAATGAGTAAATAAATTACTGAACAAATGAATAAATAAATAAATGAATTTATAAATACATGAATGAGTAAATGAATGAGTGAACGAATATTTATTAACAGTTGAAAATTGTATATTAGAAGTAATTAAGAACTAAAGCTAAATGAGAAAGATACACTGTAAAAAGTTTTGGTGTGACACAACACCAAAAGTTATGGCAACACTTGGGCAACAAAAGTGGTGTACGAAAACACCACATTATTTTTGGTGTACGGAAACACCAAAGATTACTCTTGGTTTTCTCAAACACCAAGGATTATTCTCAGTACATCAAAAAAAAATTATTGTGGTGTTTTTGTACACCACTTTTGGTGTCAAAGCGTTGCCACCACTTTTGGTGTTGCGTCACACCAAAACTTTTTAGAGCGTAAGCAACCAAAATGTTAGTAAAATAAACAAAATGTTGATAATTCCTGCAGTACAATTTTTTTGCTCATATTTGACATGATGAGTTTCACTTTACAAGAAAAGTGGTTCGTTCTCGACTAATATTCTCAAAACGTACAAAAGACAAAATATAATTTAAATAATACAAAAGTAAGAAACTGAATTAAGTAGGTAAAGTGGATTTTTTCCTTTAACGGCAACTTTGTCAGTTTTTGGTTAAATGGATACATTTCACTGAAGATACCAAATTGAATGAGTAGCTTGGTATACTTCAAGGACAAAAAATTATATATTTATTTAATTTCCATGAATTCCAGCTACCGTACCAGAAAAAGTGTTATATTATAAAGAAAAATTATTAATACACATAAAAATATTTTTGATAACTGAGGAAACCAGGGGCTGCGGAGGCGGTTGCGTAAAGCCGACTCCAACTCAATTACTATAGTATATATTTATTATAGTAGTCGAAACATTTTCAAGCGACTAAGACTCTTCTATTCCAAAATGAGCCCGACTCCGGCTCCGACGCCACAGCCCTGGAAACTGACATTATTTAGGGAAGTAAAAGAAGACAGGATGTCTAGCTTTTAGATCATAAAATATGAGAACTTTCATTTGTTCAGAATAAAAATTTAAACTATAAATATGGATTGAATGCATGTTATAGTATGGCATTTTTTATAGGAAAGCCCATATTTATAGCAGAAACAAACATGCATCTGCACTAGCTAATCTTCCCGGGGAAGAGGGGGGCATATTAATTTATATAATTTAAAATAATTAGGGATGCATATACTTATTGAAAAATAAAATAACGAATTATAATGGAGACAAATTCTACTTAGGTTTAATAGAGATCTTTTCAGAATAATGGAATGCGTATCATATAAATGAAATTTAACAAAATACTTAAATTAAAATGACATACACATAATTAAAGTTACAATTATGCTGTATTTACTGAGTTGTCTTTATTACACAACTAAAAACAAACATCCCTCGAATAAAACCAAATTTCATTTCGGTCCACCACATAAGTTTTGAGACGTACACCAAAGTTGGTGTTTTCACTAATAATAATAATTCACGGATGGTGTCAATGTGGTGAAAAAATTCACCAGTATTGATGTTTTAATGCAAACCACACCATTTAAAGTGTTTATGAGCGCTTGATGTGGTGTTAACTTCAAATAAAGTGTTTGTTCACACAGTTTTTAAGATTTTTCAACACCAAATTTCGAGCTACTTTACTCCACATTTTTTACAGTGTAGAGAGATAGCTAAATTATAAACTAGAAGTAGATGCACACTGGAAAGTAGGTTCGTATGGTCCTAGACGAAACTTCTTGTTTAATATATGCAGTTATGCCGTACTTAAATTAACAGTACGTCTATAACTTATTGACGTTATTTTTTCAGAATGGTTTTGAAGTCTTTATTTAAAATACTTGAGATAGATCAAAATTAATACGATGTTCTTTTTTTTTTAATGTTTGTAGGTATGCACTACTTAAATTAGCCGTATGTCTATAGCTATCAAAGTTCACAATTCAGAATTGTTTCGAAATTATTAAAAATTCTAGAGATAGATCATGGAGTCATATCTAGAAATCTAAGAAATTTCTAAAAATCTAATTATGCCCTCAGTTTCGGAATTATTGTCAACAATCCGCTATTTTTAACTCTGGGTAAGTTGAATGAGTCTTGTCATGCAAGCTAAGAATGGTAACACCGGACAAACGCCATGCGACTTCCACCCTGCGGAGTACGACTAAAAAAATATAATAAAAAAACATATTATCTCCTAGATCCCATGACACGGCACGGGTGGAATAGCTAAGAAGGGATGTCCCACTCCGGATAGGTCACCTCCAAAACTATCGCCCAGGGAGCTATCCTCCCTCTTATCCTTTCCTCCAGTAATAGAGTTCAGTCTTTTTTAAAAAAAAAAAATGGGCTTTTAATTTTTTCAAATTTTAGTTTGTTAAAAGTTTTTTTTATTTTATCTCTTTATTTTTTGTATTAATATAGTTGAAAAATTTTCTTTATATTTACTTAAAATAGATGGATTTATTTTAATGATGGTAGCTAAAGAATGTAAGAAGGGTTATTTTGGGGGTCAAAGGAAGGATTAAATATTATTTATTACTACTCGTAAGATAAGGTTTTAAGGGTGTTAAGTACTGTTTTTTTAAAGCCAATTCATGAAAACCTCTTTTTAATTACAGGTAGCCAGGTGGGACATCATTTTAAGCCGTAACCCACAGGGCACCGGCGATTCCCACCCAAGACGGCGGCAGACTTAATCAATTTTTTTAATTTTTCAGAAAGGCTACCTAAAAATTCGGGATAGGTCATATACCTATACCCAACATGGAAGGGGTAGCCTAGTGTATGTTAATGCAAAAGTAAATTTATGCCGTAGTTCATATATGCAGTAGTTAAGTTAAATTAATGTATGTATATATTACTAACCCCATTTTTACAGGGAATCACAACCCTCCCATGATACTCCTTAAGCATTAGAGACTTTATTAAGCATAGGGGATCAATGAGGGCCAGGTCCACACAGCAAGAGGTAGTTAGGCTGGGCCGGCGGGGTTGTACGCATAAAGCCCAGCAAACCTATCTCAGACCTATACGATCATTCGCCGGACTTCACTTACCCGTGCCCTAGGAAGGGCAGTAGTAAGTCCTCGAGCTAACAGGGTAGGGGGTATGAAGTACAGTCTTGTCACGCATGTCACAGTATTTTTGTTTCATTTCAAGTACTACATAGTGCAATAACTTAATAAATTTTTAGTGTCCCCCCCTTACACATCTTCATTTCTACCTTTAAAACAGCGCAAGCATTTTTGTCTAAGAGACATGTTTTGTGTTATGTAAAAACCGTCGCGGCAGACATGATAAAAATAGTACATGCTTGTCACGGCACGTTTTTACATAATAGTTGAACATTTTAATTCTCAGACTGAAATTCTTCTGTTTTTAAATTAGGCATGAAATTGCGTAAGCACACCAAATTGCTAAATTATTTTAATATTCAATACTTCAAACGAATAAAAAATGTTGTGTCTAATTTGGAATTAATCTAAAACAAAGATATAGAGTTAGCATTTTTCGCTCAAAGCTGTGAAATAAGTTTTAGTATCTTAAGTGATAAATGGGAATGATGTAGGAAAGTTTGAATCTTAAGCAGATATGGAATAAAAAATGGAAATTGTATGTTTCTGGAAATTAATTTTTAAAGAACAAATGTATTTTTGGAATGAAGGATTAAGCTCTTTATTCAGGATATTGTATTTCTTTTTTAAATAAATTGCATAATTGGGAACTGGACATGTAGTAGAATGTTTAACCTTTTGTGTGTGCGTTTGAGTGTATGTCTGTGTTTATTATTAAAAAGCTTTTTCTTTAACTTATTTTGCCCTCAGACATTGAAAAGTAAATGCATTTCAAACTAAGGGAGTATTTTTCGTCTAAGAAGTTTCGAAGTTAAAGAAACGAGTAGAAAATTATTAATAGTTTCTGATAAAAATAGTTAATATGACCACGACATTGTATCCCCTTTAGAAGACAAATGATAAACATAACTAAATTTACTTCCCTTAAAGTTTAATAACTGGAAGTTTAACGACTACTAAGTCAGTCAAAGTTTCTTGAATAGTTGACTAAACTGTCAGAAAAAACTCTGTAAAATTAATTGTGCAAAATAAATTGTTTGAGTATGAAGGAGTATCGTTAAATCGCTGAACGTTGACTTAAAGCTGTCATAAATGAACAGTATAAAATAATATTATTACTCTTTTAAGTCTGAAGAAAACCTTTAATCTTTAGGAAACCGTTATGCATTCCATAAACGTAAGCGTATCTTGCTTTCTTTTGAAAGCGGTAGTTTCATGTTCATGTGATCTAAACCAAGTGCCAGCAACAATTTGTTTCCTGCGATTCCAAATCAACCAACATGTGTGCATTAGGAAGATATCAATATTATTTTCAATATCGGCATATTCTCATTTGCAGTATTTTCATGTACCCAAGCGATTTCTCCTTGAAAATTTGCTACATTTTTTATTTTAAGACTTTTTCCATTTCTAATGGGCTGCGTATTATTTTAAAAAGTAAAAATCTATGTTCTTTACTACAACTTTGCAATCAAACAATGGTGTTATTGCGATTGTTTAGTTTCTTTTTTATGTATTCTTCAAGCATTCTTTCCACCCCAATGTTTTACAAATTATTATTTGATATTATGCTTTATTTCTGAAATTAAAATTGTCGTTTTAAAGTACGTGAAATATTTCACTCGCTCGGTGACTTTGGACTGCGGGTCGTAGAGGTCTGATCCATTCTGATCTTGTCTTGAAAGTCAAAAAAAATTATGTACTTTAGTGATAATTTATGATATCTATATTTTTCCCTTTCAGATACCAGTGTCGTCTCGCATTACACAGCTTGTCATTCCTCACTTTGGATTGGGCTTAGGAATCGGTAAGTCAAGAGCACAGAAAGTCAATACATTTTTAAAATGCGATATTTTGTCTTATGTCTTTTTTTTCAAGCTGGAAAAATACTGTGAGCTCTTTCCTTCTCCTTTATGGTACATTAAGCAAACTCAATAATCTAAATCGAAATTTATCAACACCATAAATCGTTTTTGCTGGTGGGATTTCTATCAGAATCAATAAATCGACGTGAGTCATTGCACCCACGGTTGCTAATGAAGTAATTTAAGAAAGCCTGTTTTGAAATAAATTTTTCAAACCATTATTAAAGATAACACTAACACGCACATATATATTTTTCTGTAGTATCAATTTATGAATATATATATATATATATAAGTCATTTTCCTCAAAAGGGTCAGTTTCCCTTTTTTTTAAAATTTAAACATGAAATAAACATTTTTATTAATTCGTTTTCTATTAGATATAAACATGCTGTATTAAGTCATACCACTAGCCCATATCATATGAGAAATTTTAAGAAAACACGACTTTTAAATTTTTCTTGTCCACGGACGTGACAATATAAGTAAAAGTAATAAAATTAAGATACTACTTTTATGTATTTATTAAATGTATTACTACTTCAATTTCAACAAAAAGCATATCTGTACCTGAGAGCCAGAGCATCTTTTTTTTAAATTTTCAATGAAATTATTATTTTGATTTTGAATCTTGTCATTTTAAAACTTCAGTTTGGGTACAGTCCGCGGACGTGATTTGTCACATTCCGTTTATATAGTTTTCAATAAAAAATTTAATTAAATTGCCTTTGTATATTATTGCTTAATTCTCTTAGAAACACGCTGCAATTTCCAATGGCATATACACAATTTTACGATTATTCATTTAAAAACATTGCTTGGAAACCAGAATGTACACTTTTTGGAAAATCACCTATATATATATGTAGGGGAAGGTGGGGCACATTGGGCATCGGGGCACATTTGACCCCTCCCCGCTCCTTAGTAAACCAGTATTGTTTAAGATTACCCAGGTTTGTTGGCCGGAAAAGTAGACGAGCTGATAACGAAGTTTGGGCACTATAAGGCTTTCATTAGGTTATGTACTTTGGATCAAGGCTTCTATAACTACAACCCCTGGCAATAAATATGGAATCACTTTAAAAGAAATTAGGTAATATTTAGTTAACAGCATGTAAAAATAGCAAAGTAAAATCAGATGAAACATAAACTGATTTATTGAAAGTAGAATATCTGAACTACAGACCGGAAACAAAAACGAGTCAAATAGCACCATCTGGTGCGTAATAGGTGCAGTTCAAAGCAAGTATAAGAAGAAATAAGTATGGACTCACCGACGATCAGGGACAAACATATGGATTCAGCCCATATCCACCTTGTAATAATACTTCGTTTTACCTCCACGTGCCTTGATAACTGCTTTAATCCTTGCAGGCATAAATGTTATCAATGATTGCCAATAGTTAATGTTAAGTTCTTTCCAACATTTGCGAATGGCAATCATCAGATCCTCCTTGCAAAATGGAGATTTCGACTGGACGAGTTTCTTTAGTTTCCACCACATAGTTTCGATTGGAATCAAGACGGGGCTATTAGCAGGCCAATCCATGGTGACAATTTGCCTATCAGCAAGGAAATCTCTTACACCTTTTGCAGTATGGCAGGAAGCGTTATCGTCTTGGAACATGACATCTTCATCTCCAAAGGCATTGTCAATGGATGGGATCAGGAAATGATCTAAAATATCAATATAAATCCGCGAATTGACAGTTGTTTTAACGACAGCCAATTCGAATGGTCCTTTGCTTGACATGCAAGCCCAAATGAGAACGGACGTAGTGAACTTTACTTGTTTCTCAATGCAGCCGTCTGAATAAGCTTTGTTTCCTCGTCTTCAAACGAATGTTCCAGCATCGTCTCTATGTCCAACGCAAATCCGTGACCTCGTCCCTGAATATTTCCTTTTCCCAATCACCTACTGTCTGTCCATGTGCACTTATTTTTAGCCCATTGTAGACGTTTCATCTTCTGGGCCGTTGTCAGGGCCGGCTTTCTTTTAGCCTTTCTGTAGTAGAACCCCATCTCTCTACGTCAATTCCGTACTGTCCTGGCACAAACATCCAACACGCGCTTCCACCCATTTCGTTTTCATGACTGTTGAAGTGTCTTTGCGGTTCTGGAGGCAAAGTGACTTTAATTTTCGATCGTCTCATTTTGAAGTTTTCCTTGGGCAGCCCTTTACGCTTCTCTTTCAAATGACTCCCGGTGTGTTTAAATTTTATCCATATCTTTGCTATTGCGGATTGGGAGTAGCCTACTTGTTTTGCCACACTTCTGGTTGATAATCCTTCTTTAAGTAGCTTGACTATTCTTTCCCTGACCAGATAGGATAATTCTTTCATCGGAGCCATGATTGCACTGAAATAACTTCGTCGAATGATAACACGAGATCAGTAACGCGTCTTTTATGTTACGATTAATTTACATAATTCGCAAATATACCTGTTGCCAAATTTCAAGCGAGAAACTGCATTATGATTCCATACTTTTTTCCCTTGTCATCGCTGAGTCCATACTTATTTCTCCCGTTTGGTGCTTAATAATTAACATTGGTCATGCTAGATGGCGTTACTTACTTGTTTGTGTTTTTAATTTGTGCCTCAGATCGTCTACTTTCAATTTAAATATGTTTTTGCTTCATCTGGCTTTACTCTGCCATTTATACACGCTGTTAAATAAAGATTACTTGATTTTTTTTAAAGGTGATTCAATATTTATTGCCAGGCGTTGTATAAACAGCCTGATAGGGTAAGTTTTTCTAATACCCTATTTTCTTGCTTCATTACATGTTCTCTACTAATTTTTAATATTTCTCTGTTTGGTCCCAATGTGCACTGTCTTAAAGTGCAGTGTGGGTGTTTTATTTATTCAAATTTGCTTAATACAAAGATATTTAAGATAGTTAACGTAGCGTTTTACCCCAGTTCAGGCCTATGGGGCAGTTTGGACACTAAACCTTGTTGCACTTTGGAAAACGTTCAATCTGCTCCAAAAGCAGTCCAAGGAGTCCCAACTACTAGCGCACCTGCTCATGTTATAGTTTAATTCATTTAACATTTTAAATAATTATTCATTTTCATAGACGGCTGATGTATTTTGTTATTAAACATTTATAACTTTCCCAGATGGGTTGAGATCATTTACATCAAAAATTTTAAAAATTTGTGGTAAGTTTAAATTTTAATTTTAAAAAGTTTAACATCTGACTGTGATTTTTGTTATAATCAATACTTTAAGGTTTGATATTCATAGGTTTTAAATTTTGTTCCTTCTCAAGTTCCTAAATTAAAGTCTTTTTATTCTGTTTGATTGTTTTAGTGTAGAGGTAAGTGTTTTTATGAATGTTATTAGTAATAATTTCTTAAAGGTTTACGTTTTTTTTTAGTAACAAATGTTATTTAGGTTCGAAGATTGCATATATATATATATATATATGTATATTTATATATCTTGCTACTATAATAAATGCGAAAGTTTGGATGTATGTTTGTTACACAATCACGTCAAAACGGCAAAGCGGATCTGGGTGATAGATAGTACTTTGGAATAACACATAGTCTACTTTTTATCCAGGAACACTTAACGAGGGAAAGCGTTTTTTTTCCCCACAAGGGATGGACATGATTTTTTTCATTGTGGTAGTTTATGGGTTAGACAATGACATAGGCTACTTTTTATCTCGGATAAATATCACGGATAGCATAACAATTATATCCTACATAGCATAACAATTATATTCTTTTCGAATCAAGTCTTGTGTAGACCCAATCCTACGAATTTCATTAAAACAAATTGACATGAATCTGAAATTCTTTGTTAATTTGACGCAGAATAACCCATATATATATATACTATATATGTATATGGGTCATATATATATATATACAGATTACTTTTTTTAGTTTAAGGCAAAATAGGATTAAAAATAATCTGCAAAAGAGAGGGGGTATAAGAGTTCAATTTCCCACAAAAGTGTTTACTTAATACGTTGATAAAAAAATCTTTGTATAAAAAATAAATTTCTTCCTTTGATATATAATATTTATACCACGTTTGCAGTCGGAAACTGGATCAATTTGGTTCATTCCTTTCTGCATCATGTCAAAGAAAACTTCTCGTCTGTATTTATTGGGTTATCTTAATGGAAAAATTTGTAATGAACTCATTTTAATTTCTTTAAGGAAGAATGTAACTTCCATTCCTGAAATATTTTTACTGTATAAGTGATGCGCAAGGGATAATGCGTTGCACACCAGTTCATCGCATCGCCAATACATCTCGATAAAAATATATTAGATTAACTCATTCAAGTCTTAGTAATTATTTATGTTATGAGGTTTTAAATTTGTTCTGTTATCTGGAGTTTTGGTACCCAGTTTGAAAAATATACATACCAATTAATAACTAAAGTGAGTCAAAACGCACGATTGAATTTACTTAATAATATCTCTTGAGTTTTACAAAACTGATTTTAAAAAATAGTTTCTAATTACAACGATCGTAATGATTTTATACCGTCATAAATAACGCAGCAGGAATGATGCGTAACTAATTTGTACCTCGATGAATTTGTTGCATTGAATTAAACCGCAATGAACTGACCAGAAATGGTAATAGTGTATTTATATTTCGAATATTAGCCAAATGCTCAGGTAAAAATGTTGGAATCATTAATGCATAATAATTTATGACGAATACACAGGTTGAGATAATAAACTCACATGTTTTCATTTAAGTCGTTCAGCAACATTCTTTGATAAAAAATTGTTCGCTAGTGAAATTGCAGAATATCGTAAATTTGGTTGTGAACCATGAATTTTATTTTGCAAAAAATTAAAATATTCATATTTACGAAACTTCATTCATGCCTTACATGGTATTGTTCTGAATAATTTATATATTATATAACGTATCAGAGTGAACAGACAGTACCTGTGTATGAAGAATTGATATTAGATCTGTTTTGAAGCTCTGCACTTGAAAAACTTGGAATTACTTAAAAGTTTGCTAATATCTTGACAATCAGAATCGGAATTCTTTCATTACTCCAAGCATAATGTTCAAAAAGGGTTAGAATGAAAATACATGATCTGCATAACAGAAATTATTTAAGAAATTATGGTTCTACGACTTAATTAATAGGCCTATATAAATATATAAGTTTATATTGTAGGTTTAATGTCAAAATGTAAGCTTGTGGAAAAAAAAAATTCTATGAAGCCTACACGGGCTGAACCAACACCCCCTGAACTAGAAAGACTCCGGACTGAAACTGTTGCGCAACGTCCGTAGGCCGATTTTCACACCGCTCGTCAGCCGATAGCATTCGTGATTGGGACATAACTGGATTTCGGCAGGAAATCTTTGCATAAAAACAAAAAGATGCCATCAGAAATTGCAGAATGAGCTCAACACATTTGTATACTTATTCAGTATGGAAAAAAAATTATTAATTTCCAATTCGAAAATAATTTACTGCATTCAGATAATTCACCTCTACTTTTCACGAAACAGGTTTGCTACAGTAGGACTGCAATTTTAAACATTGTTATTTTTGATACATTGATATTTATCAAGATATATTGAAGGCTTATGTTTTATTTAAGCTCAATATTTTAACACTAATGTTTGTTCATTTCCATACAAGGAAAAACATCCATTTTCATATAGTTTTTAATAATATGCCTGAAATTTATGAAGTTATTTATGTCACACTTGTGGGTGATGAATACAGATCTTGACTATGGTTGTTTAGATACTAAAACTTTAAAAATCAAATTGAAATGAAATAATAAATTTAAGCAAAATATTTAAAAGCAAGCAATAACGGAAAGCTTTCTGTAGATTTTAAATTGTTAATGTAAAAATAATTTTCTAGGGGCCTGGTCACTTCTGAACAACGCTATGCGACCACTTGAAAATAATCTTGTAAGCTTCATTCGTAAAAGAAACCAACAAAAGTGAAGAAAAAGTATTTGCATAGTGTTCTTATCAGGTTCCCACAATTACGTTTTCTATTCCGGTGGTCTTTTATGACTGTGTGATTAGAAAGGGGCTATTGAAAAGAGAAGCTTTTTGCAGCGGACATTTTATGACTCTCTCATCTCAGAATTCTAGGAATTAGGAAGATTCCCTTTTACTAGAAAATAAAAGATGTTTTAAGGGCATCTTTGTGTTAAGCCATGATCTTTCCTTCTAAAGGCTACAGAAGAAACTGTGTGACGAGTAAAAGAAATGTTTTAAATTATTGAAAATCGCAATTACGTTTTTCACTCTGATCTAAAAATTAATATTTACTAAGAAGCAAAAAGCGAACTACAGAGGTAAACCCTTTCCAACACTAAATTATTAAGCTATTCTTTTTTTTTTGAAAAAGAACTAAAAAAAGTCAAAAATAAATTGAACAGAATTGAATCCATTTCCAAAAGGTCTGAATATAATCTTTGTCTTATTTTCTTGTAAAATATAAACTCCAAACTTTTAAAACTGGATTTGAAAGGAAAGTGGATGCATTGTTTCTTTGATTTTTGCACGTGATACGTTTGCGTAATTCATAAATTTCCCCCGAAATATAAGAAGTTTCAAACGTTGAAAAAGCTATGATACTGGAATCATTTATAAATTAATGATGTCACGGTTTTTCAATGTATATGACCCCCCCCCCCTTTGTCATAAAACGTCACACTTCAATATACCCCCTTTTCCAGTCACACGTCACGGTATATTACATAAGAATATTTATTTATATAATAGTTCGGAAACAAAGCCACACTTCGTTATACATCTCATCTCCAATTTTATCTTGAACTTTTAATGACATTTCTGAGCATAACACTAATGATTATGTGTGTGCTTAACTTGTATAACATGAGATTAAGGTTTACAAGAGATAAAAACGTAATTAATGTATAATGTTGAAAACATTAATCTTTCGAATTTTGGAGAAATTAACGCGCTAATTTATCTTAAAGTGGACATGCCCATGATTTTCTTTCAAATTTAACCCTTAGCATCGATGCTTTTGCCAGAAAATAAAGTCAATGAGAACACAAAACAGAAAAAAAAAATTCATAAGTAACACAAAAATATTTTCCTATTCTAATAAAAGTGTTTTTTAAAGTATAAGAAAGCAATTATTTTTTATTATCAATTTTAATATAGAACTTAATTTTATTTGTTCTGAAATGTGTGCTCTACAAGTAGATTCTTCAGTGGACGTTATTTGATGGCTTGATTGCAAAAACAATCTGATTAATAATGTGAGTTCATCGCCAGTGCAGCAGAAGCAATAGATTTCGGCCTCCGAATTCGGCCTACGGAGAGAAGGGAATCGCTTCTCCGAGAGGCAGTCCAGAGGCTTTCTAGTTCAGGGGGTGTTGGCCGAACAGACGACGAAGTTCTTCCCAAAATCTCCGGTGAAACGAACCCTCCCCCCCCCCACAAAAAACTCTCAATGGCGCAGTATGCACAAAGACCCCCGACCCCCCCTGGGGAGCACACCTGCTATGAATTACCGAGAAAAAAATCAGTTACATCGTTGAAAGTCGGTCGCTCTCAAATCAATTTCGAGATTAATGTGAATAAGTGAAAATTCTAGTTAAAACATGTCATTGAATAAAAACATAACTTTATATATATATTTTTTTACACTTCAATGCCACCGCACCATTTTTATGTAACGTTATTCGCCGTCATATTATTTTGACATAGAATAAAATCTATATACACTAATTAAGTATGAAACATACTTTCTCTCTGAAATTATGTCTGCTGAAATTTGTTGCAAACTCAATCGCATTAGAGATAACCACTTTACGTGAATTTAGGAAATGCTGCTGCAAGAATGCGAAGGTAAAATCATCGCGGCCGCATTTCATCACAATATTTCATGTATCAGGGAATATTCTAATGGACAACTTTACTAATATATGAAATAGAGTACCAAAGCTTTGTTTGCAGATGAATGGTTAAAAGGAATTTTCTCCACATCAAACATTAGGGGACTGATTAATGTGCTAGAAACTGATTTAAGCAAAACCGTACGAAAGCATACATTGAACTGTTATCGACGTATTGAAGAGAATTTCATTGAATAATCTGGTCGTGGTCGCAATTTTAGAATTCACTTTTGTTATTGATAATGAGCTTTAACTTATTTGTGTGTGTGTGTGGTGTGTGTACAATAGATGGTTCACGTAAATGGTTTTTCGTACAAAAAAGGGAAGATGAGTGATTTTTGGAACAATTGTACTAAGTTTGTTTTAGCGGTTAACTCTGAAAGGGAAAAACATCCTCGCAAGAATAATTTTATTGGTTCACCAATTTCGAGTAAAATAGCAGGAAAACTAATGGCACAAAACCATTAAAAACTGATTTTGTAGCATTGAAAAATAAAAATACACCGTTTTGATTCTCAGAAAAAATATTATATGAAATAATATTACCGTTATATCTTTTAAAAGCAAATTCATTAAAAGGCATGTCACTGAAAACTTCTCTTGCTGAGAAAAGGCCTATATATGAGGGTGATAAAGTCGTCTAAAAAAGGCAGTTCCATTTACTGCAAAATGACGTAGTTTCTATTTGGTTACGGAACGTTTCATTCCACAAATGTTTTAATGAATCAGCATTACATAAATTTGAAATAATATACATTGTAATAGTACAATTTAAAAACATGATATAAACTAAAGCTTAATAGTACCTAATCAAATACAATTATTTATTACAGTGAAGTGTTTGGAATTAATATCAGTTATCTTAGAAGAAGAAAACGATTTTGCGTTGAAACGCAGGTTAAGAAACTAGTTCAATTGCTCCTTTTTTCTTCTAACTCACAAATAGATGTGAAATAAATAAATAAATTTTATTGACTATAATACTATTCATTAATCTTTTATATAATTTATTTACTTTTCAACTGACACTAATTAACGACGGTGCTTTTCTGAATGTTTTTAAATTCGTTGACTCATTTCAGTTTATTTCAGAGTAAAATGAATTTTAAAATGTTGTTTATTATAAGGCTGTGCATAACCAATTTTGTTAAAGTTTAAACTTTTGAATATGACGGTACGCTATGATCACAAAGCTCAACTAATCATTATATTCTATTAGTGGAATGATGAATCATTTTATTAAGAATGATAGCCAACTTTCGAGAATTGTTTTAATGAACATATTTTTGAGCAAATCTATCAAAAAATCCGGTATAAGCTCTTTTAGCAATTTACTTTGCATACGCGTTGTCGTAATGTTTCGTCATTTTTTTTTAAACATTTCGAGGCCCATTTATTTCAGTTTGTTCTCCCATACTTTACTCTTGGGCTGTTACTTCCTTACAAGTAAAATTCATCATCATTCTCATTCTCAAACTGATCATCGTAGGATATTTATTTAATAAATCAATTTTATCATCACCCCTTCAATTAAGTATGATGTAAAACTACATTAGTATTACCTCTTTGGAGCTAAGTAGGTTGAATAACGTATACACTTTATGTTTATTTTTTAAATTTTATTTATATTATTTATTTATATTTGTTTTTTGAGCATGCCAGATATCTATATGGCATAATCCGTATCGATTCAGGCAGGGGTCATCATCTTCATAGTCTCAGAAGTTTTCGAATTTCACATATGTTAAAATTTATAACAAAGTGAGTTATAGGTATGTTTTTGGTTTGCTCAAAAAAAAAAAAAAAAATACCTGGCCCGAGATACAGGCCGCCAAAAATGGCGCCTCCGGGGCAATTTCTCACTTGCGATTTTCGACAAAAACTTTCAAGTGCTCTATTTCCTGAACGGTGCAAGATATTTTGGTGCAGATCTTTCTATTTGAAAGATAATTAGATTCTGTTTAAGATGAAATATCTGTTCAATATTTTTTGCTGCTGAATTTTTTTTAAAATCTTTTTAATTTTTTTTCTCAAAAAATCCAATTTCAATATTTTATATTTTTTTACAGTTGGTTAATACCATTCAGTACTACATTCAATGAAAAGGAGAGCTTCCACTTTTGCGTTAAACGGCTTTCAGAAACAATTTAAGATTTTGCCATATATTTTATCAGTATTATTTATAACAGTCATATATTGGTCTCATTAAGTTAAAAATATCCACATTTAATTTTCTTTGACATGGCATTTAATTTTTAATAAATATTAGCGCATGAAAAAAATCATGATTTTTTAATTAAAAAAAAGTTTTTTTTTTTAAATTTTAAACCAGATGCCTTATCATACCAATAAACATAACTTAAGATTGACATTCTGAGTAAAATGCAATGAATGAAATGTTTATTTAAGTGGAAATAAGAATTTTACATTGAAAAAAGTGTATTTGTGCTAAAAATTTAGAAAAATAAATGAACTGTGCTTTCAACCCAATACGCATATGTTGGAAAAATTAATTACTGCACATTCGCCAGCCGTTAGCAAGTAACATAAATATATGCATACCATCCATTAAAATAATTTCTGTATATCATTTATGCATAATCACAAATAGATTAATAATTAAATTTATTTGTAAATAACACATACACTTAAGTATTTTCTTGATTCCATTTGCCATTAAGTAATTTGAAAAAGAAAACAAGTTTGGCTGTCTTTTCCACTCCTAATTAATTTTTGAGCTTGATGTGAACAAATCCAAATGTAGAAAACTTTAGTTCAATTGCTGCTGAAATGAGCATCTGAATAATTTTTAGTTGTTTATTACCCATGAATTATTTTATAGCAATTACAGTTTCCCACACTCAAATGTTGACATAGACTGCAATTCCTTTTTCAAATTGAATTTCACAAAAGGAAGTGCACTAATTATGAACTTCAACCTATTTCTTCATAGTTCAGTGTTTTCTTTAACCAAATTTAATTAGCTCTTAAACCTCGTATTTTGTGTTTTGGGGTTAGAGATGGCTAAAAAAAAGAAAGAAAGAAAGAACGGTGTCAATGCCTGCTCATAGTTTTTAAAAAAGTATTGTAATGTTACTTTATCTTGCTGATTTAAGTTATTTTCTAGCTTTCAGCTTCGGCTATTTTGGTTATCTTCTTCAAATTATTTAGAGCAAATTTCTTTTTCAAATTAAATTTCACAAAAAGGAAGTGCACAAATTATGAACTTCAACCCATTGCTTCATAGTTTGATTGGTTTTAATTGATTAGGCAGATCCTCTACACTCTGTTCCACTGCCCCATTGAACATATTTTGATACTTACTTCTCTATAAAATTTCTACTTCTTTCTTTAAATACCTGCATAAAAATTAGGCAACTTATAATGCTAACTCAAATTAGTAATGAATTCTTCAACATTCTTGTTTGATTTAATTTTTGTTAGCACTATTGGGGTAACCAATGATTTTTTTTGAAAAAGTCATCTGATTTAAATTATGTACAGCCTGATAAATATTAGAAACATCCTTTCAAAAAAGAAAAACAGAAAGAAAAAAAAAAACACTAACATATTACAACCAAAAACATATTAACGCTTACAATATAAAGACATGTTCCAAAACATACCATTTCCCAAAATTATGTTATAAGTTATAGATAAAACAAATAGTGGTGTTTAGTGCACATGCTTTGTTTTTGTTAACTTCCTTATGAAATAAAAGGAAAGAAAATGCAAAGTGATTGAATCCTAAGTTGATATTGTCCCCCCCCCCCCCCCAGTAGTGTTCCTCTTTTTTTTCTTCATAAGATCAATAATAAGATATGGAAATCAAAGATAAAAAGCTATGTTTTATTGAAAAACACACATATTAAAATTAACAACTAATAGATTTGGATCCTAGCTATGACAAAAATGAGAAAATGATGTTGAAAAAAATATAAATGAAATCAATAAATATTTTAAAGTAGCGGGCAATAAGAATGGGCAATGTATGTCTGTCTGTTTGTCTACAGGTAATTTTTGTTTTGTGGGAAGGGGTGGGGAGATAGATATGTTTTTAATATTTATTAAGATACTTAATAAGACCAATATATGACTATGTTATAAAGAAAACAGATAAAATATATGACAAAATCTTAATTTGTTTCTAAAAACCGTAGAACGCAAAATTGGAAACTCTCCTTTTCAGGGAATCTAGTACGCAATAGTAGTAACCAACTGTAAAAAAATAATAAAAATTAAGATTGGCTTTTTTGAGAAAAAAAAAAAAAAAATTAAAATTTTTTTCAGAAGGCTGCAGCAAAAAACGTTGAACAGATAGCTTAAAATGTAGCCTTTCATCTTAAATATAATCTAATTACCTTTCAAATGAAAAGATCTGCACCAAAATAACTTGCACCGTTCAGGAAATAGAGCACTTGAAAGCTTTTGTGGAAAATCGCAAGTGAGAAATTGCGCCGGAGATGCCATCTTTGGCGGCCTTTTTATTCGTCATACTGTATCACTACTCCTTACATCTGCAATATTTGTACCATATTCAATGCATTTTTTACTATTTTTAATTCAAAGTAGAAGAAATTCTAAGAACAAAATAAAAGAGAAAATGTAATCTATTAAGTGAATGTCAAAGCAAAATAATACTAATCTTAAGGTGTCAGTAAATCTATTTCCAAAATATATAGAAGACAGATTGTTTGTAAAGTGCATTGTCACACTAAATGAAATACAATTTGAAATTAACAATGTCGTAATGTAATATAAAGTGAGATAATACGTGCGGTGACGCGTTATTTGGCTTTCGAATCAGCATTTCGTAAGTTAGTTGATTTGCATTAGCGTTTTGAAGTCTTGATTGAACTGAAAGTGAGTGTTTATTCAATTTATTCAATAATAAAAGGGTGTCATGAAAATTCATAAAATTTTATTTCTATTTTCTTTACAGGAAGAGGAGTGCAGAAAGAGAAAATTTGCCTATAATATACGTTACCAAGAGCATTAAATTAAATAACTAACTCTTTGGTCAGTAAGTCGCACTTAGGAGAGATAACCACTAATTTAAATATTTAAGCAAAATAGTTATCAAATAGAAAAACGAAAATCTTTAAAAGTTGCTTAAAGGTTCGAGGCTGAACTTCAAAATTTAATGAATTGCGTTCGAGTTTCAAGCGCCGGATGAACTCTAGTCATTTTAATTTAAGAATTAACGTTATCCGACGTCATTTGAAGTGTTTCACAAAGTTAAGAATGGAAGAAACGAAAGATGAATGTGCAGTTATTTTTAATTAAAATCATGTGCTTTAAAGAGTTCATTTTTGTACTTTGAATTTCGGGAGACATTTCTTCTATTTATCGAAAAGTATTGCACACAGAAAGTTATAAAATTTGAATCATATTACTTTATTCTTATACATATGAAATTTAAACAGCTAATTGAATCCTTAAAAAGAACACAGAAAATAAAACTTTTAGCCATAGGCAGTGAAAATAATCTTAGAAATATAAAATAGGGGAAATAAAGAAAACAGAAATTGTCTGGAACAACCACTGAGAAGACGGAATCGAAACTACAATTTAAGATTAAAGAGACAAAGAAATAATGCATAGCAATCATAAAAGCATTAAAAATTTAGTAAACGAAATAATTTTGTTTATAATAACTATACGCCATTAAGTTTCTTAAGAGAATGGCGCCAGTTCACAATGTCAGTTATTTCTTTGAAATTTAACCTCGTTAATTTGTTAGTTTTCAACGCTGACGGATATTGTGCTTAGAATGCTTTGTCTTATCCCCGTAAGAATAAACCTTTTGAATGGATTTAAAGACTGAGGCAGTCTAGCAAGATAATTGCGCAGTAAATACTTAATTATGAGTTACATTTTACTGATATGAAAAGTTCGGAGTTGGATAATGTGATGTTTTATTTATGAAAATTTATTTGAATTGTTTGAAAAATTCAATAGCTTTAATATTACTAAATAATTAAAAAAAACTATTTCTTCTTGAACAGCTAAGGAATTCCAGTTTACATAATATATAACTGTTATACTTTTCAGAACAGGTACCAAATACTTAAAGAAAATCTAGGTGACCATTTCTTTTTGCATGATAGATGTGATTTTTTTTTTACATTAAACGCTAAATATTTTTTTCTATGTTAATTAAGGCAGTAAGAAGCAGAGGGATGTAAGTGACCAAAAAATGATTCTGTGAAAAATGCTTTCAAAGTTTGGATCTCATGAGACCTTTAATGTTATTATTTTTTTCTGAAACACGTTGGGGCGGAGCACCTGTTGGAGCTATCACTAAGATCTCTTGCCACAATATAAAACGGTGCTTTCTCTATCATTTGCATTTTATTTATTTTTCACTTTTCATGTTATTTAATGTCTTTTCAAAGGGATATCGGTCTTAATTTCCTTCTTTTAATTCGGGAAAGCAATCCTTTGAGTAGTATCGAGCATTAAGTAGTAATGATTTGGCTACCTCTGAATTTTACCGAGCGGAAGATTTTCGTCGCTTCCCTCGAATATTTGAGGGATATCCTGACGCGCTTAGCTGTAGTCCAACTATCATAGTTTGATGCTACTAGATTTAGACATCAACAGTTGGCTTTTTACTGAAACCATCTTATAGGTACTCATCGTATGCAACAAATCTCTTCAGCCTTTCTTTTCGGTTCTCTCTGGTTTCATTTTATTGTCTTATTTCTTGTTGTGACTACCTAGTTGATTCGTGAACATTCAAAGAATCAGTTATTTGCTAACTGTTCTCGCTACTTTGTTAGCGTGAAAATTTTAATGTGTATGTGTGAGAACTGACGGCGTGATCAAAATGTGATCAATGAGGGCGAATATTATAAAAGGCGTCTCTTTGGGCGTCGCATTTCTGGGTGGTAGAAGTCCTTAACAAAGTTAAACGGCATTGAGGGCTTAAAAACCGGAACATGATGGCGCTATATATACATATTTTTTTAAGGGAGCGATCAAATGAACCCTTGTAAGTGCTGATTTCTGGTCGGTAAATATTTTGTCAATTCTCGGCTGGAAAGCACAGCATTAGGACGCTACTATAGGCAACGGTCGTTTTCAAAAAATAATGAACAATAACAAATTACACGAATTATAACTTACCCAAACAATGTACTTATAGCTATAAGCACATAAAAACAAAACTCACCTAACTATAATTTATTTATAAAAGCAAGCAACTGACCTAAAAACAATTTATTTACAATAAGTTACTTGAACTAAAACAAAACAGCAAACGACTAAATCAAAATCAAGTCGGTATTTCTCGATGGCGATTGATATTTTTGAAGACAAAGGAGCGAAGCGAAAGGAAACAAGTAGGTCCTCAACTGCGATATGTTCATACAAAAATCGCTTGGAAGTCGCCATCTAGTGACAAAGTGTAATAACAAAATTCTTATTGCTACGGATATTGTGATAACTTAACCACACGGGAACCGTAGAAAGTAGCCTATATGCTACTCTTAGACAGTAATCTATCTTTGTGCCTAATTTCATTCGGAGCCGTTCTGCCGTATTTGAGTATCAAACATACAGTAAAACTTTCGCATTTATAATAGTATTAAGATTAAGATTATGATATAGTTTAGCCATGCACGTTTTCTTCTCGCGTGAATTAACTGAAATTTATTTCTCGTTTGCAACACTTATTCTACTTACAACGCTAGAGCTTAAAAGCACATGTCCAATAAAAAAAGAAACCTCGAGAATATGTTTGGTTGATTAGCTTAATTATTTGCAAAATATTCGAAACGTGAACAAAATTAACGACTAAATAAGAAGGGAAAATTTTGTCTTTAGTACTCTTCTGATAAAGATAATTATTATTACTATTATCCCTTCTTTGCTTGAACACGAACATACTCATTCCCGATATTTTGTTATAAAACACACCTTCTTTGTAAATGCTTTCTAGAAAGAAGAAAATTTAAAAAGTCTGTCTCTGTTGCGCATATTAAAAATGGCAAATGGAAGGGGCACTTTATATGAAAAAATACATCTTAATTGCAGATTTCGCCTTGGAGCTAGTCTCCATCATTCGTCTAGTAGGAATGATCAAGAGAGAGAAACCATCAATATAAACATGAAATGTATTATTTTATTAAATGATCCATACATCAACAAGTGCTGCTTCTCAACTATTTTTATAAACAGCCCTCCTTTTTGATTTATGCAACCGTTGACTGGGACAGCTTAGTATTTCAACAATGCTGAATGCAGGAAAGAATTTGCTTCCAATAAATGTACTAGATATAGGCCTTGAAAATTTATTGGCTGCCATATGAAAAACTAAATTTACTTCTCTGATAAAAGACAAAACGTCCTTCTGCTTGAAGAACCGTCATATTATGTTTGGATCCCTATAGAAGCTCGAGATCAATCAATTTATTTTGGGGGAGGAAAGTAAACGATCTTTATTTCATCTTTTTTCTTTCTTTTTCTTCTTTGATGCCATCACACTCTCCAAAGCTTTGATGGAGAGGTGAATGCTTTTTCAAAGGCCAGCTTTTCATGAAAAATTAGCTTTCGGTCTTTTGTGCGTGGAACTCTATGACCAGCAAATGGCGAACGTTGGGTTTTCTCCTACAAAAGATGCATTTTAAGAGAGCCAGTTTGGCGGCAATGTGTCCCTTTCCTTTGTCCGGAAGATACTTACCTATTGTCATTATTTTTTAAAAATGTGACAAAAACGAACTGCAACGAAATTTATTTTTAAAATTATAAAAGTACGTGCGTATGGAATAAATCCATTGGAAAAATGATTGCACGATTACAGAAACATGAAAAATATTAATAATATTAAACTGAAAGTTGTACCTCTGTATTCATCTATTATTTTCTAACTTGGAATAACTGCGATTTTTTTCTCAAAAGGGTATCGGGACTGAACTGAAAATAATTGTAGATATGTAAGTCCATCAGGATCAACTGATCATATTAATGCTGATCAGGTGATATCCCTAGTTCGTGCTAATCGATATTTAAGTCGAATAACTTAACAGGGGTGTGCGACAGGTTCGAAACACAAGATTATTTATAACAAATCTAATGTTCAGAAGGGTTGCTGTTACGTGACTAATTGAATACCTGAATGTTCATTGCTTATCTTTCAAGATCTCCTCTTAAGGTGACCGACTACGTTAAAAACATCGATTTTTGACCTCAAGGTTGATTTTTTTTTTTATTTCCGTTTCTAATATTTTGAACTTTTCTCTTTCCAAAACTGTTTTCCTTTTTCTTCTATGAGCTTTAGAAAAAAGTTATAGCTATTATAAAACATATCGTCTGCTACTACTCATGTAATTCCAGCTTGTTTTTCAACGAACTGTAACTTTCAACTGCGATTTTCTCGAAAGGTTTTTTTTCGCAAAACCCATTCACCGTTATCATGATATCTGAAAACATAATCAATGTATTCTCACAAAACTTTCAGTGTTTGTTTTAAATAATATCAGCTATCATATGATCTACAATTTTAAATAAAATATTTTTTTATTTACAAGGGTTTTTATGTGGATTGCACATCAAAAGTTCGGAAAAACGATGCATTATCATACATTTTTCCTTGTTATTTTCATAAATTTTAATATTTCTCTTTCATTTTAGTTCACTTTGAAGATCATTGTTATTTGTAACTAATGGTTGAAAATAATTAATATTGCAGCGATATTTTTTCTTTTACAGTGTTAACCGTTTTGATAAAATTTTCCTCCTTTTGCCCATTCATTCAGAAACTACAGTACATGTAGATTTTTTAAAAGCATTTTTATGTTCATAAATCATTATTTAACCAAAAAAGTATAAAACATATGCAGAAATTGCATTTTTTAAAGAAATTTGTTCCGAACGTAGTCGGTCCATCTTAAACACGAAGAAAGAGAACATGGAAGTTCCTGGAGAAATTTATGGAACTTTTTAACGGAAAGTATAATTGCTAAAGCCTCACGTTCAATTTCACTATAATTCTTTTCAGCTGCCGTTAAAGTTCGAGAAGCGAACATGAAAGGTTTTTCTTCTCCGTTATACATGACTTGTGATAAAATCCCGGCAACACCAAAATGAGAAGCATCACAAGTTACAACTATTGGTTTCGTTGAATCAAAATGCACTAGTAAAGATTCGTTTGTTAACCAAGTTTCACTCCTTTCAAACATTTCCGTATGTTGATCTGTCCAGATCCAAGGAACATTTTTTAACAAATCATATAGTAAATGCAGTTTAGTAGACATATTGTGAATAAACTTCCCATAAAAAAAATAACAATCCTAAGTAAGCTCGCAGCTCATCTTTGTTTTTAGCCCTGGGCACAAATTCAATTGTTTCAATTAGAGAATCTGTGGGTGGAGATTCCTTCAGGTTTAACTCTGTAACCTAAGTATGTTGTCTCCGTGCACAAAAATTTACTTTTCTGAAAATTCTACATAAGTCCGGCGTCTTCTAATCTTTTCAAAACGCGGTCTAATATTTAATTCCTTGATGTTTATTTTCACGTATAATTAAAATATCATCTAAGAAACATATTAGACCAGGAATTCCTCCTAATATTTTATCTAAAACTTCCTGAAATATCGACGGTGCTGTAGAAATTCCATAAGGTAATCTACGATAAGCATATAAACCTTTATGCCTATTTAATTGTCAAGAGTTTTTGAGATTTGGCATTTACATGCAATTGCTGATAAATATTTTTTAGATCCACATGATAGAAAAAATTTCCTTCTGCTAACTGACAAAGTTCTTCAGTTGTAGGCAATAGGTAGGGTCAGGTGGGGTAAAGTGGTCAATGGGGTAAAGTGGTCATACGGCAAATAAAAAGCTATAATAGCGCTGAAATACTTCAAGGAATTGGTGTACATTTTTCATTTTAGCTTTTAATAATTAGGAATTCAATTTTACATTCAAATTTATCTTAATAGCAACTCTTTAGGTGAAGAAAACAGTAAATTTGTTTGTTTATACAATACTTTTTGAAATTGAAATAGCTTTTTTAACTTATCTCTGATATTTTGTTTTAGAGAATTTGCAGCAAACGGACGGTGCAGGGAGCTTTACACAGAAATGCTTCAGCACTAACCATAAGGCTAGATTTAGTATACATATTATTTTACAGTAGTTTAAGTAAGATGGGGTAAAGTGGTCATAGTATTAGGCTTAACATGCACCGTTGTTCTAAAATTTCTTTAGGTTAATTTATGAGGTAGACAAGGACTTAACTTGCATAGGAACAAACGGGAGCTCAGCTTCAATATTCACTTTTAATTTTTTGCGAAGTTTTAACTGTGAGAGGGAATTTAAGCTATCTGCGCATGAAAATAAATTCTGTTGGGAAATAATGTTGTTTACTTTCTAAAATGAGCATTTGTTGAGTATTTTGAAATATTAAAGGTTATTTATACTCTTATGTGTTCTTTTTTTCAACTATGAACACTGCACCCCTTGCACTACTCACTTTACCCACCCCATGGGGTAAAGTGGTCATAAATACATCCGAGAAAGGAGATGTCATAAAATTATTTTACTTATTTTTTCTGCTCAAAATTTAATGCAAGCTGTTCTTTAATATAATGTAAAATATCAAGCAAAAGATCTGAAGGTTTTTAACAAATTCTTATATTTATTGGCAACGAAAGTTGAAAAACGTATATTTTATGACCACTTTACCCCACCTGACCTAATGTTCCGTTTCTAGATCCGGGTTTAAAGTAACTTTGTAATAGGTGCAAATGCGAATCGAATTCTGCGGTTTTCTTACCACTACAATTGGAGTAGCCCATTCCGAATGTGGAATTCGGTAAATTATGCCGCTTTTCTCTAGATTTTCCAGTTCATCATCAACTAAAGGTTTCACTGGGAATGGAAGGGGCCGTGCTTTACAGAATTTAGGTATTGCTTCCAGTTTCAAATGTAAATTTACTTGTTTTCCTTTTATTTCGCCTACATGTGAACTAAAAACTGCGGAAACGTATTTTTAATCATTTCTATTTCTATGTTACTTATTTGCTTGACCTTACTTTGTTCACTGAAATTTTTTTTCCCCATACCAACGTAATTTTCTGCAACCAATTCCTTCCGATTAACGGTGACATAGTTTTATTCAAACCTTTCACAATCACTAAAGGTAATACAAACTTTTTACATTTATGGTCAACTTCGACTTCTATTTTACTTAGAATATTCAGTGGTTCGCCTTGATAGGTACCCTACCCCTTAACGCATTTGCCCCTATCTGACACGGCCGAAAGTTACCATAAAATTTGCTCATGCCCGTGCGTTATTTTATTTCTAATGCCCGTCTGAGATCCGCTCACACTTTGTTTGTACAATATTTTTCCTCTATGTAACTTTTACTCCACCCCGTCACTCCTTAGTCACCCTCCCCCCCACAACCTGAAATTGCAAAGGATAGCTTACACTATACTAGTTTTTCAGAACAGAATGCTTTAATGGGTTAAAGAAAGATTTTCGGGTAAAATCCTCTTAGATCTTAATTCTGGAATGTTTCTGTATAAATATTCCGGTAGAACGGAAACACAAGCTCCCGTGTCCACCAACACTTTCAAGTTTACCCCCTCAATTTTTAAATTGCAAAAATAACCTTCTTGTTTTACGTTCGTATCTTCCCGAATGCCTAACATTCCGCTGCTTTCAATAGCTTCCCATTTATTTGAACTATCTGAACTTATTTCTTGAATGAGCTTCCTAAATTTCTTCCTTCTGCACGCTCTTGCTAAATGTCCTATGTTTCTACATTTTCTGCAAGTGAACGTTTTAAAACGACAATTTCAAGAAGTTTGAGTATTACTGTTACATCTCGTACACGAATATTTAACATTTTGCTTGCATTCCGAAGTTTCATTTTGAATATGTTTATAAGTCTTACATTTATGCATTAGTAAGTTGTTGCGACGATTGACCCAAAGTAAATTTTCGCTTTTCTGTTTCTTCATATTTTAAAGCTTTTTTGCATGCACTGTTAAAATTTAATTATTCCGAAATTAGTTTTTGTTTTAGGTCTAGTTGAGAAACCCCTCTCGTTTGCTCGCATTATGAAGCACGATTCGATTGCGAGCTGAACCAGCGCCCCCTATAACTAGGAAGCCTTTGCACGGGAGCAGTCTAAATAATGTCACGTGGTTTTGAGAAGGCCATCAAATCTGCCATTGCAGTGTGTTGTGTCGCTACCGGTACAGTTGTATGTTTGTTGGTTATCGTTTCTATTTTCTTTATCTTCTTGTAATCAATTTTCAAAGTTTTAAAATGCCTTACAAGTGTGCCGTTTACGGCTGCAAGGGCAATTATGCAATTATGCTTCCGGACAGAAGGTGTCAATTTCAAAGTTATGAAAGATTCAGTTCTTTTAAAAGTGTGGACATCAAAGACGAGGAGCAACAACTTCAAACCATCGAATAGATCCCGAGTAAATAATTAAATTCGTTCATTTATAGTTCGCTTTAAGAATATAGAAACTGGAAATATATAAATTATGTTTTGGGAAGGTGTTTCGTTTTTGAATTGTGTCACTGTTCTTGCCAGTGTGCGATGTGTTACATTATCATTCGTCATTAATGTTGTGGAATTAAAGTTTTATGGTTAACAAGTTTTAATTTTCATGAACAACTTTCATCTTTCCTAATCCTACAATTTGAAAGAATACCGACTTGATATATTTATTAGTTTGTATGTCATTTATGTGTGACAAGGTTATACTATGCTTATGATATTTTATGAAATTAGAAAACTTGATTTTGGTTCTTGATCGTTTTGCATACACATGACATTTAAGTTAAAACTCATTACTAATCTGTTTTATTATTCTTAATATTACTATTTATTAACTAAAATTATTTTTGAACGCTTTAATGTACAATTACTTTTAACGTAATACTCTTTATTCATTTCTTTAGTGTTCATAATTTTGTTTAAGAGTACTGTTACCAATAATAAGTGTGCTCTGTTTTATCTATAATTTAGGGGGTAGGTTACTCACTGTATTATATTGTGTGAATACAGCATAGGGATCATTCATAAATGATGTCACGCTTCGAGGGGGGGTCGTGATGTAGCGACAAGGGGAGGGGGGTAACAAGAAGTGTGACATCTTGCTTACTCAACATAGCGTGGCATGTGACAAAGGGGGGAGGGGGTTTGTTGAAGTGGGACACTTTGTGACAAGGGGAGGGGGGTCAAATACATGGGGAAATAATCCTGACATCATTTATGAACGGTCCCATATTGCTTTCTGAGTGATTCCACCTTATTTTTGTGTTACGTGCGGAACATTTTTGAGCAAAATTCTGTTATATTTATTTAATTATTTTTAATTATGAAAATATTAATGCAAAGTTTTCAAAATTTTTTAGAACATTTTGTACAGCTGGAGACATATTTTGAATATTAAAATTTTGTTTCGCACGGGACATCACAAATGTCCCGTACTTATCAAAATTGTAATATTTTTTAAAATAATTAACTATTGAAACTATTGAAAAAAAATTTTGTACCACTGGTTGGCTCCAAATGTACGAACTGTAATAAAAGTTTTTGAAAACTTTTCATTAATATTTTCAAAATTAAACACACCAAAATTTTGTTCTAACATTTCCAGTAGGTAACATAAAAATGCTGTGGAATGACTCTTCTATGTTTTATTTTAAAAGGGATTTCAATATTTTAAAGATTTTAGGGGCCGTTCATAAATGATGTCACGCTTTTTCCCCATATATTTGACCTCCCTCCCTCCCCCCTTTGTCACACGTCACGCTATGTTGTATAATGCAGAATGTCACACTTCTTGTTACCCCTCCCCTCCCCTTGTCACACTTTGTCACAAGTTCACGAACCCCCCTCCCCCCCTCGAAGCGTGACATCTTTTAGGAATGATCCCTTACCCACAGCTCAAATACGGGGGAGGGGGGCGAAAAAATTAAAGGGACTTTTGAGAAAAGGGGTATTTATTCTAATGATAGGAATTTTCTACGTAACCTCCCTCACAAGTTCATACATAGTCCAACGTTTCACAAGTTTTATTACACAAGGTAGATTATATTTGTATAAAGTGTATTCTTTTGGCTCGAAATCAGTTTAATATTATTTTGAAATTTAACAGTAAATATCAAATGGTTGTTTAAAAGACAAGAAAAAAAAGAAAGAATCAGCTTGTAGTAAAACTTTTACAAACAATGTCTAAGTTTATTCTACACTTTTAAGTGTTCTGATAGAAATAGTACCGAATTTTAGGTTATAACTTTTTTCCAAGTGTTAAGTATTAACATGAACTAAATATATAAATAAATTGCAAATTCATATAGAATAATTGAGAGGATAATTCCTTCATGAAAATATATGAGAGAATGTCAATATTGGATTGCTTTTCAAAATAGACAAGATTTTATCTTTCTTATTAAAGAAAAACATCATAGCGTAGATTAAAAAAAGGCTGAAGGTTAAATTAAAAATGGGTTAAGATTTAAAGTTATCAACTAATGAATTTAAGATGAGCGTTAAAAGAAACAAATAATGTAAAAGATATTTTGGAATGACTGAGTTTTTGGTGTCTGTTTTTTTTTTACATTAATTTCACAATTATTATTTCTAATTATTCTGGTTTTTTTTCTTTACAAATATTGATTTATTTTAAGTAGCAGTCAATTGAAAAGAAATAAGCGCGAAGCGAAGCGGTCTTTCTCACTCATCGTGTTTAGCAACGGAGACTGAGAGACTGGCCTTCTGCTGATCACGTGACTTGCCTGTTAACAGGCTTCCTGATGCAGGGGGCATTGGCTGAACTCGTTCATAACCATCAAAGGGTATCGGACAGAAAGTTATCGGGACTCATCGGGAAGTATAAGAAAATCCTTATCGAATGTTGAAATTCACAATAACAAACAGCAAAAAATAAAGAGCATCTTTCATATTTTTTTATTGCCTTATCTTGTATTGCCTTATTTATTATTACTTTAAAATAATAATATTATGCTATAACATAGATAGATACATACCTGGTCTTTCACAATCCATAATGTGCTGGTATAGTAAAAATTAGATCGGTAACAGGTAGCACTGAACTATGCACTCACAAACTTTTGATGCGAAACAAAATGAAAGTAGTACGACAGACAAGTTCAAACTGGTTTTTCCTCTAACTCGATCAACCAAGGAAACGATTTAGATTTAGACCATCAACTTGAATCCCCCACTATTCCAATAGAACATTCGATAGAGTTCTCCCACCTCTGCTGCATTTTGTGAAACTGGTGTTTGGCCGGCTATGTTATAATTTTACCCTTCTGTGCAGCGGTTTTATACAACTAATAGGTGCCAACTTGGCGATATATTACAACTTCAAATATACTTTTTTCAACAGTTCCATAGACAATATCAGAAACACATCCCTTACACTGGGAAACATGGATGTAACTGTATTTCCACTCAGGACTGCCAGAGGCCTGAGAGAACTAACAATTACGACAGATTGTGTCTTCTAGAACAACGAACAACAAACAATTTTTAGAGAAACAATGACGTAACTGCCCTTAGGGGTTGAAATTAGGGTGATTGAATCCTAATCCCCGGTAAATCAAAGTAAGTAAATTATATATCCTGCATACTCTCAATATACCATTATGTTCTGTCACTTACACCCTTTTCAATTGTACGTTTTATACAACTGCAAATCGTTTTTTACTCTCCTGTAAAATTGGAGTTCTTGCATTTACGGCAGTGTTTTTCCGGAACGGCGATATATTCATTCAGTCACTCGTTCAGTCATTCATTTATTATTCATTCATTTACTCATTCATGTATTTATTTACTTACTAATTTATTTATTTTTCCATTTATTCACTCATTCATTTAATCATTTACGTAATTATTCACTTATTTATGTTTTCATTTATTCACACATTTATTCACTCATTCATATATTTATTCACTCATTTATTCATTGATTCTTTCACTCATTCCTTTATTCATGCATTCATTAAGAAATATCCTTAAAAATCCTGATCATAAAATTTCATAGGAAAATAGGCTCCTTTAGTTCTGGTTGAACTTCGTGCCTGTGTACATGTTCTACGCCATAAGAACTTTCCGATAAAGCTTGTTTCAAGCAAATCCATCTGCTAGATCAGGATTTATATTGGATTGAAATTTCCCCACAAGCGCTAATGTTAATTTTTTTTGAACTGTTCAGAATTGGGGAAAAAATTCAAATAAAAAATATTTCCCGTCGAAAGATCCTTCGAATAAGCCAGCTTGTTTAAAGAAATGTGGATTTTATGTCCTGGGTTTATAAAATGTGCTTCATATTACCCCAGTACCGCTAGTGTTATGATTTTTTAATTCAACAAAAAATTGTTCAAATCAAAAAATGAAACATAGAAATGAGATGTCCTCGCCAAAATCTTTCAAATGCAAAAAAAAAATCTTTCGCATCGGACAATTTCCTCAAAAGCTGTTGGGGGGGGGGGGGGGGGGGGTAGACAGAGAGACAGACCAACAGACACACACATTTCACATATCAAAACACTACTTTAATTTTTTTTTTCAATCTTTATTTAACTTTATTTTTTACTTTTCTTTGTTTTAACGATATTTTTACCATGCCATAAGCCTTCTTTCATACCTTATTGTTTTTTTCAAAACCTTTTACGGGAAAGTAGGCAAAAAAAAAAGTTTTAAAAACGGTTGATAATTTTATTTGCCAAATTAACATGTAGACAAAATAGCAATGGTAAAAATAGAGCAAAAAACTAAGCGTTTTATCAATAGTCTCAGGAAAAGAAATTAAAGCTAATTACCGTGAAAAAATAATTTTGAGCTACTTCTTTTTTAGAAAATTAGAGGCTTAGGATTTTAGCATGATGAGCAAAACTGTTTCTAGGGCAGTTTTTTACTGGCTTTCCAATGATACCAAAGTCAAAACAATTGAAACGATACGATAGTTTCTTCGTACTGAAAAAGACATTTTTTGTAGTTTTTGTGCTCTAAAATAAACATTCGAGTGGTTTGGATACGTTTTAACTTTCGAAAACGCCTATGATATGCCCCGGTTTCCCAAGTGCCAATGTGCAAATTTGGGGAGGATCGGACTTTAAAAAACTGAACTTGTATAAGGAACATACATACCTATACATACGTTCAAACATGCATACATTACAGGCATACACGCAGGCTCTATTTAAACTTCTTTCCCATCGAAGTTTTTAAAAAAGTATGAAAGAAGGCTTATTGTGTCGTAAAAATATCGTTAACATTAAAGAAAAGTCAGAAACAAGTTAACTAGTGTCGGTCAGTCGGTTTCTCCTTCCAGTAACTTTTGAGGGGATTTTCCGATTAGAAAGGTTTTTTTTCTTCAATTTGAAAAAAAATCTGCGAGAGCATCTCATTTCCATATTTTATTTTTTGATTTGAATAATTTCTTGCTCAATTTTGAATGGATAAAAAAGTCTTGGCATTAGTGCTATTGAGGAAATGTAAAGCAAATTATATAAACTCTGTATAAAACACCCAAAATCACTTTAATAAGCTTATTCAAAGGAGCTCTCTACGTGAAATATTTTTTGATTTGAATATTTTTTTTAAATTTTTAACAATTCAAAAAAATTTAACATTAGCGCCGATGGGGAAATTTCAATCCTATATAAATTCTGATCTACAGACGGATTAGCTTGGAATAAAGTTTATCGGAAAGATCTTATGACTTGTACTGAATATGTACAGATACGAAGTTCATCCAGAACTAAGCGGTCCCATTTTCTCATGAATTTTTTTTTTCTTTGGATTTTTAGCGATATATCTGATTTAATGAATGAATGAGTGAATAAATAAAAGCATGAATGAATAAATGAGTGAATAAGTGAATAAATAAATGATTGAGGGAATGAGTGAATGAATGACTGATTGAGTGACTGAATATGTATTAAGCGGTGAAATTTTTTTATTTGAAGCAATAATGTGTATTGTAAGTAAAGCTAAATGAGAAAGAGAGAGAGAGAGAGAGATAGCTAGATTATGAAGTTGATGTTGGGTGTATAAGGGAAAGTAGGCTCGTACAGCTCTATGTTATTTTATATTGGTTATACTAACACAAAACTAAATCGGACATATTTTAAATAGGTGACTTTTTTGTTCTCCGCAGTAAAAATAAATTTTTCCTGAAGTCTAAAAAGTTTAGAATCACTGTTATGGAAAATATAATTTTTATTTCATAATACCTTTAAACTATTTTCTTTTCAGGAATCGTCGATGCTTCGTTAATGCCTCTGTTAGCCTTTCTGGTGGATTCAAGATATGTAGCTCTGTACGGTAGTGTATATGCCATAGCTCAAGCAGCAGTCTGCCTGTCATACTCTATTGGTATTTATAATATTGTATCCGATTCCATGCGGAAATTATAAAACTAATTAGGAAACTAAATTACAATACCTTTGATAAAATATTGGCAATTGTTAGTATGTTTTTAGGATCAAAGCTTTAAAGTTTAAACAGTACATACATTCATACTCCGTGTTTCACAAAATTGTTCCAAAGTGAAATGGTTCCAAATTCTTCTCAAAACCATAAAATCTTAAGCAATATGCTTGAATTTAGTTTTTTATTTCTTCCATTCTAGGTAAGTTTTAACTCGTTCAACTAATAATGAGGCTGAAAAAATTATTATTTTTGTATATGTTTGTAATTTATAATTAAAAATTCTCATGCGAACTCGAACTACTATTACCTGAAGCTGACATTTAAATTATATTTAATCAGTTAAATAGATTTTTTTAAAGGAAATCTCGAATTAAATTAAGGTGCTTTATTGTAATTAACGTGAATATGTTAATAAATATATTTTTGACTAATGTATATACATACATATATATACATATATACAGTGAAACCTGTGTAAGTTAACCACTTGCGGTGCAGCACTTTAGTGGTCAACTTTACAGGTTTTATTGCATATAAAGAAGAAGAAAACAGAAAAATATGCATAACTCTTTTAAGTTTATTTATGCTTGTTAGCCTACTCCCGCAAAAGTATGAAAAAAAGTATGAACGAAGGTTTAATGTATCGTGAGAGATAAGAAAAAAAATGTGTGTCTGTCGGTCAGCTACTGTGCCCAATAAAATTTTGAGGGAATTGTCCGTTTCGAAATATGTTTCATCCATTCTTAAAAACGAGAGCATCGCACCATATTTTCTTTTTGATTTGAACAGTTTTCGTTTAATTTTGAACAGGTAAAGATGTAATAACATTAGAGTTCATGGGGAAATATGAAGCAAAGTATATCGCACCCCGGCAACAAAAGTGACACAACTCAAAAATCATAAAACAATGAATCGTATAAGTAATGAACAAATAAAAATCTCATGAATTTGTATTGTATATTATAACTGATTATTAGATATTGCTCCTACCATTTTATCTGCGTTTCATCCGTTAGGGTTTTTAGAACGATGTTTACATTGTTTTGCAAATTTTTTTGAAAGATAAAAACTCGCAAACTCAAATTTGTGAATTGTGTCACATTTGTTGCCGGGATGCGATATAAACCCAATAAATAAGATCAAAGTTCCTTTGAACAAGCTTCAAAGGTACCATATTTGAAGGAGCTCTCGACATATATTTTTTTTCATTTGAACCACCTATTTTTCAATTTTGAACAGTTCAAAAAAAATACCATTAGCGCCTACGAGGAAATTTCAATCCTGTATAAATCCTGCTCTAACAAACGGATTTGCTTGAAACACTATATCGGAAGGATCTTATGACGTAGAACACGTACAGGTACAAAGTTCATCCAGAACTGAACGAGCCTATTTTCCGATGGCACTTTTTGATCTGCTTTTTTAAGGATATTTCTAAATGAATGTATGGATGATTGAAAGAATGAATGAGTAATTGGATAATGAATAAACAAATGAATAAATGAATGAGTGAGTGAATAAATGAATAAATAGAAATTGACCTTTGATAAAGGTATATTAGAATTAATTAAGAACTAACACTAAATGAGAAAGAGAGAGAGAGAGAGAGATAGATTAAATTTAATGTTGTTGGGTATATGGAAAAGTAGGCTCTTATAGTTAATTGAACTTCTTGTTAATTTCTTTTTCTTGATATTTCTTTTCTCTTGTAGGGCCTTTACTAGGAGGATATATAGTGAAAAAATTTGGATTTCCATGGATAATGCGGGCTATTGGAATTTTGAACCTTCTATATTGTCCCCTGTGCTGTTTTTTAAAAATGCCTGATTCTACAGAAGAAAATAAAGTACTTTTTCCTTTGATTCATATTTCCACGTTATTTTTAAAATTAATTGTTTAATGAATATTAGTCATTTTTCTTAAGGAGCGTTAAAGCACGAGAGTAGGCTTAAAAAATAACATTTCGCAGCTACATAAAATAACGTCTGCGTTTGCTCTCTATAGTGTTGATAAAAACTACCTGCATATTAAAAAATGCATACATTATTACAGACATCAAAAGGCTTGTAAATGAAAAAAATATTCTTCCGGAACTGGTGCTGATTCATCTTCAAACTGTTTAGAACAGTTTTAGACATTCGCAAGTAATTCTAAATTGCATAGTAGAAATTTATTTTCGAAATGCAAAAATTAAATAGTCTTAGCTTCTGATGAAATACATTCAGAAAAAGTTTATTAGCCTTTCATTAGTAATGAAAAGTGCTTTCTTTAACAAGGTAATCCTTGACATTTTTACTTGTAGAAGAACACTGCAATTGCCGTAATGCACGCTTTGAATAAAATATATAAATTAACATAGAATCTGCATTCTCGTGAGGAATTTTTCATATACGGTGTAATTCTCCAACAGTTTGAGAAATGTTTGTTCTATTTTTATTTGTTTGAACAAAGCAGCCTAATACCACGTAGACGATAATGAGACAGCTGCTTTTATTTTATTCTTGTGTACTTTTTTACGGATAATTTGCAGTCTTTGAGTTGCAACGGTACAGTGCTGAAGTTTTATTTAGATTTTTAAAAATATATTTTAATTGCATCAATTATTGATTTCAGTCAAGAACCTCTCGGACCTACTGAGTCTTAAGAGTTGATTTTGTAATAAAATGTTCTTAATCACACCCATACTTGTGCATTTATATATCTTAAGCAGACTTTCTTTTGGTGACAATATTCATCTTTAATTTTATTTCATATAATATGAATAAATATATAGGTGTGGTATTTATTTTATAGTATATTTGTATAAGAAGCAGATTTTTGTTTCATTTGACGGCGTTTTGTGCTAGTATATACAATATTATACGTGTTACATTGGCTAAACAAAAATCTTGTTTTAAATTTTCCTAGAAATTAATATGTCCTCCCCCCTCCCTTTCTCCAGGAAGATTAGTTAGTGTAAATGTATGTTTGGTTCTGCTGTAAATATGGGTTTTGCAATAAAAAATTCCATACTATAACATGCTTTCAATCCATACTTATAGTGTGAATTTTTATTCTGAAAAAAATAAAAGCTCTCATTTTTATGATCTAAACGCCATACATCCTGTCTTCTTTTACTTCCCTAAATAATGTCCGTTTCCTCCAGGGCTGCGGCGTCGGAGACGGAGATGGGCTCAGTTTGGGATAGAAGAGGCGGAGTCGCTTAAAAATATGTCAACTTTTAATAAATATGTACCATAGTAATTGAGTTGGAGTGGGAGTCTGCTTTACGCAGCCGCTTCCACAGCAGTGGTTTTCTCAGTTATCAAAAATATTATATATTCAGCAAAAAAAATATTTTTTATGTGTATTAATAATTTTATTTTATAACATGACACTTTTTCTGGTATGGTTGCTAGAGTTAATGGAAATTAAATAAATATACCAGTTTTTGTCCTTGAAGTATACAGCCTGCTCATTCAAATGGGTATCTTCAGTGAAATGTATCTATTTAACCAAAAGATGACCAAGTTGCCGTTAAAGGAAAAAATCCACTTAGCCTACTTTATTCAGTTTCTTATTTTTGTATTATTTAAATTATATTTTGTCTTGCACGTTTTCAGAAATTTGGGCAAGAACGATCCACTTTTTCAAAATTGAAACTCATATCAAATATGAGAAAAAATATTTTTGTGCTGGAAGAATTATCAACATTTTGGTTGCGTACACTCTAAAAAGTTTTGGGGTGAAACAACACCAAAAGTGGAGGCAACACTTCGAAACCGAAAGTGGTGTACGAAAGCACCACAATTATTTTTGGTGTACTGAGAATAATCCTTGGTGTTTGGGAACTCCAAGAATAATCTTTGGTGTTTCAGTACACCAGAAATAGGCTGGTGTTTTCGTACACCACTTTTGGTTTCGAAGTGTTGACTCCACTTTTGGTGTTGTGTAACACCAAACTTTTTACATTGTAGAAATTGATATGTCCTGTCCTCCCTCTCTTTCCCGGGAAGTTTAGATGGTGTAGATATATGTTTGGTTCTGCTATGAATATGAGTTTTCGAATAAAACGTTCCATACTATGAGATGCTTTCAATGCATACTTATAGTTTGAATTTTTATTCTAACAAAATAAAAGTTCTCATATTTGTGATTTGAGGGCTAGACATCCTGTCTTCTTTTACTTCCCTAAATAACTTCCGTTTCCTCCACCAGGGCTGTGGAGTCGGGCTCACTTTGGGTTATAAAAGTCGGAGTCGAATAAAATTTTTTCGACTTCTAATAAATATATATTATAGTAATTGAGTAGGAGTCAGAGTCTGTGCTTTACGCAAAGGCCTACGCAGCTCTGGTTTCCTCAGTTCTCAAAAAATTATATATTCATCAAAAATAATATATTTTTATGTGTATTAATAATTTTATTTTATAACATAACACTTTTTCTGGTACAGTAGCTGGAGTTAATGGAAATTAAAATAAATGTATCAGTTTTTGTCCTTTAAGTATACCAGCCTCCTTATTCAACTGGGTAGCTTCAACGAAATGTATCTATTTAACCAAAAGCTGACCAAGTTGCTGTTAAAGGAAAAAATCCACGTGACCTACTTTATTCAGTCAACACGAAAAGTGGTGGCAGCATTTTTACACCAAAAGTGGTGTACGAAAACACCACAATTGTTTTTGGTGTACTGATAATTATCCTTGGTGTTTTAGAACAACATGAATAATCTTTGGTGTTTCAGTACACCAAAAATAATTGTGGTGTTTCGTACACCACTTTTGGTGTCCAAGTGTTGCCACCACTTTTGGTGTTGTATCACACCAAAGCTTTTTACAGTCATTTCCGTTTCTTTCTTCTTTTTTTAAAAAAAAATTTTCTCTTCTTAGGATTGTCTAAAATTACAGTACGTGACACTGCTTAGGTTTGAAGGGATTCTTTTACGTATTATAAATGACGTGTTTGAAGATATTGACTTTAAGATAGCTCTATTTCCACACACATAATGAAGGCATATTTCTTGAAAAACATATGTATACAAACTTAAATTTTTCAGTGAAATAGTCTACATATAATTAGGGAATAAAGCAAGCTATTCTCAGCCCCTAAGAGTATACAGAAACAGTATAATGCTTCTTGATTTGAAGCAAAACATGAGAGAAAGTAAGGAAAGAAAGAAAGAAATGATATGGATTATAAGAGATGCAAGACGCTAAACATTTCCTTAGACAGTTCTTTGGTTCGGTATCTGAACCGTCAAAAAAATCGAAAGAAACGTGCTACTAAACATATCATTAGAAGAAAAACACCAAGTAAGTTTTTCAAGTAGCTACTCAAACAGTAGCTTATTTTCAAAAGAAGTTTAATTAAATGTGCTTTTAACAGTGAATGAATTTATGTAGCTTAAAAAAGAGAAAAATTTTAAATGATAATTTTGTCTTTGAAACATATCTTTTGCGTGTTCAGCAGCATTTTGAAAAAAAATCGCGTTACCTTTAAGAAATATAAAACATACTATAAAGAAAAGAAATTGCTTTTAAAAGCTGAAAGACAAAAGGGGAAATATAGAGATTTTGCGTGGGCAGATCTTAAAATAAGTTTCCCCAATGGTGGAGTGCTGACAGAATTGAGTGCATTTTACGTTTTTAGGTGGCTTATTTTGAATGTATTCCGCACTTTCATTTCTCATTCTATAACAGTCTCTTGAGCTTTGCATAGACAAAATTGGACTGGAGTTAAATGCGCACATTTTCGAGCAGTAAATAAATGAGGAAAAAAAAAGCTCAAATGGAAATCGATTGCACATATTAATTGTTGTTTATGACTGCAGTGGTGGAGTTGGATGAATTCAATGTTAGAAAGCACATTCATTAGAAAACATAAAAAGAGTTCCTGAGATGTAAATTGGAATTACGCAGTGATAGATAGATGCCCAGGCTTAAAATTTTCACCATCACTTGTCAGAGTGTACTGAAAAATCTATAGTAGAAACGAAAGAGAGACAACCTCTCTATTAGCAGAAACGAAGGAGAAAAGTCGAAATCCATTATAAACTCTGCACAGCTAGATTCATCGTTGGGAGTACGTAAAAACTGCCCAAAGAAGCGTTCCTGTACGATCCATAGTTTACGAGAAAAATACGAAAAACAAAGTATGACGTCACTGCCGGTGCAAGAAAAAACAAGTTGAAGCACAACGCCGGTGCCACACAACGCAAGATTGGACATATCAACAACGGTATTTGCATATCTGTCCAGACGATAATGTTTAAAACGTTCGCTCTTACCCACATAAACGTTCATGATCCCACATTCTGGAGCGCTTCATCGCTTCACATCGAATTGTTTTGTTTCATACCGACCAAAAGTTCTCAAACTTTCGCTGCCTGTACTTAATTTAGGTACATTAACATCAGAAAATTAAACCCATATAACTATTTTGTTTTTTAAAGCAGAAAAATGTACTGACATGTTTTAATCTTATTAGATTGCTGATAGGACTTCAGCTAAAACTTACAGTACTTGGTAGCTTTTATTTTTAGAATTCATTTTTAACAGTAATTATTCAATAAAGCAGCAATAATTTAAAAGTTAAAATGCAATACTTTTAAGTGAAGTCATCTTTTTAAAAAATATTCTTATTAAAACAATAAATAAATAGCTATGGAAATAATTATCAACTTTCATTTAAATTTTCGGCATATGTAATTGATGTTTTTATTGTAAGTGTTCTTTCAAACTATAAATAAGTATGTTAAAAGATCTAAATTTATATTACATAAGTATGAATCTATTTTCAAAATATAAAATTCATTTTATTCTTAAATTTTGTAGTAATAATTTTTAAAATAATTCTTTTGAGATTTAAAGTGTTCTACATGACCAAATTTAGAATTATTCAGAACTTTTATATTTTTTAAACATTTTGAAACAAAAATATGATTTTAAAATTTGCATTGTAATGTAGTAATGCTAAAGTTAAGTTTAATCATTAATCGAGTCAAACAATCCGAAAAATTTAAACGTAACTTTAATGAGAGCAAATTGCAATAGGAAATACTGATTCTAGTTTGAACTAAATTGTAAAATTCAAGTTAATTGAATTTACTCAAATTGAAAATTTGTTCACAATTTTTAAATGATGTTTTATTTTCAAAAAACATACATAACACATCATAGTATTTCATTTTGTTTATATACAAACCAAACATATCAAGTTAGAGAGTTATTCATGAATCTAATAATACGCATACTAACTGGCAGATATAAAAACTTCCATATTTCACTTTCTACAAAAATTGTTTTACATGTAATAACCCCTCTTTTTATAATTTTTCTAATGTCAAGAGTTAGGTATTTGAGTTTCACAGTTTCAACCTGCACTATTTTGTAGCACAAAAATTTAAATCAAAACAATAGAAAAAAAAAGCTTTGTTACAAAAAATTAAACCAGATCAAAAATATACACACTTGCATATTATATTTTCAAACATGTAAGATATAACATTTTCAGTCTTTATCAGTAAAAAATGGCGTTATATTTCAATTACGCTGAACAGTTGGTCAAAATATGTAGTTTATTTTTATTGCTCCTAGAATTATAATTATTTTTTTGCTTTTGTATAATCATTAAGAAATATATCACATATTCCTGATAAGCAATACTTAATATGACTTAAAACATAAGTTCCACAACTACATTTAATTAAAAAATCCATCCCCATAATTTCCATTTTTTTAAATTGCAAGCCGTGCTATTAAATTCCTTGGCTCAGAAAATTTTAAAAATAACTTCTCGTACTCTTTACTTATTAGTTACCGAAAAATTTGTAAAGAATATGCTGATACATCTATCAATAATTTTTTGGGAAATTTTAGTCTGCCTCTATCAGTCAGTAACAAAAGTTGATAAATATCCGGGCTCTCCAATTCCAATGTTTTGTCAGATATTAGCATAGAAATGCAATCTAAACAATGCACCTTATGGGGTAATTTGTAGCCTACATAACCTGCTTTATAAACTAAAACTGACATTTCATCATTGTTAACTTTATCATCAATATTGCAGTTGAATACACCATAGAAGTGTTCTGGTATTTCCACTTCAGAATTGGCAGTTAATTCTAAACTATTAAATTCTTTTAATTAGGGTGGGGGCGTCTCCCCCCCTTACGTCCCTGGCCACACACCACGCCAGCTAGCTCGTATGCCATTCTCGCGCAGTTGGAACTTGGAAGGAACCATGGGATCACTTGGATGACTCTCCCTAGCGATTCGCACGCTTAAAGCAGGCTCGGGAGAAAGGGAGAAACTGCTGACTTCGAGATGGCCCTGGTTACATTTTCATCACTTGTGCGCTGCCGTCCAGAACTTTTTCTTTTCCCCAACAGTAAACTCTGTAAACTGTTTACACCAACGTTTGATGCACCACCAATCCGGAGGTTGAACACCATACTTCGTTTGAAATGCACGCTGAACAACTGTCGTCGATTTACTTTTGCCGTACTCGATTACACAAAAAGCTTGTCAACAGCAATCAAAAGGGCAACTAAATGAAACTTTAGAGCTTCCTTAATTGAACGACAGATAGTGCTTAACTCTCCTTCACATCTCTGCAGTGTTATTAATATTTAAAATTGTGGTTTTCTTTTTGAATCACGCTGCATATATATATATATATATATATATATATATATATATATACTTTCGGGACTTTAGTAAAATCATTTCAATTTCAGTTCCCCTACTTTTCTTTAATACGTGACAACATTGAAGTCCTTTGTAGATTTGGCAAAACAGTGTGAGAAAGATTCTACACATTCACATTTTCGCACTTCAATTTCTACAATGCGCAGTTTCTTTCGACATGTTTTCACAAAGTATTTCTATTACATTACAGGCTATTTGTTTGAATGGAGATAACTCTGGCACTGACACATCCGTGAGAAACGAAGGGCGCAGAGATTATTCCTCTTTCAGCAATCAAGATTAAATCACATCTTCAGAACATGTTTCCGATTTGAGTTTGTCTGCAAGAATTCGTTTGGTTTTGCTTCTAATGTTCAGCTAATAACACTGTTCAAGTACCTATATTTTGATAAATGGCATTTTGTTTGTGTGTGTGAAGATCTTTGTTAAACTTTTAAGTGTAAAAATAAAATGGACAAGCTGTAATTTATGGTGAATAGAATGTAGTAATATTTGTGTGATTTTGTTGTCATTGTGTATTGATGATATATTAAACATATTGCTGAAGTTTAAAACCTTATATTATTGTACTGCTATTACTGAATGACATTTTAAATAAAATTATACTTATTTTGAATTATGTTTTAAGAAAAACGTACGTCACGAACTACGCTACCATTTCTTTAGAACAAATTAATTTAATCTTCTGATTACTCAATGACGTATTTTTCAAATAAGTCGTTCACCGTAAAAATGCTGGAATATTAGAAAATAGATATTTGATCTACTTTTCAAGAGCCCCTCCAATTGGGGGGGGGGGGGATTTACAGTCAGTCAGTAAGATAAACATATATTTACCGTAGCACAAAAGCCACATTTTACGAAACATATTAATTAACTTATATATATATATATATATTGTTTTGAATTCATTTTATACACTATATAAACTCTTTTACGCTAATTTTTCACTTTTCGTAGTTTTTGCTTTTATTTCGCAACAGCGCAGGCTGGAGAAAAATGACCTCACAGCTTTGTTTTCGTTTAATTTTTCTCTACCAAAAGTGCGCTGTAGTAAAAATAAAAATAAGTAACTACATAAATAAATTAATTAATTAATAAGAAAGAGAAGTTAAAAAAGGCAAAAATAAATATTATGCTTTTCCCGTTTCCATGTCAGAAAATATTTATTATGCCATTGATAAAAGTCAAGGTCTTGACGTTAAAGCAATTTTTGAAATAGAAACGTTGATTAGAATAAAAGAGCAAAATATCACTGTTAGATTAAACGAAGAAACTGTCAAAATAGTATAAAACCATCACATTTTTTAAAAAAGAAAAAAAAAAAAAACTCGAATCATGGCATTAAAACTAATTTTTTTCCTTTTAAATTACATCTAATATTAGACTCAAAGGGATGAAATGATCTTATCACATCATACGTTTATTCTCTCTCATCAGTAAAGCTGAACAAAAAATCGATTGCGTTCAATAGCGTAATTTCAACTGAATTTATTTTCAGTGCATTTAGTTAACGAAAATTAACACACTGAAAAGACATAAAAATCAGCGTTTCATATAATCAAAATGTACTAAATTTATCGCATGATTGCAGCTTCGCGTGATAAAAATACTAAAGAAACATTTGCAAAATCGTTAATGTGGGAACTTTCTCCCTCATAATTCTTGTACGGGTATAGCAGTTCAATAACATTCTCTTCACGGAGCAAACGCAACGTTAAGAAGTAATGTATACACTAGTTTTGCGTCACGATACGCGCCGGGAAAAAAAGAACATTTCATTTGTTGTTATTCATCAGCAGTGACATAGCAAAAGTGAACTCAGCTTCTCTACGTGCGTGTTTCCGAACAGAATGACTGCCTAAAGATTTTACCCGAGCCCTGGAGAAACGTTCGAATTCTATTTTTAGAACAGGGGCTGCCAGGATTGACACACCCCATTGTCTTGCTAGCCCAGAACTCAACCGAGGATTCCTTTTGCAGGCATAATGGTATAGATCGAAGTCAGAGTTCGTGCACCAATGGACAACCGCTAGTGAACTTTTTAACTTTTATTCATGCAGCTAAGAGGAAATATATGTTCTTAATCACGGTTCATGAGGGTTAAAATGTCTTTGATATTGTACTTTGCTGCGATAACTTGTTTAGTTTTGAAATGTCATATTTGTAAAATAGTAATACTGTGTATGAATGTTAAAAAAAATTACCAGTATCAAAAGATGTTGAAACCAAACCGTATGTCTAGCTCTTTAAAATATTATTTATGAACATCTGTGCGAATTTGATATAAAAATAATTCATGCTTTGTACTTCAGTTACATTTAAATACGTCTTCGTATATTAAGAATAACAAAATTGGATCTCAATCATTGCATGATGATTGTGTTGCACACACACACACACACACACATATACTCGTATATATATATATATATGTGTGTGTGTGTGTGTGTATATATATATATATATATATTAAATTACATTTTTTTTTGATGAATTCATAAGGAACTAGTGTTTCTCTATTCTTTCAAATTTTCTGTTTATTTGCGAATTTGATTTAAGATTTCGTATTCTTAATCCACCTCACGAAGTAAATAAACTGAAAAGGATATATTACTATTTTGAAACCAAATATATTTTCAAAGCACTATCACAAAATATGTTGATCAGATTTAATCTTTTAAACATTGGCCTTTTCAAAGGAGCTTTCTGGCATACCTTGGAACTGTTTTTCTTCAAGTAGACAATCTGACAAAAAATTAGTAAGATTCTCACTTCCCCTTTACCAACATCGAATTTGTAACACTAATTATCTCTCTCTTTCTTTAATGTCGTTTATAACTTACGTTCCAAAATATTTCAAATATATATATATATATATATATATATATATATAAGCAGTTAAAACACTTAGTATTAAAACAAAAAAAAAATCACTTTTAATAAAAAAGAAAACTATTATGAACTATTCAAATTGTATCAAATTCATTCTTTTAAAATCAAGCAGTTTTCAACATGGTAGGAAATGTAGATTTCCTAAAAAAATGCCCTCATCATAAAAATTCACAACTGAATAGATAAAGTAAGTGAATAAGTAACGTGCAAACAGTTTTTACACAATGCTATAAAAGGCAATGAATTTTATTAAAAATGTGAGCAGGTGATTCAAAGGAAATCCGGTGAAAGATGCCTTTGAATCCATAAGCTCACATTACTTTGTATTCAGAAAGGCGGTCCGTTTGCTACTCCGAAAAACATACCTTCATTTATCATTTCAATTTTGTGCTTTAAACGTTGATTTTAAATTAACTTACAATTTACCGTTGTTGAAACTTTAAAATAAGAGGAGTTTTACAGTTGTAAACAAAGTTGAATGCAAATCGATATTAATATAGAAGGTAAAAGAAAGCTAGGAATTTATTTTTTGTAAACTAATATTTAAGAAGTAATATTTTATTGACTATAAGTTAAACACTAAAATATGTTTCATTTTTTGATGAACGAGGGCTAGACAGGTTTACAGATTTCCCCGCATTCGAAAACCTCAATTGAGTGATTTCAGTTACACGTAGGACGAAATTTTTACTAAAATTTTAATAATTATATAAACTATTTAAAGCTACAAGTATAAAATTTGCTTACACAGTGGACGCACTTTACATGCTTGATTTCTTAAACAAGAAAGTTCTTTTTAGTACTCATTAGCCTGCTTTTTCGTAAAAGGAAAAAGGAAATAAAGTAAGTTAGAAGGCGCAATGTATCGTTAAAAATAAAAAAAAGTCAAAAATAAGTGAAGTAATTAAAACAATGTTGAAAAATAAAAAATGAAAGTAGGGTTTTGAGAAGCGGAAAATGAGTGTCTGTCTGTAACCCTCACCCCCAATAACTTTTGAGAGACTTTTCCAATTCGAAAGATTATTATTATTATTATTATTATTATTATTATTATTTTGATGAAGAGGGGATACTATAAGTATTACCATACTGGGATCAGTCATATTGATGAAAAATATTGTTAAATCAATATTTCTGGGGTTAATGGTCTAAGCATTGAACGCGATCTTTTACGCCCGCGCGAGGCAGCTTCCGTTACAACATTTATTTTCCCTTCACTTTTGACGTCGAAGCTTGGAATTTTAATTAAAATCTCAATTTACGTAGATTCGAGTTTAAGAAATCATCAACATTCCTTAATTTGGTAGAGCACCTTAATGTGCTTAAATGAATTTTGGAGGAAATTAGTATAAGTATCGTTCCTCCAAAAAATAAATGAATAAATAAATAAAAATGAAAAAACTCAGTGAAATATCCTCTCAAAGTTTATCGTGGTTTAATCGGAGGACATTTTATCTCTTCTTTCTCTTCATTCAACTGAATATCATCCACCAACGTCGAAAAATTCCGTTGGAATGTGCTATATTTACTTTCGTGCTTTAAAAATTATGGCTCATTTAATTCAACAAGATCTTACATAAGACAGAGCTACTTAAACCTCGCTGTTTTATTGACTTAAACCATAAAACTCGGAATGCCATTAACTTGTCAAGAAAGGTATTAGATAATTAAGCCAACGTTATCGGTTTTTGTGTAAAAACTTAGCCTGCTCTTCTTTTGAAATATATTAAACAAGGAAGCTTCTTTAAACAAGAAGTAAAAACATGTTGTTTTTCTTCCATTTGGGTCAAATTTCAAAAGAGCTGAAAGAACAGCCCTGCTCAAAAAGATATAATGTGATTAGTTGCAGTTAAAACTTGAACTGTGTTTTCAAGAGATAAAAAAACCAAAACATTTTTTCCGTATTTTAACTATACCTATCATTCTATACAGTTAAAGTAATTCAATAATGTGCAGATATTTAAAGCAAGTATATCATAATAAGATAGGTGACCCAAAGCTGGCCAGTGGTAGACCACCTCCCCAAAACAGCAATTTTGAACGTCAGTTTGCGCTATGGGATTGTAAATAACCCATGTGCAGAACACGTCGCTGAAGTTGAATCGTTTAGTAGGTCGCCATTGTATGCAGACATTTCACTTTCAAAAGAAGCTGTTCTAATTTTCAGGTAAGAAGATATTTTAATTTGCATATGTTTCATTTCACAGAACATTGAATAATAACCAAACATAATATTTTCCGGGCTTGTAGGCCATGGTCCAACCAATATGCTTCTAGTTGACGTTTCGTCTGACATGTTTCAGGCTTCTTCAGAGTGAAAATGAAGTCAAGGCAGAGGTCTGGTCCTTATATATGAAGCAACACATTTGCTTAAACCTCATTCGATGAGCCCCCAATCTCAGGCTTGCTGGGAATGATTCTGATCGGTTCCTCATTTTTGTTCTTGGCATTGATTGGTACTTTTTGAAGCAGTGGAACCCATAACATGTTCACTTTCAAAATTCTTCTTTTCTATTTATGTTGTGAGGATGTTTATGTATTTCAATAGCTTCTCTATGAAGGCGAGCAAAATAATGAATATTAGTAGAGAGCACTTTAGTTTCTTCAAACAGGGGCTGGTGTCCCGTAGCAATAGTATGCTTAGCAATGGCTGACATCTGAGAATGTTTAAGACGACAGTGTCTCTCATGCTCTTTTATTCTTGTATTAATACTCCTCATTGTGGTGCCTATGTAAACCTTACCATAGTTACAAGGGATTACACACCTGCCAAGGAAAGGGGGTCCCTCATGTCTTTTGCTGACCGAAGGGCTTGTTGTAATTTTGATGTTGATTTGTGAACTGTCTTGATGTTATACTTCTGCAGAAGTTTACCAATGCGGTCAGTAACTTTCTCGATGTATGGCAGAAAGGCTTTGCCTTTGACCTCGATGTTTTTTGAGCTCTCGTCTAAAGGCTGGACACGTGGTCGTAAAGCTCTTTTGATTTCTACACACACCCCTACTACCTTATATACACAAATATAAAGTTTCTAAATTAATGGAACTAGAAAGCGGTAATAAATCAGCCATTAGATTTTCTCCAATCTATGCACATAAACAGATATTTTCTAAGGAAGAAGAAATGAGTGCCAGACCCCACGGTGCCACAAGAAAACATCAGACTTTCAGTGACACAAAAATCTTTTGGCGTATCATTTGCAACTTCAATGTCTTTAAATTTATACTTTATGTGTATAACCCAGTATAATATTTATCTATGTTTTGTTCTGTTAAAGAATGTACTACATTAATTAATTTTTAAAAAATAGCCTGTATCCCATAGTACCCCATGCTATGGACCATTTTACCCCGGGTACGGGGTAATTGTAAATGGTATATTGTTAAACCTAGTATATAGGTAATGTACTTGGAAATTTTCAGGCTTAAAGAAACATTATTTTGCGTGTAAGCAATCAAAATTGTCAAAAGTGTTCTATTTTATCCCAGTCTCCCTTATAGCTTAAGTGCAATATGCATTCACCATATTTCGCCTTATTAATTAGAAACGCTGGTAAAAGCCTAGGGAGGGAGGAGGAGGAATTCAAAGATCTCCTAAAAGGTCTCAGAACCCCTGGTTCTCCCTAGGTTTTAGGAAGTATCGCTAATTCTAATATCATAATATATATATATACATGCTAGGGAATCAGAAAAAAAAGGTTACAAGCCGCAGCATGTTAAAACTACATATTGTTGAGAAATTTTTTTTTACCCAAAGTGGATACATATGAGTAGAGTCCCAGTCCAAACTAATCAAATTTTACTCAATTACTGCTAAAACACTATTTAACAAACTTTAACGAAACTCCTTTTAAATACACGGTTCCCGTAGGAAACAATTGTTATGCTATCCCATAGAAACTGCATTTTTCCGGGATAAAAAATAACCTATGTCATTCTTTGATCCTTAGGGTGCTTTCACATCAAAGGCGACAAAGACAAAAAACATGTATTTTCTCATCTGCGCAACCGCAGAGCGTATTTTTTGATACGAAAATATGCTCTGCGCTTGCGCAGATGTGAAAAAAGACATGTTTTTCGTCTTTGTCGCCTTTGGTGTGAAAGCACCCTTAGACTACCACTGTGCAAAAAATTATGTCGATTTCTTGCTCTGAGAAAACAGAAACAATTCTATCCCATTGAAACCGGAATTTTTTACTAGTTGAAAAGTAGCCTATTAGTTCGATAAAAATCGATTAGTTTGGGTTGGGATTCAAACAAAGGTCTCTTAGTTTCGCGCGGAGTGCTCTACCACTTAAGCTATCAGAGCGCTACTAATTTTCTTTCAATTTCACTACAACTATTGAGCCACATCGTCCATCATAGTGTAATGCATCATTTTTATATAATGATATCCCACGGGAATTGTGTACATTTTTCCGGGATAAAAAGTCACCTTTATGTGCTATTCCAGCTATTCCTGCCTATAACCTATTTTTGTTCCAAATTTCATCCTGATCCGATCAGGCGTTCTGGCGTGATTGAGTAACAAACATACATTCAAACTTTTACATTTATAATAATATAAAAATATGATATACATATGGTAAGTCAGTCAGATTAACTGTTCAGTACAATTTCAAAAAATATTGAAATACTATTAGAAGCTAACAATGTCTAATAAAATATAAAGTGAGATAATACGTGTGGTGAGACCATTTTTGCCTCAAATCATCGCTTCTTAAGTTTGTTTATTTGCGTTAGCGTTTTGAACTCTTCATTAAATTGAAAGTAAGTGTTTGTATTTCTAATTAATTCAATACTAATAGGTGGCCTAAAAAATTTTATTTATATTTTCTTTACAAGAGAAGGAGTGCAGAAAGATACTATTTATGTATAATATGTGTTACAAATGCATTAAATCAAACAATTAACCCATTGGTCAATCAGTCCCACTAAGGAGAGATTATGGCTAGTTGAAATATTTAAGGTATCCGTACACCTTTAAAACGTGATTTTTGACTAGAATATCGATTTTTCAATTTTGCTCTAATACAAAACTTTAAACTTTTAGCTTTCTAAAACAGTTTTAATTTTGTTTCTATCGTACTTGGAAGTGACGTTACAGCTATTTTAAATGTGGAATGACACCAATTTTCATGACCGGAAGTACAGGTTTAAGTACCGGAAGTGCAGTTTTAGGCTTGTTTATTTTATAGTCTGCTAAAAAATACATGCTGAAACGATTAAAAAATAAATTAAAACCAATTATTCATTAAAAGTCTGAACTTCATAAATCAAGTAAACTTTTTTTTTACTTTTTACTATTTTTGCAGTAATAATTCTAATTAAAAGTTATTTTCTGCATTTGCTCGAAATTGATTTTTCTGCTATTTCATCTACCGCAAAACACGATATCTCAAAAACATACGTTTCAAAGACCTTGAAATTTTACAGACTAATTCTAGATAATGTTTTTTAGGGAATAGACTATATACATGTTTGTAAGTTCAATAATTTCCAATTTTCAGGTGCTTATATGCTAAATTTCACATATTTTCTGGGATTTCGCATGTGTATAGGTACTGCAACCACTACAGCTTTATAAATAAAGGGATTATTATCATGAGTGTAGTCTATTCCCTAGAGAAGACTATTAACATTGATCGCAAATTTACAGAATGTTAATAAATGCATTTGTTATTGACTTACCTCGTTTTGCGATACAGTGGCATTTTCCCTATATTTCGCCTATTTTTCCCCAAAAAATTTCCCTCAAATAGACGAAAAGGGAATTTATTGAGTAATACATAAGTTTTCGATCATGTATGAATAAAAAATGTAACTTTTAATTTAAAATTCAAGAAATTTCAAAAATTTGGTCTCGAAGGTGTATAAACAAAACAAACTCTTGTCAAACGGAAAAACTAAAACGTCTAAAAATTGTTTAAACGTTGGAGGCTGATGGCTGAACTTGAAACATTTAATGGATTTTGGTCGAATTTCGACTGATGACGAAATTCGACTCTAGTACGCTTAAATGTGTGGACATTTTAATGTTGCTAAAGGAAAGGTATGCTCTCAGATAGAACTTCACGTAGAAAGTTGTTTTAGGAGAAGGGAGCTTTGGTAGGGTGACTAGTGCAAAGCTGTTAAATGTATTATAAGAAATAATTTATCTAGAAATATATTTTTGGCTTACATAGGAGTTGGGAAATAAATAATTAGAAAGAAAACTTATTTAGGAACTTCACTTGTTATTAAGCATGTAGAATTCATGAGCATTGTTATTGCGAATTATAAATGTGACTTATTACAGAAAAAATGTCATTAATTTTTTAATTACTACTTTTAAATGAAATACTAGTACTGTCACGTGTAGGACTTATATTGTTTCTTGACCGTGCTAATTTCAATTAAGAAAAATATTCTAAGTTTGTTGCGAATGTGAGTTGATATGTCATTATTGATTGATCAAAATCTATTTAAAAACTAGGAATTTTGGTACGTTTTACGTAAAAGGCTGAGCAACGTATGCATAATCCGTAATTGTATGATTTTTTTCAATTCCTTTGCTAGTAATTGGTCTGAGGGACGTTGAGGGATATGAAGCAACCACAATCTGATTTTAAATGCAATTTCGCCTTTTATTAAAACGAAAGTATTAATACAAACAATGCATTCGACCAAAGGAAATCAGAGAAACGAGTCAAGCTAATTTATCGGTTAATGAGAATATAAATTTCTTAATGAATGAAATATTGTCTGAGGGTACACCATTCCTTCCGAGTCATATACTGCTCATAAAAAGAGATAAAGTGCAGTTATTTGGAATTAGCTATTATTGTCCGTGGTCACTCTGTTTATTGCACCATGTCATCACTTATTATCCGCAATTTCTCCCAAGAGTCAGTCTGAATTTGTCTCCAGCGGAGAAGAATTGGATCGTCCCGTGGTGGGATGAAGGCTGACGCAAATCACTCATTTCCGTGACTGAGTCCATTATTCCCAGGTAGCAGTGGTTCCGCCCTTGGAGACCGTGTCCGGATTTGTTGTCTCCCGAATTCTTAGTTACCAAACCAAGCACTTCATTCCCACTCTTTACATCTAGGACCAATTAGTCCGTGAAACGCACTTCTTATATTTCGGAAAACAACAATTTTTTTACATGCGTCGAGGGAATATAGAACGTCGAGGGACGAGGGTAGATATTTTTCTAACACTGAACGAAATTGTCCACGATAATGCTGAAAGCTGACGTTTTTAAAGAATTTATTTATATAACACGATGGGGGACATAAATCTTCTTTCATCGAGACCACTCAGCCATAAATCGAAAACATCATTGCGTCTACTTAATTTAAGTAACACTCTGTCGTTGCTGATCATATAGGGTAAAGTGGTCCTCCGGCAAATAAAAGCTATAGCTTTGAAATAAATAAAGGAATTGATGGTACATTTTTCATTTTAGCTTTTAATAATAAGAAATCATATTTTACGCTAAACATCATTTTAATAGCAACTCTTAAGGTGAAAAAAACAGTCAATTTATTTGTTTATACAAAACTTCGATATTGAAACAGCTTTTTAAACTTCTCTATGACATTTTGTTTGAGAGAATTTGCAGCAAATGGACGGAGCAGGAAGCTTTACACTGATCTCAAAAATACTTCCGCACTAACCGTGAAGCTAGTTTTAGTTTAAATATTATTTTACAGTAGTTTAAGTGAGATGAGGTAAAGTGGTCGTAATATGAGGCCTAACATGCACCGATGTTTTAAAATTACTTTATGTTAATTTACGATATAGACCGGCAGTTAAGTTGCATAGGAGCTCATCTTCCATATTTATTTTTAACTTTATGCGACATTATAACTATTAGAGGGAATTCAGGCTATTTAAGCATGAAAATAACTTTTGAAGACTTCAGGGCTCCGCGCATCTTTTGTTGGAAATTAAACTACGAGCAGATGTTAGTTAAAGATTAATTTCTCTAATACTTTTTATGAAATAACTCTTAAATTTACTTTTAGCAAACAGGATTAAACACAACTGAGCTCAAATGCAATAGAGATTGAAATTACTATGAACCAGTCTTCTCACAATGGTTTGTTTAGTATTGAAAATTTTCAGAAGCACGCTTAATGAAAAAATCATACAGTTATCAATAATTCATTTCTAAACAGACTTATTATAAATACTATCAAGCTGTTCATGTTTAGAACTAGCAGTACTTCGAACAAGAAAGAGAGGGATAATTAAAAATAGTTAGGTTAAAATATGTATTTTAATCCCATTTTGGTTTTTAATAATTTATAATTGTCTCAGAGCTCTCCTATTAGCAAAGTTTTCTTAATATGTAGTTTCAGTAATTTAGTAATTCATTAGAAGCTATTTTAAATTTTTTCACAGAAGATTTTGAATTTCATATTTATGCGCTATTATATGTATTAAATAAAACTGACTTATAATCTAATATTCAATGATTGAAACGTAAGAATGCCTGCTATTATGTATCCCAAAATATTTTGGTACATAACTTTGTATTAAGACCATCTATGAAGCAGCTGAAGAGACTGAAGTACCTTACGGGGGAGGGAGACGTTTCGTAGATGAGGCCAACTTTAGACCATAATAGAGGGCATTAATAAATTCTGTTGGGAAATAAAGTTGTTGCCTTTCTAAAATAACCCTTTGTTCAGTATTTTGAAATATTATGGTTATTAATATTTTTATGTAGTCTTTTTTTTCATCTATTTGCACTTTACCCCCATGCACTACTCACTTTATCCCACCCCATGAGGTAAAGTGGTCATAGATATATCCCAGAAAAAAATGTCATAAAATTATTTTACTTAATTTTTCTACTCAAAATTTAATGCAATCTGATCTCTAATAATATAATGTTAAATATTAAGGAAAAAAATCTGAAGGTTTTTAACAAATTCTTATATTTATTGGCGACGAAAGTTGAAAAACGTGGATTTTATGACCACTTTACCCCACCTGATCCTACTCATTGACTGTAATTTATTCCGTTATGTTAAATTTAGTTCACGTTACTGTAGCCAAGAAGACTATGGTCTAGTTGTTATGCACAATAAGTGCATGTGTTAGATTGGATATAGTCGTCGTCTCAGTAGGAAAGCGATATCAATATATTAGACAACAACGACGGTGATAACGCTATTTGGGGTTAGCGACATTGAAAATTTAAATACAAGCTAAAGGTGTTATTGACGCAAAATTCTATAAATCAATAAAGACAGATTGTTTCAACAATTTCTTTATTTTGGTTATAGGGCAACGACAAATTCAATCGGAATAATACTAAGTAACAAAAATATGCTAGCAGCGACATCCGTTATTTTAATCTAAATCTGATATTATATCTATCGCTTCGAAGTAAAATTTTGAGGGTAGTATCTTATATTTTTATTTTTTTGAATAAAATAGGTTATGAATGAAACATCACTATTAAATACTTGGCTAACGTTCCAAGATGGAAAATGATCGCAAAACAAGTTGCCTACAGGACACTAGAAAAGAACCAGTCTTCGATTAATGCTATCATGACAATGATTTTCATTCACTCACTAGTCCTACTTAGCCCCATGAGAATTTTCATGGCAAAAAATGAATAACCTAAACTAAACGAAATGCGTTTTTAGGTTGCTAAAATCGTTTAATAAACTGATTCAACAGTGTAATAAACTCAACAGTGTCAGCTAAGAAGAAAGAAATGATAAATAGAACACTAACGGTATTTCCATTATTACAATCGAAAAACTTTTTTTTTATTATCTGCATGTTCTTTTCTTCAACCAAATTAAATCGAGAGGCCGAAAAATTGAAAAGGTATGTTAAAGTGCCCTTTGAGAGATTTTCCATCTTTTATTTTTGATGCTTAGCTTGAACGGTTTCCGAGAAAGTCCCTCAAACTTAAAGCGTCTCTTGGAAAAATTATTTTTGCAAACAAATTTGCATTTTATTTTAGCGAGCAGTAATCTAAATTTCATTTATAAAAAAACATTTAGTGGCAGTATCGAAGCAGATGAGTCCATTGGGTTTCATTTCATGTACTTATTCTTGCGATCGAAGATAAAGACACTTCACATAAGATTTGTATACAATAAAATTAAATTTCTGAGTAAATTCAATTTCCACAATCTGGAGACAATGACAAGGCTAAAACGTTTGGATATTATTCTCTTATGAATCTACATTTTACTCATCTGATTTTACCCTTTAAGTCCTGATGGGCATATACTAGACATATTGTATAATTTATGTTCTGTAACATCCGTATGCAGCATAAGGTTACTACCACAACATCTTACACGGTTGGTATAAATAGAGCAAGTTGACAATACAATTGGGAGATAATGCCCCAAGAATTTCATAAAACCGGATTCATAAAAACTCGTACTATACTTCTTATAACATATTAACATTTAATTAAACTAGTTCCCAAATTAGATTTTAATCATACGAACGTCGGGTGGAAAGGGTTAATATAGAATGCTCAAATTCACAAATTGAAAATTTTCTTTCAGATAACATGTACTTTAATTGTTTTCAAATAAGATAATTACCATGGGAATGACTTAGTGCTCACTACTAGGCCCTCATTTCCGATCATTTCGTAATATTGTTACAAAGTTAGGGGTAGAGATTTTGTTTTTCGCCAAGCTTGGCCCCTTTCCAATCATGATAGATAATTCTAGTTTTTGCTAGAATTTTCTGGGTAATTCGTGTCATGTGATCCGAGATGTTATATAAGGAGCTCTAGCCATAAATTAGAGGGCAATTCTGTTTTCAGTCTTTTGCAACTACAGAGTAAGCCTATATGCTGTAAGCTTCCTGCTTGGTTCTATTCATATTTGGGAAGCGAATACGAGATTACCGTTGATTTTACGGTGATGCTTGAACTTTGTGTGCTTAGAATCTGTACATAATACAGATTAACTTTTAAATAAATTTGTATGTTCAAGGAGTGGGTCATCTGGTTTAAAGTCAAACGAATCCGTAACATTTTGGTACCCGAACACGGCTTTGAAATTTTGGTGACTTGAGAACTTCTGGTTTGTACTATAATTACAAGAGCAATGGTAGAGGAGCAGTTTAAACTACTGTTAGAAGCTATAAATTCCGTGAAAAGTGACATGAAGGACTTGAAATTGCTGTGAATCAGAAGCAGTTAACACTACAACTTAAAAACTTTGAGGATAAAATGACAAAGGAACTGGATAGCACTAGATGGATTCCAAGGTCTCAGGAGAGCCACATCGAGGTCTGTCATCAGATAGAGACATCACATGAAGACTGCAGTACAGTTGAGAAAAGCATGCCAAACGGGAGCTGTCCCGTTTGGCTTTTCTCATCTGTCAACTCTTTCAACTTAGTTAAATTTCAGCAACTGGAATTGACTTGGGTACGACGTGTTCCTGTATTGGCAAGTTTCAGCATCGAAAAGTAGCTAAAGTTGCTAACGAGCAAGCCAACCGCACGACTGCTCAAAGCAATGCTGTCTTGCTATTTGTACTGAAGTGTTCAATTTCATGTCCTCTCTTGCATCGACGCCTTTTTGCTTTTTTCTATTCTTCATAATGTCCTTGCTGCCAAATTAGTTCAATTTCATGTCCTCATTTGTATCAACGTCCTTTTGCTTTTTTCTATTCTTCATAATGTCCTTGCTGCCAAATTAGTGCGGAATTCCACACGGGTCGACTAGTTCATTTATATTATGAATGTGTAGAGCCTAACCAACCAACAGTAACAATATTTTAAGTAATGGAACTTTTTCGTTAGGGTATTTTAATGCAATGGATACTACTAATAAAAATTATTATCATTATTATTGTGATTATTTTATTATTTTGAATATCTAAATAATAGTGGGAAAAAATTGTAACAGTATTTTGTACTGATGTGTTCAATTTCATGTCCTCTTTTGTACCAACACCCTTTTGCTTTTTTCTATTATTCATGATGTTCTTTCTCCCAAATTAGTGCGGAATTCCGCACGGGTCGACTAGTTTGCTTCATATTTCCCCATAGGCACTAAGCTATGCTAAGATTCTTTGAACTGTTCAAAATTGAACGAAAATTCTCTCAAATAGGAAAATGAAATATGGAAACGAGATGTCCTCGCCGATATCTTTCGAATGCAAAAAAGTATTTCAAATCGGACAATTCCCTCAAAAGTTATTAGTGTGTGTGTGAGGGGGTGGAGGAAGACAGACCAACAGACTCGCATTTTCCCCCTCTAAAAACTTTATCTTCAATTTTTTTATTTTTATCAATTTTTCATTTATCACCTATGATACTAACTATTCTACAGCTTCTACTTATTCTACAGATTTGAGTAAAAAATGGTTACTCTATGTCTTTGTTTTATATTAATTCCAAATGAGACACAAGTTTTTTTTAATTCGTTTTAAGTGTTAAATATTAAAATAAGTTAGGAAATTTTGCTGTGCTTACGCATTTTCATGCCTGACTTAAAAACAGAGGAAGAATTTTTATCTGAAAATTAAAATTCAAAACTGTTATGTAGAAACGTGCCGTGACAAACATGTCCTATTTTTGTCATGTCTGTCACAACAGTTCTTACATAATAACTCAAAACATCTGTCTCTTAGACAAAAAATCTTTGCACTGTTTTGAAAGTAGGAATGAAGTGTAAGAACACCAAAATTTATTAAGTTATTACACTATTTAGCACTTGAAATGAATCAAAAATATTGTGACATACAGGACACAAAAGACTCATTGAACTTACCCAGAGTAAAAATTACCGGATTATTGACAATACCGAAATAACTGAGGGTAGTAATAGATTTTTAGAAATTTCTTAGATTCCTAGATATGACTCTATGATCTATCTCTAGTATTGTTAAACTAGCTAGAAAATCAGCATTTTAAAAGTGAGTGTTTTGCTGAATTTCTGAAAACAACCAATTTTGTTCCAAATTTTAAAAGTCTAACTAGAAAAATATTTTTTTTTTTGCAAAATCTTTTTGGGATATTTTATATATCCCTTAGTTGTAACTACTGTAATATATTTTTTTAAATTGTGAGAGTCATTTGACACCCTCTGCCTGATCTGAAATGGGATGGCTGTTATGGGAGAGTAGGCTGCAAAACTAGGACTTATTAAACTTCCATTGAAAGTTTACACAAAAAATTTGGAAGTAGATAAGTAAATATTTCGGAATTAAAAAAATGAATATGCTTTTTTTACCTATTCGATAGTAACTATAATGAAAATCTTTTAAAAGAGGACGCATAACTTATTAGAGGGATATTTTTCCTTAGTGTGAATAACATAAAGCTATAGAATTCAGGTATAGAAAGATATATTCAAAACGTTTGCAATAAAAATTTGCTTGGCCGTTCAGGACACTTGAATGGTGATACAATTAAATTTATTTCTGAGTGAAGTTTTTTGAACAACATTTGTTTAAGGCAATAGAAGTGAGGTTGCTCATCTCAAATTTATGATAGGCACTTGAAGGAATGACACTGCAAAACAAACAATACCTTATCAATTATCGCCAAAAAAGTGACGTCTAGACGTGCACACTTATGACTGATGACTTCCGTGATATGAAACGGAATAAAAAACTCAAGAACTGTTTATTTTTGACTTCTGCCGGCTGCATGTAGAGTTCTGTGGGGAGGGGGAGGGCTCGTAATAATTCTACCACCATGCAATTAAAAAAAATCGCTGTCAATCGAAATCGTTAAATAATTTTTAAAAATGATACAAGTTAAATTTTATAAGGGATCATATAGACAATAAGTGAATAAAACCCCCAAATACTTTTTTTTTAAATTAAAAAGAATTCTTCGCGGTAAATTAATCTAACTACTAAATAAGACGTCATTCTGACCATTAGAAAAAGAAGATAGTCTCGACAAATTTATTTTTGGCTGTTGTGGTATAGCTATCACACAATATTTTGTTGCGCGTTAAAGTTCGAACTTTAACAAGCAACGAAAAGGAAGTTTAATAAGCATCAAGATGTTTTCACTTAAAGTGGATCGAAGATATTCGCTTTTATACGTAATCTTTTAACGACTTTTTAAGAAAACCGGTTTTATCATTGCTTTTTATGTTCTTTAACTAGTAGAAATTAACAACGTAAGAGGGAAAAAATTAGAAGAAAAGAGAAAAAATGGGTTCGTGTATTCAGGTAAAGGCGCGTACAACGTAAGTATGCTGAACACTTCATGGCAACCGGTCGTCAATAAGAAGTATCTTTTTTGGATTTACAGGAAACTCTATAATATTGCAATAAATTAACATTTTTGGTATACTAACATACTGAAGGATGTACTTATGGAGCAGCTGCAATTTTAACACGTTTTCGTCTTTTTCTTCTTTTCTTTTTTTTATTTTAAAAGATTAAATTTCGACTTTCTCTGTGTTCGAGGTAACTGCGAAGTGTCCTGTGCACCCTGATTGTACTGTATATACTTTTTAAGAGTGAACCTTTCTGATAAAATACAGCTCAATAATTAAATTGAGCACCCGTTTGAAATCTTGAGAATTAATTCATTGCAATTGTTAAACATTAATTAGAACAAATTTTATCACAGCCGATAAACATTAGGTCAGGTTAATTCATCTGCCCACAATTTACTTCTTTGAACAGTTTAGTCATCAATAATTTTATTTAATTTCTTACATAAAATGTTCTTTTGCAGTTGTTTTTCATCGAACTTTAAGTTTGAAGACCAATTTGATTATTATACAGGGTGTCCCAAAACGACCGCATAAACTCTGCACAGCTAGATTCCTCGTTGGGAATACATACAAACTGCAAAAAGAAGCGTTATGTTATATGTTATGGTTGTCACTTGGTGAATGATTAAATTCCTTAGACATAAATATCTAATTCACATCATCATATTTAATTAATCTAGGTTCTGTAAAATCAAAACAAAATACTGAATTATGTTTTAAAGGTACAACCATCATATAATTCCTGAATAGTTTTCCCCTGCCAAATGATTTACGTTCCAATCAAGATGATCGACCAAAACTGCTCGTACACATGTATTCAGAAAAGGCAAAAACTTTTGGAGTTTTCTTAGTGTACGTGAAATGGAAAATGAAGGGAATTTAAATCAATCTATGTGATAAGGAATTCCGACTAACTTTTTTTCAAACAGAGCAAATTAATTAATATTTCGTTTGTAAATCCTTCAAGTCTGAAAAAAAAGGATAAAGCGGAAAAATATAAAAAAACAAATCACCCTCTTGAAAGTAAATAAATTAAAAAATCCTCATATTTCTTATGTCAATCAATAGAAAAATGTAACTGAAATACCAAATACATAATTACGTAAATGATCTCGATTGAGTTTCCATTACTTTGTCAACATCTAATGGCATTTTCTTTAGCTACTTCCTCCGCAAAAGAACATGATTCCAATAGCGTGCAATAAAAACACTATAGAAAGAATCAGGCACGAACGATTAAGAGTTTTGAAATAATTTGAATATCGAAATCGTGACAACATTCAGAGAGCATTAGTACTCGATGTTGAAAGTTTCTGAAAAGTAAATCGTTTCACTCTTCGTAAAACACTAATGGTTAGAAGACACGCAAACACGCTTCAAATGATCACCCAATATTTTCCTGCGAAATTCATCTCATTCATTTGACTCTAATGGGAATTAAAAGGAATTTGATGTTAGAACATGGGGAATTCACGAATAAAGTTATACATTAGGGCAGTGATTTTCACCCTTTTTTTTTGGCGTGGCACACTTTTAACGATTTCAAAATTTGGCGCACACAAAGAAAAATGTAAGTTTAAATGTTGCTTATTTACCTATACACACTGTGTAAAATAGTTTACGATAATAATTTTTAATGTAAAATAAAATAATATAATATGTACTACAGAAGCAACAGCGCGTTTATAAAGGGATTGATTACACGGTAATAATAAGAAAGCTTTTAATGAGAAAATTGAGCTTGATGTTTTTTTGATAAATTCATTTTTATATAGTCGTACAAATGACAATGCTACTCTTATATCGTCTTCTACATTTAACAGTTTTGATCTTTTTTTCGTGTTTATGCTGGTTAATACTGAAAATCCAAATTCACACCAATAAATGTAGAAAACTGTTATAGTATTTTAAAAGCATTTTGGCTATCATGGGATAATCGAATATATTGTTAATCTAAAATGAAGTAAGTGATTCTACCGATAATTTTTAGTATACAGGGTGTCCCAAAACGACCGCATAAACTCTGCATAGCTAGATTCCTCGTTGGGAGTACATAAAAGCTGCCCAAAGAAGCGTTTCTGTACGATCCATAGTTTACGAGAAAAATACGAAAAACGAAGTATGACATCACTGCCGCTGCAAGAAAAAACCCTTTATTGGACATAACAACAACAGTATTTGCACATCTCTCCAGACGATAATGTTTAAAACGTTCGCTTTAAACATTATCGTCTGGACACAGTACAAGCAGCGTTGTACAGCCCACCGTGTACAACGCAGAAACGAACTATGCAGGATTCGCTGTGCATAAGAGAGAACTGTAATACGAAGCACATTTCAGGGATGTATCAGAATGTCTGTGTGTGATTAGCACTTCTCAAAATTTAATCTAATTTTTGTGTTTTTCAGGCACGTTATTGTAATCCGTTTCTTCACTTGCGAATTATATTTTCCATTTTTTTTTTGTTTGCTTCCTAAATTAGCTTAATTTTTGTAACAAATCTTACTGTACACATTATTATTATAATTTTGACATATTTCTCTTAAAGTGAAATAAGCTTCTTTCTCACACAATAGCTCCTTTTCTTTTTGTTGATTTTCGTTGGTACTCACTCCCTGTTGCGAGATTTTCGTATAGCAATTTTAAAACAACTTTCAATGTTTTTATCATCTATCAGTGCCTATTCAGCATTGCACGAGTAAAAAAATGATATCAATGGAGGTTTCTATTTTAATTAATTGTGCGCTTTCCTTATTCGTCACTAAAAAAGAACATCGCATGAATTGTTTTTATCGGGTTTGATAAAACCAATTTGATTTGTTTAAACCACGTCGCTTTTACGCGCGAAATAGGCTTTAAGTTGCGAAATATAAAAGTAAGTCTTTAACAGTATTTAATCATTATGATTTACCTTTTATGTGCATTAAATCTTTGATTGCTAAACCAATATTAAATTTATTAAATATACAGTTACTGATCATGCGACCACATTTGAGTCAGAATTAAATATTTAAAGACCTTTGTTTCTGTGATTTAGTTTATATTGATTTCTATAAATATTGAACATTATAAGAAAGTTATCTTCAAAAATTCATGAGAATCAACTGGAAATCAATTATCCAGAATCAGACTTAAAATTAGAGAGAAATGAAAGCAAGAAACTACAGAAATAATAATAAGCATTGCACTTATTAGTATTTTTCTCGGAGTTTAAAAGATATCTCAAATATTAAAGTAGCGTAACTAGTTTAACTCTAATTTTTTGTTCCTTAAAGTAGTTGTGATAAAATTCTGTTTTCATTCTTACCTGATATTTTCCTTTAAAAGATTGGCCTACCTCCTTCACTGAAAATCTATTAATAAGAAGGAAAAAAATGCATAATACTTTTCGGGAAAGGAAACACTTTTACGGCGTAACCATACTAATTTCATTAGGCACGCACGTAAGGGAAATTTGCTACGAAAATGATGAAGAGAAAACATTTACAGAAGTTTTAATTAGTTCCATGAGGATCAAAGACTTTCCAGGAGAAACAGCGGACATGTTGAAAGAAAATCACGATTATCAGCACAATACTCGTCAAATTCAATCCTTCTAATTAAGTTAACGAAATCAGTAAGTGACAATAAATTTAAAAACAAGGTCGGTAATTTGTAAAGGTGGTACTTAATATTCTTTAGAGGATTTAATTTGGCATATATTGTCAAAACGTTCAGTCATTCGACATTTTAAAAGTTTTGCACCTTCGAATTCTCGCATTGAGTAACATACGCGTGCTCTTTATTCTGATTCTTTTGTGTATTGCTTCCTTTGAAAATCACCCCAGAGGAAATAATTTCGTATCATATTTGATCAGCGAAGCAAATTCGTATCATTATATCAATTGGAGTTCCAGTTTTAAGCAGCTATATAAGTGTCATTCAGCATAAAATTAATTTGAGCAATGCTAAGCATGACGTTTTATTCGCTATACAAGCTCCCTATAAAGCTTCAAATATTTTATTTTTTGAAGCAGTTTTAAACAAAACCTAAACATATAAAAACGTTTTTTCAATCAAATGCCTTTTCTTCAAAATGCCATTCACAATTCACATATTCTTTGAGAGAAAAAAATCATATTTACAGGCATTTCCTTTCAGATCAGGCAGAGCGTGTCACATGACCCTCACATATTTTTTTTCTAAATTACAGTATTACAGCTAAGGGACATATAAAATGTTTCAAAAGGATTTTTAAAAAAAATAATATTTCATGATTACAGACTTTTAAAATTTAGTACGAAATTGGCCGTTTTCAGAAAATCAGCAAAACAATCACTTTTAAATTGGCCACTGTTTCAAAACTTTTTAACCGATTCGAATTTGTTTTTCTATAAATAACAAAGGGATGATATTTATTTAGACACTATTTTTGAAAATATAATTGGCTTTATTGTTAAAGTAAAAAAAGTGTTTTTGACGTGAAAAAATTGCATTTCAACCGATTTTATGATTTTTTTCGATTTATTTTTGACAAAACAGCGATGGCAATCTAAAGTGCTGTTATGGAAGTTATATACCATAATTTATTGTAAACCTGGAATGCATATCACCTCAAAGTTTAAAGTTTAAAATTTTAAATTGTTCAAAAATTACAATTTTTGAAGTGTGATTACTGAAAAAGCCATTTTTTAAAAACCTGCAAATCTGCTCATTCGATGTCCTCTGAGTGCTTAATTAGCTGCTATCAATCCTATTGTCGATTTTTGCAGTAGATATTTTAAATGATTTTTCAAAAATGGCGTTTCTTGCTTTTCTTATAAAACCAGAAATTCAATCTCATTCTTATTTAATCATTTTAATTTAATATTTAATCAATTTCATCAAGAAATATACTATATTGTTACTCAATTACCAGAACTAAATTATACTTAACCTTCTTAATATTTAAAGAGCATCATACACAAAGTGCGGCCACCGTCATTTAATGCATGTTATTTTGTTCATTCCAATCACTAGATTTTTAAACTCACACACTTTACATCAAATATCATGTAACAGCAAACGTAAAATCTATAGTAGGAATACAATCAAAACATCATTGGCTATCCTAAAAATAGTAATGCGTACACGGGACGCACGATCAAACATCAAACCGGAGGCAGTTACAAAACTACTAGCCTCTCCAGCAAAAATAGGTAAATATATGCTTTCCAAATAGGAAAATTTATTGAACGTGTTAATGGCAATTATTGGATGGGACAAATTACGAATGTATCATCGATGGTTTAGGTACATTAGAGTATCATCTGTACTTAGATAATCTAGAAAAATACTTCAATAGCCAGAAAAATCCGGAGGAAAAACTGCAATGGCATATAGTAGTGGTGAAAGTAAGAAATACAACACCATCCTAGTCTTTGCAATTTTTTGATAATAAGGAGTAGAAGATGATTCAAGAACTTGATTCTACTCATTTTTCCTTAAGTACACCAATGTTTTTAAAACTACGTATATCATCAATATATACCTTAGTAAAAATTGATTAAATCTTAAATTAAAATAATTAAATAAGACAAGATTGAAACAAGATCAAAACGCCACTTTTGAAAAATCATAAAAAAATTCTGGGGAAAAAATACACAATGTGATAGCAGCTTGTTAAGTATTTAAAGGGCATCAAATGAGCAGATTTTCTGATTTAAAAAAAAAATGACATTTTTGAGTAATCACACTTCAAAAATTGAAAATTTTTAAATTTCTAACTTTAAATTCTCAGGTGATATACATCTTTAGACTCACTATAATATACGGTATAAAACTTCCGTAGCAGTACTTTAGGTTGCCATCTCTGATTTGGTAAAAACATTTATTTTTCATAGGAAAAACCTTGACCTCCCTAGGATAAGCTCCCTCGAATCAGCCGTAACAAACAGTAAAAATAAGATTGTAAACTGAAAGAAAATGCGAGCATTTTATTTCGGCTAAATAAAAATAACGGTAATGTATGCATCTCTCCTTTAAAAAAAAATGGTAGATAAACATTTTTTCAAAAAATATCAGAAAATATTAAAAATTTGATACTGTTTAGACAACGAAGTTGACTTCAAAAACTTATATCAATAGTAAAAAAAGAATTTAAAAAAAAAAAAACTAAATTTGAGTTTAAAAATGTTTAAATATAACTCTTTCACTTCCTTTGAACGTTGAAATGTTATTTCCAAGTACATTTAGGAAGTATACTGTATTGTCTATTAATGGTCTACTATCTGCAAGTTTTATATATTACGCATTTATTACTTCTGCATCTTTAACTTGCGAAGTTTAAAGTAGCATGTTTAAAACTTCAATCTTCTCGGTCGTAAGAAATGTTTGCCCTGTATGTTATTTTCACTGCTGTAAGAGTGTTATAGTTGAGAAACCCAATTTTACGGATCAATACAACAGCAGTTTTAAGCAGTGGCTCCCAAACTCGTACAAGACTCTCGCTACAATTCTACTTTAATTGATAGGTATAACTCATCCCTAGAATTTTATTACGTACTATAACAATGCATTCCATAATTTTTGCTGATTATTACATCAATGATTTTTATTCATATTCATACTGTAGTTTTTTCCCTTTGAGTCGAAGGCGTACTTCAGTAAAACCAACTAAAATAAGGGATGATTTGTGATAAGCATTTGTAACTTTAAAACTAAATAGCCAAAAAGTATGGTTATGCGACTAAATTGACTTTCATCGTTTTTTGGAAATGTTGGCTGTTTGCTTTCACTGGCTTCGGCTGCTTAACAATTATTTACTATTTTTTTGCGTTCTATTGGCTGATTTATTCTAATTCAAAATTCTGCATTTTGTATTACTCATTTAAGCTCAAAATCAGAATTCAAAATTGTTTCTCAAGTTTGCTGTTTTGGTTTTTAATTTAATTTTCCGAATTAAAATTATTTTAATATTTCCTCTCCCACCACTCACTAACGCGCATTAGCACATCCATATGGAGTTTCTTTCTGTTTTTCATTTTACTTATTTCTTTATTTATCTGTTTGCTTCGGCTCTAAAATTTAGAAGGCTTTTTATTTCGATGAATATATAATGCATTTGTAACCAAAGATGGTGTTTATCTGCTAATTTTCATTTTGACTGATTCATGTTCTCCACTTTTATGCATCTGTGTTTCGTTCTATTCTTCAAAAAAAAAAAAGAGTTGATGAAAATTAAATTATTTATTACTACTTCTATGCTTTCATGAAGTAATCTTACTCATTAAAATAAGGATACCCTCGTGAAAAAATAATAATTCATTAAAATATAGAACATAAGTTAAAAGATTTTTCTTCTAAAAATACGTTCCATATAATATTGCGAGACGCAATAACGAGTTATTAAAGTTTCCATCATCGAACGTTTTTTAACACTGTCTATCTGTACGTGCGTTATGTCATATTTCTTTACGTAATTATGTTTTGAAAAACACAAAAATAAAATTACAAAATATCAAAAAAATTAAGTTATTAAAAGGCAGAGAATATACGTTATATTTCGGAAACAAACAAGAAGATGTACGCCGTATGCCGCAGTACTCCCTCCAATACTTCTCTGTCCATAGATTTATACTATTTTGAACTTTTAAGAATCATGTTATTTAATCGTCGAACTGCAACCCTTCATGTAGGTTGGAGAGCTGGTCAAAAAGAAAAGTCGAAAATATATCTTTCGTTGCAACAGAAGGTATCACGTTCGGGGTAATTACGCTGAAAATGTTAACTTAGAATAAGGGTTAATAATTTCACCCCCCACCCCCCCAAAAAAGTAAATGGTTTTGCAGTGACCATAAAGATCGTGCGAACAGATCTGTAATACGTGAAAAACTTCGTTCATTCAACAAAATGGGAAATTTTAGAAACTAAAATTTCGATTTAAACTGAATTAAATAATGCATTTAACGTAGAAAAATGCTAAGTAATGCAAAAAACTATAATGTCAAAGCGACTTACGGAAAAAGAATTTTTCGCTTTTACATGCTAGAATTATAAACGATTTTGCGACATAAAAAGAAATTCTCTTGATACTTAATTTATTTGGGAGCGACATTTCAGTCGAGGAAAGAATGGCGAGCGAGCTAAATTACATTTTAATCTACCTGATGCTCCCCATTTAATTTACAGTGAAGACGCGATTGCGTGTCTCCAGGGAAATTTGTAAAACAATTGCGCGTGCAACATTCCAGCAGGGAAGACAAGTTATCAAAAATATTTTTTGCAAAATTCGTAAAATGAATAGCCATAATAACGATAAATTTTGAGTACTTTCGGAAGTTGAACTTTAAGCGCGCATTTGTTGTTTCTTTCGATGCTGATTCCATTTGCGGTTTGAATCTTTTCCGCAAAAAGAAAAGAAAAAGAGCATAATCAGTATATTTTTCTTCCCGTTAAAAAGTAAACATTCCATCATCTTTATCTCTCAACTCACCCCTATTTCGAAGCAGATCTGACGCATGCTTGACATCGCGACGGTTTCCGGGAAGCAAAATCAAATTCTAGAAAGTTATAAATCGGTTCATCAGTTTCATTTATAGCTAATATTTCTGATCCTGAGACCATAGTATCTTACGTCCATTTTTTCAGCTTTTCGATGATGTTAAAAAATAAACATATTTAGCACTTAAAGACAAGATTTTTCAGTGAGAACCTTATAATAAATATGTCCGATAGGAGCTTTAAAAGTTCGGATCCCTCATGTAACTAGTGGCTTTGGTACTCTGTATGTCCATTAAATGTAAACTCGTAAAAACTTGAAAAATGGACTTTAGATACTATGGTTCTCGAGTACAGATTTTCTTTTTTCATTTATATATTTTACAGAAAAATATTTCCGACTGCTGTGTATAAGTTGAAAATTGGCTTTTCAGTCATGAAGCCACAGGAGCGCTGCTTTGAAGCACCACTGGATTGCGTTTAAATAATGGAAATATAACTCTCAGAGTTATGATAGGATATTGTTTGCAATTTATACATGTCTAAAGGAAGAAAATATGTCACTGAAAAGATATATTTTAATGGAGAGTTACGGAATTAATTTAGTTTTATATTTACTCGTATTTACACATAATATACAACACTGATTCGTGACATGAAAAATATCGTACATAATCTTTTATCCCGTTGAACCCACATGAAGATGTCTTAAACTGTTGAACGAAATATTGCTTAAATGGAAAAATATATAAGATATGAATGAGGTTAAGACGATGCTCCATAGCACCCTAATCATGTGGGCTATGAAGCTGAATGAGCAGCAAACAATTCATATCAAAGTCCTTTGAGAAAATACTGTAATAAAATGTTAATGAGTTTTGCCTGGGCTTAAAACGAAACACATAACTTTAAGGATCAAATATTATACTATACGTGAAATTGTTCATGCTATTTGGATTTCAAGAAAGATCGGTCTTAGTAAAAGTTAACTTATTTCATTCATTTCAAAATGTTCTAATTGTTAAAAAGGTATCTTCAGAAAAAAAATAATAAAAATAAGTAACTAATGTAACAAGAATATAATTTTAGCATTTTAAAACTTATTGAGCACTAAATATAGAAATATATATGAACAACAACATCTGAAAAATTTAATCAGCGACACATAAACAAATCATGTTTTTATTTACACCGAAACACAAAGAATACTTGACAAATCTAACATGCTATAAGAAACTAATATTCATTTAATATGTTGTTTAGTTTGAAATGCTAATTGAAGCATCATTTAAAAAAATAAATTAATAATTGGTTTAACAATTCAGCTTGAGTAATGGAACTTCGATCTGAATTAGAAAAAAAACGACGACGTTTTTAGATTTATAGGAGAAAATTGAATTTGGTTTTGTTAAAATTCAAGCATAACACATGGAAAAAGTATTTTTTAACTGGAAAATTGGAATTATTGAGCTCGGCAAATTATTGTAAAAAAATTAAAATGGCTATCATAAAAACTAAAATTATTACAAGTGAGGTAAAACACAACTCACGTTTTTTGAAAAGACTAAAAATTTTCATTAGACTTACAAAAATAGTAATGAATGAAAATCTTCCTATTTATCGGATTTACGATTTTATTTTGAAGTTAAAGACACATGACACACAATAAAATTACCCAGGAAAACATAGAAAGATATGATCCCCAAACACTCCAAAGCTTAAATATCATTTTCAACAAGCCTCGGAAGCGTGCTTATGTTTATTTAAAAATAAATTCTATGAATAAAGAGCACTAACATGAACTGTCGTGTTAGAAGCCAATTATGGTCACAGAGAACGTCAATCTCAAAATAAACCCAGACTCATACTCATATCACTTCAGTTGCATTCAATTACTAAGTGGTTATCAGCAATTATTTAATTATTAGATATTTTATTTGCGAGCATTTATCAATAATTATGTCTAAATTACCTACACAGGTATAAAAACTAAAATGAACTAATAATACCTCCTTAGAAAACATCAACTGCAAAACATGTCAAAAATATAACTATTGAGCAATTATGATGGTAATTATTTTGCTTTTAAAATGCATTTACTGAAGTTACAGTCATTAATCCGATCATTACGTCGTCTGCGTTGCTTTTATTTATGTGTTTTTTAACTTCCAAGCGATGAATTTTATTTGTTGACCTGAAACTAGTTCATCAGTAAATACGCAAAAAATTTAAAAGGAATTGCATCTCACAAATATGTCTGTATATGTCAATATTGGGTTTATTTGCTATAAAAATGAGCGTGAAATAAAATTGGCGACAGTCCCTTGAATTCGGAAAAATGTTTTGTTCGTAAATAGAAATTTGTTTAGTTGCATCCAATCATAAAACTTAAAAAGATCATTAGACAAATCGAAAGCTTGACTAATGTGTAGAAAAAGTTGCAAAAGAATAGTTGTACACTGTCTGCATGAGAGGGGTGTCCAATAGAATGGGGTTTTACTGTATTTTCTTAGAGATGACTCATTTTAGGTTTGTATCTCTTTCTTTTTGACGTGCTCGTATGAAGACAAAGTATGATTAAATTACTTTTATTGAGTATTTCTCATTATGTCGTTTATTATAAATTCATACGAAAAAGTTCAAGCAATAAACAAGTGAAGAATACAAAACACTTTCATTTTATGTAACCAGTAGAAAGTATGTACTTTTATTTTCGTAGTTAACCCTTCAGAATTCGCCCCGTGAGCAAAATACTCACATCAAGAAGAAAAAAAAAGTATATTTTGTATTATACTTCATCCGCGAAGGTTGTGCTTTTGGTGTTTAGAATAAATAAAAATGCTTTTTAGTTGAGAATATTTCGTTTACTATCATTTTTTATTATTTGAGGAAAACAGGTGGTGTGAGAAAAATGCTCACGCGCGAGTTCTCAGGTTACTCATTTTGACGCGAGTTCTGAAGGGTTAAAGAAGCTATCAATATATGTGACACAGTTAAAAGCAATTAGTGAGGTGACGTTAAATGGATTCTAAACAAATTCTCAGATTTTTCCAATTCGAAAAAAAAACCAATGCAACAAATGAAAGCTGTGGTGATATCAAACACGTTAAAAGTTGAGCTATAACGATGTTTCCAAAGAGACAAATGTACACACTTATGGACAATATACTGCGTTAAGCTACGGTGCTCAAACCCATGTAGCGTCTTGATTAGAACACGTAATTTGAAATTATACGCAAATCGTGTAATTTTGATGTAATCATTTTGGCATGTAAGTAATATTATCAGTTTTGATCCACAGTTAGAACCAGTAACTAGTTTCTGATCGTATCTTGCGTCTTATCAGCGGGCATTATTATAATCGAATTCGCCATGGATTTATGGGATGCTCGCATTGTTATCTACTAGAACATATAAATTTGTTTTTCTCTGATCCGAAAGTTGCTCCAGCGTACTTAATTGCGGATAAGATTCATGTTTTACTTTTGCAGGAAAAGAGCGCACTATTCGCCTGACTTTTGCATGATTAAAAAATAACTATGAAAAGTGGTTTAATTTAAAGTTGAAGTACTGAAAGAAGTATACAATGAGTTTTCATGAATTCCGTTTTCTGTAAATCTTCCGGAACAATGTGTCCCAAAGTACTGTCAACCAGCCCTATTTGTCTCATTGTATTGTCAACAGGAAGTATTTATCCTAATCGTGTTGGATATTTTGATAACAATTTTACACTTCATGTGGATATGGCTTTAACTATGTTTTAACTCTGTCCCAAGGCTATGAAGCACTTAAAGGTATGAAAAATCTCCAGGTGGAAAACAGGTCAGACTTCGAATTGTTTGGAAACATAATATGCGGAAGGCCCTTCAAGAGCAAGAAAACTAATAATGTTAAAGTTTTAAATTTATGCCGGTCTTTTTATCTCGAAAACTCAAAATTTTAAGAGATGAAACTTTGTCTCATGATATTTCACTAAATGGATAGATCAATATGAGCCCAAATTTTAATTGAAATATCTTGCATCAAAATATTGTACTAATGTTATGAAAGCAATGAAATGTGTAAAAGACGTTTTAATTTCATTTAAATATATTAACGTTTTAGAAATATGGAAAGAATTTCCATGCGAAAAGAATATAAAAATTTTGCGAAATATAGAAAGAAATATATTTTCTTCCGATGCATTTATATATGGATGTTGCTCACCACGCAGATGAATTAACTTTCTTTTTTTAGCCTACTTTCTAGTAAAAGTAAAAAAATTGTAATAAACCAAATTAAGTTATGAAAGAAGGTTATGTATCGTGAAAATATTATTAAAAATAAAGGAAAGTCAAAAATAAGCCCAGTTATTAAGGAAAGATTGAAAAATAAAATAAATTAAAAAAGGGTTTTGAGAAGGGGAAAATATGTGCCTGTAGGTCTGTCTGTCTGCCCCCCCCCCCCCCGTAATAACTTTGAGGGAACTGCCCGATTCGAAAGTTTTTTTTTTTGCCTTCAAAAGATTTCAGGCTAGAACATCTCAATTTCCATATTTTATTTTTTGATTTTAACTATTTTTCGTTCAATTTTAAACAGTTCAAAAAATCTTAGCATTAACGGTATTGGGGAAATATAAAGCACATTTTATAAACCCTGGACATAAAATACGAGTCCCTTTGAACAAGCCTATTTGAAGGACCTCTTGACGTGAAATATTTTTTGATTTCAACAATTTTATCTCAATTTTGAAGAGAGAAATAAAAAATTAACATGAACACCTACAGGGAAATTTCAATCTTATATAAATCCTGATATAATTGACGAATTTGAATGAAACAAACTTTATTGGAAGGATCTTATAGCAAAAAACATGTACAGATACGAAGTTTAACCAGAGCGAAACCAGCGTGTTTTCCCGTGAGATGTTTTGATCGGGATATTTAAGGATATTTCTCAATGAAGGAATGAATGAATAAATGAGTGAGTAAATGAATGAATGAATGAATAAATGAGTGAGTAAATGAATGAATGAATGAATAAATAAGTGAATGAGTGAATGAATGAATGAGTGAATCAGTGAATGAATGAGTAAATGAATATGTATTAACCGTTGAAAAATGTGTATTTTAAGCAATTAAGAACTCAAACTAAATGAGAAAGAGAGAGATAGCTAGATTATAAATTTGATGTTATGAGTATGCAGGAAAGTAGGCTCGTAAAGTTCTAAACGGAACTTCTCGTCTACTTGTGAATAGCTATTCACTCGAATGTCCTTTCTGATGGCTCTTTCTAGTTTAGTTGCATTCTCTTATTTATTATTTTCCTTCTACACAGTACTGCATTTAGAGGTTTTCAGAAAGAAACTCTCAGCTCCCCACAACATCAGAGAAAAAACAGCATGACTAATTTAACGATACGATTAGGCGATGTTCCTACAATAGTCCTAAATAGAAAAGGTTGAAAAGACGATTCCCGTTTGTGGAGAACATTGCACCTTCCCTCAAACAGATGGGGATATTAATTTTAAATCTTACGTAACGAGATAAGGAATGCTGAATTACTCCCAATGTGGTACAAAACTGAAACAAAAAAGTAAAATATATTTAAACAATCAAATGTTCGCCAATTATATAATAAATCAGTAATTTATGAAATTTTACCTTGATGTTACTTTTTTTAAAATTTTATTTTAATTAATTAATTAATTTTTTACTGTCTTTTTGAACATAAAAAGATATATTCAATTATGCTTTTATAAAAATGAGTATGGAAAAAATGGTTGTATCGGATGTGTGGTGGCTTCTTTTGAGACTGGAAATTTCAGGATGTCATTTAAGTTTACATTATACTATCGCAAACTTTTAAGCATAATGAATTTATGAAATTGAGTATTCAATACGTCAATGTCAGGCGGGTAGCAAGTCTGACTTATTCTTGCCAGCAAAACTACCTGTTGTAGACTCTGTCTGGTTTGATTGACAAACTACATTCAAAATTACCACTTCGTGAAAGATGAGCACGCTGCATTTTGGATAAGATAAGTAGTGTCAATCTCAGCCAAAAAAGATTTTATATTATTGCGAATAAAAAAAGTGATTAAAAGAAACTACGCTTCAGCCTAATACATGAGCCATTCTAAATTCGCATGCAAATTTCAAGTTCTATAAAATACTTTTTTTCTAGAAAAGTTTTTGACGTATGTTTTCCGTGTCGGTATCATTTTTTGGCTAAATTGGCACCTTAAAAAATGTAATTTAAGCAGAATATTTTTTACTTTGCAAGAAAGAAGTTTTAAACTTCCCATCGATGATTATTTTGGGTCTCCTGGATGAAGTTTCTTTGAAATAAATTGTTTCTTTAGTACTATTATAGCATTTTTATTTTCGTATCTAAACGTTGTATCATAATAACATTGCGCATGAAGAATACAAAAACCTATACATTAGATATTCAAGTTCATAATATTTCTTTTTTTTCATTAATAAATTAGATGGACCTAGGTTTTTACAATTTATGTTATGGAACCACTTTTGCTGATATTAAAAAAATCCATTATAGGCGAATGATTGCAATAAAGGGTAAAACATAAGCTTACTAGTGACTGATCAATATCATTAGTCATTTTAAGTGCCAAAAAGATGTAGAGAAATGAATAGCTCTTTTATCAGTTGGTCGGTTTTTCTCTCCGTCACCACTGCAATCAGTGCCTGATTACCGCAAAGGCCTTGGGCCCCACATTTTAGGGGCAACGAAATTGTAAGAGAGATCTCTGAAAATATCTCTTAAATGATTTTTTTGTTAATTTTCGTACCATAGGGGGCCCAAAACACTGTTGTGCTTTGGGCCCCCGACTGTCTTAATCGGGCCCAGGCTGCAACTAAATGTTCATAACTTTTCGAATAATTTCAGACAAAACTAATGTATAACTCTGTACTACCATTAAAGAAATCAATTAATAGGTAAATGAATATTTTTGTGTTTTCAGAATGAAATTCTTATTACTTCATGAATGTAACCACAAAACTAGCAGCACCCGAGTATATATATATATATAATATATATATATATATAATAGTATTTGTTTCGAATCCATACAACAAGAAACACATAGCAGCAGTGCAAATGTGCACCTGTTGTGAGGAGAGAAAAAAAAGTTACTCTAATGACCGTAAGGGAAAGGAGGGTAAGAGTACGCAGTCGGTTAAGAGTACGCAGGGACTTTTTTCCCTGTTGGCAATACTGCAAGCAGAAGCGAGTGTGATCAACTCAACACGTTTGTTTTCAGCTGGCTCAAGAGACCACCATTGTTATTTTCAACCTTGCTGTCGTTTATTTATCAGGTAAAATATGATTTCCCCATGTTGGCATGTAATTTTTCTGTGAAGAAATATTAATTTTTTTGTCAATATATTAAATAAAGGATTGATGTTTGTTTTTTAAGTAGATATCATTATGAGCTTTGTTCCCTTCCGAACAACGTGGACATGTCAGAATTTTACTATTGTGAATGCTACAGCTATCTATGGACGATTTTGAGGAGCAATACATCGGCGGGTAAGAGTACGCACATATCAGATATGCGTACTCTTAGAGGCGTTACTTTCAGGGATTTTTAAAAAAGCATATAGCGGTACATCCAGGATTCAACTCGCAGAAAAAGCTTTCTGTGTTACAGGTATTGAACTATACAACCCTGACATTATAAGTGAAGATTGCTATTCTCTTTCACTAGTAACTTCAGCACCTTCGGGTAACGATTGTGCAGTTGCAGTTGCACCTGAAGAGAATGAAGTCCCACCTTCCACTTCTTCTCAGATACATGTCAGTATCCAGTCAATCGTGGCACTTCCTAGACATGAACAACGAGGAAATAAAAGGAAGAGAACCTCTCAAAAATATGAGATCATGACTTCGTCTCCGTTCAAAAATTTGTTAAAGGAAAAGGTAGAGAGAAAGAGAGAATTAGAAGAAGCAAAGGCTAATCGAGCTGCTATTAATGTAAAAATGATTCCAAAACTGAAAAAGGAAAAACCGCGAAAGCAAAGAAAAAACTTGTTCTGCATTGTATCGACAACCCAGTTCCCCCAACAAGTTCAGCAAACAATGAGGGGACAATATGCCCAAGCTGCGAACAATCATATGATGAAGATTGGATCCAGTGTGTATTATTTAAGGAGTGGTGGCATGATGAATGTTTTAGTTACGAAGGCACTGGAGCATTTGTACGTGACTACTGCTAAATTTTCTCAATGCGTACTGACCCGCCAGGTCGGGTAAGAGTACGCATTTGCAGTTTTTTTTCCGCTTGCTTTCTTTCATATATTTTTTTAAGATAAAGCTTTTATTTTGTGTACCTAAGTTTCTAAATTAATAAACTATGATTCAGTCAATTTTCAAGGTTCTCACTTTTCAATTCTCATTTTTATAACGAACAATACACTAGGTGCGTACTCTTACCCTCCTTTCCCTTAGCAGAAAAAAAAGGAAGAACAAATATCCAAAGTAGACGAATTCTATTTATGCACTTTTAGTAATTTACTACACACATTACTATTCTTGATTGGATGTTAAAAATTTCAATTAATTGTCAAAATTAGCTTTTTTAAATACATATAAAATGTTGTTAATAATTAAGTCAAACCAGTTGGTAGTTTATACGCGGTCGTCTTATTACGCGGCTTTGTGTTATGTTATGTTGTTACTTATCCCCATGGGCGTGGGAAAGCCTACACCAGGGCCAAAAGATCATAGATCCATGGCTAAAAGGTGATATGCAGCTTCACTTCAGTGAGGAACTGCGACGGCTGAAGACTGACTAAACGTAATTTATGTGGTCTCTTAATTTTTGAGCCAGCTCCCAGATAAGAGACCGTCACCTGGGATTAGCACCCCCAGAGGTATCGTTTCACTTCGAGGTCATTGGCGCCACGACGGATTTAACGTGCACAAGCTCCCTTTAGCGTACACGGCCCCAAGCATCCAGCCGCGAGAGGTTGTCACCGTCCCAAACACTGACCTCAGTCAATGTTGCTTCACTTTCGGTGTTCTGCGGGAATCGAGCTTCTACCGACTGGTCCACTGCGGGACACGCGGCTTTGTACTCTCATAGACGCTTACAATGTAAAACCTTAATTTTTCGTGTTATTTTCTGTAGCATAAAAAATTTCAACATTCCAACTATCGAAATACAATTGAACTCGTTTATAATGGCACCACTTTTAACGAGACACTGGTTATACCGTCAATAAATTGGCGGTCCCAGCAGATCCTCACTGAAAATAACTCTACCTCGCTCTTAACTTCATGGCTTCAATGGAGGCTTAAGTGTTAACAATATTTTATTAATATTTTTTGATTACATTTTTTATCATATCGTTTTTCAATTAAAGATCAGAGAGTTTATGTTGAAAGAAAGTAATAAGGGCTCATTATTTATCTCGTATAAGCGTACAATTTTCACTCTCTCCCGAGCCCAGTGCTTATAACTTGTCCTTAACCTTTAAGCTGTACTTCCCACTATTCGTTTCGTATGCCCCTCAGAAAGTTTAAATCAAGAAATGTTATTCGTCAAAAAGTATGTAGATCCTTTAGGCGAGATGAGTAAAAAATATAAAACGATTGTTTTACAATGGATCCCATCACACTGTGATATCCCTGGCAACGAAAAAGCGGATGAATTGGCCAAAAAAGGCTGTTTTGTTAATCAGGGCCCATGTAACCTGGTTACATATAATTCCGTCTCATTGGTTATCAACAAAATACTTAGGACAAGACACATGTCATTACTAAAAGATCGGACGAAAGAAAAATCTTGGAGAAATACCATCCATAATCTCTCCGATTGCCCAAGAAGCAGCGCTGTAGCTGCCTTCCGTCTCACGACTAGACATGATTGTCTATGTGCTCATCTTTGCCGGTTCCGGATAGTGGATAGTCCTGCCTGCCCCCTCTGCTGCAGTGGTGCAGGGTGCAGGGATGGATGTTGATCATCTCCTCGACTGTTCGGCCCTTGTGAAGAGCTGCATCTACTCCCGATATTGGGAGGCCAGAGACGCTTTGAACAATTTAACTTCTTGATTTTATGTGTTTTTCTTTTCTAATTATGTTTTTATCATTACATCTCTTGATCTCTATTTGGCATTAGGATAATGTCTGTAAATGCCTGCTGCATTGGAAATTAAAAAAAAATATTCGTCAGAAAGATATGCTTGCATGTGAAACTGAAAGCAAAGTTAGGCTATTGGTGAAGAAACAAGGCTAAAAGATCAACTACAAAACATTGTTATGAAATCAGCAATGCTTAAAGCTTCCTTCTCAAAGCCTGGATGCAATAGAATATAAATACATAGGGCCGGATGAAGACCCCTAGATGCCCAAGCACTAAAAAAAATTTAGTGACCCCATACATTTTCGTATTTAAAATGCTGACAATAAAACATTTAAAAACTGATAGAAAATTATTTAAAAAAAACTGAAATACAAACTCAGAACAAAACTACTATGTATTTCTTCTAGTTTAATTGCATTTGGTAGGTAATGACTCGTCGAATAATTTTCCTTGTAAAGGCTTTGATTAAATCATCCTAATAAATTTTGGCTCGAGATGTTCAAAAAATGATGTGCCTTTGTAACGACATTAAACAGATACATTTTTTTCACTTGGGCATTTATTTCAAACCTGCAAATAAAACGGAACCCAAGTATTTTATTTTTCAAGTAAAATATGATGAGATAAGACAGAACGTTTTATATAATTAGAGCTTATTCATTTCGTCTTAAGATTCGTACTTACAAATTTAATTAATTTTGCTATTTAAATGGACAGTAAAAATTTTCAGAGGTGTCCTCTGTTCTATTGGTGCCCTAAGCACATGCTTATTTTGCTTACTGATTAATCCAGCACTATACGGACGTAATAAGCTGACATGATGAATTAATCTATGAACCATTCACGGTCAAAATACCACTCCACAGAATATATTCCGAATCATATTCATTTATCTACGGATGAAAAAGATTAAATTAAATTTCCGAATTTGCTTTGTCACTCGCGAAGAACAGAAGAAAGTGTTCGTCTTATACCTGAGGCATCATAATATGTTTGTTGTGAGAAACAGAAACAAGGACTAAGCTTTCATCTAGGAATACAAGAGACGAAATTAAAGACAAAGAGTGAATATGAACTACAATTTGTGTTCTTTTGATTGTGTGTGACTGTACTTTCATGTTCAAATGTTATTCAATAGAATGTTCGAGTGTTCAGGAGACATTTACTTGTAAGTCATAATATTTTCAGTTTTATTTGAATTAAGATAATTATTGCTATTTTTTAAAGTAAAATAATAATCAGTAATTTGTACTGTTTCCATGTCAATTGATTTTATTTAGCATCTGAAAGCATAAAAATTACAAAAAGAAAAAAAAACACTTAACTTTTACTCAAGCAGCATACTGTCATCATTTCACGCAGAGAGTTGAATAGTACAATTGTCTTGAGGCGCATCTTAATATCAGTATACTGTACTAAAATTTTACGTGTGTTTCTTTGAACTAGAAATGCAACTTTTGTGCTCCCTGCTAATTCAAAGTTCCAAAACTCTTTTTATCCCAATAGGCGTCCACTCCACCCTAATGACGATTTTTCTAGTGACACAGATTTTGCAATTATTTTAAATATTATAAATTAATGCTAGTCTTTCAAACAATTGTTCATTGTCTAAAATACCTCTTTTAATGTACATCTGACGAGATTTCCATTTAAAAAAAAATCTCATTTACTTACACCAGATCTTGAAAAAACAGAGTCAGCTCTGGTGAAAAACCAGGACAATGACTTAAGAACAAATATTTTTTAAAAAATGTAATCATTAAAAATTTTCCAATTTCGTGCTGTATTAAAAGGTTAGTTTGAAGTACAGCAAAGTAAAAAAAAAATGTTCCAATCCATTTACTTTCATTTTTTAACTGATACATGTCAAAGACATGTGTGTTTTACCTACTTTGTGAGAATGATCCATATATCAAGACATCTCATGGACTGGACATAGTTTACTTAACACCCTTTAAAAAGGAAGAAAACATGTTCTCATGATAATGTTTCAATGTACTATTTTGAACTTACACCTTACAAATTGAAAAAGGAGTTTATTTGTTTATTTGTTTATTTTTTTTTTTTTGCAAGCTTAATTATAAGGTTGTAAGCAAAATAAACCACATTTCCAACTTGATGAAGCTACACCAGCCGATTTAAATGATGATAGTTATCAGTGTAGAACGAAAGACTGCAGGGTAGAAAGCATTTTGCAATGAGCACTGCTCTCAAAAAGGAACCAGAATTTCCAAAACAACTCTGTTGTTGTTACGAATGCCGCTTAGAAATCCAAGCTCCCCTCGGAGAACGACCAGGAAGTAAGGCAGACAATGGAGCGTCTTCTGTATAAAATTAGCTCCGCGAGGGTGGAAGTACAACTTTTATACTTCACCCCTTTACCCTGTTAGCACGTGGCCTTAGGGCTGCCCTCCCCCGGGCACGGGTAACGTGGAAGTACAACTTGGGTCAATCAGAAATTATGTACTCGGATGACACCAAATGGTGCCACCACAAATTAATCACCTTCCTTTTAGTACTAAGACTGAAGGGAAGGGAAATTCTTTTACCTCCACTTCCCACGGAACTGTCTCTGGACTTCCGGTCCATGGATTGTACATGCACATATCCCTACTATCTGTACTTCAAACATTTTCACCACACATATTTCCTTTTTTTTCCCTTTAACGTCACTTTAAAATGAACGCAAACCCCCAAGTTTGTTTTCTTACTCATCAACAGTTTTCCACATTCACCATTGAAGTGAACGTATTAGACACATGTTAGCTTAGTAAAGCAAAAATAGAAAAGTTAATATCATTTATATGCTCACTCTGCTATAATCTAATCTTTCAGTTGCTTTGTTAAAAATAGTAAAGCAATAATTAAGAAAAAGAAAGCACGATAGGTAGAGCCTAATTCTTTCTTAATGTGAACTTTATTCATATAGAGTGCAAAAACTGAAAGACTCTTATAAAAATGTTCATTGCGTGAGAAAGTTACATAAAATTTGCTTCAGGAAAAGATTTCTACGTTTAGAAACTCTTAAAATAAAAGGGGAATAAGAGAAACTAAAAGAAATCAGGAAAACATTAATGATATGATGAATGCATTGTGTTTAAAAAAATATATTACTTGCTCTCTTGTTAAAAAAAAAAATTTGTTCAATTATTTTGAAAAATAATTTATTACCTCTTCATTTATCTCCCTGCGGTGGCGGGAGTAGAATAGCGCCGACGTAGCTATGCGTGTCGTAAGAGGCGACTAAAATAGCACTATCCGATCCGGGTGACGTAAGGCTTGCTTTGTAGCATGACTATGGCCCCGGGTCGGTAAAGCAGGTAGGCAAAGCTCTGCCAGCCCAGCCCCTATGGCTGCTGCTGGTTGTCAGTTTGTCAGAGAGTTTGTGGGAAGACAAGGAGGACAGCGCCGCAGTCGTGCCCCCTCATACTGTGGGGTAATCCGTGAAGGCCCAGATGCTATATACGGTACGGCTGTGGTTAGCGTTGAGCACCTCTTCATTTATAACATAAGACTTTTTTTTTCCTTTACATTTAAAATTATTTCATACAGAAAATTTTGAGAAACTGCTAACTTCCTTACTATTACTTTCAAACTGCAAATGTTTCGTAACGATAAAAATATGTTGCGGTTTATGCACAACATGTAAATTCAATACGTTTCTCCTTCAGTGACCAACTCCAATTTTTCATACAGTAAGAGTGATTTTATGACGCATTATTTACAGCTCTTTGACTTCTTATTTAGGGTCAGTTGGGGTAATTGTAAACATGGGGTAGTTGTAAACAAGCTTCATATCTACACTTGTGGTGGTTTTGAAAACTTAACTGCTTGTGAGTGATAAAATGGCAGCATAGGGAAGACATTGAAAGCGTTTCATAAGTTTCGAAGCAACTGTGGAGGCCTCACTATCGTTTGAAAATGACACAGTGAAAAAAGTTGTTTAACAAAATTTAGTGATCTTACATTTTCCTCCCCAGCTCATCCACAAAAGCAATGCAAGCGGTTTCAACCATTTTTATTTGTCATATGGAATGCTGCTAAAAACATTTAGTTATGAATTTAATCCTCCCTGTTATTTTTTATGCTCAAGTTAGGTGTTTACAATTACCCCATATAGCTCGTACTCTGGGGTAATTGTAAACACTTAAATATATCCTATTTCCAATATTTTGGGGGGACAGTAAGTGTTATATTTTGATGTAAATTACACTTTTGTGTCTATTTTACATAACTGTTGTTGTTGTTGCTAATGCCACTTGGAAATCCAAGCCTCCCCTTGCAGGGCGACCATGAATTAAGGAAGCTCCTACTGATTATTAATGAGCTCCGCTAGAATGAAGTACACTTGGCTCAGAGGGGCTTAATGATTTTGAACCAGTCTCCCAGATGAGAGATCGTCACCTAGGTTGGTCCCTCATAGAAAATTATTTCTAACTTGGTTGACATTTGAAGCGACGATGTATTTTACGTGCACAGCTTCCTTTAGGGCACTCGGTCTCAGAGTAATCAGTCAAGGGAGGTGGTCACCCTCGTAAGCGTTGACCACGGCCAGTTGTGCTTCACTTTCAGTGTTCTGAAAGTGTTCTTTCAGAATTCTTTCAGTGTTCGGGAGCCAAGCTTAACCGATTGAACCACTGCGGGGCAAATTTTACATAAATTTGCCGCATTACTTGCCTTTTTGTAAGATATTTCTCGATAAATGATCTCAACAGACTCACAACATAACTCAGCGGACCACATGCGGCCTGTTGGCCGCAGATTGAGAACCATTGCTCCGGAACTTCTTAAGCCTTCAGGCAGACTGTGTATGAAACAATTTTCCATTTGCATCAAACTTATTCAAAAATAAATCACTGTTTACAATTACCCCAGATCTCTGTGGTAATTGTGAACACGAGCTCATTCGCTAACAAATAGTCATAAAATCAAAATTTTTGTACACATTTACTCACAAGAAGTACAGTAGTGGCTACATTGCTCACAATTTTATCTCTGAATTTATTCAAGAAGTAGGGAAAGATCAAAAGTTAAAACATTGAAAAAGCGTATACAATTACACCAACTGACCCTACATCCCTTTTTATTTTTTTAGCGATTGAACAAAGCAGCCTTTTTAGATTTCACAGCCTCGTGTCTTCCTATTTTTATAATTCTTTTACATCCTAGATTTTTCTAATTTTTTTTAATTTTCCGAATAAAAGAATGAACTGATGGAATATTTGAGGAAAATTCTAAAACAAACCAATCAGTTAGGACAAAAGAAAATGCACTAAAGGAAAATTAAATTCCAAACAGCAGTAAACAAAGGCACATACAAACGAATTTTAGGAGGCCTGTTCCCGTGTCTAAAAATGGACGTCTATGTGTGCATCATAAATTTCAGGAGGTAACATATAAATCCTCCATCTTTAGTAAGAATTGTACACTTCCGTGATAATTCTTTTTCCACCTAAAATGAGTGTTTGAATTACAAGTATGAGTGAAGCAAGCATGAAAGTGCTTGCTACAGGTGCAAAAGAAGCATATGATTCGATTTGTAGGAGGATGTATGAAAAATTTTCTGTTAGATCAGCTTTTTACTCGCTCATATAGTAGAAAACTTGATCTGGGTGCATTTAATATGTACAATAGTTGGCAACAGTGTACAATGGAAGTGTAGCTGTACGATCGCAATCTCGGCGGAAGCTGGTTACAATACTAAAGTAATCGATTCAAAACCGAGGCATAATTGAAAAAAATGCAAAAAAAAGGTCGACCTCTATACAAAAGCGCAAGGAATATTGCATGGAATTTTGTTGCAACGAGCCAATGAGAAGCAGCGGAAATGTGAACAAACCGTACGTAATGTGCGTTAAAAGGTTAGATTTGAGTGTCTGAATCTGAACCGATCTGAACTATATTTATTAGTTTTGTCACTATTACAAAGCAAAGTTTTTTCAAAACGCAGTTTAACATATTTTATAATTAAAAAAGCAGCCTTTAACACTCATCAGGATCACAACTTTCCACAATATTTGCTTAATAACATTGCAGTAATTACATTGACGTAAGCATTACTGCCAGGCAGTTTGCTCGAAGCAATTTTAATTTGAAAGCTATTACACTAAAATATATTAATTAGGAATGCTATTATATTTTTCCGAAAATAGATAGAAAATAAAATAACAAAAATAAAGTTATCAAAAGTTGGAAAATTTATATTCGATCTCACCTTGGTTAATTACACATTGCCCAAGCATAATGCATTTTTTGAGCGAAGAGAAAGGTGATTCCATTCACTAGAAGCTAAAAGTCCTGTTTTTGTCAATCCTTTCTTCTCCATTCATATAATCTTTTGTCCCAATGTGAATAGCTGGCATTCCTCAGAACCGGCATCTTCGAAAAATCCAATATGAGTCACGGCGCCATAGGTCTTTTTTCCAACTTCACACACTGTCTCCCCCCTTGTTTTGGGAATAACTCGCGATTCTTTCACTCATAGGTATTTATAGCATTTGTTTGGAATATCGTAATCAGAGGGCCAGGTAGATCAAAACGTGTGTCTTCGAGAGCTTAATCAATAACGGCCGAAATCGATGGCTTTGACTATGTCCTTCACGCGATGTGACTCTGGAGAGGTCAAGTAGCGGTGGAATGAAGTGGGAAAGAACGAAAAGGAATCCGTTGTGCAGTTCAGGGAGTGACCCAATCAAAGTCATCCTTATACTGGAAGTTCTAATAAAGTCCATCCTGAGTGCGAATGCAAAGAGTACTGTTGCGCACAGTTATTCCGACAACACTGGCTTCGATTGTCAATTCTATTATTTTATTTCTATTAATAATTATTATATCACCAGCCCAAATGAATGATGGACAATTAAGACCTTATATATGAGAAGTACCCTAAATAGCTAGGCTACATCTTGGATCCAGAATGGACAAGTAACAAACATATAGATCATATTGTCTCAAAAAACAGGCAACGGCTAAAAATCCTTAAATATATAGCAGGAAAAGAATGGGGTGCTGATGCAGTCACTTTGAAAATTACATACATAGCACTCATTAGGCCTATCCGGGAGTATGGTTTTCCTGTATACAGTTGTGCATCAGACACTAACTTGGATAAATTAGAAACAGTGCAACTTAGTGCTGCTGGAAATATCACTGGATTGAGGCGAAGCTGCCCTAAATAAATTATACTCTTCGAAGCTAACTTACAGCCTCTCCGAACTAGAAGAAGGGTCAACCTTACCAAATATTTCAACAAACTCTCTAGCTACGGCCAACACAACCAAACTTCCCTATATCTTAACAGCTGCTGGAGCCATAATCAGCGACTAAAGAAAAACAGCCCCTTCAGTCATGCAGAACTTCTAAAATTGCCTTCAAGTGATGTAGAGCCTCATTTCTTAAGATCTGGTCTCAGCCCTGCAGAGGGATTTCCAAGAGTGCATTTCCACTTTGACTTTTCTACTTTGATTTGTTAAGAAAGATTTGATTCCATATCATCTTAGACAGCTAGCTTTAGAAGTCATAAATGAAATCTCTGGTAACGCCATTAAAATCTACACAGATGGCAGTAGGCTGAATGACCAGGCTGGCAGCGGCATTTTCGTTGAAAATTCAGGAGGAAAACTATCCATTTGCCTCCGTAACCCTGACTTTTCTTTAATTTTTAAAAGTGAACTTGTAGCAATTGAACATGACCTGGGAACAGTTATCAATGAACATAACTTCGAAGACCTCTGGATCCTCTCTGATAGTCGAAGTTCTCTTCAACACCTTCATAACTGGTTCACAGTTGGAGACAGAACTAGCGTCTCCATTCTCCAAAAATTTAAACAAATATCTGAGTTCCATAATCTTCATTTTCAGTGGATTCCTTCCCACGTTGACATCTTTGGAAATGAACAAGCGGATATTTTGGCTAGAAAAGGTTGCAGCGATTTTCCACCTATCGCTTAACTCTCACGTACTCAGAACATCAGTCAAGGGTGAATTCCGAAATTTCAAGGGAATGGCAGATCCCGCCCAACCATCACTGCTATAAGAGCAAACATCCTGGCTCTTTACTCCATCTTAAATGCGACAGAGCCTCCCAAACTGCAATCTCAAGACTGAAAAGCGGTCACATCAAAAGGCTCTCCTTTCGCGAAGGCAGGAAGGTTTTCAACCTATGTAGTAAATGCCAATGTCAACAGGAATCTCCCGATCACATCATGGCCTGCTTGGGACTTTCATGGGAGGATCTTTACTGTTCCCCCCTTCTGGTTTTGGACTTCTTAAAAGTCAATGGTCTTATCAGACTCGTCTGACTCCGTCAGACAGACGGATGATAAGTCACAACAACAACAACACATCAACACAATAATAATTATTTTTCAACAATAAAAAAAAATAATAATACAATAAAAATTAACTAAACATTTTGAAAACTCAAATTCCCAAAAAGCTGTCCACCAGTTTGCTAGACGCAAGAAATCGCAATTATAAAAATTCTTTTATTCCGTAAATTGTGATAATAAAGTTGACTGTTAATTACATATTATGGCATATGAGCACAGGAAAATAAATATAATAAAAGATACCTATATAATCAATCTGACTGATAGAACGATTAATGCAATTTTATATCATCATTATCGCGCAAGTTTGTTTTAGGAAATATAATCAAACTGTGACAATGAATTCTAATTAACTGCTTTAAAAATGTGGTAGTATCAGATACTCTTGATTGATATCCTTAAAGGATAAGATGTCATCGTCCTTTAAAAAAGATAGTTGACAGTAAAAATAGAACACATTCTTTCATCTAGTTTCCTTTAAAGTTGTATTTCTTCTACGTTATCATAATAATGTCTTTCTACTTTTTTTCAGAAATCGAAATACGATACAAATCAAATTGAGTGTTTAAATTTTATACGGACTATTTTTTTCTTATTTAAGAAAGAAATTTAGTAACCGGAACTTCTACCTCTAGTTACAAACATAAACCTATTTTTAGAAGAATTCCTTGCTTTCTCTCCACAAAAGTATCCCAGTTCCCAGATGAGAAGCGGAGTCACCGGAGCAAGAAAGGAATCTCATTCAAACGTTTCTCCATCTTTTTATATTATACCTCTAGCCTGTTTTTAGTGGCTACGCGACATCTTCCTTATTCCTTTATGAAACTAAATGATTTACCCCTCATTTTAAAGCTTATCGTGTCGGCTAATGACGAAAAATAGACCCACGGTCTAAACATGTACCGCTTCTCTTAAATTTGAAATTTAAAATCATCTAAAAAGGGGTCCTTTAACGAATACCAAATTGGTGTTGTGTATGCTGGTTAGTGGCCGAGTGGTTAGAGCGGCATGGCTGGTATACCCAACGCCCGCGTTTCGTTTACGTTTTCTATAAGTAATTGTTTTGATGGAGCGTTAATTTTTTATTAACTAAATATAAAAAGGGATTTTTTATATTATATTTGGTGTTTCTATTTTCATGCAGTAAATTAAAAATACTAGAAAATATACTATTAAAATTACTTATTTAATTAATTATTCATTGTCTAAAATAACTTTTTGGAATGAATTCATCGAACATTTCTACTCTATTTTTATTAATTTATTAGCTGTTAAATTTAAAATATTTTATATGAAAACAAGATATTATTTCTGAATATCCGTACCTGACGCGCATTCCTGCCCCAGCAGTGCACTCCTGGATATATATATAATTTTATATATATATATATATTATACCCTCATATTAGCTTATTGTCTTACCAACTTTTAAGCTTTTAAAATTTACGTATTTATTATTTATATTTGCAATTTAAGGGCGGTATTTTTTCTTCCACCTGTTTCCTGGACCCAGAAAAAAAGACCGATTTAAATAGAAATTATTTAATTTAATTAATTGATATTTTAAATTTATGTATACATGTAATTTTTCTAACCTGTTTTTCTGTCGCTCCGCGATATCTTCCTTATTCCTTTATCAAATTCCAGGATTTACCCCTCATTTTAATGCTTATCGGGCCCGCTAATGACGAAAAATAGACCTACGGTCTAAAAATGTACCTCTTCTCTGAAATTTGACACTTAAAATAATCTACAAAGACGTATATTAATGGATGCCAAATGGGTGTTGCGTATGCTTGCGCTCCTCTGGTATCAAGTAAACAAACAAGAAACTCTTCTGTTTTTATTGTGTAGCAAATTGGACAGTTTTAGCTGCGTCTGTATTAAACTTATGCAATCGTTAGGATCTGCACATTCATTTATATTATGAATGTGTAAAGCCTAAATAACCAACAATAACAATTTTTAAATGAGCCGAAGTTAACTGTCTTGTTTTATAGTTTTTAAGGAATTTTTTATACTTCGAAGGTAAAAACAGTGTTTCTATCACTAAGTACTTTATGTGGGACTTGTATATTCAATGCCTTAGATAATTTATGTAGGTCATCTTTCAGCCATCACATTAATTATTTAATGTAGTTTGAATGAGTTATATGTTAAAATTCCTTTTTCTGGTTTTAGTGTTTACATTTTTAAAATTGAATTTTAAGTTGTAAGAAGTTTAAATACATGTCTTTTAAAATATCTGGCTCAGACAATCATCAAGCATACCCACACTTACATAAATTGGAGGCACCGGGCGGAGATGATGTAATCTACTGATGGAATCATCGCATGAAGAACTCCCAGATAAGCAAAAATTTTAAACTTCATTAGTTTGACGTTGGTTGCTTCTAAATTAATTCAATATGAATGATCAGAAAACTGCTAAGCTGGTCTGCGAATGGTCAAAAGCTACTCTAAAAAGAATCGACACTTAAAATCATCTACGAAGACGTCCCTTATTGGATGCCAAATTGGTGTTGTGTATGCTGGAGCCGTCTGGTATCAAACAAACAAACAAGAAACTCTTATGTTTTCTTTGTGTAGCAAATTGGACAGTTTTAGCTTCATCTGCGTATTAAAAAAATGCAATCGTTAGGCTCTACACATTCATTTATATTATGAATGTGTAGAGCCTAACCAACCAACAAAAACAATAGTTTAAGTAATGGAACTTTTTCGTTAGGGTATTTTAATCCAATGGATACTACTAATAAAAATAATTATCATTATTATTGTGATTATTCTATTATTTTGAATATCTAAAATATTGGGAAAAAAATTGTAACAGCTATTTGTACTGATGTGTTCAATTTCCTGTCCTCTTTTGTACCAAGACCCTTTTGCTTTTTTCTATTCTTCATAAGGTCCTTCCTCCCAATTAGTGCGGAATTCCGCTCGGGGCGACTAGTTTGAGTTATTTCGACTCAGAGCATTTGGCATTTAATCACGTCCATTCTCAAATAGGACAATACAAAGTACCAGACTATATTAAATGGAATTACTTTTTTTTGAGGTGAATATTGTTCTCAAAACCAAATGATTCAAAGTTTATCTCTCAATGCTTTCTTGAAGCACTTAACTTAAGATACCTTAAAGCAATGAAAAACTCATGGGGTGATATTAGGCACGGAGATAAATAAAAATAGTCAAATAACGGCAGAGAGGAATTAAACATGTCGTAATCTATGCTTATTTGGCAATTATAGGAAAAAATATTAATCTCAGACGTCGATATCAGGAATTGGTCGCTGCGACAGACGTCACTAGCACAGCAGATATCTTTTAAACAGGCGGCAATCCTCCGACGCTGTGCAATGACTTTTTCAGCCAAAAGTGTGAACGGTCCCTACGACATTTTTTTTCCATATGGACATAGGATAGCTTACTCCCATGTTATCTCGCTATAGAATTTTTGTGTAAAGCATTAGGCATTATGGTGGGGCGAAAAAACTGAAGTCTAAATATTGAAATTTAATGATGATGAAAAGTTCCCATTAGTAAGTGCCATTAATCTTAATAAATTAACATTACAGCCACATAAAGTTAAAATGTACTACCGATTTTACTGACAAAATAAATATTGAATATCCAAAATAGAAAGGCCAATCAAAGTAAAACTGGTTTTCAGAATTGTTGTACACCAACATTCAAATATTGGTAATGCGAAAGGAATAGGTTAAATGTATTCAGAATTGAGATCCTATGAAGCATTTATCTGTAGAATAGTTAATATTATGCGGTTCACTGACATTACGGAGCTTTGAAAATGAAGGTGGGAATAGCCACTAGCAGAATCTAAAGGGATAAATACTGTTGCACACTATATGGTATTGAGCTAATGCAACAGTTAGAATTGCAGCTGGAAATGTAATTATTCGCGATGAAGGTATTCACTACCTTGCATCATCGGGACATAAACTGGTAAGAAATATTTCCCTTTTCAGCATGATTTGCGTCTGGAAATATTTTTCAGCAAGAAATATCATTTGTGAATGTCCATTAGTATTTTATTGCATTAAATTTTACACCTGTATAAGTGACTACTTAACTATACCATTTTCTGGGTACAAGAAATGATTGCTTCACCAATGATTGCCCCTTGCCTTTTACACCTGTATAAGTGAATACTTTAAATATACCACTTTCTGGGTATGAGAAATGATTGCTTCAAAATGGGTATTAAAATGCAGCATAAAATAAAATGTGTTTCTTACACTATTTAATACTGAATAAATGATAATCGTATTGATATACAACTGAGAGAAAAAATCTCCCCAGCTTGCAAAATCTGAAACGCTCTTTAGGTAAATTCAATCAATAAAGCAAACAGTTGTCAAGAAAGACATTACGTTAATGTATCTTGAGGGATAATTTTTCATCTCTAATCCGTTTATCTGTTTATTTCATTATCTGAACAGGTTTATTGAGTTCAGAAGAAACTAAATAAAAATACCATTTTATATATCCCAGAAGGGGACACATTTTTTTCAAATATTTTTTTTATTCACACACACCCATACATATATACATATACAATTTATATCTAAATCGCTTTAAAAACTAAGCGGGCAATAACATCCCTCCAGATAAAAATACTAGACGATGCTTAGTTTTGATGAAACGCAGAAAAGAAGCTAGGGAAAATATTTTTGTTTCTCAAAAGTAAAAGAAACCTCAGGTTACTTTATTTGCTTGCTTACTTTAGACTGTTTCAGATGCAATAAAGTATAATTTTCCCTTATGATGGTTTTTCGAGTTAATTGCAATTTAAAAAACCGCAAATTTTAAAAATTTGGAAATTTTGAAGTTCTTTTCTCATAAAAGCATTGAAATCTCAAATATTTCTCATGTCACAGGTTTTCTTCACAGTATAAACTGTCAAATTCAGTCAAATTAACCTAGCTGCTTGATTGAAATAGTTTCGCACAGAATCACGGGAAAGACGATTGCAAACCACATTTTGAATTGCTTACCAAAGAAATCAATAATATCCAACCAAAACAACTATGTTGCCATCATTATCTAAAAGAGTTCAATCAATAAATATTAATATGAAGGTAAAGTGATGTTGTGCTGCAAAAGAATACATCGCACTAAAAAGTACTTTGTAGTCGCTAAGACAAAAACGCGCTGCATAACTTAATACTTTGGGGGTGTATACTAAGAGGAAAAATTTTCTGGAAGGCTGAAGATAGCAGTATTATAAATTTCCATGATCTACTTTCACATATAAAATTCAGAAAAATATGAAAAAAATCATTGCCTCACCGTGTATGAATCTCTAAATAATGTCTCTTAAAAACGATTGGAAAATTTGTGGAGCTTTATCATTCCACAGTAATTGCCAAAATTCATTAACAAATATTGCAATTCATGAGAAAATTATCAAAAATACTTCAAATTTCTAAACGATTATAAAATATCGTATAAAACTCGCCAGCGCCGTCGTGTGGTAAATTCGGTTGGCGTTGATTTTGCCGACTGAAAAGAAAAAGGAAATATATATATATATTATATATATATATATATATATATATATTTATATTATTAGTGGCGTTCCTAGCATAAGTTCCATCTCCCCACCCAAAAAAAAAAAAAAAAAATACATGGAAAAGCTTTTCATTTTGAAACTTTCATTCAGTTTCAACTTAGCTTGACATTTTTGACTCTAAAAACACCATTTGAATTCAGCGCCGGACCTTTGATTTTTAAGAAGCTGGAAATGACATCCATCTTCCTTCGAGTTTAATAATAACAACAATAATTAGAAAAACAGAAAAGGGGTGAACTTATCAAACGTAAGATAAATTTAATACTGAGAAACTCATTATGTGCAAATATTTTGGCTTTATTTACTATTTCTAAAAACACAATTGTAGTTTAACTTTGGCGAAGTCAGGGGAAGAAAGGGAGAGTTCGGGGGATTTCCTGCGGAATTTTTTTGAAAACTTTCATGATAAAAACTAATTATTCATCATTTTAAGGCGCTATTCCGACAAATTTTCAAAACTGAAGTCCTAACAACGTAGTTTTAGGCAATCTTTGCCAAAGATAGAGGAGCGAGGGAGGATGAGTTCTCCCAGTAGGAAATTTTCAAAAATTGACGCCCTAAAAAGGTAATTTTAGGCTTTCTTTGATAACATTAAGTGATATTAAAAGTCGAGGTTCCCCCAAGAAGTTTTCTTCGAAACTGACGTTAATTTTTATTTTAGACTACCTTTTCAAAATTTGGAAAAACAGGAACTCAGAGGCTTTCCTCCGGAAAGTTTTGAAATTGAAGCTTGAAAAATGAAATTTTAGACGATTTTTGATGATTGGGGAGGAGGAAGGGGACTACGGAGATTCATCCCCACTGATTTTTCAAAATTAAAGCCTTAAATACTCATAGTAGGCTATCGCTGAAGATGTCAAAAGACGGATGTTCAGAAAGTGGAATAAAAGTTAATTTAGAATATTTATCGTCCTCCTTAGATTGATTCATTTATCTTTACAAACCGTTAGCCATTCCCTGGTGAAAGCTGACTAAATTGAATACTCTAAAACGAAGCTATTGTACGAGATACAATTTCTAAATTTGATGAAATTCGTCTCAGTTCAAACATACGTCAATACATTCAAAGGTGCGTATGAAAAGAAATGAATAGAGTAAGCAGTCAGCAAGCTGCAAATAATACTAAACTCCAGATAGCGCGTGACTTTATTGAGCACACAGGTAATTATTCCGAATCATAGTCTGCGTCCATCAAGAGTGACTCAGGTAAACTCGCTTTGGATGCCGACAAATTATTAGTATTGATGTTGTTAACTCATGGAGGCATTTGATGGAGCACTAACGCCATTATTGGGATTCTAGTGTATGATATAGTAAACGCAGCATCTTAGTTACATGAAACACGGTGTCTCGGGATTTATCAGGCTTAGAAGTGTATTAGAATCTAAGATTTTGCAAAATGAACTTAATAAATTATGCATGCGCATTTCAAGTTTAAAGCAATCGTGTGGTTATTATCTTCTCTATCACTATTACTAGTAATAAAAGCGAAGGTATATTTGTCTATATGTGTGTCTGTAGTTCGCGCAGTGCTATATTACCAAGACCGTTTGACTGAGTTTCAAAAAGGTTGGTACCATTTGAAGCCTAGAGGTGTGTATATTGAAGATTTTCTCTAAAATCGATTTTGTTATTTTTTAAAATCCCAATACACATAATTAGGCGGTTTAATTTTAAATCCTTCTGTAATACTATTTATTGGAAAAAATTAATAATAAGTAAAATGGTTTCCTGCATATATTACAGGGCCATTGTAGGGGAGATGACCTAGGTAGTGGGAATCAGAATATCAAATGGAACAACACGTATTGTATGGATTGTTTAAGTATAAACTGAATGCAATGTATGAAATGTGTTGTTTTTCTGGCAAAAGAGTTTAAGATATTGGAGAATTTTCTTGAGGGATGTATTAGTTTAAGGGGGGAAATACGTGTAAAGATCTCAAAAAAAAAAAAATTTTTTTTCTTCATAAATCGATTCTAAAAATATTTATAGTATACCCTAAAAATTTCAAAGCAAAATTCCAAGTCGTTTAAAAGTTATAAGCATTTGAGCGAGCGCCCCTTTTGGAGCAGTTGAGCAGGTAGTCAGTCCCTCATGAATGACCTGAAGGGTATTAGAGAACGTTAGCAGATATTCTTTTATTTCTTTTAACAATTGAGACCTCGGATAGAAATTTCTATTATTGAAAAAATTGATTCATTTACTGCCTTAAATTTACCTTCAATACCACTCTTTTTTTCAAACGTGTTTTTCTCGAATTTACTTTTTTCGAATTTGCGTAGATTCTAGCTTGCAGAGTTTTTGATCAATCCTTATCAAATTTAGCACACATTTTATTTTTATATACACGCTTTAGTTGAACGAGAATCATAAACATATCATTATTTTAACTTTTTTATTGTAAAAAAGAACAAAAAAAAAAAAAAAAAACGGTTAAAAATCGTACCTAATTTTGCCATTCTAAAAATAAATAGAAATTTTCAATTTTTTGTGATGATTTTAGTTCAACTAGAAGAGACACTTGTAAAAAAAGTAGATTTAAAAAAAATTGCTTTCAGATAAAAATTATGACCTCCAAGATGTACGCAAACTGCCGACCCGGGTGGCGACTTACAGTGTGCAGCAGCCGATATCTACTTGATTTTTCAAGAAAAATGTTTGAAAAGTTCAGTACATGTTCTTCAATATATCTATAAAATAACCTCAAAATATCAATAAAATATATTTATTCTTGATACGTTAAATAAATTCATGAACATTGCTCTCAATACGACGTTTTGCACGTATTCCCCCCCCCCCCCCCTTAACCGAAATGAAATTTCGTGTTTTTTTTTCTGTAACGTGAACAAAAGTAATTATGCTAATATGAGCAATCGTCACCGCAAGGCACAGTTAAATTGAACTATAGCATGGTAAAACCAGATGGCCGTAATCGTTGTTTTAATAGGACACACTATTCATGATGTAGAGATAGATGTCTCGCTGTATTTGTTTACATTTTTCAAAAATGTTTCTAGGAATTCATTAGTTCTACAAAATGTATTTCACGTGCCTTTAGTATTTGATTTATTTCATGTGCCATGTGTTTTAACTTATTATACACATATAGTGTTAATTAAATTTATGAACACTGTAAATTAATTGCATGCGCAGGGTTACTTAAATTATTTTATATAGAGTTAATTAATTATAAAATATATAGTGTTGCTTAACTTATTGTACAGAAAGTTGCAAATAACATAATATAAGTCTGTGTAACATAAAAACATTGTTGAACGTGTTTTCTTAAATCTTGTTTTCTTGCACTGTCAGGTTACTGTAGGTTAATACCCATACAGTTAACCGTTTAATTAACCGTGTTATTAATCGTATAATAAGCTACAAAACTTTTCATGTACTGATTATTTGGTATAAATATTAAAGTCACTCAACTTACTGCTTTGAGTGCTGAATGAAGACGACTTACGAAAGGAAAAGTTCTGGCGAAAGGAGAGGATGTTGGACTGAAGAAAAAGCATAGGGAAAACAACTAAAATAATTAAACCAACATATAGATTACCAGTACTTGCTTAAAATAGTTGAAAAATATTGTCAAGCCAACTGAGCTTTTCAGCTTTGATACTTTATAATCTAGAAACATCATTTAAATTCTTCGGGTTTTTTGGGTCTAGATTTTCAGTTCTTTCGGGGTGGAGAAACCCATCTTCGCTCATGATTTTCAATCAATTTTAATAATGGCTATAATAATAAAAATAATAACAATGAAAAACAGAAATAGAGTGAACTTGTAAAACGTAAGAAGTTACGTAAAACGAAGAAACGTACACAGAAATTCCTGATGTTCATTTTTTTGGCTTTAAAGGAAAGATATATACCATAAGTTAGTTCTATTCCTAAAAATACAATTTTAGATTAACTATGGCAATGTTAGAGGAAGGAGGGGCATTTGGGGGCCCTCCCACAAAAAAATTTTGGAACTTTAATCCTAACAGCGAAGTTTTCATCATCTTTCGGGCCTTTAGGAAAAGAAGGGAAGTGTGTCCAATCCCGAAATTATTTTAAGACTGAAACTCTAAAAACGTAGATATATCTTTGGACTGGAGGGGGCGGACGAGCGAGCAGTTCTTCCCAAAAAACTTCCTAAAATTGACCACATAAAAACATAATTCAAGGTGCTCTTTGCGAACATTGGGTGACATTGGGGCCAGGGTTCCCTATGGAGTTTCTTTGCGAAACTGACGTTAATTTAGACTACCTTTGCAAAATTAGGGGGAGGAGGTACGAAAGGGCTTTCCTGAGGAATTTTTTTTAAACTGATGTTTTAAAAACTCAATTTTAGACTTTTTTTTGATGCTGATAGGGGAAAGGGGAGATACAAGGTTTACCTCTAGAAACTTTTCAAAACTGAAGTCTTAAAAACGCATGTTATGCTATCTCTGGTGAAGTCAAAAAACAGGAGGGTTCAGGGACTCTACCTTGAAAAATTTTCGAAATTAAATCTTAAAAACGCATATTGGATTATCGGTGTTAACTTCAAAGGCAGGGGGGAAGGTCTAGTGGTCCTCCCCCGGAAACGTTTTGAAACTGAAGTCCCAAAAGCGCAATCTTTGGTATCCTTAAGGGGAAAGAATGTGGTCTCTGGCCTGGAAATATTTTCAAAACTGTAACCAAAATATGAAATTTTAGTTCTCTGGTAATGTTAGGGATAAGGGTTTTGAGTCAGCCTGATAATCGATTTTCAAGCCTAGAGTAACCTGATTGGTGGTTGAACCACTACTAGTTTATGTTTACACAGATAACCCCTTTGCCAAGGGGTCATATCCAATAGTCACGCTAGTCAGCCACAGGTGTAGTTCTCTTTTCTGTAGGACCCAGGGAGGAAGGTCTCAAGCCTGATGCAAAGAAATAAACAGCAGCCATTTCGCCAAAAATTGAATTTTTTAAACTCTTTATAATAAGTTTTTCTTTTTTTTTTTAAAATTCATTTATTTACTTATTTTAATGTTTAAAATTATTCACATTGGGTCTTTATTTGCTGAACATTTTTTACTTTTAGCTTATTTTTATACGTTTCTTTGATGCCGCCAGTTACGAACAGTAAGAGCGTTTTGCTGCAATCGTGCGGCAATCTTTTTGCATATGCTTTCATTTTACAATATTTCTAGTTCTTTTATTAATAATTCACAATATAAAGCATATTGAGCAAAAATACAAATCAATTTTTCAGTATTAGAATGTCTTTAGGTCGAAATTTTACCCAGTCAAAATTTGACTATCATCTTCCAAAAATGAGTCAATTTTTTCAAATAATATTGATTTATGCGTCAAATGCGAGTATGCGCGAGCCCTGCAGGACCCAAATCAAGTTTCTTTCCTTTCAAATGTTAAATAAAACTCCAAAAAAGATAAATTGAAGCTAAAAATGCGCACATATCACCATGGTTTTTAACTCAAATTTGAACCCTTTTTTCTCCGGTTTACGAAAAAACACCCTCTTAAAAATTTCAAGTTTGGTAGAGAAAGCTTTCCTCTATCTAATGAATGTTGAACGAAGAAAATTCATTTCGTTCCCCCTCAGATATGATGGTTCAAAAGTGATCAAAATTGGCCATTTTTGAAAACCGCTGCATGTTTAGGTAAATATAAATCAAAACCTAACTTAACGAAATTTTTGAAATTTTCAGAATATGTCGAGAAGTAATTGACTGAGATATATACCAAGTTACAAGTGTATAAGTTTAGTTACTAACGAGTTAGAGCAGTATAAAGTTTTGAAAATTTTTGTCAAATTGAATTTTCAGCCAACTTTGACTGAACTCAATAGAAAAGAACTTTCTTGGTGGTCTTTCAAACTTTGCTATTAGATTAAGCACAAAAAGTTGTCAGGGAAAAAAAAATTCGGAGTTGTATTTTCATTATGTGGCTCTCCAGGTACATCCAAACATGGCTACTTAGTTCGTTCGTCAATGGCAGCCATCTTGGTTCCTATAGTTAGGCGCCCCTTGCAACTTGAGTTTTTACTTTCAAGGTCTAAAAATTTGGGTAGCTTAGTTTTATACCCGCCAGAAACATTGTGCAAAATTTTATCAAAATTGGAGATGGTCGAGTGGGGACGATTTTCAAAATTGGTCCAGTTTACATGGAATGACCCCTATATAACATAACACTCTTCCTAGCAGAATTTCCATTGATATTATTGATAACTTAAAATTTGGCAGCTACTTCGTTAATGGTGGGGCAACTGTCCTCGAATTACCCTATATATATATATATATATATATATAAAACAAAGAAATCACTGATCACCCTACGCAACTTTTAAAATTTTTTATCATGAGCGTGGCGAAAACCAGTATAGTTACTAATAGACTTGAACAATTTTGAATTGCCAAATGGAATTCTTTACCGGCAAATTTAAAATTATATGAATCCTATCGTGTCTGGCGATGAAATGAAAATGAAGTTCTTTTAAGATGTGAAATGTACATAAATAACTCAGTGCGTTTATATGGCATCTTATGTGCATAATTACTATTATACGACTGTTGTGCCAGAATAGTATTGAATTTGAGTAAAACTTAGCTTCTTTTTGACAGCCGTAAACGTGTATTGGATATATAATACTAATAATTATACATACTAAAAACCTATTACGTATTTAAACCATAAAGTTCATGAGATTATTTCTTTCTTAGCTTACAATATTTGTGAATTATCAAAATTGTAATGTGAATATAAATATTAATGGTTGAAATGCAAGGAAAAGATTGCGATAAAATTTAAGATTTTTTCTTTTCATAGCAATCTTTATGAACTATAAATATCGTTTTATGAAACAATCAAGTAATTGCAAATTATGCCCTCGCATGAGGAATTTAATCTTTTGATTCATGAGATGAAGTTGACCCAGTCCTCCATTATTGACGTTAATCAATTTGATTAATGATGCAGTTTACTAATGCGCTTTCATATGATAGCTGTAATTGCTCATCTTGAAAGCCGATTCAGACTTTAAATAAATGATCTAGTCACATAGAACTTGAATATGGAAAATATTACTTCTAATAGGAGGCTTTGCAACGTATCCAAAGACAATAACTATTTCAGATGCAGTAACACAAAATTTATTTTTCCATGTTATTATATAGTTATGTTATTATGTTATTGTTATTATGTTACCATGTTATTATGTTATTATATTATCTAGTTCAGAACGCATTTTTTCCTGTAAGATGCAACGTTATTCGAACACAAAGTGTGGCATGAAATTACACTGCAAAAAAAATCTGTAAAAGCGCAGAAGGGAAACTGAGTGTTTCTTTAACTTTACGAATAACTTGCTTGTAGTCAAATAATTCAGTTTCTTGATAACAGTTTCTCAATAAAATTCGTGTTTTTCCGTACTCAGTAAAACTATAGAGAAAGATTTGTTACGTAATGTAAAACTGGACACTTAAGATCTTATCACTACCAGAATAAAAATGTCAAAAATGCGTTGGATATTGTTGGCGTATAATTTAACTGCAGCAATAGTGGGCACTCTGCTAGGCCTCGGCGTTCAGCCTTCCAGTCTGAGGCGGCCTGATTGGCCAAGCTGGCCTAAGCATCGGGATCCGAGCAGTATGGTTCAACTGAATTCGCTTTCGACTTTGAGCACCCGAAATAGTAATTCACCATACCCGCGAATGGCGCCAATATTGCGGCCTTATTATCTGTTGCAATCAATTTACCATAACGTTTTATGTTTTTCTTTATTCTCTGTAACCTCCGTTGTCGAAAAATTTGTAGTTTCTTGTTTTTAAGTCTTGTTAGCCTACTTTCTCGTAAAAGTAAAAAATAAATAAAGCATGAACGACGCTTAATGCATAGTGAAAATATCGTTAGAAATCAAGAAAAGTAAAAAATAAGTGAAGTAATTAAATAAAGATTGAAAAATAAAAGAAATGAAAGTAGCGTTTTTAGATTTTGAAAAAGTGTGTCGGTCTGTCTGCCCCCCCCCCCCCCCAATAACTTTTGAAAAAAATGTGCGATTCAAAAAATTCTTTTTGAATTCGAAAGATCTCGGTGAGGACATCTTATTTCCATATTTTACTTTTTGATTTGAACAATTTTTCGTTCAATTTTGAAGAGTTCAAAAATTTTTAATCTTAGCGCGTATAGGCAAAAATGAAGCAAATTATGTAAACTCTGGGCAAAAGATTCGACTTCTTATGAACAAGCTTATTGAAAGAAGCTCTCAGCGTGAATAATTTTTTGATTTGAACAATTTTTGTTCATCTTCGTACAGTTCAAAGAAACTATATAGCGCCTACGGGGGAATTTCTATCCTATATAAATCCTAAGCTAACAGACCGATTTGCTTGGAACAAACTTTATCGGAAAGCTCTTATAACGAAGAAAAGGCACATACAGACAGTTTATCCGGAAGTAACGAGCCTATTTTCCTATGAAATTTTTTGATCAGGATTTTCAAGAATATTTTTGAAATAATGAATGATTAAATGAATAAGTGAAAGAATGAATGAACAAATGAGTGAATAAATGATTAAAAAAATAAATGAGTGAATAAATGAGCAAGTTACTTAAAAAAGAAGTAAATGAGATAATAAATACATGAATGAGTGACTGAATAAATGAATGAATGAATGAGTGAATGAATATGTATTAACCGTTGAAAAAGGTATATTTGAAGCAATTAAGAACTAAAGCTAAACGAGAAAGAGAGAGAGATATATATAGCTAGATTATAAATTTGAAGTTGGGTGTATATACGGAAAAGTAGGCTCGTATAGTTCCAGACGGAACTTCTTGCTTTTAATTTTACGTTAGACTCCGGATAAATGACTTCCAGAAGATTCTCATAGTGACAAAATTTTTCTTTATAATAAATAAATTTTCGGAAAAAAAGCTTCTGATTTATATGAATCTAAAAAAAAAAAAAAAAAAAAAAAAAAAACACATCAATAGCTTTCACATTTTATTTTCTTCAAATCTCATGTCAATGTTTCGATGGAATAACTTTATGTAAGTGTTTCAATGGTACGGAATTAGGTTTTTCTGCCATTTTCCGTTTTCAGGCCCGTTCTTTTGGGGTCTCTTTGTGCATAGAGGGTTGATTTAAGTGAATGCATTGGCAGTTTAATATATATATACATATATATATATATATGTATCTTCCTACCCATGCCTATCTATCTATTTATCCATATTTATATTATTTATTTATCTATGCCTGTCTTATCTATGTTTCCTTAACTATTCATGAATGTTTATTCAATTCATGTATATACTTATCCGTTCTATCTTTTATTGTTTAGGCAGCTGCTCACGTAAATTTGGTGATATTGTAAATTTTTATTTTATCTTTTATTCAACTAAAATACTGGTAATAATAAACGTTTTTTTTTTCCTTCTTTGCTTCAATGGCGCGTAACATTTGGATTCGTTTCGTAATAAAAAAAAATAATAAAAAGTCTAAACTCCTATTTAGTAATAAAATCAAACCCGGCCCCAAATATGTTTTATTAAAAATACAAAGTTATCGTTGCCAACGGCGGGAAAAAAAAAGGTAGAATTTTGTGCCAATACTTTAGCGTTATATATATATATATATATATATATATATATACTGTATATATATATATATATATATATATTGAAATATAGATGTAAATGAAAAGAAAATGAAAGTTCCGGGACATGTAAACTAACATTAACGAAACGTATAAATTGGTAATACGAAATTTAAAAGTCAAAACAATATCTTCAAACAAATTTACGGTATTGGCATGGGAACTAACTATTCCAGTACCGCTGCTAACTTATTCTTGTTTTTTTATGAATATAACTATGTGATCAATTCTAACAAAAAATTGCAGATTTACAGATACATAGATGATATTCTAATAATCGATTCAGATTTTTGCAACATCCACTATAAAATATATCCAAAATGCCTTACGTTAAATAAAACCAATAATACTGCAATCCGCGCTAACTTCTTAGATATCTATATAAATATTGAAACGGACAAGCTAAATCTCGATCTTTACGACAAACGTAAAGATTTTAATTTTTCTACGATACATATGCCGCATTGGCACAGTAATTTAAATAAAAGAATTTTTGTTAACGTAATAATTAATCAATTAAACAGATTTTCAAAAATCTGTAACAATAATATCTTTTTAAATAAACAAATTTTCAGCAATACAGCAAATCTTTATTATAATAACCTTTTTCCACTAGAATTTATTAAACATTACGTTAAAATATTCAAGAGGGCTGTGCGCATATACGACGCACGTGCTAGCTGACGTACTGGTGACGCTGTTCGCTGTGGATGTTATGAAGGGTCGTGGCTAAAGTCCTCTAATAATCTATGGAAGGCCTCAACCTGGATGTGTTGCAGCGGATGATGTCAGACTCGAACGTTTGATCAGGAGTTTGCGGACACGGAACAACAATGAAAATATTTTGTGTTTTCTGCTTTTGTCGTCGCAGCTTTGGACCTCTCATCTCTGGGTGTAGGTGAGTATAATCGTTGCTACGTGCCAACGTCCTGCAGGTATGGGCGGGTGCGTCGTATTGGTGGCATGTTTCACGTACGTCTAATTTTGTAATTTTTGTGTCAAAGCCTTTTTCGTTATTTCCGTCAAAGTTTCCATTTTACGTTATTCACCACATTTTGTAACTTCGTCGCTTTAATTTATTTACAATACTTCCTTTTACATGCCATTTCTGCGACGCATTCCGAAACCTGTAGGACTATTTTCTTGGTTTCTTTTGAACACGTTATGCTCCCCGCCCACTGATGAGGAGAGTTATCTGTTTTTGTTTCTTATTCTATGACTTTTAAATTTCGTATTACCAATTTATACGTTTCGTTAATGTTAGTTTACATGTCCCGGAACTTTCATTTTCTTTTCATTTACATCTATATTTCAATATATTAAAGTTCGCTGCATAGTGCTGCATTTGCGCCTGGCACTAACTTTTACAATTTCATATACTTAACAACTTGCTACACCTATATATATATATATATATATATATATATATATATATACAGTAAAACCTGTAAAGTTGACTACCTTTGTAAGTTGGCCACCTGTCTAAGTTGACCACTTTTGTCAGAAACGGAATTAGCCTTACATTATTTAATGTAGGGAAACCTTTGTAACTGGACCACCTAAGTTGACCACCTGTCTATATTGACCAAATTTGGGTGGAAGTATTATAAAAAACCCTTTGTAAGTTGACCGCCTAATTATTACTATATTTATTTGTTTCTTTATTTTTGCAAAGGCAAAAATACTTAGATAACTTCTCCATTATATTTTTTATGCTATAATGTTAGACCAATATTTGTCTCGATGGATGAAACATCAATATAAAGTTTGTCTAAACTTCTTTGTAAGTTAATCATACAAAGGGAAAGCTACCAATGAGCACTCTTTTATTCTTTAAATAAGTTTCTTCTTTTTTCTTTCTTTTCTCAAAAATGAAGCAAATTATGTAAACTCTGGGCAAAAGATTAGACTTCTTATGAACAAGCTTATTGAAAGAAGCTCTCAGCGTGAATAATTTTTTGATTTGAACAATTTTTGTTGATCTTCGTACAGTTCAAAGAAACTAAATAGCGCCTACGGGGGAATTTCAATTCTACGCTAACTTTAAAATAAATCCTAAGCTAACAGACCGATTTGCTTGGAACAAACTTTATCGGAAAGCTCTTATAACGAAGAAAAGGCATATACAGACAGTTTATCCAGAACTAACGAACCTATTTTCCTATGAACTTTTTTGATCGGGATTTTGAAGAATATTTTTGAAATAATGAATGATTAAATGAATAAGAGAAAGAATGAATGAACAAATGAGTGAATAAATGATTAAAAAAAATAGCTGATATAGCTATTTTGAAAAATTATGTATTTTTAGGAAATCTTTACTATCATATAAGTAACTTACCTAATTAATAAGATATTTATCTTTATTATAACTCAGTTCTTCAATTTTAAAGTTGTATAAGATACATTGTAAGATATTCAGATTAAATTAATGATATTTTAGATAATTGAACAGAATAGCTAATTACTATTGTAAGGTAACGTTAATACATGAAGCGATATTTTAACTAGTTACAAATGAATAAATGCATAGTGTAAGAAATGACAAAAAATAAAAAAAACCTCCACCCTCTATAAGTTGACCACTAAATTGCAGAACCGCAAGTGGTCAACTTACACAGGTTTCACTGTGTATATTTCGACAACCATTGAAGATTGCGTTCAATCTTCGTGACTAAACTAAATTAACTACCGAATATGATGTGCATGAACAACGAACAGTTCGATGGGACTCGAGTGTGATTTAGCGATGAAACTCATTTTCAGGTTGATGGCCACGTCAACTAAGAAGACAGGCAGATTTGCGAATTCGCCGGGCTCACCCCCCCCCCCCCCCCTTATTCTCCTGAATTCAATCCGTGTAACATTTTTCGGTGATGTCCCATTTCAGTCGTTCCCGACTGAGTCGGTAGAGGAATTTTGTCCCGATTCAGTCGGTGGGGGAGTTAGAGATACCTTTGTATTCCCATTTGAGTCAGTGATTCTGACTTGGCGCAGTTTGTATAACTGGCGCCAGAACAGTGATCGGGACAGAATCGCCATCTCAGAAATAGTTATTCCTCGTTGCGTTCTACTCTACCGCATTTGTTGGGTGTCAAGCTAAGTAAGAGTAACGCTCACACTAAGACAATCCATGGTGTCAAGACACAAGCGCTACATAACCGAATTCATCAAATATAACTCCATCTAACATAGAAGTAAATCATAAGTGCACCGATAACAAACTTTTTTTTTCATGTTAAAATAACTTTCCTAATAATAAATTAAAAAAATGAGTTTAAGAATTCTTTGAAATGCGCTTTATTGAAACAAAAGTCCATATTCATATTTTAAATTATCAGTAAATTCTGATTTTTTCTTAAGTTTAGCGGTTTTGGGGAGGCAGAATTTATAATCTTTATTATAGCAGTTCATCATAAGTAGAAAAACTTGTAACAAGTTGATGAGAGTTCCTTCTCAGATATCTGAAAAAAGCATATGAAATGTCATGTATCTAGAGGAGGTGGAAATTCTTTCAATAATATTTGCAAAATAAATATTTATAATTTCAGTTTGAATTCTTGTTTACATTTTTTAAAAATATTATAGATACTTTGCAATGTTTTCATTATCTTAGTAAGATTCGATTCAGTTAAATCCCAAGGAAGCTTTAGAATACTCTTAGGAATAAAAAAAAATCTTCTTACATTTTTAAGCGTATTTTATAAAATCCATTTAGTTCCTAAACCGTTAACTTCATAATGACAGGAACATTTATTATAACTACATGTATTTTTATTTTATTTTCAAAATAAGGATTTTTTTTCGTCAAGTATGAGCGCTATATAGTTATTTGTGGTAACCTCAAAACGTACCGACTCAAACGGGAATACCCAAAACTCATTATAACCCTTACCGACTGAAATGGGACAATTTTCTACTACCGACTGAATCGGCACCAAACCCATTTTTCTGTGGATAAAACTGGAAGATAATGTATATTCCACAAACTCCACAATTGTTTATCAGCTGAAGATGATTGCCTTTCAACAAAATATCATGGTTGCTGATATGCCAGTAAATTGAATCAGTGGTAACGTCAGAATCAAAATACTAGAAAAATTGACATTTTTTTACAAATTGAAAATATCGTTTGGTAGTTTAATGTCTTTTACTGCGAAGATGCAAAAGATATTTTTATTAAGAACTTATTGTTGATTAAACTTTTTTATTATCTAAAAATTAATATCACTTTTGAAAAGATTACTTGAAAAAATAATATTTTGAAAAGTTAAAATATTACAATATTTATTGAAAAGGTTTAAAATATTAGAATATTTCACATTTCTCCTTTAATTATCACCAATTCATAACTGGTGGCGTCATTGATTAAATTCAGACGATTTCATTCAAAATCAATATTCTTTTTGCAGTTTGTCTGCTTTTTCGTCTTAAAATGGGTCGTGTGAGTGATATTCCTGAATCGATTAAACTTCGTATGGTTGATTTGTATCGTCACGATAAAAATCAATGTTATATAACAAATTACTTACATTGTTCGCAATCAAGCGTTAGTAAAATACTAACACAATATTTAAAAAAATGGAAAATATCAAAATAATCGTCGAAATGGCGTCCGAAAATTAAAAACATCTGCAAAAGATGACAGAAAACTGAAGCGTATAGTTAAGACAAACCGTTTTAAAAGTGTGCGATTCTTGCATCAAAAATAGAAAGAAGAAGGAGTTGAAGTTTCTAAATCGACAACATTAAGATGTCTCCATAAATTTGAACTCCATTCAAGTTTGAATCTCGTGTACCGAAAATAAAACTTCTCATGACTGCAAAACAAAAGCGTATATTATTGAATTGGTGGAAATCAAGACGTTTATGGAGCGTAGGAGATTGTAAAACACTATTATTTAGTGATGAAATTATATTTTGTGTTTCATATGGTAATCAAGGTTTCGAGTTTGGAGAATGAAGCAACAAGCATTTGATAAAGAGTGCCTTAAACGTTCGGTAAAATTTGCTGCTGGTGTCATGGTTTGGGGTTGCATGAACTCAGAAGGACCTGGAAAGTTATGCATCGTCTACGAAAAGGTTAACTCTCAGATATATCAAGAAATTTTTAAGTATTACAGGATTCCATCATCAGAAGATTTATTTGAAGATGATTTCATCTGTCAGCAAGACTTAGCATCACCGCATACCTCGGTGTCAACTAAAGAATTTGTTCCACCAACGCAAAATTGAGGTACTTGCTTGGCCACCAAACTCAGCAGGCCTTAATCCCATCGAAAGCTTATGGGTTATAATGAAGAAAAAAACTCCAAGAAAATCCTCCTTCAAGTAAAACTGCGTTAGTGGCACGTATAAAGTCTATTTGGGCTAATATTGATAGAAATGGATATAAACACCTTGTATATGGTATGCAAGATTGATTGTACGCTGTTATTAAAGCTAAAGGGGATGCTACAAAATATTAACTAGGTACCATTTACTTCATGTTCATAAGCTAATATTTTTGCGTAGAATAAAATATAAATTCATATTTTGAACCAATCAAAATTTTATTCTAAATTTTGATGTGCTTCAGAAAGCTATTGTATATCTAATTTATTGTATTTAATATTTTGTAAATGTTAAAAACTTATCAAAACATTATAGATTTAATTTATAAGAAATTTAATTGGCATTTACTTAGTAGCAAAAATAAATAAATGGGAAATACTTTATTTCTTATTAATTGTTATCAATTGTTCTGATATTTTGAATTGGAGTTGTAGAACATTTTGCTCTATGCATGCATCACGCAATTACGTGCGATTGTAGACACATTGGTCATGTGATTTCCAAAATGTAGACTTTTTCATTATTTTCATAATTAAATATTTTTGCACATCTTACGTAATTTTTCACGAATTAAAAGTATTATAGTACGATCACAGGTGGTATATTTGCAAATAAATAAATAACATTTTCAGCGCGAATATTAGTTTAGAACATCGTTTTTCAAATTTTCCTTTTGTGTTCTTTTTATAAACATTTCCATAAATCAAAAGTCAAAATAAATAAATAATTTAAAAAATCTCACATTAAAATTATATATTAATTATATTAAAGAAAATGGCTGTTAATTTGTTTTTAATGATTGTTCTTACTTCGTTATATTGAACTTTTTAACATCTGATTATAATTTAAAATACATAATTCAATTTTTGTACGTATTGCAAGAATCACCCTCTAAGGGCGTTCAAACCTCAGGCGACTAACGACGGCTTAGAATAGCAGACAATTTAAATAGTAATTAATTTGATCTATTAAATAATTAAATAGCAGATTGAAAACTGGATTTCAGTCTTGTTTACAGTCTCTCTATGTACAAATAAGAAAGTGTTACAAAGTAAATCACGCTAAAGAATTTTGTATTCGTAAAGTATAAATCTGTTACCTCTGCATATTAGTATGTGAAGAAACAGTTTCCATTAAAAATCGCTGGCTTTCTGAGTAAAGTTTGTATTTAATGTTACATACATTTATGCAGTGTTTACTTTTCTCATTTAACTGGAAAATACTTAATCCAAAAGGTTAAAAATTTACTATGGTGAACGAATTGTAGATTCAAATATTTTATTTCTTAGGTCTAGTAGTTTTGATGCGAAAATATTTCAAAATGCATCGGTATTATGTAATTGGAGCTCCAGAGTCGTAGCTGTGGAAATTTTTAATCGATTTTCGCAGTAGGGCATTACTTTACCGGTATTAATTCAAAGAATTGTGATGAGCGATCAATAAACGAGCCACATTTAGATCGCATATTTGTTAAGAAAGCATCAAAATTCCTGCTCATTTAAGAATTAGTTCTGGGAAATGTGCCAAGAAAAAACAATTTATCGCGTCACCGATTCCTCCATTCCATTTGCGACTCCACCCTCCATGTTATAACCTAATCGTTTGGCTTAAAAATAAATCCCTTTTCTTGATGAGTTACCATGAATAGATCCGAAAGCCAAGATTAGGGTCCCTTTTTTTCACCACGCCCAACATAATGAACATCTTTCCCGAATTTCAAAACAGTTAGATTGTTCTCCTTTTATTTTGAAGGTGAAATCGGGAACATTTCCATGATGGATACGTTGCACGTCACGACGATTACCGAGAATTTATTTAACCACTTCAGGAAGTGGAGCATAAAAAAAGTTCAAAATATATCAGCGGAGATCAAACGAACTCCATGCATATCTAGAAAAAACATCACACAGTATAATATTTAAAAGCCGGAACAAGTGAAATTGTATTAAGAATTAATATAAAGCATTTATATTTTCAACCTCTCTGGAATTTAATATTAAATAGTTTTTTCGAAGTCGTTCATTTATTTTTCAAGGCGTTTAATCACCGGTGCGTATAATTTATGAATATTTCATATTGCAAGCTACCTTACCCTTTATTTCCACAAAATTAAAATGCAGCTGCTCGAAACATGGAACATATCATACTTTATGCTAGTATATTATCTTATATAAATTTAATAAACACAAGCAATTCAAACATTTTTAGGGAATATCCAGTGGTGGATACAGCCACCGGGAAACTGAAAATTTGCCCGGTAAGCCAGTCATATTTTGGGCCGAAAGAGTCGATCAAATATCCGGCCTGCGGTTTAGAAACTGAAAATATTGCATCCATGCATATCTTTAGAAACAAACAACCGCTGGTTTGACAACGCAAATCTTCAGTTAAGGAACTTAGAAAATGACATTAAAAGGCCTGCCGGTCGACAGGGTGGCGTAGTGGTAAGGCGCAGGTCTCGTTCGCCCAAGTTCGCAGGTTCAAACCTGGCACCAAGTCGGCGGATTTTCAAGATGAGAAAATCGTCTGCGCCCGTGTCGTCTGATTATGCGGCATGTAAAAGATCCCTTGAGTAGATATTTGAAGGGTCCACTGAAAAGACGACATAAGTCACATACTACTTTTTGAACTTTGCTTTATGTTTTATTATAAGTTATGCATTATACATGAATATAAATTATGTATTATAAATATATGCATTATAAATTTGAATTTGGGTGTTACGGAAATGTAGTTAAAATTAACATTTATGTTATAAAATAATTGAATAAAGCATAAAGCAAATTTCAAAAAGTAGTATGTGACTTAGGTCGTTTTTCTAGTGGAAACTTCATTTGGCTTGGATGCTCTCACGGCTAAATTAAATTCCTAGTGCAGTCTCATCAATGAGAGCTCAGGTGCCGCCATCTAGGGGAAACTGAGCGTCCAAAATCAGGAATAATGGCATCCGCCGATAGTGGGGCTACGTGAAAGAATGGATGCCGATTTACGGGGAATGCACTAGGTCTGCAAAGGTTAGTGACAATACGCAGCCCCATTAGAGAGAAAAAAAGATTTGCTGAGAGGGAGGGCACCGATAGCGCAAAATCTCGAGGGCATACAAAAACTGCGTAGCAAGATTTGTTTTTTCTTTTCTGTGTATGATTGTACTTTATTATATATGTAAACCAGTAAAATTAATTCAACCATTATATTTTGCGTTTATTTCTAATTTATGCAAATCTCGAACAAATCCATCTAAGAACAAAAAAGAGAGAAATGACAACGGAATTATTAAAATCTTTAATTAATCATAAATTTCGAAATATTTTCCTTTACAGAGATCATTTTTGTGAAACAGTCGTGAGGCTTGTTTAATTGCGAAGTAAGTCATTTGTTATAAAAGATGAATGAATAGGCAAAAATGCAAATCAGTGCAAAACAAAAATGAAATTTTGTACTCACAACTGGTAGAAATATTTCATAAACTCACTAAACTCATCCTCAAAAGCATTTCCTTTTTGAAAATAATTATTTCTTTTTGTCTTTAAGAGACATAGAAAAGTAATTATCTCATTTGATTCCAATCTTTCCACTTAACTTCTAGAACGCTGTTTAAAAAATTGTTGAAAACATACGTTCTTTGGCTCTTACTCTTTTAAACCCAATCAATAAACCGTTTTCTACCTTATATCTTTTTAGCAAGTAAATAATTTAACTTGTGATGTGAGAAAATGATTTACCTCAATAGAAATTATGCAAATTCACCCATTTCTTCATTTTACGCTTATCTTTGCAGAAAATCATCAGAAAGATATGTTTTTCTTTCCCCTTCCAAAAAAAAAAAAAAAATACCGAACGTTAATAAATATTTGTTATTAGTTTTTCTTTTAACGAATCTCTTTCAAATGTATGTCAGAAACTATTACAACTCCAGAGGCGTGAACCTTGTCAATTATATTGTGATGTTTCTGATGCATCTCTTTTACGATAGAAACAACACATGAAACAAAATCTAGCGCTTTTGCAATATTCCATACAGTTTGGACATCTCTTGCTTCTACTGTTACTGACGGGAGAGATGAAACACATGAAGTACTCTGGTTTTTTGGCCAAAAATGATTTGATGTGGTCAAGTTATAGAAGCATAGCACTTCTCTCTCGACTCTTGGAGATCAAAACTTCGTAGGTTCTTTCAGCAATAGAACCAACACCCAAAAGCCCAGTTCAAGAGCGAATGACATTAATATAGACTAGAGCCCCTGGGATCACGTAATAAGCCATCTGGATATCAAGTGCTTTTTGCAATTTAGTATGTTGGGACTTGTGTCCCTTTAAATTCCTTTGGCGTATGGCTGGTAGTAATGACCTCTTTATTACTATGTACTTGAATTGAGAAAGAAAATTGCATGATCATTTAGGTTCTTTAATAGTTACCTTCAATTTTATTTTAATACCCCCCCCCCCCTCTTTGGAAAAAGAGGCTTGAACACTGCAACAGCACAGTTTGGAAGACTCTTAACTGAAGAATGGTTCTAACCCTATGACCACCCCAACTGTATTTTTTTCATGTTAACTTAACAGGTTACAGGTAGTATAACATAGGAGAATGGTATAAATTTACAACTGAAAGCATATAACATTATTTCACACAATTGAAATGTTTCTCATTCAAGGAGTCTCTTCTTTAATAATCAGCTTTTTTAAATCAGTCTCTCTCTGAGTGTTCTTCATGAAGAATTGTCCTTGGAAGGCGCCTTGCTTCTAGGCAACAGACATTATACAAAATCAACTCAGTAAAATAAAACATAATATCAATTAAGCAATAAACACCAATGACAATAGCTGTATGCAAAAACTTAATAATATTGTAATATGAAACAAAACTACCAATTTCTGATCAAATATGGCTTTTATGCGAACATATCTAAACATTAGCTATATTATTTTATTTACAAATATGGACTTCTACTATAGCGCATTATACGAAACAGTATTACATTCAAAAATAAAATATTTCATAAAAATAAATATATACTTTCAATCATGATTACAATGTTTGTTTTCTTTACAATATAGCTTTTCTTATGCCTTACCTTGATGTACTAATTTAAACTTATCAGACGGATAGAAAAATCTGAACTTAGAAGCATGAAACTCTCCGAATTTTTCTTGGTATGGTAAATAGGTCTATCAATTTCGCAAATAACTTTTGATCACTTCTTAAGAATTGTGTAAGGATTTGAAAATAGTTGGGTGAGCTTTCTTGTATTGGAGTACTGGAAGTCTTTATAAAAAACACTCTCACTGGTTCAAATTTAGGTTCATGAAAGTTTGGATCATGTCGATTTTTATTCTTAACATGATAATCAATTCTATGCTGTTTAGTTAATCTGGGTGCTCATCATCCACGCGAAGGCAAAAGTTTTCTTCCAGAGGGGAATCATAATATAATTGATATAACAGCAAATAGGCCTCGTGGAAATTGAGTCACGGAATGTGGAGCATTGTTGTATTCAACAATAACTTGCTGCAATAATCGAGTCCGAGGAATTCTATCTGTGGAATTATTTACTTGACACTTAAGCCTGGTTACGATGGATTGGTTAGCTCGCTCCACCTTTCCATAGGTTTGAGAATGATGAGCGGAAGTTAACTGTTTTATTGTTTCTAAGGAATTTTTTATATTTCGATGGTAAAAGCAGTGTTTCGATCACTAAGTACTTTATGTGGGACTTGTATATTCAATGCCTTAGATAATTTATGTAGGTCATCTTTCAGAAATCAGATTAATTATTTAATGTAGTTTGAATGCGTTATATGTTAAAATTCCTTTTTCTGGTTTTAGTCTTTACATTTTTAAAGTTGAATTTTAAGTTGAAAGAAGTTTAAATACATGACTTTTAAAATATCTGGCTCAGCCATTCATCAAGCATACCCACAGTTAAATAAATTGGATGCACCGGGCAGAGATGATGTAATCTACTGATGGAATCATCGCATGAAGAACTCCCAGATAAGTAAAAATTTTCAACTTTACTAGTTTGGCGTTGGGTGCTTCTAAATTTAATTCAATATGAATGATGAGAAAACTGCTAAGCTGGTCTGCGAACGGTCAAAAGCAGCTCTAAAAAATCGACACTTAAAATCATCTACGAAGACTTCCTTTATTGGATGCCAAATTGGTGTTGTGTATGCTGGCGCCCTCTGGTATCAAATAAGCAAACAAGAAACTCTTCTGTTTTCATTGTGTAGCAAACTGGACAGTTTTAGCTTCGTCTGTGTATTAAACTTATGCAATCGTTGGGCTCTACACATTCATTTATATTATGAATGTGTTGAGCCTAACCAACCAACAGTAACAATATTTCAAGTAATCGAACTTTTTCGTTAGGGTATTTTAACGTAATGAATACTACTAATAAAAATAATTATCATTATGGTATATTTCAGTTTTTTGAGTATCTAAATAATAGGGGGGGAACTGTAACAGCTATTTGTACTGATGTGTTCAATTACATGTCTTCTTTTGTACCAACACCCTTTTGCTTTTTTCTATTCTTCATAATGTCCTTTCTCCCAATTAGTGCGGAATTCCGCACGGGTCGACTAGTATCACATATATTATTTCTCAAAGCCTTTTTTTGATCGGTACACCATAACTTCCTTAATACTTCATCAAATTTTATGAATGAGGCATCATTTAAAGCTTTCCTTAACCGCTACACCGGAGAAATATACAATATACAATCATGCGGAAATATTCAAAAAAATATACCGAATGCCGAAAATAACATAAAGTAATCCTTTTCTATGAGAAGATTTTGTCGCATCTTTTCGAGCTTGATACCATTGAAAAGCGCGTAAAAAACTACTTCAGAAAGAGTTTCCTTGCTACGTGCTAAAATTCGAAGTCTCTAAATTAACCAGAAAAGAAGTTATGAGCGTTTTTCTCTGTAGTTCGAAATAATTTTTTCACGGTAATTAACTTTAATTTTATTTGAATTGTTACCATGCCGACTGGCTTATGATCCTCTTCTTTTTTAACGAATTAAAATTTATTTCTTGCGGTTTTTATCATTTAGAGGAGCAGCCAATTTTTAATTTATTTATTTCTTTTTTATTATCATTTTGATTATTCTTTTTTTAAACGAATTAAAATACTGCACATGGCTTTTTTAAAGAAATGCTAGCCTTTATAGCGATTTTTGCTATCATCATATATATTATTTCTCAAAGCCTTTTTTTTTTGGTTGGTACGCCATCACTTCCTTAATACTTCATCAAATTTCATGAATGAGGCACCACTTTAAAGCTTTCCTTAACCGCTACACTGGAAAAATAGACACGCGGTCTTAAAATATACCGATTTTCTTAAATTTGAATTTTTAAATCATTTAAGAAGAGGTCCTTTAATGGATGCCAAGTTGGTGCTGTGTTTGCTGGTTAGAGGCCGAGAACCACTCGAAAGTGGTTAGGAGCGCAAGGCTGGTATACCCAACACCCATGTTTCGAGTCCGGCATTTCGTTTACGTTTTCTCCAATTAATTGTTTTGCTGGATCGTTTATTTTTGATAAACAAAATTTAAAAAGAGCTCTTTTATATTTTATTTGGTGTTTTTATTTTCAAGCATTAAATTAAAATATAGTAGAAAATATACTATTAAAATTATTTATTAAATTAAATATTCATTGCATAAAATGCGGAATTCCGCACGCGTCGACTAGTTATACTTATTCAGAATCCTGTTCATAACTCTGTTAAAAATAGGAAGGTCTAATTTTATGCAAAAGGGAACAACTTTCCACTCGAATAAACGTGTATTAGTGGCAAATGCTAGTTTTTCAGTATCTAAATGATGGATGGGAACGTGCTCTAAAATCAAGTCTAAATTTAAGAATAATTTAGCCTCGCTTAATTTATCTAAAATGCTGTCAATTCTTGGAAAGTGTTCGGCATCACTTTTATTACAGCATTTAATCAATACGAGGTCTATTCTTTTTCCCTTCATCTCTTTTATAGGCGAGTGTGACAGGAGCAGCATATGGACTGTTACTTTCTTTAATTATTCCCGCTTAATAACTTTTCAACTTGAGAGTTAATTTCTAGTTATTCTTTGTAAGAAGTTCCATACGTCTTTGAGAAATTGGCAAATCAGTATTCAAAGGAATTCTTTGAGGCTCAGCATTAATTCTGCCTATGTCATATTTATCCTGCGCAAATATTTTCTTATGATTAAACAATAATTGGTTTTACTGTGCATTCTGACACTGGTTAATCTGAAGGTTTAAATTTTCCCCATATAACCTGTCGTCGTTTCGATTATCCGAGGTTACCTCGGATAATCAAAAACTCGGATAACACGGACTCTATCGAAATCGAAGAGGGAAACGTGGATAAACAGGTGAAATGAACAAAAAGGTCGTCAAAGATGAGAAAAAGGGATTTACTGTACATATTATAAAATGATGATTATCCCACACCTAAATCGGAGGCAGCTTTTGTAATTGTCTCTCCTTTATTGAGTCTGTTGATTTCTTGTAATTTAGACTCCAAAGACACAACAGTTCGTTTGCGTTTAGCACTCATCACGTAGCCAATACAGTACGGTACAACCGACGATAAACAAAACGTAAACGAGCTGTTTACTAGTAAAATGAAAAAGCAACTGGCATCTGTCATTGGCAGTCAGTGACGGCGGCATCGGCAAGGGTGCCATTGGCTCGTCAAAAAAAAAAAGGCCCAACCCAAAAGCGTTTTTTTCAAAGACTAATGTACGTCGGTTAACCCGGAACTCGGTTCGTCGGGGCTCGGATAACCGCGGCTCTACTGCACCAATAAAAAAACGTCTCCTTAACTTAAACAAACCGTTATGTTCTCAGCCACATCAGCAAGTATAGAGCGAAAATGTGTGGTTTTAACATTACATTATCATTACTTTGAGGATTATGTGCAATATTTCAAATATACTCTTTCCCCAATTTTTGGCTTCGATTGGCAAAATGAAGAAAACTTTTAAGTAGTTTTGGTTTCTACTGTAAACCATTTAAAATTACTTGAGATATTTCCAAAAAACCATAAACGCTGATGAATAACAAGATAGTAAAAAAAAAAATTGCGACTATATGAAATGTTTAAATAAATTACATCCATTCATTTTCAGTTCATTTCTGCCACAACGCATTGCAAATTCAATCAATAAATTCATTTACTATTCAAGTTCAGGACTTTTTTTTAAAAGAATTGCGCCCGTTTTTATAAAAAGCGATTTGCCTGGTTACCTAGGTTACCGTATTCAATCGGTCGAAGTTTTATCGAAGGACTCAATAATAAGTTGGTGTAGCTCACATATAAAAAATAAATAAATATAATTTTTAAAAGTGAAAGAAAAATGAGTTTCTATGAACATAATTTTCATAAATTTAAGTAACAATTTTTACTCATGAATGAAATATTTCAAAAAACGTTTTCAGTAACATTATTTATCAAAAGTCATAATTACTTATTCACACATAGTTTAAACAAGTACATTTACATAATTTACCCTTCTATCTGAAATTATGCTGTTTCTCAATTTCAAATTTGCATTTCATTTAAAACAAAACTGTTTCATTATTTCTAAAATTTCTTAACAAGAAAATCTATACGCGCTAAAAATAAACTGCCGTAGAAATAGCTTCTTGGAGTTTGGTAGCCAAATCCATAAGGTTTTAACGATACGGAGCATGCGTGAAGTCTGGACAGTTTTTGTTTTCTTTTCTTTTCCTTCCTTTTTTTTTGGACAGCCAGCAGACATCACAGCAAAACTTGCAGATCAGGTTAAGGACTTATATGCGGCGATGCGTCACTGTACACAAACGAAAGCGTATTTTATATGGCACTCATTTAATGTAAATCTAATTTTTGATTATTCGTGTATTTATATTTTTATTTCATCAATTATTTTTAGCTGGTCAGTTGACTGCTGTATGTTTCTTTGTAAACTAACAGTGGTTTTAACTTACTTTGTTCAAAAGTAAAATTAAAAAAAACTATATTATTAAAAAAATGATCGAAAAAAGAGGAGAAAGAAGAGGAAGAAAAACCGTAAAAGTATAGTGCATTTGCATTAAAAACATGAACAGAAATATTACATTTAAAGGGACACAGTACCTCAAAATTGTACATAATATCGAATTTTGTTTCTGTTACGTATTTGGATAGATAAAATTGTTTTACAGCCACATGCAAAATTTTCCAACATATGTGAGCAATACTTTAAAATATATTCCAGTTATTGTAAATGATTTAAGCTGTTTTAATTCTGCATTCAAAATCTTTAAACGGATTTTTCTCTGCTTTGTATTTTTGACAAATTAATTATGTGTAGTAAAATCCCTAAGGCTTTTTTTTTTTTCAGCTCAAGATACAGCTTTGAAACTTTGCATGTGCATTCCACGGAGTATGTTTAACAAAAATTTGAATGGGTTTCATTTCAAAGTTTGTAGTTTGTTTTTATTTAATTGTTGAATTTGAATTTTTTAATTTTGTGTCATTTTTTGAGTTTTTAACTAAAACCATTATTAAAATTCAACTAAGTTTCAGATAGCTAATTCCATTCTAACTTTTATTCTAAAATGTTTGAGAAGCATTACTCAGAAAAAATCTTTTGAAAAAAGACATAATTGAGAAAGTTATCTGACATTTTCAAAATTGAAAAATAGTTTTTTTTTTAAATTTGAAATAAATGGTTGATCACACAATGAGGTTCTACTTTCAAATTAAATTTCTAATCATAATTGGAATTAATGTATATATGATTTTTATCCTATTGTTAAACGAAAAAAAAATGGAAAGAGATGCCTTCTTAAAATAGTAATTTCCTTAAAATTTAAAAATACATTTGAAAATGGAATTTTGAGTTTGGAGAAATTGTGTTAGGTCTTTCAGCCTGACTGCCTCCCATTCCTCGACAAAGGTAATTCGTCGATTAAGATAAAACACTTTTTATTGGTAAGCTCTTCTCAAGGATATTTTAGTCCTATGCTTTACTGTTTACTTTTAACAAGTTTGTTTAATTATGAACATGTCAAAAGAATTATTGGGTAATATAGGGACAAGATTTAATATTGTAAAAATCTTGATCAAACTCGGTGGATTTAATACACAAACTTAAAATTGTGTTAGTTAATCACTCTTACAAAGACTTTTAAGAAAATTAAAAGAATATTTTACAATATCTCATTTGCGAAGTTCAAGTTTTTCTCTATATAAAAAAATGAAAATAATAAAAATTAAAATGTACTCTCAAAATACTGAAATTTTTCAGATTCTTGTGGACTACACTGTTATTTTCATGAAAAAAAATGTATTTTTGCATTATGTATTAGATAATTTATTAAATTTTACATATCCAAAATGTTTATAAGAGAAAGGGTTCATAAAAAATTTGTATTTTAAACATATGTGTGTTTTGAATTGCACAAACTATTTTTCCAGTGCGTCGAATTGATATATGTGACAAAAGCAGAATTCTAATAGATTAAAAATGTTCTACTTGTGATTGGGAAAAGTGAAAAACGCAATATTTTTATCAACTTTCATTTTTACGCTTTACTAATTTTATGTCTTTATTTCACTAGTTCATCGAATCGAGAACTCAAGATATTCGAACAAGAGATTAGCGTTTAGTTTTCTATTTTCGCCCTAGAGCTTCAATATCACTCTAAAACAAGGTATATATTTGTGGCTTTGTTCTAAAAGGGCCTCCGTCAATTTTTTGATGTCTTGTGTTATTAAAAGCAAAATATCATATTTGCTCGATTCTTTTAGTTCTAAAATGGAATATGTCAAATAACAAACAGAAAGCTGTTTCTTTTTTTTAAACTTAATAACAGCCGGCCGATGTCATTAGCAGTCTTTTCGAATTCAGTTCTAAAAGGGCCTATTTTGACATTGGCTCGCAACTGACGATTTGACTATGGCCCTTTTAGAACCAAACCATATATGTAATACAGACTTTGATGTTTTGTGTCGTCTTCGTCCTGTGCTGTTTATTTTGCGTTGTCGCTAATTCTACTTGTTTTTAAAATGAGAAGTTGTTTTGTAAAGATGAAACTGCAAATATACGAAGGATTGACTGACAGACTCGGCGTACGACTTGCATTGACTTTCAGACAGACATTCTATTAAATGAACGGCTGCGTAACTGTTATATTACATATATATATAATACAAATATTCATGATTATGTTTGGGGCTTGGTGCAAGAAATAACAATGTAAATATTTCTAATATTAAAGTTATTGAAACTAAAGATAGAAGTAAGAATTCCCTCGTATATAACTATCAGCAAAAAAAAAAAAAAAATAGTAATAATATACCCAACTACATTTTGAAATAATTATTTGTATTGCGAAATTTTTATAGTCCCCCTCCCTCCGGAAACTGTTGGATAGTAAAAAAAATCCATGACTGTTTTCCCCCCAGAGAATAAGTAAGTACTGAAAGAATTACTCTTATTACTTTTATTAACTTAAAAATTTAGATCCTAGAGATATCAAAATAAGTGATAACTCTTTTTTCCTAAATCTGATATTGCCGCTTTTTACATCATGTCACAAATTATTTACCATTTTTATTGAAAGTTTGAGCCTAAAACTTTGATTTTATAAACCTACACTCGCAGCAAAGTGAAGTGTTTACAGACATAATACAAATTCAGATTAGACTTAGATCAAATGAAATATTTCTCCCTGTTTGAGGAAAAAACATTTTTGGAATATAGCACTTAAATAGATTTTAAATACTTACAATAACCTATCTTTGCAAAAAAAAAAAAAAAAAACAGACATTGCTAAAAGCACTTACAAAGTGAAAAAACTCACTTCCTCACAACTGAAGCGCTACTGTTTTATATTTCTTGTTAAAATGAAAAGTTCTTTTTGGAAAAGGACTGCTAACTTTGCCACAAATATACACTTGAAAAATTCCAGAAAATTTTGAAATCGTCCATCTGGACGCAAGAAATGACAGAAGTCCTGTACTGATATAGATAGCCTTGTATTTTTTTTTATTCATTTATTTCTCCCTTTTTTTAAAAATCATATCGAGATACATTTGTGTTTGGAATTCAGAAGAGCTTACCCAGCATCGTAAATTACTGGCTTGGGGAAGTATTCTTTTGTGCCAAGTCACCAATCTTTAACATCAAAATAAGTAGATAATGGAACGATTTTCAAACTTTCAGATTTTATAGACAAATGGATATTTTCCAAATATTTCTACCCACACACTGAAATATTTCATAGACTATTTTCCTTCTGAACAAGACATTATATGCACCAATATTTCTGAAATTGCAAATTATTTATATTTTAAAACGAAACTGGACTGTGTTATTTTTAAAAAAAGAAGTTTCTGTTTTGGAATACAATTTGTTTTCGTGATCGAATTCTTTACAGTATTTTTGAACACTACGTTACATGGAAGTATGAATAATAATTTTTTAAAACTTAGAAATTTAAAAAAAATAAAAGAAAGGGTAGCAAGTTTCCCTTTTAATTGCACACTGTTATATTCTTTCAAATTGTATAAAAATATTAAAAATGGAGGAATTTGTGTCTCTAGCATGTGTCATGAAATTTACACCAGAGGTTTGTTTAAATTTATAATTAAACATTAATACTTTTCTTACCTTATGGCAAGCCTCTTTTGCAACATTGCAATCTGTTAAAAGCCATAAAGTGGTGCAGCATCACAGTCAAAGAGCGTCAGGAAAAAATCTCAGAATCTGCTACCTGCCATAAAGGTTACGATTTCTATCTAAGTCAAAGAAGAAAAATAAAAATTAGCTTTAATAAAAAATAATTTCACGTTAGGAAAGCCCAAATAAGCATCAAAATGCAGACATATGTTTCGGGATTGCTTGGAATCCCTTTTTCAATGCGACAGGGAGCTTCTAGATGCAAAAGATCCAAATGAAGCAGACAAAACAACAAAAACAAAGCTTTTAAAGCCTAAGAATTATCTGTAAACCAATGAGAATAAAGGCAGCGTGAAGTGGAAGTAGAAGTAGCAGGGAAGGCACCAATAAGAGAGCAACTAACGAATCCAGTTGAAAGTACACGAAGTAAAATAGGAATATCAATAAAAACAAAACAAAAAAGACGACAGCATGCATAAAAATGTGCAAATACATGAAAATTGCAAAAATAATAAAATAAAGTACAAAGAATAAAATGAAAATAAAAATAAGTACAGAAAGTACCAAAACAAAGTACACATGTAAAGGAGGGGGAGGGGGAGGGGGGAAAAGAGAAAAATAGACATAAAAAAGGAAAACTAACAAGAAAACCAAGAAAGAACAACAAATTAAAGGAACTTAAAGGGATTCCAAGCAATCCCGAAACATATGTCTGCATTTTAATGTTTATTTGTGCTTTCTTACCTTGAAATTATTTTTTATTACAGTTTACTTGCACAAAGTTAAATTATTAAAATAATTAGCTTATTGGTTCTCCGATTAGTCAATTTTAGTTTTACACCTTCATTGAAAATTGTTATTCTTATGCAATTGTATAAATTTCAATGAAATTCAAACGTCTAATGAATTAATTGACAATAAGGTAACCTATTATAAAATCCGCAATTCTTTCCGAAACAATTGAAGTACTTCATTGTTAAAAATTTATGTGCTATTTTAAGTTAAAGAAGCCTTTAAATGTATCCTTAAAGTATTTTGACATGAATTACATTAATCAAAAGAATTGTTTATAGCCAAATTGGTGCAAACATATAACTATGTAACTAAACAAAATCCCATGAGTTAGGTATATACGTGACTCGCACTACAAGTGAAATATTTTACGGTGTAACAAAAAATTTCTCCAGCAGTATAACTGATTTGAATCTAAATAATTGCTTATATATTGCACTTTTGTAGTTAGCTAATTATTTTGCACCAGTTATAATCAACTTGTTTCAAATGTCAACTTGAGATCATATGAATGCGTTCTGCAACTGAAGTCCATAACATTAAAAAGTGCATTGGTGCACATACGTTTAAGTTGAATGATAAATAATGCTTATATAATGAAATATTTTTCGTTCTAACTCAAAACATTCTAACTATTAAAGTGCTTACCAATTCCGTACAAACTCAATTTACCAAAACACATTTAATGTTGTTGTGTCAAGTTCAAGAATGTTCTTTTAAGCGGAGATTCTTGGCAAATATTTCTGAACCTAGAACGAATAGGAAAATAAATGATTGCTAAAAGAACAGAAATATGAACAGAAATCAGATTAGTTCCTTCACTTAGATCACGACCTATTAAAAAAGTCATTATTTTTAAGGGAATGTCCAAACATTTTGCAGTTTGCTGCTCTTTTATTCATATATATATATATATATATTGTAATATGAGAAAAATCAATGTGTTTCTCCCGAAATAGGACAACTTAGTCTTTGCTACAGAAATCTATTACCGTACTAAAAATAAAATATATTTTTATAATTTTAATAATATCCTTTTCATTATACTATCTTAAAATAATTTTACACTGGTGTACACAATTTATTATCTTTTAACGATAAAGGTGAACTTAAATGTTATTTTTCTAAAGATGTTTTCAATAATTAATAGTCTCAAAACTAAACATATATTTTTATTTGCATTTTTTTATTTTTTGAGAGGCATAATAAAAATTGTTTTCTCATTAAATATGTAAAAACGGAACATATCTGAAATATGTTTTCTGTTTTACTAAGTATTTTTCAAATGCTAAAACACCTGATGTAATTTTCCCCCAACATGCTTTTTAGCGGGAAGCCTTATGGCGTTATCACACGAAAGGCATTTTAAAGCAATCGTTACTTCCACCACGTTCTATCCGCAAACTCGAGAGTATTTTCCGATCGGAAGTTTTCTACAGGGTTTACCCGGTTGCTCGGAAGGTTGTTCCTAACGGGGTACCATTTTTTAACCTATATCCTCGTGTTAAGCGTGTGGTCATTCGTTTTTTATATTTAGTATTTCGTTCAAACAAATATTTTTCTGTATTCAGAGGAGTTCCGATGCGAGGTCACGAGATGTCACCATGACCTTTCTAAAATTTCCCTCATTCGGCAACTCTGACGGACCATACGGTAAATTTGAGCATTTGGTATAACAATCGTTTTTACCCCCCAACATGTGTGTACTTATTATACTCACAACTATATAGTTGTCAATAAGAGTAGTAAGGCATCAAATTTTATTTTGTGTATACAATGATCATTATATCTCTATAGAATCATGATTAAATAAGTATGATCTTCGTGATTCAGTGAAATGCAAAGTTTCAGTCAGGGAATTCAGAATCCCCCTCCTTCCTAAAAAGGGGCGGCCCTGTTTGCTTAAATATCTCGGATAATTTCCAATACAGATTTTTGTTACATTATAATGCCATACGTTCACATGAAAGAATAAGAAATTTAGTTTAAAGGTTTCACATATTTTACAAATTTTATCAACAAATTATGTGTCGTGTTGATTTATAACAAGATCATTTATTTTAATGAAAATGCATTAAAGAAAATGATTGAAATAATATCATTTGGTAAAATATTATTCTTCGGTATGCTGTGTGTTTTGTAAAAACGTATATATCAATCTCATATTAGTAGTTTTTTCATTGTGAAATTTTTGGCAGGGGGCAAAATTTAATTAATAAAACTTCGAATTGCATCAAATTATAAAATGTGAGTACAGTTTAAATTTTATTAAAATAAAACGTGAGGGATTAGTTAAGAACTTATTAAAAATAATGTATGATGCTTTGACTATTATTGCTAATAACTCTATAATATGTTTTTCCATGATATAAAAATGAAATAATAATAATAGTAGTAGTAACAATAAAAAGAAGATGTTTCTAAATTTATCACATGAATCCCACTTGCATTTTGCCAGTGATTTCATCATAAGATACTCTTTTCAATGTCCTGCACTTGTAAAATAGCGACTTTACATCCGACAAATGTTTTTTCTCCTTGATTTCTAATTTTAAAAAAATCTCTTACTTTTAATATCCCACTCTTCTTTTAATTTTCCTTCGATTGCCACTCTTCAAATCGCCTCCATGTTTACTGAAAAGTTGGTTTGTCGTCACAAAATTCCATCTTCCTGATTGGTCCTTGTTTAACTTGCCTTAAAATCAAACTGCCGAGAAGTATTTTTTTTCTTGCAGAGATCACAACTTTCTCGTAATTCCAGAACTGCAAATTTCTATAGCACACGAGCATTTTGAAGCAACTGTTAGTGGAAGTAGGTAGAAAAACAAGTTTCCGATTGAGTTGACGATTCCTATTGCACTTGCGTTTGCCTGTGATTTCTGCCGTGTGAAAACCACATAATGCACAAAAACACATAGTGAAATGTGATAAAAATCACATATCTAACTAATATTTGTAAGAAATGAGTATGTTGATATAATTAATACTTTCAACTGTCAATCACGCGATATTGCGTAACGAGTACAATAAACTCTAAAGAGGTTATCACACGACAAAATGCTCCGATGAGGAATATTTAAGTGTGTGCAGGTTTCCGTATTGACTATTGAAGTGGAAAATGTTTCAAAAAATTGGTTATCGTTCGTTCTCTTAATTATTTAACAGCATAAAGAGATAATTACTGAAAAATACCAATTCAGGCACTCGCCGTAATAATTGACGAACTTAGATTAAATAACTTAGATGGTTCTCTTTTAATATCTTAGTGCCTTGTTTAGGATAATTCTTTACATTCGTGGGTTTTTAAATACTTCTTTTGGTTATCAATATGTTGAGCAGGTTCTATTGTTTCCCTGGTCCTTTCGCTAAACTGATTTATGATGCGTTGATTCATTTCTGAGGAAGGGCCATAATGCTTCACCGGTGAAGTCTGAAGTATATCCCGTGCAAGATTTGTGCAATTCTGCTGCCATTAAAGGAATTCCAGGAATGTTCGATCCTGTCTGGTGAGCTATGCTCCCCCAGAGGCATCGCCTCTCTCGGTGACAAATTTAAGCATATGTTGTACCTTATGCGACATATTAGTCTACATCAAATAAACATTTTCCTATTGATTACCAGCTTGTGTTTTTTTAGCTCGTGTACCTCTACTAACAGTCCCCCCATTACTTTCTAAAAATGTGTTCCTATGTAGTATTCTCGTCCACTCAGTGGTATGGGAAGAGAGGGTAAGATTACGAACTTAAGGATTTTTCTTTTAACGAAGATGCACGGTGGCAAAATGAAAATTTTTTGGCTCTCTTTTCCAATGGGACGTCTGTAATTACATGAATTTTTCTCTGAAGCCAAATGTAACTGCAAGACTTTGGCAAACTTTTGCCAATTCAGCATCTTACCCGCTCGGGCAGGTATAATGACGAGCTGTTATCGGCAGTAAAAGGAATATCAATAATTTTAAGCAGAAGCATATTTAATTCAAGTCCTTAATTAAATTCATTGAAGTTAAAAAATTTGACAAATAAAATCAAGAAAACTAAACCTGAAATTTACACAAAAATGAAATCAAAAACGTTATACAAGAAGTTAAAAGAACAGTTTTTCAATTTGAGCAACAAAAGTCACAAATCTACCTCCTGTTTGCTTCATGTTCCGAGAAACTTGTGCATTCAGCATGAGCCCACCTTGTGGCGTTTTAAGGAACAAAACCAAGTTCCGGCTTTACCGACTTCGATGCAGAAGATACAAATTCCTTCTATTTCACTTTCTATCTCATCTTCATTTTCCAGCTAGACTGATACAAAATGAAAGTTTTGCACAAAATTTCTTTTTTTCCCGTTGTTTTCGCGATTGCACAGTTCTTTTTTTATTTTCTTTCTGCTTTTTTTAATCCAATTTCCTGCTTTTGATTCTTCTTCAAAAAAGCTTTTTTTACGGGAATGCTCATGATGTGAAGACTTGGCAGTTTTTGCGTCGTATTTCTAACTTTTGGAGGGGCTACCGGGGATTTGGGAAGACCGTAATTCAATCAATTCTAGATGGTAACCCTTCTTACGGTAATTCTTCATAACCCTTTGAAGTATTATGAACTGTAGCAAATTTACTGTGCGCCACAGAAAAAAAGGGAACATATGTCTTTTGTGATTATTTTTCCGGATTTGCAATCAGAAACTCATCACATGCCTGGCTGTACGCAGTCTTGAAAGGACTATATAAAGCAAACATTAAGCGATTGCAAGCGATGGCTTGTATGAGGAAGAAGTAAAAACTGCGTAAGAAAGTTGTCAACGAAAGGTAAACGGCTTCATGCATCACATGTGAAGTGCGGTTATCCATAAGGAGAAGGATTGGGTGGTCCTGTGAAGATCTTGTGTGTTTTTTGAAGTGCTCGAGCCATTGAAGGAATGTTGAGGACCCCTCCTCCCCATTCATCGAGCCAGATTGATTACAAAGCCAAGGGAACTTAGAGGGAGCTCCGTTCAAAGAAATGATCTTGAATTCCAACTCTAGGGAAGATGAAAAACGAAGGAACGTATTGGCCTACTGGCATTGAAACACCACTTACGTTCAAACTTCTTTCTGGCAGAAACTTTTATTACTCGACATTTTCCAAGTTATTACTTTTGGAATTTTAGTGGACACATTTGAGCACCCAGTTCCATCAATATTATAAATTTGATTAAGGGAGAATTTGTTCTTACTCAGAATTTCTCTCGATAGCTCAAAAAGAAAAAACTAATGTTGACCTTATTAACACTAGATTTACCAGACCAGTCATTTTGACTGTTTCGAAGCTTCCATTTTACAAATGTTGTTACTAATTATAATGCAACTTTCAATTGCATTGGCTTTTCCTAATACACGGTAAGTAGGACAAGTTAATCTGACTTAAAGTTTTATTATAATTAGTAGCAACTTGGTGTAAAATGAAAGTTTATAAACGATTGAAAACGTTCTGTTAAATATAGCGTTGAAAGCTGCCAGTCCTACTTCTAGCTTTCTCATGGATAAATATTCATGACTTGCTGAGCGAAATTCTTGCCCGCTATTTTTTTTCTCTTTATTAAACCTGTGTGGCAAACTTAAAAAAATGCACGTTATTTATAGCACAAATGAGCATTAAAATGCCGACATATGTTTCGGGATTGCTTAGAATCCCTTTTTCAAGCAATCCCGAAACATATGTCTGCATTTTAATGCTCATTTGTGAAATAAATAACGTGCAATTTTTTAAAGTTTATTAATGCACAAAGTTCATTTTTTATCCTGTGTGGTATTTTCAAGTGTTCAGCTAAGCCGTAAGCAATTTGCGCAAACTACCCGTTTGTGATTCCGAACGCTTTCCAGTCTTAACTCACAATGTATTTTAATGCGTTGGGCTGCTCATGATCAAATGTTGACTTAAGCCTGCCAGCACTTAAAGTCATAGCCATTTCTTGGTCATATATATTTTTGAAATACCTTCTCAAAGGGACTTCGGGAATACCATATGAAGTTGATGCTCCAATTATTGGCTTTCCGCTTTTTACTTCGTTCATAGTCATCATACTCTCTCCAGACCATGCTTGTCGAGCAATTTTCTTCGCGTAATTTTTACCCATTGTTGACGAAGCTCTAAAACAAAAGAAAAAACAATAACAACACTAAGGTCTCACCGTGAAGTGAAAACACTTGTGCTGATAATAATTGAAATTGCGTTGGGGAGGATAAAATAACGAACTCGTCATCTTACCCGCAACTGCCGTTCGTCATCTTACCAAAAGGCGCTAATTCGAGTAATTCCCTTTCCTTAAAAACAAAATAATTCAATTCTTATCACCGTTGCATTAATGGATAAATACAGTGATAGGAAAGCCATCCATTTAAATGTAAAACACACTTACCGTGCGGAGGTAAACACTATTTGAGCAGCCACGAAATTTTACAACGTGGAGGCACAAAACTATGGTCCGAGCAATGGCGTCACTGTAAATTGGTCAATCGGCCCAGTTCCAGCTTTATCCACAGAAGTGTACACTTGCACGTCCCTAGGACCGCAATCTGCTGCCATATGTTAAATCTCCATAAAATTAGGAACGATTTGTCATCTTACCCATTCTTTCCCCTACTTCTTACAGCTAAAAAAATTTACTTATCTTTTTGATACACTCAGCGTTTAAAAAGAAGTTAAAATATGAAGAATAACCTGAACAAATTAATTATATACCTCAAACTACCTCAACAAATCAATTACATAAGTTACGTGTAACTTAAAGTACTTTTATAGATTCAGCATTTTTACTTACCTATTATTACCCAATACAAGATACAAGAAAGGTTTCCGATTTACATTACTCCTTCATTTTACAAAATTTCTAAATTTGTCTTTAACAATATTCAATATGATATCATTGTTTTATACATGCCATTTCTCGGCTTTGAATCTTTTTATCAATTTTTTTCCAACATTCATTTAATCCAGAATTCGACATGATTGATATTTAATCACATTTTATCTATCCGAAAGTGTATTTTTTTTATCTTAGAGTGTTTTCTAATAAACTATTGCAACTTGACTTCATCCGCAGAGTGAAATGATTGAGAGAGCTCAGCTTTTCTACTTTCCGATGCGTTTTGACATGTTTCCTTATCCAAAATTAATTGAACTGATCTTATGTATCACCAAATATCAACCTCATGGCAGCGAGATCTTGGTCACGATGAACCCCAACGCGTAGAGATTGTAATTAAAGCACAGATCAATCATTGATGACGTTATCAAGTCGAGACGAGAGCTGCTTTAATAAATCTATTGTTTGCCTGTCATACAAAGCAGAACGCTTGTTCATTAGACTTGGAGTAATTAAGCTTACTAAGTGCGAGTTAAAGTGTTCAAGCATATCCATGAAAAAAAAAAGAACATTAAAATAATAAACTAGTTATATTACAAGTAGTTAAAATGGATTTGAATCATCGGAAATTACTTTAAAACATTAGAAGGCTTAATTTTAAAATATGTACACTGGTGTGCAAAACTTAAGCAACAGGTGGTTTTTCTGCCATAACTCCTCGAAAAATCATCTGAGAGACATGAAATTTAGAAATGAGAGAGAGCAGTTCTGTACTTAAAGGGTGATGAAAGCATAACTGCGTAAAAATGAATGCAATTCATACAATGTGGAATCAAAGGAAAATAGGCTTTATTGAAATCAAAATATCGTTACACAAGATGGTCTATCCAAGAGGAAGAATAGCACGCAGATGTTCCTTATTATGGGATATGTCCTCCCCGTGCTGCAATGATTGCTTCGCATCATCTACCCATAATCAGCACCAGATTGTCCACCAGTTTTTGGGGTAAGAGTGCCCATGCCTCAATCAGTATCCGTTTCAGCTCTTGGGTGTTCCCAGGAGGATGTAATCACGCCGCAATGCGTCTCCCTAAAGCATCCCACACATGTTCATTAGGATTTGGGAGTACGCTGGCCAATCGATTCGAGTGATATCTTCACTTTCCAGTAGCTGCTGAACAGATTGTGTCCGATGTGGGCATGCATTGTCATCCATAAAAATGAAGTCTGGTCCAATGGCACCTCTGGACAGACGCTCATGGGGAAGGAGTACCTCGTAACAATAGCGATCTCCTGTTATAGAACCTCTGTCGAAAATGTGGAACTCAGTCCGCCCGTTCAACATAATACCTCCCTAGACGAGAACTCCAGGGCCAGCGTAGCAGCCTCTTTCCACGATGTTACTGAGATGAAAACGTATCCCAACCTCTCTCCAAACCAACTGGCATCCAGAATTGCGTGTGGCACTGAAACGACTCTCATCCGTAAAGAGGACATGACTCCATTGATGAGAGGTCCAGTTTTTGTGCTCCTTGCCCCATTCTAAATGGCAGCGCCGATGTCCTGCTGTCAAAGGGATGCAGTGTTTTGGACGACGAGCTAATAGGCCACAGTAAACCGTGACACTTGCTGCCTCGTTGCTGTACACAGTTGCTGAGAAATAACATTTGCCAACTGGTTCTGGGTTCTTTTCGCCTGCAAGACGATATATCGGTCATCCACTGCAGTTGTTTTTCTGGAGCGGCCCCCGCCAACCTTTCTGACAGCTGTACCTGTGGTTCGGAAGGCTTTCCAAGCGCGAAACGACGCTTTTGTTGATTCCGAAAGCTTCAGCTACACTGGTCACACTGCGACCCTCCTCCAACTTTCCGATCATTCTTCAACGTGTGAAGTCGTCCAGATGATATATTCCAGCCACAGTTCACGAAAAATCACTTGCACCTACGGCGAATGTCTTTAATTGCATTTACATTCTTCCTTTTATTGTACTTTTAAGGTGTGCGCGCAAAACAGCACGCGTTTTGCATACGCTCACATTGCCTCTGACGCTTTGTTCCTCATATTTGCATTCGCATGACCTTTCTACTGAATTGCATGTTCATTGTACTAATTGCAAGAACTCTTTTTCTACAATTTCATAGCTATCTGCTTAAAATTTACATTGTTGCTTAAGTTTTGCACACCAGTGTATATATATATATATATATACATATAAATATCCTGGAATTAGATTAACATCACAGATATCACTCATTTCTGAACATTCTCTTCGTTTGAACTAAACAATTGCTATTCACTATCAAACGTATTACCCGAAAAACTCTCCTACAGTTAGAACATCAATATCGAATATTTTGGTTTGTTATTTATGCAAAATGATTTCGAAGGGAATTCAGAGCCGTCTAGTATACTCAAAGGATGCGTCCTCGTTTGTTTTTACAAAAGAAAAAAAAGTCAAAAATTATACTGTACATTAATTAGCAGTTTTATTTGAAATATTATTTTTGTATTGATGTTTCTTCCTCTGTATCACTTTCAGAAATTCCGTCTACCACGAGTGATACTGATAGTACTAATGATTAGTAAAATTCAACGCAGAGGAGCTGATAGTGCAAGATTAGTCAAATGCTTCGAACATACATCAGTTATACTGGTATCACTTGTTTCAAGTGCTCTATGAAAATTGACTTTAATAATTGTCTACTTGTAAAAACTCATTTCTTTATTTTGGGACTCTTAATTTAAAAAAAATATATTGCGTTAATTACAAAGGAGGTGTTTTCTTAATTTTTCATCTCCCATATATTTATGCACTGAAAAAATTTGTCCCGAAAATACATAAGAATCCCCATGGAAATCTTTTATCCGTAGTCTGACTTAAAATTACAGATTTAAAAACAAGAAACTGCGTCATTTTTTCCGTGCAGAAACAAACTAGCGTGACTAAAGCGCCAATTTACTTCACAGTTTGTTTCTCTCACAACTTACGACTCAATTCCAAATATATATAGGAAACTGAGCGGCATAAATCACAAACATGAATAAAAGTAAAATAAATTGTTTCACTAGATAATTTGGAAATAAAAAATGGAACTGCATTAAACTAGCACTTATTAAGAACAGTAACAGCACATATAAGTATAGGGAATATGTTGTAAATATTCGACTATGTTTACAATGGAGGCAATTCAAGCAACGTCATTGGTCACATGGCAGAGATGAAAGCAATGTAAACAAAGGAAGCCGTAGCTTCGCTTTACTTCGAGTTCGACAAATCTAATTAATAACTCTAATTAATTATTTAAAAATCTAATTAAAAACAAACATATCATTCGTCCTTCGCTGCATGTTTCCATCTGCCTGCGCGCTGTCGCGTTGCAGCATGAGTTGGAATCAGTCCGCATCACAAGATATAGTTCACAAGTCTAATTAGAGTTAATTGGGAACGATTGGGGAAAATCCCCACGCTCGGTGCATCCTGACCGTCACGTCCGGGGGACACGAAGAAAAAAAATAATGAAAATGGCAAAGTTCAAATGTTCACAAAAGAGGAAAGAGAAAAAAAAATTAAAAAGTCACATTTGGAGCGTTCCTTCTGGTCAGCACTTAATTTTACTACTCCTGGCAGAAGAGCACTTCCATCGTGGTCCAGGCTTGACGAAAACCTGAAGGGTCATCGTTGGGGGGGGGGGGGGGTACTTCGTTAGGAGCATCATCATCGTTGTCATCATCGTGCATCATCCGCTTCAATCCATCGTTGTAATCATCATTGCGGGGGAGAATTCTTCCAATTCAAGGGACCAAAAATGCTGAAAAATACAAAAAAAAAAAAAAATCAAAGCAAAGCAAAAAAAAACATGCAAAGCAAAAAGGAGTATGTCATCAATCAGGAACAGTCATCTTAGGGAGTTATGGTCCATTTCTTCATCGAGTCATCAGCAGGTGAAATCAGGATTCAAAAATACATCTAATTTCTTCCGTTTCTTGTAAACAGTTATGCAACGCACATAAGTAGGTACAACAGTTTAACTAGTTTTTCTTCGAATATCAGAAATAAAAAATTTCGCTTCAAAATATTGACAGTTGTAGTTGAAAAATGATCGTAATATTTTATAGGTTTGATAATGTCTGGTCGAGTTCTTTTTGACACTACAAGCGATTCATGATAAGTCGATATTTTTTTCAAAATGGGGTTCTTCATTACACGTTCGGTAACTTTGTTGTTATTTACAAAAACAGTTAATGTTTTGGAATTTTCATCAAGTTGTTGAGCTTTAAAATTTCGATCTTCAGGTTGCATTACACGCTTATCATTTCTGTTTTTCTTCCGTTTCTTTCAATCTGAATCGGTTTATCTCTTTGTTTTTAATCATATCCTCAACAAATTTCAACTTCTTTTTAGATTCTTTTTTGACTTGTTTTTTGTCAAAATCGGTGTTGTCTTCTAAGATTTCAAAATTTTTTATCAATTTCGTACGCGATTTTTTCTTTTTAGTTTGCTTTTTAGACAAAAACGAGTTTTGCCTATCTTCAACATTATTAACTTCTTCGCGATGCATTAATCTGTTTTCAGAAATGAAGTTGAGATTCAAGCACACGCGTTTATCAAAAGTTTTTTTCTCGGAAGGAGAAACAAGTTCAGGTGATATTAAAAGTTATTTCGGTAGCACATAAAACTCAGTTGTTGCCAGAGAATTTTCAGTATTATGAATAGTTGCGTCAAAATTTTCAATTTTCTCTATCTTAGAATTTTTTAACTAATTTTTAACTTCGGAATCGGTTAAATTGACTCATTTGGTTTGCAATTCTTAATTGGGTGATTATCTTCCGCATGTATATCAGGCATTTGAATTTGCATAACATCTACTTTGAACTCATTGGGTACAATATTTTCATGATTTAAAGAATAATTATCATATTTACACATTTTACAAACATTCTCATCAACACTTAATACACCTTAATTTATAATATCACATGTGGCTTATGTGGCCAATGGAGTAACATTCCTAACATTTTTTCCCTTTGGATTTATTCGGGCAATTGTATTGTGTATGATTTCCGCCACAAGAATAATGCATTGCATTTTGTTTCCCAACGTATGGTTCTTCTGAGTCCGAAAAAGAAAAACTTTCATTTATTTCATTAACTGTTTTTCATAAATACGGAGCTTCTGTTTAAATTCAGAAAAGTTTTTGCACCCGTATAACATAGTTTGGTTTGTTTGAGAATCGGGAATTCCGGAGATGCAATAACACAGGTCTGCGACTAGTGGGTTTAACAGTAGGTTTAACTAGTGGGTTTAACAGTATTTCTTGTGCTGATTATGAAAAAAATAGTGAAAAAATTCCATCACCCCTAGATAAGTCAGAAATTTCAACTGAAGTTTTCTTATTTTCAGGGGTTTTCAGGTTCAGTATGCATACGATTTTTCAATATTACAGCCTACATAAGTGGTAAATTTAGTCTGAATTATGGAGCTTTCATGATGAACAGGTTACTAAACAATGTGAGTATGTTATTTGCAAAAAAATGTTTCTATTCTATTTATTTGAATAAGACAATGAATCTAAACTGGGAAAATCCAGTTTCTACTGGAACAAGACATGTTGAGACATGTCTTGTTCTGATGACTTCTGTCTGATTCCTCCGCAATCTTACTGTCTGCTAGACGTCGGCGTCGTGAGGAATGTGGTGCGCCGTGACCTTGAACACAGTCAGTGACTCAGTGTGGAGCTAGCCACTGTGGTGTACACATCAAACAGTTGTGCTATTTAGAAGAAATGGCTACCAGAGGTACTCTCCTAACTGTTTCTGTTATATTTGTGGGTCTTATACCATCAAGAAGCAACAAAGGAACATTTCTAATTTTGTTCAGAAGGTGTATTTTGCATACTTTGGTGTTAAATTAGGGGACCAAGATAAATCTTGGGCTCCCCATATAGTGTGTTCTGTGTGTGTTGAAGAACTGAGACAATGGTCTCAAGGTAAGAAGAAATCATTTCGTTTTGGAGTACCCATGATTTGGAGAGAGCCTAAAAATCACAGTGATGACTGTTATTTTTGTTCTTGTTCAATGCAAGGTTTCAATTAAAAAAACAGGAAGGGCATTTCATACCCAACCAACATACGTTCGGCTATTCGCCCTGTTTCTCATGGACCTGACTTGCTTATTCCTTCATTTCCAGACACCCTGGACAATATTTTAGACGATTTAGACCAGTGGTGGGGAAACTTTTTTTAAGACGGGCCATTTGTAATAACTAGACAATTGTAGCGGGCCAAAGAATAATGCTTAATCGTTAAAAAATTTATGTGTTCTATAAACATATACATATATTATTACATACACTTATTATTTTAATAGTAAAAAAGCAAAAGGTAAGAAAATTATAAGCACAAAATATAAAATGAATTTAGTGTAGGAATTGGAGTTTTCCGGTTCTTTCGAGAAAACAGAACAATGAATCGAAAATGCGAGAGTGTCTGGAAGTTTCGAGCGAAGATGAGTCATCTGTTTAGGCCGGATGGATTTGTCCAGAATACTATTGTGTTTTGGATATCGCCGCAGGTAGTTTTTATGCGGGTCGTCACATTACGAAGTAAGAACGCGTTCAAACATTCTCACGACGGCACTCTTAAACGGGCCGGATTAAACCTTTCCGCGGGCCGGACTTGGCCCGCGGGCCGTAGTTTCCCCATCACTGATTTAGACCAAATGTCACATAGTAGCAGCGATGATGAGGACAGCTACGATCCAGGTACCAATGACCCTAAACTTTTCTCTCAATCAGACTTGAACGATTTAGTACGAGATATGGGCCTCCCAAAGGATTCAGCGGAAGTTTTAGGGTCTAGACTTAAAGAAAGACATATGTTAGCCTCCGGTAATTCATTTTCATGGTACCGATTTAGAGAAAAGGAATTTCTCCCTTTTTTTACACAAGAGGGTGACCTAGTTTTCTGCAACAATGTACCTGGGATCATGGAAATGTTCAAAATCACGTATGAACCAGAGGAATAGAGACGTTTCATCGATTCATCAAAAAGGAGTTTGAAAGCTGTACTTCTTCACAATGGTAACCAATATGCTTCTGTACCTGTTGGACACTCTGTCCATTTGAAAGAATGCTACGAAAATCTTGAGTTTGTTCTTAATAAGCTTGGCTACTCTGACCATAAATGGACCATTTGTGGGGATTTGAAAGTTATTTCCATGTTACTAGGCCAACAAAGTGGTTACACAAAGTTTCCATGTTTCCTCTGTGAATGGGATAGTCGTGACAGGAACCATCACTATGTCAAGCAGTACTGGCCAATCAGAAAGGTTCTTATTCCTGGAGTTAAAAATATTGAAAGACAAAGTTTAGTGGATCCTAAAAAGTTCTTACTTCCACCACTTCATATCAAATTGGGGGTAATGAAACAGTTTGTGAAAGCATTACCCAAAGAAGGAGAGTGTTTCAAGTATCTTTGTGAACAGTTTCCTGGTCTATCCGATGCTAAGCTGAAAGAGGGAGTCTTTGTTGGGTCTGACATCAGAAAACTTTTAAAAGATGAAAGCTTTATCACTAAAATGGAAATGAAAGAAAAAAATGCCTGGAATTCATTTAAACTTGTTGTAACAGGCTTTCTTGGAAACAAAAGGACCCAAACTACAAAACTTTGGTTGCTGAATTGTTACAAAACTACAAAATGTTGGGCTGCAACATGAGTGTCAAAGTCCATTTCCTTCACTAACATCTGGACTACTTTCCAGAAAATCTTGGGGCTGTAAGTGAGGAACAAGGAGAACGTTTCCATCAAGATATGAAAGAAATGGAGCGCAGATACCAAGGTAGATGGAATGTCAAATGATAGCAGACTACTTCTGAATGTTAAAAAGGGAAAATTCACAAGAACATAGCCGAAAAAGTACCAAAAGAAGCTTTGATGGAAAAAGAAAACGTTATTACAAAGACTTATAATATCTTTGCAACACATGTCCATCACTATTGTGCTCCTTTTAGCTCGGTATCGTTGTTTTTTTTTTTTTTTTGCTTTTATTTCATGTTAAAATAATAAAAACAAATCCGAAATTTTCCGGTATTTGAACTTTTCCCAAAAACTTCAACTTTCTTTTGTAGGCAAGCCTTACGTGATAGAAAAAAACCAATGTCATTTTTGAAATCAGCGCAAAAAACTACATAAAGATCAGTTAACTAAATCAAAACAATTTTTAAAAAAGTTTTTTTTGCAGACCTGTGTAATCCATGATAATTTCGTCATCAACAAAAAAATCACCCTGCGAGGCCAATTCACGCAGTGAAATTAAGTATTCAAATAAAGTCTCAGATGGGTTTAATTTTCTGGCTTGCAACTGACGATGCAAATCCACGCTCGTAATTTTATTATCGAATTCGGCCATTAACGCCGCTCGTAAAGAATTAAAGGAATTGAGACCATGCTGACTCTATATAAATAATTTAGCAGGGCCCGCAATGACGGTTTTCGCAAAGATAATCAATCTTCTCCTTATCACTCAAAGAGGGGAACAAACAAAACGTATCTTCCACGTCACGAAAAAAAATCTAACCCCATAGTTATAACTACCTGTAAAGTGTCTTATAGTTTTAGATAACTCTTGCACAGGGATAAACAAATTTGATGAATCAGAATGAATTCCGCCAGCCGCTTCTTGAGTAGGGTGGGGAGGGAGGTAGGGGAGAGGAGACGCATTATCCGAGCTGTGATAATCGTCGAGTACTAAAGTTTCATATGAATCTAGATTTATTAACAATTTAAAAATTTTCTTGCAAATTTCTTCCACAATGCTCTCGCTCTCAATATGTAGAAGATTTGCTAGGTTATTTAACGAATATGAATTCAGTACCTCTTGCTGTATTGCGTTTACATCGACGTCACTAGAAAAGCTTCGAAACTCGCAAATTTTTGCGCGGGAAAATCTGTCGAAAATTTGGTCTCCAAAACATATTCGAAGCAAAAGCTTGACAGGTTTTGTTTTCGCGCCTCTTAAAGTGCGGATATGTGTTCTATGTCATTCAGGGATATATTCGCCATGATCAATAAATATGCAATAAAAGTGTTACTCACCAGTCTTCTTGATAATGTAAGGTAATCAGGGCAAGTTTAGGACGAGCCCCCATCTATGGGTTTGGGTTGGTCTAAGGAGGTGTTGTCACACGACATTATATCTCACAAGCACTAACAACATTTATTTATACGAGACGAACACAAGAATAAGACAAACATTAACATCGAACACAATCACCAAACATATTCTTCGTCCTTCGCTGCATGTCTCCATCTGGCTGCGCGCTGGGGAAAATCCCCACACACGCACACGCATATATATACACTGCTTGACAATTGCTAAGGAACAACTGCTTTATGCAAAGAAGCGTTCCCGGCAGCCGACCAATAACAGCAACATGAAGTTCAGAGGCCGTGGCAAAGTAGAACCCAGTATCTGTATGAAAGGCAGCGCACACAAGCTCTTCACTCATGCGGAAATTCATGTTGTTACGTGTTTGACCAAAAGAGCACCGAATGTTGTTGAATTTATTTCTGTGAAATTCAGTGTGGTGTTGCAATAATCAAGTGCAAAATGTCTGCAAAATATCATTTGAGTGCTTACGATCGTGGAAGAGCTGTTGGACTGCTGGAAGCAGGTCAAAGTGTCACCACTGTAGCCACAGCAATGGGAGTGTCAAAAAGTGTCGTTTCGCGATTCAAAAAGGCCGCTGAGGGTGGAAATGCTTTGCGAAAGCATGCCGGTGGTCGTGGTAGTAATACCACACCTCAAGAGGATCGATTTGTATCCCTAGAGGCGAAAAGGAACAGAAATGCCACTCCAAGCCAGATAGCTGCCAACCTTGCAGCTGCTACCGGTACACATATTTCTGCCAAAACCATCTTACGACGATTAAATGCAGTTGGTCTGTATGCACGGAAGCCTGTTCGATACATAACGCTTCAACCACGTCATCGTCGAGAAAGATTATGTTGGTGTAATTAACATATTTTTTGGAGTCACCAACAGTGGTCCAGAGTGATGTTCTTCGACGAATCCCGTTTCACTGTGATGAGCGATTCTGGCCACCAGTCAATGTGGAGACAGAGGGGAACACGTTATGCACAACAGTATGTTCATGAACGTGATCGTTATGGCCCAGGTGTGCTGGTGTGGGCATGCATCATGCACAATGGCAGAAGACCGCTTCACATCTTTCAGCGAGGCAGCGTAACATCGCAGCGTTATTGCAGAGAGATTATTCTGGATTATGTTCGTCTTTTTACGGTATGACTAGAATGTATGTTTATGGACGACAACGCGAGACCACACAGAAGTGCTGAAGTATCGGACACACTAGAGAGTGAAGATATTGTCCGTATGCAGTGGCCTGCTAACTCCCCGAACTTAAATCTTATAGAGCATGCTTGGGGTGTCCTTGGCAGGCGTGTTTTCGCAAAGAACAGCCCCTCCCCGAAACGTGCAAGAACTGAAAACCGCCTTAAGAGAAGAGTGGGACAACATCCCCCAAGTGCACCTCGATAGTTTAATGGAAAGCATGCATAACAGATGCAAAATGTGTATTAGTGTGCAACGTAATCACATATTGTACTGAGGTACACTTATCTGTTCCACTTTCGCAAGAAGACTCATTTTTCGTGGCTGTTTCGAAAGCATCCAAGAGCCATCTTTTTTGCTTTTAATTTTCTTATTTTTCGATGCGGCGATAGCCGTACCATTTGCATAATAATACACTGTCATTGTACACTGTCTCTACTAAATATGTACTGAGTTTCATTTCTTCAATCAATGTATATTATTAATTACTAACGGTACCCGCAACGGCGTTGCCCGTGCAAAGGGCTAAAATAGCGGCGCCTGCGGCGCAACTTTTTTTTTTCTCAAGCAAAATGCCGAAGGCGACCTTTTAAGTCGGTTTTCAGCGGATAAAAAACTTATTTCAGCCTATGTCTTTTTCCATAAATGTATACTTACCTTGACTTAGGTATAAAATTATTTCAATCTATCACTAATAACTTATATTTGTTGATCTATATTTATATCCTGTGACATATTTATCTTTATCACATCATCAAATCTATTACATTACATTTTTTTACTCTGATAGATTGCAGTACATTCTTTCTGAGGCTGAATTTTAAAATATAAATATTATTTCATAAAGGTTTATTTAAACCAATCAAAAGAGTAAATTGTGATACAAAAAGTAAAAAATAAAGTGTATTAGCTTTATACATAAACATACATTTTGAAATCAAATAGGAGAAATGAACTTATTTCAAAATATGAAATTTTAATTGTCACAAATTAAAGTAATCTGGGGAGATTGATAAATTGATCAGAAAATGTGGAATTGATAAATTGATCAGACAAAGTTTAGTAAAGATTGTCTGAAAAATCTAACAGTTACTGATCATCCTTAGCCTATTCAAGAAAAGCAAAAGCTGCGGCAAAGAGATACTGGACTATATATATGTAATCAATTTGATGAAGTATAAAAAAAAACAATGGCTAGCATGGGTAACACCCGGGGCGGGTAGTAATAGTGTCACCCCATGGAAAAGATTACGCTCTCCCTATCCAAAAAAAAAAAAAGAATAAAATAATAATGTAAGCACTGAAGTATGCGTTTTAATGAAATATAATGAATTGTTTGTTTTTTTTTTAAATTGCAGCATTGAAAAAGAAGAACACCATTTGCATCAAATATTTAAAGTATTTCTTGAAGGCAATTGTTATGATTAGCGGTTAAAAAACATTGTGAATATATTTTGTAAAGGAAACACTTTGCTCAGATCAAAGTAGAAGTTAAATTGGATATTTTTTTCTCCCATTTTTAAGTATTTTTTATTCTATGGAGCTTTTAAAGGTTCATTCTTTTTCTCCGTCGTGGCGGGGTGTCACACCTATATGGGTGACAACCGGGGCGGACCGCCCCCATTCAGCTATGCCACTGATGGAATAAAGAACAGTGGGCAAATAGACATTTCTTTGGTAGCGGATAATGGAATATCCTGCTTATAAGATAATACATTATATATGCCCACCTTCTAAAACTAAAATTTTCCCCACAGACACTCTTCACTCCCCGTTTGATAATAGAATAGCCCCATATTCTGAACATGCGCAACAAAAGGAAATTCCGCAAACGAAACTAAAGACACTTGCCGGTTTGGATATTGAAAACTATAATTTTCCCTGATATTTCAGAAAACTTTACATATCCCCTAATATTTTCCAGAATATAAATTTCCCTGATTTCCTGGTTGTGCTTCCACGCTGTGTAATTCTTGAAAATGTGTGACTTTTATTTGTAAATTGATTTCAGTCGTTACAGATTTTCCGTGCAGCAAAGATGAAAATTTTATGTTATTCTTAAAAATGTAGAATATTCATTTGTAAATCGATTTTTGTGTCACCCACATTTTCTGTGCTACAGAGATTAAGATTTTGAGTAATTCTTGAAAATGTAAGATATTGTAAATTGCTCTTTGTGCATTATGCACTTTTTCTGTGAAGTGAGGATGAAGATTTGATGTAATTCTTTGAAATTGCCAGCTTGTTTTTTCAAATTTGCTTTTGGAGTATGACGCCAATTTCTGATATAAATCGCTTAAGAGACATATCTTGACAAAAGCAAATTCGAAAGTGCATGTGAATGCTGAAAAGGGAAATTTTATAGTTCAAAGCTGAAAAAGAATGTTACTAAATTAATACGCTAAAAATGCAAGGAAAATTCAATTCTTATCGCGGAATCCTACCTACAGTTCCTAATGTGAATGGGATGTATAGGATTCTTAGTTATGAGCAGAACGCGGAATATTGCTTTTTTTACAGCATTCAATGCCACAAAAATGGTAATCAGGGTGATGTTCTGACCCAAACATACGTTTTTTTCCGGAAAAGATTCTCCTACACTGAAGTTGTATTTGTTTTTCTAGTGGTGTCTCTCAGCTAATTCAGTATTGAAAGTTTTCTCACTGGCTCTGATTTCGACTCTGTAAACAACACCTCATTATAGGTGGGCGAGGCATTTTCAATGGAACTGTAGCAATTTAATTGTTACAAATTATGAATTCTTGAAATTGTCGTTAACATTATCCTTTTATGTAACAAATGATGAATGACAGATTTGAACTCTTTTAAAAAATATAATATCTATATTTTCGAAAAGAAAATTACATACCATTTTAACGCATTTAATTACGAATCCGAGCATTTAGTTTGAAAATAATCCATAACAGTGGATTGTTTTTTAGTCATGGAGTTCAAAGTGAATGCTGCATCTTCAGGATTGAAATACATAGTAAGCATTTTCCCTAGCCCTTATGGGAAAGAAAATAGCTTTCCACTATTTGTAAATTGTCCACTATAAGTAAGCTGTTCTGTCCAATAAGAGTACAGTGTAGCACATAATAGTGACTGCTAACAAAATATTTTTTAGACTCAAAGTGTTGGAGCTTTGTTGGTTTATAAAATGGCAAAAAGAACAAACTTCTCTAGTTCAATACTGGAAACAAACTTTCTCATGCCTTGATAAACTCGAATAGCCCCTTTTTGAAAATTCTCGAAAACAAAAACAATCCTTGATCATAATTTGTTTTGTGAGAGAGTAATAATTAACCTTTAGCAATATGCATAAAGCTTTGAAAAAAAAAGCACAAAAGGAAAAATATGGCTAATTTTAGAACACTTTTTTTCTTTTTTCATTTTCGAGGGAAAACATAAAATACGGGGAATTCGATAAATAACAAACTTAGAATCCGGGATATTTTAACATCAATTAGGATACAGAAAAACTGGGACCTGATAATAAAAACGTAACATGCGGGAAAACGTAGATTGGTGGAATGTTAAATCGGGGTTTCACTGTAGATATGAAAACTTTTCACATATAATATGATAGAATAACAATAAATTATGAATGGCGAATTCTTAAAAATTATGTGAACGATGCACCTTTATTTAAGTAAGTGAGTATATTTAGAAATAATAATGAATATTTAAGTAATCACAAAATATTAAGCAAACATTACAAATTTACATAATTAAAATGCCTGAAGTATTTTTAAAATTCTTTATTTAATTACAACATACTTATTTTATTTTGAACATGTATATCATGGGAAGTTGCAACCAACCGCCCTTATAAATTCGTCACTGAAGCAATGCCCCGTCAACATGTTCAAAAGGAAATAAAATTCTTCATGGAGTGAGTGAAAGTTATTGAGTAGTACTTATTTTTTGTAGTTAATGAATATTATTTTTATGAATAGATACTACGTTACTAATAAGTTTAATAATCGTTAACAGCTTAAATTTTTTTCCCAGTTGAATAAAACTGTTTGAGCGAGTCACTTAATTGCATAATAACAGTTGAAATCAATATATATTGTATAAGTAGACCCAGCAGCGTTCTAAAAAAGAAAACCAAATTTTTCACCTCTCCACTAAACCATGGGTGATTCTAAGCAAAAAAAAAAAGAAGTTGGTTTATAAAATGGCAAAAAGAACGAACTTCTCCAGTTCAATACTGGAAGCAAACGAACTTTCTCGCAACCTTGATAAACTCGAATAGCTCCTTTTTAAAAACTCTTGAAAACAAAAACAATCCTTGATTGTAATTTATTTTGTGAGAGAGTAATAATTAACTTTTAACCAGCGGTGTAGTCCTGAAAAGTCGGGGAGACGCTTATCAGAAGAAGATAAGCAATTGAAATCAAAAGTGGGGGCACGCTTATGCTAAAATGTAAAAAGTATGGGGGGACGCTTGTATTCAAATAAAAAGGTAGGGGGACGCCGTCCCCCCTCGACTACACCTTTGCTTTTAACAATATGCATAAAGCTCTAAAAAAAGCACAAAAGAAAAAATATGGCTAATTTTAGACACTTTTTTCTTTTTTCATTTTCGAGGGAAAACATAAAACACGTGGAATTCGGTAAATATAACAAACTTAGAATTCGGGATATTTTAACATCAATTAGGATACAGAAAAACTGGGACCTGATGAAAAAAACGTAAAATGCAGGTAAAACGTAGAGTGGTGGAATGTTACATCGGGGTTTTACTTTAGATATGAAAACTTTTCACATATAATATGCTAGAATAACGATAAATGATGAATTCTTGAAATTGTTGTAAAGTTATACTTTTTGAATACAAATGATGAAAGGCGAAGTCTTAAAAATTATGTGAACGCTGCACATTTATTCAAGTGAGTGAGTATATTTGGAAATAATAATGAATATTTAAGTAATCACAAAACATTAAGCAAACATTACAAATTTACATAATGCCTCGACAATTTTTAAAATTCTTTATTCAAAAACAATGTACTTATTTTATTTTGAATGTGTGTATCATGGGAGGTTGCAACCTTCCGCCCCTATAAATTCATCACTGAAGCAATGCCCCCGTCAACATGTTCAAAAGGAAAATTAAATTCTTCATCAATCGAGTGAAAGTTGTTTGCTAATTGTTTTTTGTATTTAATGAATATTATTTTTATGAATAGATACTATGATACTCATAAGTTCGATAATCTGTTAATATATTAAATTTTTTAGCCTAGATGAATTAAACTGGTTGGGCGAGTCACTTAATTGAATAATAACAGTTGAAATCGATATATAGTTTAAGTAGGCCCAACAACCATTCTAAGAAAGAAAATCACCTCTCAAATAGAAATTTTTCGCCTCTCCAGTAAACCATGGGTGGTTCTAAGCAAAAAAAAATCGGAACTTCAGACAAAATTTGGGGAAAAAGTATGCACCATCAATTTAAAACAAAGTATATAGGTTAATAATCCCCTCCCCTCTCAACACAACAGTACATATGCATACATATATAAGCTCAAAAATAATTCTTCAAGTAATTAAATGAAAAGTCAGTTCCAAAAGCTTTTTTTTTCTGGTAAAAATTGTATTGAAATTTTTTAAAACTAGTACAAACTATTTTGCTTGTCTGAAAGTAGAAAGAAAAGCAGATATTAATTGTAAAAGAAATCTCAAGATTAATACATTAAAATTTTTTCGGAAAACCGTTATTCACCCGAATTTCGGATCAGAATCACCCATGGACTGCATGGATGCAGTAAACATTATTTGCTACTGATGGAAACCTTTGGTAACTGCAATTTTTAATGGATTGTACTATTCATCATTAAAAAATAAATTTCATTAAAATAATTGATCAAATCTCAAAATACTTTTCAAAAATGGGTCAGTTAAAACAGATTTTCGTTACATGCAGGGCACTCGCCCTCGCCTCATGGCTCAAACGATGTTTACATTCAACAGCGGAATTTCTAATCCATTTCACTTCAATTCTTCGAACAACTCGTAAGGAGTGAAGAAAATACTGGAAGATTAACAGTTTAATTATTAAATTTAAAAATATTAGGTCGAATTTCAAAAAAACGGCTTCGTCTTGCAAAGCGTCAGGCTATAATAGAATTTTGTGCAAATTTTTGTAATCGTACGTTGCGTAGATTTTGCTGTAGAGCGCGCAGCCACAACGTCAAAAGTTCATTATATATATATAGATTCCGAAATATGTAACACTGTTCCTTAGCAATTGTCAAGCAGTGTGTGTATATATATAAATAAATTAATAATCTGTCAATTTTTATCTGTTTGCGTTCCTTGTGAGTCGAAACAACATGGTTTCTATTATAAGGAATATTATATCAAACTGAGTCCTCTAGTTTAGTTTTCAGTTTCGTATTAATTTAGAGAAGCCAGGAAAATTGTTGTATAAAAACATATGTTCTATTTACATTTTCTTTAAATTGATTGTACGTAGACACTCGCTTCCTGCTTGGAAACGTAAGAGAAAGCATTCATACTTTTAGCTTAAAATAATAAACATTAGCTCTTTCTATGTAAGTGATAGAGAAAAAAATAAGAAGTGACTGGGAAAAAGTGACGAATTTTCGTTTGACATACAATTATTGACAAAAATTCATTAAAAATATTTTGGAAATCATACTTCCTTATGAATGGACATGCTACTAGAAGTGTGTTCATTGTTTAAGACAGAAAAAAGAAGTAGGGAAATGTATGATGGGCTTTGAAGATAGTAATTATTGAAGACAGTTTGCTACATATGTGTGTGTAAACTCATTTTAAAATGTTAATAAAATTCTGAGGAAAATATTTACTTTTATAGTATTTTACATTAGATTTCTATGACTGTTACTGTGAAATACTTTGTCATATGCCATGAGAATCACCCATATATCTATACATAAATAATTCTCCTCACATGCAACATTTGATAAACACGATGATTCTAAAGCTATCTTGTATTTTAACACAAATTGAACTCTTAATTTCTAGTTTTTTTCTCAGTTCGAGCTTTTTTTTTTTCATTAATGTAAATACAAGAGAGAGTGATGAAACGATAGGGAAAGCAAACGTTATAGAAAAAAAAAAAACGTTGCTTGCAGCACGGTTTGAAATTTCCAGGAAAACACTTTTGCAGCAAGGCTTTTTTTTTTTTTTTTTTTTGGCGGTATAGGAAGTTGTTTTAATCCACCTGCGCTTAAAGCTGAAACAGTAACAGTAAACACTTAGTTTCTTACTTTTAAAAGGTTTACAAATACTTTCCGTTTGAGATGAATTTGTTTGATAAAGTTTAGTCTTGTTGAGTAATATGATTGAAATAGTCTTTAACTAAAATTTTACTTAAAAAGAATGCACACATTTTTTATTCCTAACTTATTTGCGATGTACAATAAAGATGAAGTTTTAAAAAATATTGAACTATAGGGTAAACACGTATACCTGCATTTTCTTGTTAAAATTGATGAAACGTAGGGGAGAGTTGAGGAAAATCGGGTAAAAAATTGATGAATGTTAATTTAATCTTTAGCTCTAAAAATGAGAGAACAAAATAATATCCTATTGATACTATTGCAACATCTTCTTTTCTAGGATAAATCAAACTAAAGCTATGATATCCAGTGAAGTTAATATTTTAATAAAGTGCTATAGTTAAATGTTTATTTTCAATGTTGTAAGTAACATTAATAAGCTACTATCGACTCTATCTTAATAGCTCCATAATTGAATCCTCCTTATCAATTCTTGAAAGAAGACTTAATCCCAATCAATTTACACCTTATTTGCTGTTATAGTGCTCATATTGACTAAGTATTTAGGAATGTTTTATTTTTTCTCGAGGGACTGTACCACAATGATGAGTATAAATGATAGAGTAGAAAAAACATGAGTGTTACTATCGTCTGTAATATTCCGCAAATAAAAGTCGTCAGTTGCTTCAGAAGAAAAAAGGCGGATACAAATTAGTTGCGCATTTTAATATAAAAAAACGTTATACTGTCTATATTTTTCTTAGATACACACATAAATTTTTTTAAAAGTATATCAAAAATGCATAAATTTAAACTCTACGCTAACGGAACACCAAGAATAGTGTTAAGTAACACTACATTTTTTTCAGTGTAGGTAAAGGGAAAAATAATTCAAAAATCAAATAATTCAATCATGCTTTTAAATGTTAATGTTTCTTTAGAATCCAAAGGCGGAGTGATTTAGGGAACTTCCACTCTATAGTTTCCTTCTGATAATAAATGCCTCAAATAATTCATCATTCGTGCTAAAACGATTATCTTTGTTAAAATACAGTATATAAAAAAGAAAAATATATATATTTACTGCTTCATTTGGTATTTTTATACACCTTAATGTTGTGTTAATAAATGTAAGAAACATCGAACTTTTTCCCCCACTTACTCGAAAGGTGCCCGTTATCCTGCATCGCCTTTGTTTTTGGATTCTAGATCGGCTGTGTCTTAGTAGTGATAAATTAGAGATTCTAAAAACAATTAATTTTCTGTAGTCAAAATAATGAATTATCAAAAACAGTCATCATAAAAGAGGCACGTATTTTTAAAGCATGCTAAACGTTAATATAATTTTCCAATACTTTTTTTGCGAAACATTCTTAATTTAATTGAATTGCTTTCTTCTGAATCTCTTTGTCGATCTAAGAGAAATAAAAGTGCCAATCGTAGAAACGTAAGAAAATGACTTTTTTTTATCATCAGAAGTCTTTTTAATGACAGAAGTATTTCCTTGAAAGAGGAAGTTAGAGAAACTTTACTGTTTGATGAAATTTCCTCCAAAGCCTCACTTTCATACTGTCAGAAATAGAGCCGTTTTCGCACGTACTGAGAAATAATAAAATAATCTTGTTTAACAATTCCGAGGGCTCATTCTGTTATTTGTAGAATAATGTTATTTGGTGTCTCGATATCTTATTTAATTAGAATAAAAGTATAGTTAAAATATTTCTTATACATAACCTTTAATAAATCCGATGGTTAAATCACTGTTAGTTATTTATTAAAAGATAGTTTAATTCAAACTTCATAGCTGCTTTGACTCATTTTACTTTTTGTACTTATTTAAGGGTGTTTGGGTGTGCTATATCTTGCTTAATTATAATAAAATCAGTGTTAAATTTTGTCTTGATACGCAACTCTTGAATATTTTTCTCTTTTATAGATATTGAGGGAATTTACTTTGGGTGTAATATATTTTGTTTAAATAGAAAAAATGATATTCCAAATATTTTATGCTACATTATTAAAATATCCTTTTCCTAAGTCATTATGTATTAATCATCAAAAGATCTTTTAATTGAAACTTTGTAGAACCTTGACCTTGTTTATCTCTTTCTTGTGGTACATAGAATACTTAATTGGAATATAGAGTAAAAGTATAGTTAAAACGTTTCCAATCAAGATGCATAGCGCTTAATGAATTAGTTGTTTGAGTCACTGGTTAAAGAATATTTTTCTATAACCAGTTTTAACACGAATGATGAATTTTTTGAAGCATTTATATTCAGAAGGAAACTATAGAGTGGAAGTTCCCTAAATCACACCTCCTTTGAGTTCTAAAGAAACATTAACATTTAAAAGCATGATTGAATTATTTGATTTTTGAATTATTTTTCCCTTTACCTACACTGAAAAAAAATATTAGTGTTAATGAACACTATTCTTGGTGTTCCGTTGGCGTAAAGTTGAAATTTATTCATTTTCGATATACTTTAAAAAAATTTTAGGTGTGTATCTAAAAAAATATAGTCAGTATAACGTTTTTTAGCACACATGAAATTTGTTAACTCTATTACGTATCGAAATTTCGTTGAGATTGCTCATTTCTATTAAAATAGGAAAAATTAGCAATCATAATGAATTTTTGATGCGTAGGTGAGTTAACGAACATCATAGGCTAAAAACATTCTACTATCTATTTTTTAGACAAACACTTAAAAAAATTAAATTCATCAAAAAATGAACAATTTTCAACTTTACGCGAACGGAACACCGAGAATAGTGCTCAGTAACGCCATTTTTTTACAGTGTAGGTAAAGGAAAAACTAATTCAAAAAATCACAAAACGTATTTTATATATTTATTTCGAAAAAAAATTAGCAGGTATATCAATTTTGATATTTTATGCATCAAAGTCATTAATATGTTGCACTAACTGTTGGTGTTAGTGCAGAGCGACGCACTAACCAACTATGCCGGGAAAATGACGCATTTCATTTTTCACGGAAATGTAAAATCAAAGTGATGTGAAATCAAATGTAAAATCAAAATGACGTCAAAGAGTCACTTGCGCTATACTAAGCAAGGTACAGTTCGACTACGAACTGACATTTGGACGCTTATGCATATGACAGAAAAAAAAAGAATTCATTCAAATTTTAGGGAAGTTCGTTTTGACGCGTTTATTTAGTACGCGAATCAGAATGTTTACTTCACTGTTTGTTGAAAGCAACTAAATTTATAAAGTGGCATGTAGCATCAGTTCGGAAGAAATCAAGTACTCCAAACGAACTAGAACGAGAACAAAAAACGGCACATTCCATAGAGCAGCAGTTCCTCCCTTGAGGGAATGGATTCTTATTGGCACTCTGCCAGGCAGATTGCTTTGGTTGATGGTAGAACTATACGCAAGCACACAGTGAAAGTCCCGCCAAAGAGTATAATCTGCCAAAGCAGATTAATCCCGCCAAGGACAAAAAGGTCAAACAAGGGGGCGCCATCCACCAACGATGCAGTCTTTATGCGGGAGTTTTCTCCTCCGCAGGACTTTTGCTGTGTGTTTGCTTAAATTCCTCATTTTCTTTCTTGCATTGATGAAGGAATTACTACTTGTAATTCTGAAACACGTATATGCATTTTGTACAGTAATGCTGTGCTCAATAACGTTGTTTTTTATCTTATATTATTTGTCGTACAAAACAAAAAAAAAACTTTTTGCTTGATTGGAAATGGTTTGGGTGATTTTAATAATTTTTTAAAAGTTAATTCTTGCTGTAAATGGCAATAAGTTCAGTCTTGAAGTTCATCTAAAACCTTTGTGGTGTTGTATGTCGCAAATGCTTATTATTAACAACGTTCATTTCAATGAACTAATTGCAAGTTGTTATTTCTAAGGAACGACAAAAATGTTTCTGAAATCCAACTTAACACTTAGTCACTTCAATGAAAGCAGATCCCTTTGAGGACATAAGAATACTGACTGAATACAAATATTTTACACTTTTACACTTTTCGTTCTCCAACATGTTTTCAATATTTTTGTTAACTTAATCATTCATTGCGTTATTGAAAACTATTTAAATATAATTATACACTCCTCAAAACAATTAAAGGATCACTTCTTTATAAGCTTGTCATTTTTTTAACAGTTAAAAAACTTATTATATGTTATATTAATTTGAAAGGCAATGCAAATGGCTACCAAATCCTTGCTAAATTATTGAATAATTTTTTGTTGTGTATTGGAAACAGCTGAGAGAATTAAAAAACTACCAAAATCAAAATGAAAACTCTTTAATTATTAAAATCAAAAGTAAACAAAAAGCAGTTTTTGTGTTACATTTAATGGCTCAGTATCTTGTGCTTCCTCCTCGGACAGAAATCTCAGCCCGGATTCGCCGGGCATGGTCCTTATAAGCCTCCTGAGGTTTTTTTGAGGCAAACGCTCCCACTCTTCTTGAAGAGCGATTTCCAGCTCATCAAAATGGTGGGTTGGCACTGACGGCTCCAGATACTTCTTCCCAGTTGATCCCAGACATGTTCGATGGGATTCAGGTCCGGGCTGCAAGCGGGCCACCCCAAAGTGGTGATATTGTGGGCTTGCAGAAACTGACGCATGATCCCTGCAGTGTGGGGACGTTCCCCATCGTGCATAAAAATGAAATTACGCCCTCCTGCGTCTGCTCTGTGACGTTATCTGGACATCCAACACCTCGTTAACATACCTCTGGGTGGTCAGGGATCCGTTGCGGATGACTACAAGGTCTGTACGATCATTAAGTGTTATTCCACCCCACACCATTATTGATCCACCTCCAAATGGGACCCTTGAAGATAAGCAGCAGGGAATAAAACGTTCATTCCTTCTTCTGTATACTCTAGCCCGACCATCATTACCAAAAAGAGTAAATTTAGACTCATCAGAAAAGAGTACTTTACGTCAATGCCTTAGCTGTCAACGTCTGTGTGTCCAAGCAAACTGCATTCTTTCTCTTTTGTGATGTGCTGTAAGCCGAGGTACTTGGACTGGTCGTCTGGATCTCAATCCACTTTCCCGAAGTCGATTTCGTACAGTCTCGTCGGAAATTTGGGTACCCGTTGCTCGGCTTAGCTCATTTTGCTACTCCCTGGCTGTTGAAAATCTGCTTCTGAGGGCACTTAGACGTAAATTCCTGTCCTCTTGGGCTGAAGTGTACCTCCTCCGCCCTTGACCTGGCCTTCTATAGACAGTCTCTCGTTGTTGGTAGCAGTTCCAAAGTCTTGAAACCACTGATTAACTTACACCTAACCTTTGACCCACCTGACGTTGAGGAACACCACCTTCAATCCATGTGACAGCCCTAGTCACATCATTGTCGGAAAAAAATCGTCTAACACCTGCCATGGTACGTAAACGGGACAAAACAAACAGAAAATGAGTGAACTGCACCTTGTAAGTTCGATTGACAACTGGTTAGTACTTGGAATCTTGCTCTTTTCATTCCTGTTTCGGTGTGTTTACAAAAACATCAGAATTATCTATACTAATCCAAAGCCAAGAAACAAAAACAACTTCTGTTGTTTGTCATTAAAGGTGTCCAGTACCAAAGGTCAAATTCTCATATTTATTATAAAACTTATTCTTGTATACGATCATTCCAAAGTAGTGATCCTTTAATTGTTTTGAGAAGTGTAGTAAATACATTTTAATTTCGTATTTCAAGTGTTTAGACTATTATTTGATTCTTTGTTTATTTCATAATATTCAAAATTATAGTGGTCTTATAATTTCGTAACGAAGTATAATACATGAAAACGTAAAAGCAAGGATTTAATGAACTACTACTGAAGAATAAGAAGGAAAATCACTTATTTAATTATCATTTTACCTGACGTAGTTCAACAAGAAACAGATGAAACATGATAGCGCTTATCCAAAGATGCTTGATTTTCTCATCACCATTTTATCGCAAGCTTTCAATTTAAAGTCGGTTTTAAGCAAATAATTATATTTTTATATATTATATTATTTTATAAAAGGAACTTTGTGCACAAGTAAACGCATTGAAGAAGGGATTCCAAGCAATCCCGAAACATATATCTGCATTTTAATGCTTATTTGTGCTATTTTAAGGTGCAATTTTTAGCTTTATTGTATTATTTATTTTGTAATTTTATACGGACGTGCACATGACTAAAGTTTTTGTTAAATTTGCAAAAATCTGAACCTGTTTCGCACTCGCTGAAGAAGAATCTCGTATCCATGGTTAAAAACAATGCTTTAGAACTTAAATATTGCTTTAAAGTGTAGAAACGTGCACAAGTTAATCGCCAATATCTGATTATCTCAGAAGATCTGTGAAATAACTGCTATAAGTCGGAGTATAATCTGAACTAAACTTCTGATTTACTTTAAAGCTTGATTAATAAAAGTAAGCGATGTAACCTATATTTTCTAAGATTATATTAATTAGTTCATTACACGACTCTTGAACAGAAAAAAATTCAATGAAAAATAACTCCAGTATCTACCATTTGTATGCATCGTTTACACGTTCAAGGGTTATGTTTAGCAAAGTTTGAATATTGTTCGATTGATTCAATTCTTCCGCCTACTCTGCTTAGTGTAAAATAATAAGGAATGAATTACATTCCCTTCATTCGTCTATGAAAAGACTCATTTCCATTATGGTTCCAACCTAGAGAAGATAGTGGTTTCGTGGTTGAACGTGAGGGGAATTTAGGAGGCATTGCTTTAATGGCATACCTCACGTTGAAAGGGGATGACAGGATGCCTTTTCGAGCCGAAAGAGGAATTTTTGGAATTATTATCCGCATAATCGATTATATGCACATTGCTTTCGCTTTCTGTAGAACAGACTCTTCATATAACAATAAAACAGATGGAGCTCTGTACTTAATACGATACCTTTTTAAATAATCGAATGCCTGAGTATAGTTAATTTTCATTTTCAGTAAACCTGGAAAAAACAATTAAAATATTTTTTATTTATTACTTTTTTAAATATCATTAACATATTTTATTACATTTATTTTTCAACTCAAAATATTTTGGAAACACAAACATTCAAAGTAAAATCAAATAAGTCAAGGATATAATTGGTCTTAAAAAAATGACTACCTGTTAATACTACAAAAAATATTACCTAAATTTCCTAAGTGTCTTCCAAAGGAAAAAATTTAAATAACCAAATAATAAGGTAATAATTATTCGGTTATTTTAATGATTAGTTAAATGAAAGAACAGAACTGATGTTTATTTCAGACTTTTCCGTTCGAACCTTAGAATAAAGATGTCTGGTAGGAATTTTAAAAGTTCGGAACCCTCATGTAGCTAGTATCTTTGTCGTCCGTACTCTAGCTCCATTAAGTGCAAATTCGCAAAAACTCGAAAAATAGACTTAAGATAATGCGGCTTATAGGTACAGATATATTATCAAGTTTTTTTAATATGGTTTTTTAATATATAAATTGGCAACAATGGCTGCGTTGTTCTTACTGTTATACATTTTGAACTTGTACCTTAGTCGCTGTAAAAACAAATTGGTTTTATTGCACTAGATTTACCAGGCCGTTTTCAACCATTTCTAAACTTTCATTTTACACCAAGTTGCTACTAATTATAATGAAACTTTCATTACCATTAACTTATCCTACTTACCGTGTATTGGGAAAAGACAATGCAATTGAAAGTTGCGCTCTAATTAGTAACAAATTATGCAAAATGGAAGCTTCGAAAGAGTCAAAATGAATGGTCTGGTAAATTTAGTATTAAGCGACTAAAACAGCAAAGCACGAGTTATTATTATTATTTTCTTTTCTTGAAATGTTTACTATTACAGCAGTTTTTCAGACATACCGTAAGTGGTTTTCCATAAAAATGCTACTTTATGGAAATCATTATAAATATTTATTTCTAAATGTATCAAAATTAATTAAAAACTATTATATTTAAAAAAGGAAAAAGAAAGAAAAAAATCGAAAAAAACGTAAAAAAATGGATTGCGAAATGTTCTTGCAAAGCATTTGTTAAAGCTGTGGCTTGTTTTAATTTCAAGTAAATCACTTATGCACAAACTGTGCTAATAAATTATTTATTCACAAAAGTTATAAATAAGCTAATGATAGTAGTATATAAATGCATTTTTTTGACACTTTGTTATAACCTTGAAAGTAAACGACTCAGATTGGATGACCTCATCTGAACTCGAATCGCGTAGCCACCATCCAGGCTGACCTAGATTAAATGTGTGTTTGCGCTTGTTTAGACATGTTTTTCGTGTTTAAAAACTATTCTGGCATAGTCCGTTTCAATTCAGGTAAAAATAAAATCTTACCTTCATAGTCTCAGAAGGTTTAAGGTTTTGACTTTCACATATGTTAAAATGTACCACTCAGTGAGTTATAGGTATGTTTTTGTTTTGTTCAAAAAAATTCCTGGCCCAAGATACAGGCCGCCAAAGATGAGGTCTCCGGCGCAATTTCTCACTTGCGATTTCCGACAAAAAATTTCAAGTGCTCTATTTCCTGAACGGTGCAAGATATTTTGATGCGTTTTTTCTTACTTGAAAGATAAAAGGCTAAATTTTAAAATATATGTTCAACTTTTCTCGCTGCAGCCTTCTGATTTTTTAAAAAAAAAATTTAAAATTTTTTTTTCTCAAAAAAGCCAATCTCATTTTTTAAATTTTTTTTACTGTTGGTTAATATTATTAAGTACTACATTCCCCTGAAAAGGAGAGCTTCCACTTTTGCGTTTAACGGTTTTTACAAACAATTGAAGACTTTGCCATATATTTTATCAGTTTTGTTAATAACGTAGTCATATATTGGTCTCATTAAGTTAAAATTATATTAATTTAATTTTCTTAATAAACATTAGAAACACATCACTTTGCATTTTTCTTCCTTTTCTTTCATAAGGAAGTTAACAAAAACAAAGCGCATGCACGAAACACCACTATTTGCTTTATCTATAACTTACGACATAATTTTGGGAAATGGTATGTTTTGGAGCATGTCCATATATTGTAAGCTTTAATATGTTTTTGGTTGAAATATATTAGTGTTTTTTTTTTCTTTCCCTATTTTCTTTTTTGAAAAGATATTTCCAATATTGATCAGGGTGTACATAATTTAAAGCAGATGACTTAAAAAAAAAAAAAAAAAAAAAAACATTGATTTAACTCAATAGTTCTACCACAAATCAAATCAGACAAAATGTTGAAGAAATTATTACTAATTTGAGTTAGCATTATGAGCTGTGAGGTATGGGGACAATAAACATCTTCTCAATTCAAAACAAGAAAAAATAATTTCATTAATTATGTTGTCCTGATTGTAACGAAATGGCATTCATCTTACCTTCAGAGGTACAATGGAAGTTAATATATCGTTCCATAAAAAGTTACATAAGCAATTGGCTAATTTTTATGCAGGAATTTAAAGAAGGAAGTAGAAATTTAATAGAGAAATAAATATAAAAATATTTTCAATGAGGCAATAGAACAGAATGTTGAGGATCTGCCTAATCAATTAAAACTAATCTTAACTGCTTTAAATAGCCTGAAGATAACTAAATTAGCCGAAGCTGTTACAAGTATTCAGAAAAAGCTAGAAAATAACCTAAATCAGCAAGATAAAGCAACTATACAATATATTTTTTAAAAATATATAAACATACATTACCACCTTTATTTCTTTTTTTCAGCCTTCTCTAACCCCAAAATATATAATAAGAGGTTTAAGAGCCAATTAAATTTGGTTAAAGAAAACACTTAACTATGAAGTAATGGCTTAAAGTTCATAATTTGTGCACTTCCTTTTTGTGGAATTTCATTTGAAAAAGAAATTGCAGTCTATGTCAACATTTGAGTGTGGGAAAATAGCTGCTGTAAAAAATCATGGGTAATAAACAGCTAAAAATAATTCAGATGCTCATTTCAGCATCAATTGAACTAAAGTTCTCTACATTTGGATTTGTTCATAACAAGCTCAAAAAATAACCTCGGGGTAGAAAAGACAGCCAAAATTGTTTTCTTTTTCAAATTACTTAATGGCAAATGGAATCAAGAAAATACCTAACTGTATGTGTTGTATTAAATTAAATTTAATTATTAATCAATTTGTGATTATGAATAAATGATATACATAAATAATTTTAATGGTTGTTATACACATATATTTACGTTACTTGATAACAACCTGGTGAATGTGCAGTAATTAATTTTTCCTACACATGCGTATTGGATTGAAAGTACAGTGCATTGCATTTATTTTTCTAAATTTTTAGCATAAATATACACTTTTCAATGTAAAATTCTTATTTTCACTTAAATAAATATTATATTCATTGCAATTTACTCAGCATGTCAATCTTAAGTTACGTTTATTGGTATGATAAGCAATCTGGTTTTAACTTAAAAAAAAACTTTTTTTTTAATTTAAAAAAAGTCATGATTTTTTCGCGCTAATATTTATTAAAAATTAAATGCCATGTCGGAGAAAATTAAAGTAATATAATTTTAAGTTAATGAGACCAATATATGACTATGTTATAAACAAAACTGATTACATATACGGCAAAATCTTAAATTGTTTCTAAAAACCCTTAAACGCAAAAATGGAAACTCTCCTTTTCAGGGAATGTAGTACTTAATGGTATTAACCAATAGGAAAAAAAAATTGAGATTGGCTTTATTGAGAAAAAAAGGTAAAAATGTTTTTAAAAAAAATTTCAGAAGGTTGCAGCAAACAAAGTTAAACAGATATTTTAAAATTTTGCCTTTTATCATAAGCAGAATATAATTATCTTTCAAATAAAAAAAAACTACATCAAAATATCTTACACCGTTCAGGAAGTAGAGCACTTGAAAGTTTTTGGCGAAAATCGCAAGTAAGAAATTGAGAAAGAGGCGCCATCTTTGGTGGCCTGTATCTGGGGCCAGGAATGTTTTTGAGCAAAACAAAAACCTACCTATAACTCACTTAGTTCTAAATTTTAACATATATGAAATTCACAAACTTCTGAGACTATGAAGTTACAACCTGCCTGAATCGACACGGATTATACCTTCCCTTTTTTATTAACTTTTATGTATTTTTTCTTGCGTTTTTTATATTTTTTACTAGCATTCATAATGGCTACATAAAAGCATGTTGCAGTGCTATGAAATTGCTTTGCTGTAAGATTTTGTGGGATTGGTTAGTATTCCTAACTAAATATGACTGTTGATTGGTCTGACTTTGGTAAGGCCACAATTGTCAGTGAAGACGTTATTCGCGAAATTCAAGATCATATTGATTGGATAACAATATCTCGACATCAAAAATTAAATCAAACATTTTCAGCAGAACTCAAAGAAAGAAAAAAAGGATTGGGATTTAATTTATCAGTATAAAGAATTAGATGAGGGTTTTATGGAAGATTATTCTCAATGATTAAATCGGAATTTATTTTTAAGTATCAAACTTTAACAGGAAATTTTATGAAATCACATGCCGATAAGTTAGATTGGAAAATAATATCGCAACATTAAAAGTTAAGTGATAAATTCATTTTAGAAATTTCAGAATTGCTTGACTTATCTTTTGTTGCAGAACATCAAAAATTTAAAATAAAAACAATCATAGAGTTCGAAAAAAATATTGATAGGTATACAGTATTTATGCTTCAAAGGTAATCAGAAGATTTTGTGTTACGTTATGTAGATCACATATCTATCTGTAACGTTATGCTTAATAAACATTTAACTGAAACAGTGATAAATTCTCTGTACAAGAGATTAGTCTTGCAATATCTAGCTCACATATGCAATAAAGTCTAACCATATTGAGGCATATTTTTAGGTCAAAATGTGTCGAAATCTCCAGCATTGTCATTTAGTTGGAATCAATACTCCTGAGAATAAGGGTTTAAAATATATTTGTCTGATATACACAGTGTGCCAAAGAATTTTTAAGACTAGGTTATAAAATAAAATAAAAACAAGTCATTATATTTTTTAAAAATATGTTTATTCAAGATAAGCTCCATCGGCTTCAATACATTTGTTACAGCGGTTTTAAAACGATTCGAATGCCTGTTCCAGATGACCATTGTGGGACTGCCTCCAACGCTCGCGTCGAAGATATTTGCACACAGTGTGTCTGAGAATTTTTAAGATTACAGCCTGGAACTAAACTTACAGTAGTGCTATCTCTGTTATCGAGCTTTCATGGAGTTCTTTAACTATCAGCTGATTCACTGCCAAATCCTCAATTCATCAGTTTACTATTTTTTATACTTTGATGACATTGACACTATATAAACAGCTTTGACGCGAGCTTTGGAGGCAGTCCCACAATGTGAGCTGGAACATTCGAATCGTTGTTAAACCGCTGTAATAAATGTATTGAAGAAGAAGGAGCTTATTTTGAATAAAAATACTTTTAAAAAATATATAATTACTAGTTTTTACTTTATTTTATAAACGTAGTCTTAAAAATTATTTAAAACACTGTTGTATGTGAATTATTTTCTTGTTTCAACTTTGTTTTTATGTTTGTATGAGGTATAGAATGGAAAATCCTAAAGCTCGCATTACATACTGTGTGACATTAAATGATAGTGAAGTTGGAAATATGTCATCCAACAAAAAACTGTATGTTTGTTTATATGGATTTGTATATGTATCTCATACTGAAGGAAGTTTTAAAGAACTGATTGAATGTTCTTCTGGTTTGTATAGAAATGTATTGATATGCTCATCAATAGCCACGAACACAATACAATGTAATAAAAAACAGTGTAATCAAACACTTAACAATTGTTATTTTAAATCTCTATGTGATAAGTGGTTGATAAATAATTCATATTACGAGCAACTAATTAATAATCACACAAATTGTTTTTTTATGTAATAAAAAATGTAAAAAATAAAGTTGTAGCATACCTTTTTGTTTTTCTGTGTCTCATTTTTTCCCAAGGTTCCTGGTGGTCAATAAAATAAAATGAAGACTGCCAGGGTTTTAAATTTTTTACATAAACCAAACACTGAGTCTTAATATAATTCTACGAGAAGAAGAATGTATAAGTTGACACAGGTAAATAAGTAAGCACTCATGTGTTAATAAAGCAATATTATAAAAAAGTATTTTTATGAAAGATTAATATTGGAATGTTCAAATACACGATGCTGTTATATAGTCATTAATCCTCCCTCTATTTAAATTTACTTAAAGATAAAAATTCTTAAAAATCCATTTTTGATTGAATTGATTTTGACACACGTATTTATGTATATTAGAAGGTGATCGTATTAAAACTGGTTATGAAAAAGACTGATTCTCATAAAGTTTTGCAAAAAATCATTCAGTCCTTTTTTAAATAATTAGTATAAAATTTAGCATTTTGACACAGATACTCCAAGTTTGGCTAGTTACTCGAAGCTAAGGAAAGCTTCCAAAAGATTTAAAATACTTCTTTCGAGAGAAATATTATACCGCACCTATATTATTGAAAAAATGTACAGGTGAGCCTTACTTTCTTCTATTCAAAATGTTAACTCGGAAATTCAGTTTTTCGTAGTCGAATAGTATTTTCAAGTTTCAGTTTGGTATTAAATTATATATCAAAAAAGAAATCATAATCAAAATTTTGTTCATTCTTAACAGAACATAATGGCTTCAAAATTATTTTTGGAAATTCATTAATAAAAGCGTTATAGCTAAGGCTCGACCGATGCATCGGCGCCGATGGTTCAACAAAGTTGCCATCGGCATCGGCAGCCGATATTAACTTTAGAAAAACATCGGCCCATCGGCCTTGAAAAACATCTAAAAGCCGATGCAAGGCCGATGTTTTTCGCAGGGACAACTTTCCAGAAAACATTCTGTCTTTAACTTTCTTTTTCCCCCATAGCTAGATTTCTATTTCCATACAATAGGCAGCACATCAGTTAAAAAAAGCACAAAAATATTGTCATTCTATAAAGTATTTGATAAAAAATTCGGAAAAATAGTTTAAGCGATCGCTCATCGTTAACCGTCATTACTAAAATTATTTCTCTTTGAACAGGATGCTCGCGAAATAGAATATGTTAAAGTAAAAGTAATAGAGGCTTCTTATGAGTGCTATTTGTTTTTCGCACTAGGTTAGTTGCCACATTTTTGTCCGTTTTTCGTTTAATAATGACTTAGTGCATTAGATGTCATTGTGCAATAATATTATCTTATCTGCTTTTAGTTTGTCATGTTTCTTATTATTCCAAAACTGTAAAGAATACAAAGTCAACTCAATCAAAGTACGATAGTAATTTTAATTTTTACTAGCGCAAATTTTTTCCTCTTAGCGTTTTTTTTTTTTTTTTTTTTGTTTCTTCGATCCCACGTGTTAGTTTTTCTGCAATTGAGCAGCAATCTCGTTGCATCTGCTTTTAGTGTGCGATTATTCTCATTATTTCATTTTTAGTTTACAACATAGAAAAGATTGGTCAAAAATAAGGAAACATTTTCCAGTATAAATGTTTATTGATCGAAATTTTATGTGTCCAAGTTCGACTTGCAATTTTCAAAAATTTAGTTCTTAAAAAACGAGTTCGCGTGACAGGGTGGAATAATACCTTAATAAAAATTCTACAATTTCATTAATTTCAAAAATTGACAGCATATATATAAGTATTTCAAACTACATCTTAATTTTTATAAGCTATCACGTGTTTTTCAGAAGATTATTTCTCAACAGAAAACTGCTGGTGCTCAAAATATTGGTTTATTTCGGTGACCTTACATTGTGCTCATGAAAATATAAAGAACATGTCAAGTATTTCAGTGTAATTTTCAACTCACAAGAAAGAAAAAAAGCTAATAAGATTAGTTCTTAAGACTTAGCATTCATTTGTAATGACAAAAACGTCTCACGTCTATGTTTTTAAAGCAATATTCAGTATTTCTTGGTTATGAACAAGGGGGCGTTACTGCGAGCGAAATATTTTAACATTTTATTTTTATTTCAGAAAAAGAGCTATTTTTAGTTAAAAAACTTTCATAATGAAAAATAAACATAAAATCGTTCCCGCTTTTCTTTTAAAAACGGGGAGGGGGGGGGGGGGGTGAGAATTATGAAAAAAATCTGCGAGGAGGGGGTTGACGATTTCGTTAAAGATACAAACCCACATTATTTGTAAGTCCAGGGGTCCCCAACCTTTTTGTGCCTTAGAGCCCATACCAGAATATCGGTCGAGTGGCGGGCACCATCAATTTTTTCAAGATAAATTTATTGTTGATAGACATAGTTAATAATACACACTACATAATAATGCACAAAAAATTCAATTTCAAAAATTAATTTAACATATGAATATAATTAGTAATAATATCTTCCAGGTGTTCATCTTCTAAGTCATAATCTATATTTTGATTTTAGGATATTCATCGTCATTTATCATTATAGGGTTATTCATAGTTATATGGCCCTTTATTCATATACTCTAGCTTCTAAATTTTCTCTAGTTTAAAATGGAAAACTGAAATATTTTATCGTTGGGCACAAGCAGCGGGCGCACCTAGACCGATCGGCGGGCGCCATGGTGCCCGCGGGCATAGTGTTGGGGATCCCCGTGTTGGTTACATGCCACTTGCGGACAGGTCAGTTGCGGACAGCGGAATCGAACAATGAACAGTGGGATTAAGGGAGATAAGCAGTCACTTCTATTTCACATGGTTACAACATTTCAATGGGTGACTAGAAGGAGAGGTAATCGCTTCATTTGCGGTTGAAAAGGGAGTTTACACGTTTTATTGGTCAGCATTTCTATTCGCGCACTTGTTATTTTATGGTAATAAGTACTACATGCGTACCATCTCTCCATTTGATGCTTGATTGCGGAGCAGTAATCATATTGCTTTTCATTTTTAAAGCATTATTGCTATGGAGTTAGTCTCAGTTGATTTAATATCAGCTTTGAAAAATAAATATTCTTTACTTGCAAACGGATGCCAGAATAGAATGCATCGGAAGATCGAAAAATACATTTCATGGGTTTGCTCAAAAGATAAAAAGGACAAATGTAAGCTAAATATGGAGAAGAATTTTGAATATAGTGTTCTACGCATTATATTCAATGCGCTCATTCTTCTGCATCAAATGAAGCAAGAATCTAAGCCAAGAAAACGATGTCAATAAGCAAAAAAAAAAAAAAGAGTTTGGGAAGAAATATCGTCGCCTGTCCCCCGAATTTTTCACGAAAATTTTTTGGAAATTAATAATAAAATGACTTGATAGCTGAAACGCCGCAGAATGAAAGCGTAAACTCAGTTTTATGTAGAGAAAGGAGAAAAGCGTAAGAGGAATTATGCAGCGGGAAAATGAAGACAAAACCTAAGTGACGCGATAAATTTTTCTTTTTGGTCACCCATATCTGTCTGTCCGCACAAGTGGAATGCAACCCTTGACTCTTGCAAATCTTGTCCCATTGTTGATAACCCAGCCTCTCAATTTTCCGCATCTGACCGTCCGCAACTGGCATGACACCCCCGTGTTAGTCTGTATTATAACATCTGCATTCCTCTCCATGAAAAAAAATAAGAAAAGAAAGGCACTTGGCATTTGCAGTGCAGATGTTATAAGGAGAAAATGTTAAAGGAAAGGGGATTAGGCCCGATCCAATAGTTATTGAGTTTTTTTTCCAAAGATAAGAAAAAAAGATTAAAAGTCCTCTCATATAGCATTTTTAATCTTTTTTAATCTCCAAATAGTTTAATTACTTTACTAGAATCGCGAGTGATTCTTTTTGTTTTAATTATTATGTAAACTTCCCCCAAACAATTTTACGGTGCTTGAGTAATGCATTTTCGTTTTTATAAACATAAAAATAAATAAATGATTTAAATGACATTTTTGACAAGAATTCTACACGTTTTAATGGTTTAAAGCGACTTTTTCTTCCATCGGCCATCGGCCGATGGAAGGGGAGAATAATCGGCAATCGGCCATCGGCCGATCTCGGAACAATCGGCCAACAATCGGCATCGGCTAAAAAATGCCATCGGTCGAGCCCTAGTTATAGCGATTCCTGTAAAGCAGCATTTTCATTAAGAACCACTTACGATCTGAAAAACTTCCAATATATTTTTTTTAATAACTAAGGGGTGTCAAGGCGACAATTAATTAATTGGGAAGTAAAAGAAAAAAAAATCAAACGACTATTTTTGTATCCTTTGTTTTTCTGGATGATTTCGCATAGATTGACCCTCCCAGTATAATAACGCGTCTCACATTGGACAGAGAATGAAAGGAGACAGATGGTCAAGTCTTCTCCAGATCTTATTGAAAGGCGATACGTAGGCATTTCTGACGTAACAGGGGCATTTTTCTTTGGAGGGTCGAGTATAGAACTCATTGGAAGAGAATTTTCCATATGAAGGCAAAATGGTGATATGTTTAAAACAATGGTTCATTAGATGGATGTCACATAAAAAAATATTGAAGGCTTCAAATATTTGAAACAACTGCATTTAAAAAAAATATTTAAAGACGTTATGGAAAACATTTTCCAGAGATATTGAAGTAAAATTTATGTCCTGTTTTTATTCAAAGAAACCCCAAGAGTTCTTGGGAAAAAAAGGAAAAATCGTCCGAACTGACGGTTGTAGATTCTTTCTGCTTAAGTACAAAAATGTAGAATGATCCATGAAGTTGGAGGTTCACTTTCTGTTACATTTTATCTACTTTGCAGTTAAGCTGGCTGTCATTAGCAAACAAATGGATAATAGATTTCATCGGACATTTAAAAAATGCACATTTTATCTACTTTATACTTAAGCTGGCTGTCATTAGCAAACAAATGGATGATAGATTTCATCGGACATTAAAAAAAAATGCAAATGAAATATCAAAGAAAACAGACTACTATGGTAAAGGCGCACTACTGTTGCATGTTACACACCGATATGAACTTCATAGGGAAAATAAAAGTAACATCCTTAAGCAAAGTATGGACGAGCCAAGCAAACTCTATACATGCTATAAAATTGTAACTCTTTTGCATGCTTGATCATCATTTTTTTTCTGAAAGCATGACACACCTCACAAAATATGAATACATAAATTAATTAAAAATTGCTCATAAAATAAAGTAAGGCTATGTTTTAGACAACTTTCGCTAGAAATTAAGGAATCATTGAGCTCTCCCCGTCTTATTTACTAACTCACCTTTTTACTAGGGATGTAACGAATAGTGATTTGGCCGAATACCGAATATTCGGTCCTATCTCTCAGGCCGAAGCCGAATATTTAGCCAGTTCTTTTAGGCCGAGTATCGAATATTCGGCCAATGTCTTACGCCAAATACCGAATATTCGGCTGCCGAATATTAAAATTTCTAGAAAATCGTCGTAATAGAAAGTATTTGTCAAATTTAAAATTATTCACCAAGTCAAACACCAATTCCACACATTAATCTATGATGTATGATTTAATTATGTTTGTTAAGAATCTCAACTATCTAAAGTTAATGCATTTTATGTATTGTTTTGAATGCAATAAAACTGAGAATAACCCACAAGTGGAATAGAAATGACAGGTTTTAATGTAAGCATTAGCATTATTTTACTAATTATTAAAAAAATTTATTTTCACGAACAGCAATAACTTATGCTATCTTGATATTCATGAAATATTCTAGTCTTTTCACATTTCTCTTTTACACGTTATTCACATTAAATCAGTCTACCGAACAAAGTCTGACTTCCACTTTGTTTATAGTAATAACAAAAAAAAAGGCTCATATTTTCCAACCTAAATAACTATTGTCAGCTTTTGGGAACGCATGTTATGTATAAAATACAATATTAAAATCTTAAAAAGTGTTTCTCTCTGCCCCGTAAAAAAAATTATGGAATGTTAAGTATTTTTTTATGTTTTTGCTCCGTCAAACCTATAAACAATGTCTAAAAAAAGTAGTTTTTATCCTAAATTATTTTTTTTTATTAAAACTTTATAGCTATTATGTTCTTTCGAAATAACTATAATTCAATTTTAGAAGTTTAAAATCTACTAATTTTTTCATTTTTTTTCCTGTCTACCGTAGCAGAAGTATTCGGCCGAACAATCCATTAATATTCGGCCCGGCCGAATTTGATCTTACAGAGTATTCGGCCAGACCGAATATTCGGCTAGGTCGTGAAATAACTATTCGGTCAGGCCGAATAGGCCGAATACCGAATAGTGTCCGAATACTCGTTACATCCCTACTTTTTACATAGAACAATGAGTTGTAGAAATTAATAAAATAGAGAAATGGTCCTTTTTTTTCTTCTTCAAAGTGAAGTTTAATTTCAGAAAAATCCTGAAATGACGAAAAATATAAGGTCATTTTCAGAATCAGCACTAAAAATACATAGGAATAAATTTTTAAAATCTATGAGTCATAGCACAGACCAAATTTTGCAAACTATTTTAATTTGCACTCCTAAAATAAAAAAATTCAAAAGTATTTTTTATTCTTTGTTTAATATTTTGAAAGGTATCTTACATCCCGTTAAGAGCCTTTCTGCGTTAAATGTATGATGCAAATTGTGAACAAGCTAAAGGAATTGTAAAATAATTAAGTCTAAAACTGATTGGCTGCTCAGTAAAGACTATGAATGCTCATAATGATGAGTCTGCAATTCCTCAACATCAGCTGCGGTTTCGCCTCCCGTTGTTATCTAATTATCTCCCCCGACTCGTCAATTATTCCGCATCATTTGCAATTCCGTTCCAGGATCAAGCATTCGGAGAATTCCGATTTACCTATCGTTGCCCATGAAGCATATATCACAAAAGCATAAACAGCTACCGGAATGATACTTGTAAAAGTATTTTCGAGTGGAAAACCGCATATGTTTTGTTTCATCTTCATCCGCTCTTGTTTTAATCGAAGTTTTTGTAATCAAAATATACTTCATTTTAAGTTATCATGAGAAATTTCTTAACATTATAAAAATTAATTTTCCAAAAAAAAAAAAAAAAAACGTTTTTGCCCCATTTTGTTACATTAATCATAGAATGATGTAATTAATTAGGACTTCTTTCCTAATAAAATATGTTCGTTTGAAAATACTTGAATTTTTACTGCTCCATACAGTTTGTTTTTATTTTATTGCTTAATATTAAAATCCTCAATAAAATTTTATTCTCAGTAAAAAAAAGAAAAAGAAAAAAAACAGTACTAATGCATTTTATAATAACTGTGTTAAATATATTTAATAAAAAACGATTTTGTTTCATAATTTTTTGAGAACTTTTTTGCTAACTTTCATTTTAATAAAAATGCATAATTTGTATCACTGCTTTGTTTAAATCAGGTCTTGTTGAATATGAAATCCAAATTTCGTGCGTTATCTTTCATTTGCATCAAATGGGCAACTGAATTTTTTTAAAAAAGAAGAAGAATTGAATCACCAGTGCATTACATTTAGTATCACGAAGCTGGGTAAAAAAAGAGTTGGAAATTTTATGTAAACACTGACTGAACTAAGCATTTCATCTTTGATTACGTTCAAACCAAAACGATTTTTAAGCTTTTATCATGTCTCTTTGACTGCCTCCAGGATTTCATTAAAAAAAAGTAGCAAACTATGCCATTAAGAGTAAAAGCGTGGGAGATATATATCCATTAGTTGTTGTGATTGTTATTAAGCAATTTGTTGAGCCCTACACGAGCTGTATAGTCTATTTTTAGCTTTGCTCTAGAACTAAGCACTAGTTTGTTGAGCTCTTTTTCGAATCAAATTCGGTTAAAAGCACCTTTAGTTCTATTTTTACCGAAGAAATGTTTCAGTGAAAACCGTTTTCATTTATTTCCAGTAACTATGCCATATTTTTGTACTATTGGTCTCACTTTTAATGCTGTTTCCTTAAAATAATTTTTATGAAACGATTGTGACCTAATTTTAGTTTTTATGATTTTAGTAATTTGTTCTTCAAATTTATTTTGCTCTTATCTAAAAGAAAAACAATAATATTCATGAAATAATACATTTAAATTTTCCTAATAAATATATGTATAAATGCATACGTATATTTATTTAAAAAGTAGTATTAATGGAATAATGTAAAAAATACGTAAATATATTTTTAATTTCGTTTCAAGAGAAAAAAAGGTAACAAAAACATTTTGGCTTTCTGATATTTACCATTTCGGTTGGCGTTGTAGTACTCATAATAAGACAAGGTCAAGGCAAATACAATGACTTTTTGTTCTTATTTATTTTTTTATTATTTACTTATTTGCCAATCTTATTATTCCTACAGAAAATAATAAACACTACAAAATTTTATTATGGAAGTTTGAATTTCATGCTTCTCAAATTTCATTCAGTTCGGTATTTCAGTTTTTCTTCACTTCACTCAGACTAAATAGTTATCTTAGATTAGACCTCTGTTTACATTTGAAATTATGAAATCTTTAATTGTATATTTGTAATAACATGCATGCTTAATAAAGAATAAAAAAAAAATACAAACAGAAAACAAACTCATAATAACTCTGTATATTTACTTATTTATTTATTATTTTATTTTTGTTTTCAAAAAAGTTTCACAATCTACTTTTAATGACCTGCTTTTTATTATTGTTATTATTATTATTTTATTTCTAACGGGCTGCTGTTGGCCTCTCATCCCGAGAACATCAGAATCAGGGAGCGCTGCAAGTTGCACTCGTCGTCAATTGGTTGGACATCATTGCGTCGCAAGTTTACTTCGTGAATTCTTAGACAGTGTTATGTTATTTCACTCGCTTTTTTAGCGTGTTCAATGTTCTTCGGTTAAATATAAATAAATCAATTTCAGATAATGAATAACATCATTTATTTCAACATAGTTCACTACTGCAGCGCGGAGCCATTTTTCTGTCTAGTTCTCTGGATTTTATTTTTCGACTCATTTTATGACTGAGTGTTGCCACCCAAGATAAACTCCTAAATAATTAATATTATTATGGCTCGCTACAGAGTAGCCCCCAGTGACCAAGTGGACACACAAGGGAACGATACTTTTACATTTTTTAGCAATATTTTGGAACATTTGACTTACAACATATTTCAAAAATTATTTATCAACAGAGTGCATTTATGAACAAATTAGGTATGCAAATATTAGGAGAATAGAAATATATAAGAAGATTATTTTAGCACTATAAATGTTACACAATCAATAATGATAAATTTCAGTCATTCTCTCTGGAAAATACACTCTATTGTCTGACCTAGTTGTTTTGATGTTGTCAGAAAAATGTTTTTCAGCAGGAGTGTCTTTCACTTCTCGAATAGTCGTTTTCGACGGAATTGCATCTTCTTTCACCTCTTGAATGATCTCATAATGGAATCACATGAGCTGAAAGGAAAGGGTTAAGCACCATTGTCAAACACCACTTTTTTTTGGTTGCATCTGTTATTGGCGGATTTTTTTAAGGGTTATAACTGCATATTTTATTCGAAGCTTTTTCTTTTCTTTTATCTGCATTTGCAGTATTTTTTGTTTGGCTGCATTTTGGACCTTTGTTTCGTTTGGCTGCATTTGGAAGCTTTTTTGTCTTTTGGATGCATTTGGAAGCTTTTTTTTTCTTTGGGCTGCATTTGGAAGATTTTGTTCTGTTGCTATTAGTGGCTGCAACTTATATTGGATTCAGATATATGTTTTGGCATCGCCAACTCAAAAGTGCTATCGCACATTATAAACCAAAGAGCTGGGTCAGTTTTATTGAAAATGGGGATTTTAACGGCACTATTTTAGGCCATTCTTTTAAACCCAATGATTTAACAGTTTAATAAGGTCAAATTTAAGATGAACTTACAGCGAAAGTTTGGTCGTTCAGTTTTAGCTGCGTAGCACTCTCGTTTCTTCATCCGTTGAAATCTTGAAACGTTCGCAGTCACCATTTTTAGCCTGACGGGTTACCATTTTTAGACGTATCGTTCGTCGATTAAATTTAAATAAATCAATTACATATAATGAATAACATCGTTTATTTCAACATAGTTTACTGCTGCAGCTCGGAGCCATTTTTCTGTCTAGTTTTCTGGATTTTATTTTTCGACTCCTTTTACGACTGAGTGTTTCCACTCAAGATAAACTCGAACAAAACACGAACCGGAATCCTCCATGTTTCTTGTAGTCCGCTCAAAACAACTTCTTCTCTGCTATACAAAAATATGCACTCGTAAAGGCACTATTCCAACACGCCTCTTGATTCCGTCAAAACCAAACTTCCCTTGTTTTACTTATATAATACCTATCCGTGGTATGTATGATAATATTGTATTTTTTCGATTTTGGAGAAATAGATTTAATGTATCGGGTACTTTTCTCCACCAGACCCCTACCTGTTAGCCGAGGCCTAAAGATTGCTTACGCACGGGGAGAGGTAGTGGGGTCTACGGATTTTAATGCACATATCCCCAAGTATACATGGTGGTCTTCAGTGGGTATCGAACGCGCGACCTTCCAGGTGGAAGTCCGACATGCTAATCACTAGGCTACCACGGCCCTTAATGTCACGGGTACTAGGTTCAATAAATAAAGATGTAAAAAAATAGAGTATCTCTTGGTATGGCACATCAGGGTGCCATAGCATTCAGTTTGTTAACTCCTGATTTATAAAATTAAGTGCACTTAAAAATCTAATACTGTAAATTGATAAGAAGTAGTAACTGGGATGCATAAGCAGCACTGTCGCATTAAGCACTTAGAGTCTCGCCTTTAGGTTTTAGCTACCCTAAATGTGACTAAAGTGTCATAAATGCGACAGTGATCCACATTTTTCTATAATTATAATTAAAATTAAATTTCTTCTAACTCGCATTTTTTCATTCCTCTGCTCCATCATAGCTGCGTACAAATTTAATTGTATAACATTGGTTTAAGCAGGATAAAAACAAATTTTAGATGCTTACTAACAATCATGCTAACATTTAAGCAGAAAATAAATTTTCAAAATACATTAAAAACCTAAAATATGAATGAAAAACATTCAAAATAGAATTTTAGGAAAATCACTTTGTATTTCTAAAATATTGTTCTATCAAATTTCATAACAATCAGGTGGAAGGTCATCTCCCTATGGAAATACATAATTTGAAATCAGTGTACCATTATTTGCTTTTAATAAGTGCAACTGCGGTTACTTACGTATAAATTGGTATGATGCATTTATTGTTTATACAGAAAATTCGTTTATTTTGAAGTACTCGAACATCAAAAAAGGTATGAATGCTTACCATTGATAATACTCTTTAGTAGCAAGCTCGTGACGAGGAAAAATAGAAGCAAAACACGTCCCCCACCATTAATATCCAGTAAAACATTCTCTTCCATCAAAGCACGCAAGTTCATCAGGATTACTGTGTCATTCATTCCCGCGAGGGCCATGCCAGTAGAAAAAGCTATTTTCCGGCACTAAATAGAAAGCCTCCTAATTTTTCCGCCTACGCACCTGAAATGTGTAACAAGTTAAAGCTAAAAAGAAAAAAAAATCTCCTGTATCAATACTCAATGGAATTGGTGACATAGTCTTAAAATCTCCTTTCGGTCAGGTCTCATTCCTTTTTCTTCGGACAAAAATTGTTGTTGAAACATCAATTTCGGAAAGCCACTGAAAAAGCATTTCGCTTCAATTGAACTCAATGTTTTTATATTTCACTTAATATAACTTTTGCTTTTATATCAAAGTCCGGATTAAAATATGGCATGAAGAAGACTAAGATGGGACATTTGTTATAAAAACAAGCACAATTTATCTGCCTCATATTTCAGCTTTTTAATTCGCATTGAACGTTTTGCCTTTGGACAGTACTGACGCAGTGGTAAGGATGATAATATAAACCCCTACTATGTTTTTGTAGGCAGAGTAAGCAGTCTTTTAAACAAACACGTTTATTAATAAAACAAACTTACGATAATAGACAAAAAGTATAGGTTTGGGGAAAGGGCCCAAGGTCGTGTGCAGAGGGGGAGCTCCTCCGAAATTCCGAAAATGTTCTCGACTTAGCATGAATTCCTCCTGAAATTGTTCTTAATGTAGTGCAACGAAGTCAGCCCCCCCCCCCCCCCCCAGAAAAAAAATTGATTGCGGCCTTCGGTCACCATTAAAATGTACAGCCTAAACATCAGTGAGAAGCGGAAAAGCTCGAAATTTACCAGTCATTAAGTATCATTAAAGATATACTTTCAGCGCATGCCCATTCAGCATTCACAAAAGCGGATAACGTTTCTTCATAACGCTTGAATTTTATGCTCCGATCTTGTGTACCATTAAGATATCTTATTAAAATTATTTCTGCAGTTACCCAAAAAGCTTTTAATGGATTATTATTATTAAATCAACTAAGAAAATCAGCAGCTTATGTTATGTCAGTTCTACAGATAGTTACATTAACCCTTTCGGCCCTGGCGGTGGCAATTGCCACCGCAACATTTACATGTCTCTACTTACTATGACAATCCGTATTTTTGCTGTTTATCACTGGATGTCACTTCAACAAAGTCACCTAAACAAAATACATGCGCAGTTTACGTCAGTACTTGACTTGTGTTGAGTGTAAATAAGTGTTTTATAAAGTCGTGCGAAATGGATGCCGATAACCTCAACAATCTATTTCGGACGTAGAAGATGAAGTGGAAAATATAAACGAAATGGATATTGCAAAGGAGTTAGATGAAGAGTCAGATGAAGATAATTTTCCATTTTCTCAATTATTTTCTCAAAATTCAAAATTGAAAAAAAAAAAAAAAAAACGACAAGAAAATTTATTGCAAGCGAGATGCCACCACTAATTAATTCTTATACTAATTAAGCAAATGAGTTCAAATTTGATATTTATGGTATTAAGAAGCTCTCCATCGATAATAATTAGCATTTTTTTTTTTCAAATTTAAAAAATCCAGGGCTGAAAGGGCTAAAGACGCTATTAGAGAAAGATATGGTATATTTTTCATTTCAGATATGCCTTCATCATTTTCAGGACACATTTCATTAGTTAATTTAATACTATTGCCCATCGGTGTTGATATGGGTTTTGAATCCTGCATTTTAAATTTTTGTAGAATGTCTTTAGTACACATTTCATCAGTGAAGTTAATACTATTGTCCACATATGTTGATAAGGGTTTTGATCCCTACATTTTAAATTTTTGTAGAATGTCTTGATGTACTTCTTTTGAGATAGATTGATATCGTCCTTGCTTTGAACAAATTCAATCCCTAAACAATAATGCAAAGTTCCCATGTCTTTATACTGCTCACTTGTTTTGGTAAGAATGTTTAAATCATCCACATAGACAACTATTAACACTTCAAAACGTTATTTTGAGTGATACACACATTTATCGGAATTGAGAGATTTGAAACCCATGTATTTTATATTCTCATCTAATTTTATGTATCTTTCCGAACCATGAAGAAAACGCTTTAAAAAGCACTTTTTTTATCACTTATCACTTTAAAACCTCCTGGTATTTCCATGTATATTTTTTCAACTAAATCTCCATTTACATAAGCCATGATAAAATCCAGTTGGTAATCTGTAAAGCAGCTTTGAACACCAAATGCGAATACAGTTCTAATTGAATTCAGTTTAGCTGCAGGAGAAAAATTTTCTTCCCAAAACCAATTCCATACTTCAATTCATTCCCTTTTGCAAACAAGCGCACTTTTAGTTTTTCAATATTGCTGTTTTGTTTATATATTGTTTTTAGAACCCATTTACAACAAATTCCTTTCTTATTTTTCGGTGCAACAATTTTCCACGCATTTTGGTTTACTAGTACATTATATTCAGTTTCCAAAGCTGTTTTCCATTCATTTCTATGAATACAATTTAATGCTTAAAAAACAGTAGGATTGAATTCTAAATCAACATAAGAAGTTTCATTAGCTTTTTAAATGCTCATTTTATTATTTTCTTGGTCTACCGCGGCTTCGCGTTTTCCCTTTTCTTAGCCGGCCAGGCGTCCTTACTAATGTCGGAAGGGATCCACTTCAGAATCTGAGCTATCACTCCCCCTCCCCCTCCCCCATCACATGAACTTCCATCTGCTTGAGTATTTTCATGCTGATCACATGGACACGATATATCTATTCCTTCTGATTTTGTTGCTCCTAACTCCGTATGATTGGCACTGGGATTTTCTAAAGTAATAAAGAACTCGGTTTCACTGCTGCATTTTAAGTTTGAGTTCTCGAAAGTAAAAATACTGCATTTCTGAGTAAAGCCCTTTCCCGCCGATAAAGAAAGTCATCGAACAGGAATGTTTTCCTTTCTTCTAAATTTGCTGCAGTTAAAATTTGCAGCAATTCTCCTCCCACTCCCCAACTCATATGCTTGCAGAATGATTCCACTCAAACCAGTTGATGTTTTAGTTGTGCTTTTTGTATTAATACTAACACCCATTGCATGAAAGAGACAGATATTTACTGCCCAAGGAGAAAAAATACACCAATTTCTGGATACCTTTCAGTACAGAAAGAATTCGCACACACTTGGCTGAACAAATCCAAATTATACAATCCCTTAACCAAGAAAGGGATAGTGATAGGTAAAGGAATTTTCTGGGAAGAAAATGGCTACTTTTATCTTTGGCATCGTTTCCACACCGTGCTCTGGTGGCATGCACGTGTCCACTCAATTTACTTGTTTTTGAGTTACATATTCTCAACGGCATCGGTTATATCGCGCTTTTTTGCTGTCCCTCTACAAACGCGATGTAACGAGGGGCTAATGTATAACACACAAAGCTAAGCTTTCTGCCAAAAAATACCTTCGTTCGGGGCTTTGGTTTCATGCGACTGCGAATGTAAACCGAACAATGTATTGCTTCAGCCCAGAACTCTTGAGGAAGCTGGGATTGCATAAGTAAACATCTGGGCATTTCGACTAAAGGACGATTCATCCTGTCAGCGACGTTGTTTTGTTGAACAGTTAACCCTTATTCTCATAAAGTAGCATATATGCTACCTGGCGTTTTCCCCTATTTTCTACTTGTTAACAAATAGAAATTAGGGAAAAACCCCAGGTAGTATATATGCTACTTTATGAGAATAAGGGCTAGCGAATAACAATGCAACATACGATCTGACGTCCCTTAACAAATAGAAAGTAGGGGAAAACCAGAGGTAGCATATATGCTACTTTATGAGAATAAGGGTTAAAACAGCTGAGTATTCGCTACGAATACCACATTGAACAAGATACTTATCGATTTTTTTCCACAATATGCAAGGCCATTATCTTACGGAGGGTTTTTAGTTCCTTCTCTATGCGATTCTCAACAGATGCTTTAAATTTAAGAAATGCACATTTTGCTTCATCTTTGGTTTTTGAGAAATATACTTCCACATAACGTGATTTATTGTCTATAATAGTAATAAAATATCGAGATCCTGAGGGTGAGGGTAATCTCATAGGTCCACGTACATCTGAAAAAAATTTATCTAATAAATCTTGACTTTCAAATTTGGATTTTTTAGGAAATGGTTTCACAGTTTGTTTTCATTGTATACACATCTTAGTCTTTTAAGGAATGTTTATTATTGAAATTTAAATTATGAACCATGTTATCATATTTTATTTTCTTTATGTGTGTTTCATTTAAGTGACCAAATTAAAGATGACAGTTTTCAAAATCACTCATCATGAAGGTAGTTTCTATCCTTGGCTGGACGAAATATAAATCCCCTTTACGTGCTGCTGTTAGGAGTAAAGCTCCATCCGCGGTTAATGATTGCCTCACTTTGCTCAGTGAAAATAACAGAGCGCTTGTTTGATGTTGCTTTCAATGTGGAGAGCAGATTGCATTTCTGTTCAGAAACACACAAAACATTTTCTAGGCGAATATTTTTTAGTCCTTTCACATCTGGCTACACAAGGCGAACTGTCCCGACTCCCACGACTTCAGTTTTGTCGACTGTTAGTTTTATAAATGCGTTCGCTCATTTTCTGAATTCACAGAATGAATTTTCATCATGGCACCTGCGAGAGGTTGACCCATAATCCAGGCAAAAAACTGTAGGGTTGTGAGCGGCATTTAAGGATACATGTGAGATGACATGTTCATCAGAAATTTCTGTCATAATACCTTCTTCAGATTTACTAATTTATTTCGGCATTCGGAAGCTTTATGTCCAATTTTTGAACAATAATTGATCTTAAAATTGCTGAAATGTACTACTATGATTCATATTATTGGCATATTTATTTTGGTTTAGCTTCCACTTTTCAGCCCAACTTTTGCACTAGTCGTTTTAGGTAAAGTAAAGTATGTTTTTTTTTTTTTTTTTTTTTTTTTTTTTTTTTTTTTTTTTTTTGAGGATAAAAATTACTTTTCTTCCTTCCCATCCTTCCAGCAACTTTATTTTATATGTATCCGGTTTTATCAGCTCATCACAAGATTTGATTGTACATCTGAAATTTTCAAACGTATCACTAATGCTTTTTAAAAGAAGTCATCAACGGGTTTCGATGTCCACTTCGCGGAGTTAATCCTCTATTTCGCAGAAATTCAAGTTATTCAAGTTTTCAGACATATTTTCAGTCTCACTCGTTTTCAATAGCAGTTGTTTTAACAATTTAAGTTTTTTCGCTGGTCCCTTCAATTCATATATTTTTTAAAAAAATTATCCAAACTTCACTTGAAGTCGCGAAATGTTTCACGATGACACAGATCGTTGGAATTTATGGATAATATAATATCAGCTCTGGATTTTCGATCAACTTTAATCCCATTTGTTCAGCTTCTATTACTTCAGCCGTAGTGGTTTCAGCTGATAATAATTTAACTTTGTGCAAAGTAATAGAAATAAAATTTCACGCTAGAAGCTCCCTGTTGCATTGAAAAAGGGATTCCAAGCAATCCCGAAACATATGTCTGCGTTTTAATGCTCATTTCTGCTTTAATTTAACGTGAAATTTTATTTCTATGGCTTCAGCTGGTTTTTTTTTCCCCGTGACATAATCCCAGTAATCATTTTTAACTAAGATAGTTTATATTTGAAGTTTCCACGTATCGTAATTATCTTCGCTTCTCAATAGATGCAAGGTGCGTCAACGTGAGTTTCAGTGCTTTCCACTTCGCAGCTACGAGTAACGTATTAATGAAAATGCGGAAGTGCAATTCAGCTATTGGGCCATTCCATGAAAACAGGTACACGGGTGGTCAATTTTAAAATCATACTTATGTGGATAATTTTGGTATGTATTAAAAGATAAAATGTCAAATTTTATGTTTTGAGTAAGAAATCAAAGTTTATCATTTCTGGATTGGCAACACAGTACTCTAAAGATGGTTGATTTGTGCAAGCAAGTTCATTGAGTTTTCGAACGAAGTTTGCATGATTGTTTTGGATAAAAGAAATCAACTGAAACTCCTGATGTCAACTTTATAGGTAAGTCTAAAAGTTAATTATTTTATTTTATTAAGCTTTAAGATCTAGGAGATATCTCAATAGCTATACTAGCACCCACAAAGAGCTTATTTTTCGTGTCCCGCACGTGACGAAAAAGATGAATATTTTCATTTAGGTTAAAAATTAAGCGCATTTATTTTGTGTAAATGGCATTTCTAAAGCAGATTAATGTAGTACACATATCCTATGCTAGTTTTAGATTTTAAAGTTACTTTTACTTGTAAAAAAATCCAAAAACAAAACTGTCCCGCACGTGACGCATTACAAGTAGGAAACACAAGTCCAATCTCTAAATGTTGATAAGAATTTTATTTCAACATAACTTGAATTCTTTAATGGTTTTTTGTTTTAAAATTGTGTTACTCTAAAGAAATAAATTATACATTTTCTCATATTTATGATAGTTTTTGCTAAATTATGTATTTAATAGAGCATACATTTCTAAAATTTTACATTTTCATTACAGAATGCCCTATCATTTCAAGGATCATTTATGTTTCAGAACAGATTACTCAAGTCATATAGAAAGACAAATAAGAATAAGCTAGTTTAAAATATTCATAATAAATTATAAAGCAACTACATTTTTTATCGATGAGTTGTTTGGAAGAGCATTATTTTTTTTTTTTTTTTTTTCAATATTTGATACAACATCGTAACAACATAGCTTAAACATTATGAGATTTATTTTAGAAAGACTATTTAGAATTAGAGCTAAATTATATTTCCTTTTTATGACTTTTTGCACAACAACTTCAAATAATATTTTAACTTTTTAACATTAATAAAATTTGATTTTTATTGAACAGAAATGGATAATGGAAGGATCTAAATCAAGTGCTTAAAGAGTGAAAAAGATGAGAGAAAAAAAGGTCCACATTTCCAGAAGGAAGAAAATAAAAGGACAAATGGACTGAATAAATGAGGAGAGACTATGTGACTAAAGCCGAAAAAGAGAAACGAAAGCTCTAATACTACAAGTGGCCAGAGCACCCTTATAGAATTCCCTATCTCTTTAAAGATGTTTTAAGAAAGATATCAGCCCCCGCTTTATTTAACAACAGAAAATTTTTAAAATTTTGAAAAAATAATAAAACTTTTTTTTCATTTAGTCTAATTCTAATTAAAATTTTATATATTTCTCGGAATGATCAATTTGCGCATATATTCTATTAAAATTATTGCTTTGTGTTTTAAAGTGTACAACCAATACATTGTTTGATGTTTTCATTTAATTTCCAACATTCTGGAAACAGGTATTACATAAGCATTTGCAATATGTCCCGCACGTGATAACTGTGTCCCGCACGTTACACGATACATTATAATTTTTTTCAACTATTAAAATTATTATTTCTCAAAACTTTAGATATGTTTTATTTACATTGGAGCCTTGGCTTTCAATTCCTATATTTTGTTTTGTCACTGCGTGATTAATAGAGCAGAAATTATAGTTGATTCATAATGAAAATTAAGAGAGGTTGACTTAAAGTGTCCCGCACGTGACACATGAAGATTAATTTTATTTTAAACTATAAAAAAGATTTTTGAAAGATAAGTACGTGTCAAAAGCATCTTTGCACCATAAGTAAAGATTAAAAAATGCAATTGCTTCCACTTGTTTAAAATCTTCTACTCTATGACAAAATTTTGGTAAAACTTTTAAGTTCATTTGTCCCGCACGTGACGGTGGAATGGCCCTATTCGCTTTTGCTATAGGCTTAACGAATCTTAGTAGGATGATTATTAAATCACAACTGCATCAAATCAGCGCAGTTTAAAATCCTTTCTGGATCATAACCATTATGGGCAGAGTAAAATGCAGTGTTGTAAACAAACACGATTATTGATAAAAGTAACTTACGATAACAGACAAAGACTAAAAACACAATTAGTCTACAGCCATCGTTACAGTTCGGCGCTCGACAACAGCGCAAAGGTTCATTCGTCAAATGTTTGTAGCGTAATAAAGTGGTGACTCTTTCTGCTAGTCTCTTGTAATTAAACAATTAATAAAATACTTAAAAATTAATTTTTAAGTATTCAATCTTCAGGTCAAAGGAAACTCTTTGCCAAAGAAAAATATCACATTAAATAAACATCAGTTGAAGAACAAATCAAGGAAAATGTTTACAAATAATACATATTTAAAAAAAGCGTTAAAATAATTAATTAGAAGTAGAAACATCTAATTCAGTACCGTGAATCAATGCTTATCAGACAGTTGCGACGACAAATCATCGGTTAAGGGTGGAAGGCGTGAGCCTGCGCAGGGTGCCTTATAGCAGAAAAAAAAAAAAATTCGTTGACCTTACCGACTGGAAGTTCAATATCATTTTGTTTGCAGGATTTCTTCTTTGAATATCATTGCTTATAAAATGAATTTGATTCGTTATGAGTGCGTTAGTATGTGGATCAAGGTAATTAAAATGTTAGTTGCATGATTAATTATAAGTTGGGATATTGACTCTATACCTAATTCTAAATGAAAAGTAGAATTTCTGACATAACGCGGAATTTTTTGTAATAGTTTGCCGGATTTTATTTTGGAATATTTGAATTTTGTTTATATGGGTTTTAGCTGCATTGCCACAAACTTCAATGGTATACAGGAGTTTTGGCCTTAAAATTTAAATATAAAGAAGTCGTTTATTAAATAAATTAAGACTAGGGTTAATCAAAAGTGGGTGATTAATGATGATGCTTTTATTGTAGTTTTGAATCAGGGTTTTAATGTGCGTTGAGAAATTAAGTCTAGTGTCAAGAGTAACTCCCAGATATTTGACTTACAGGGTGTACAGGATATTATCTCCAAATGATTTTATTGGGGCAGTTAATATTTATTTTGATGATCTGAGCAGTAGACCAATTCGTTTTGTCCGGGTTAATATCAAATCTACAATTAGTGTACCAAATTTGAAGTTCTTAATGATGTTCTTGCAGATGCTATCTGGCAGTAAAAGGGTATCTATGAGTAGAAATAATTGCAGAATCCATTGCAGTATCATCTGCGAACATAGAGATGGTTGTTTCTGGGTGTTGAGGGACATCATTGGTGTAAAGATTATACAATATTGGTGAGACTGAGAAACCTTGAGCCCCACCAGTTCAATATTGTGTTTGTTAGATAGATAATTATTAACGAGCACTTGAAAAGTACGGTACAAGGAGACTGAGAAACCTTGAGCCCCACCAGCTTCAATATTGTGTTTGTTAGATAGATAATTATTAACGAACACTTGAAAAGTACGGTTTTCAAGAAAATATTTAATTATTTTTGTGATAAAATCCGAGAAATTTAGTTGTATGAGTTTGTAGAGGAGGCCTTTGTGCAAAACTCTGTTGAACGCATGGCTGATATCTAGGAGTAGACCGATGGAATAGCCAATTTCCCTGAAGCCGCTAGTAATACTGTTGTTTACTCGTAGGAGTTGGTGCCTGGTATAGTGCTTAGCTCTAAATCCGAATAGAAAAGTTTGAAGAATATTGTTGTTAATGAAATTAACAATAATATCAGCAATTAATTTAAAAAAGAAATTGGGAGGGTATTCAAGAGACTAATGGGTGGTATGATGTCATGGTAATTTTGGGGAAAATTCGGACTCGAATTTCGTTTCAGAATAGGGACAATAATTGCATTTTCCCAAGAAATTTGAAAATGATTTAAATTCAGACAACAATTAAAAACATGGGTAATATACCTCAAAAGGCTATGAGGAGTGATTTTAGTTACTAAATTAGCAATATTATCCTCACCCGTGGATTTATTATTTTTCAGTTTTTTGATTATAGCTACATCATCATCAATGTTCAGCCTAAAAGTAGGGAAGGAGGGTAAATTATTAATTTTCAGTATCTAAACAGTGTCAATACCAGCGTTGTTGTAGCTATTGGCGCAATTATGTTTGTTAAAATTTCATCGATAAAAATAGAGAGTATTTGAATCAATACGTTTCTTTTAAATTATAAACAAGTAGTCCATCCAATGAAAAAGACGTTCCTCCATAAACAATAATTAAACATGCCTTCTTTCCCGTATACCCAGCATCGATAATACAATTAAAAACACCCCATCTAACGAAAATCGCTGATGGATTTTAGTTCATCGAGAAATTGGGAAATCCCCTGTAAGTTTTAGAGATAACATTTACTAGAAAATCTACATTTCTAAATATACTTTACTTTAGAAAATTATATTGACTCTTAAGTATATGCTGTAGTAACACAAAAACAATGTGCTTTAATGCTGTGCCTCTGTTTAACATATGTTCTTACTCATATTTTTACAGAAAAGCATGTTCCTTTTGCCGAATGAATGACACGTGATACTTGAATCTAAATAGGAAAAAAGAGAAAGAAAGAAAAAAAAACCGTTTATTTTACAGTGCTTTTGTTTTTAAAACCACTGGTCTTGTGTGGCTGCCCCAAGTTCGTTGCACCTGCCAAAGAATATTAGATGTCAAATTGGTTTTTAAATGCAACGTTTCAGTATTTATTTATTTTAGATTATTTCGACAGAAGTGATAAAACTAGATATTTTATTCAAATCCCCTATACTTTCAGTCAGCTCTAAGTTTATGGTGCATGAATAATCCAACAAACAACGGAAAAACGTTTCTAGTTTTAAAACGGCTATTTTATTTCAAAGCAAGCCCATTTTTAACTTGTTTAATTATTTCCGCAGCTTTATCTATCTGGCTCTTTCTTATTATTCTACAAATTTATTTTATTTATTTATTTGTTTATTCATTTATTAGCTAGTATTTTTATTCTTTCTGTTTGTAAGAGCTAAAAACAGAAGATTGCATCCTGCACTGCAATCTGAAGAAGTGACGATTTGGCGATGGGGCATAAAATATTGCAACAATGAAAATGATTTTAGGCAAGCCCTTCGTGACACTTCCGTTTCCTGTTTTTTATTTGCCGGAATGGCAATGAAGAAGAAAAGCAGCGAAATGAAAGGAAAGTAGAAAAAAAGTTGACCACATTATTTCGTAGTTGCAATACTATGTGATTTACGTGATAGAGTAGGACGAAATTTTAATTCACAAACTTCAACTATATGCTAAAAGTCGATATGCATCTGTAGTCACGACACGATGTGCAGATGTAATTATAGTATTTATGATCGTGACAAATTTCAATAAATAGCTTGGATTAAGCAATAACGTTATGTATAATCTAACCAAACATGCCTCCAATACAGGAAACAAACATCATAACGAAAACGGGGTTATTTGTTAAACTTATACTCCTTTTGATCAAAAATGTACATTTTCTAAACTTTTACAATGGGCTATACATACGAATTTCATTAGTATAGAGAGCGTACGTTGAAAGGTTCAATTGCAAAGTTGTCCTTTTAAAAGAGTTCGCATCTAATGTTAAATGTAATATAGATAGGGTTCGTTGGGTCAAATAGTAAATATGGCGTTAATGTAAACGAACGTCATAACTACACTTGTGGTGGTTTTGAAAACTAAACTACTGATGAGTGATTTGGCAACATAAGAAGGACATTGAAAGAGTTCTGTGAGTTTCCAAACAACTGGAAAACGGTGAGGAAAATTGCTTACCAAAATGTAGGGATCTTACATTTTGCTCTCCAGCGCATCTACAAACGCGAAGTAAACGGTTTCAAGCATTTTTATTTGTCATACGAAATGTTGTTTAAAACATTTAGTTCTGAATTTCTACCTCCCTGTTATTTTTCATGTTCACGTTAAGTGTTTACAATTACCCTACACATGTTGCACTCTGGGGTAATTGTAAACACTTAAGTTTACTATATTTCCAATCTTTTGGAAAGACAATATTATAGCTTGATGTAAATTATACTTTTGCTGGTATTTTACATAAGTTTACCGCATTATTTGATTTTTGTAAGATATTTCTCATTAAGTGATCTCAACTGATTCAAAAATAACTCAGCGGACCACATGCGGCACGTAGGAAACAGATTGAGGACCATCGCTAAAGCAAACTTAAGCTTCCTAGCAGACTGTGTATACCATGGTTTTGCATTTGCATCAACTTCAACGCGAAAATAAACCCCTGTTTATATGTACCCCACAGCAGTGGGGTAAATGTAAACACCGAGTTCATCCGTTAACAAAAAGTCAAAGTCGAAATTTTTGCTCACATTTATGGAGAAGGAATATAGTATTGGCTACAATGCTCAGAAATTTATCTCCCAATTCATTCAAAAAGTAGGGAAGGTCCTGAGTTAAAACATTGAAATTATATTTGAAATTACCCCAAGTGACCCTACTACAGTTTTGTTTGCAGCATATTTTGTACATTTTTAGCCTACTTTCCCGTAAAAGTAAAAAAAAATAATAATAAAGCATGAAAGAAGGCTTAATGTATCGTGAAAATATCGTTAAAAATCAAGAAAAGTCAAAAATAAGTGAAGTAATTAAATAAAGATTGAAAAATAAAAAAATTGAAAGTAGGGTATTGAGATGGAGAAAAAGTGTGTCTGTCGGTCTGTCTGTCTGTCGGTCTGTCCCCCCCTAATAACTTTTGAACGAATTGTCCGATTGGGAAAATTCTTTTTGCATTCGAAAGATCTCGGCGAGGACATCTCATTTCTATATTTTACTTTTTGATTTGAACAATTTTTTGTTCAATTTTGAACAGTTCAAAAAATTTTAACATTAGCGCCTATGGACAAAATTGAAGCAAATTCTGTAAACTCTGGGCACAAGAGCCAAGTTTCTATTGCAAGCTTATTGAAAGGAGTTCTCGGCGTGAAATATTGATTTGAACAGTTTTTGTTCATTTTTGAACAGTTCAAAAAATTAACACAGAGCTTACGGGGAAATTTCAACCCTATATAAATCCTGATCTAACGGACCGATTTGCTTGGAACAAACTTTATCGGAAAGCTCTTATAACGTAGAACATGTAGAAATAGAAAGTTTATCCAGAACTTACGAGCCTATTTTGCTATGAAATTTTTTAATCGGGATTTTCAAGGATATTTCTCAGTGACTCAATGAGTGAAATAATGAATGAATGAATAAATGAAAGAGTGAAAGAATAAATCAATGAATAAATGAATGAGGAAAAGAATGAATGAATAAATTATTGAATAAATGAAAATATAAATAAATGAGTGAATAAATACATGAATGCGTAAATGAATGAATAAACACTTGAATGAGGTAACGAATGAATGAATAAATGCATGGCTGAATAAATGAAAGAATGAATGAGTGAGTGAACGAATATGTATTATCCGTTGAAAAAGGTATATTTTCAATAATTAGAACTAAAGATAAATAAGAAAGAGAGAGAAAGAGATAGCTAGATTATAAATTTGAATTTGGTGTATACGGGAAAGTAGGCTCGTATAGTTCTAGACGGAACTTCTTGTTCATTCAGAATTCCAAGTAGTTATTTTTAAGATGAAGATTGTTTTCCTTGTTTAAAAAACAGAACTTTGGTTTAAAGATAAGAAAAAAAGATTTTTTTAATTAAAAAATTATGAAAGAAACAGATACAATTTCATTCTAGCAGTAATTTTTCTCTATGAAGTGTAGTTTATTTTTAACGAAATTTGTCTTAATCTGATAAAAGTGTAAAACAATCGCTATTCCCCTGCCAGATGCACATACCAACCGTATAGTCTACTTGCCAATTATCTAAAGATTCATTAATAAGAACTGTTCACTTTTTATTACGTTTTAGAACGGTATATCGAAATCCTTATGATCAAGAAAAGCATTACTTTGTTTAGAAATTACTTAGCGTACATCATTGCATTTATTACAGTATTTCTTTAAGTGACTTAAAATATTTATTAAATTAAACATAACATTGAGAACATAGTACAAAAAAGCCAAACAGTTCGAAAAAAAGGATTAAAATATGAACGAAGCAGCACCCAGGACACATTTGACACGTTTGGTGTACTACCGTCAACTACATATCCAATAAACGACCAATCGATTCAAATTTCACGTTTTTTAACCGAACAGAATATTTTTCTTCTCCTAGCATTTTTCGAGAAAGTTGGAATTCCGTCAACGCATCCATTCTCATTACAATCACTTTGCTCTCAAAGGAATGGGGCCATAATCTCTCCCTCTTAAGTATTTGGTTCATAATGAACATAGCAGATGCACTCGTACTGGTCTTATCATTCCTTAGAAATCGTCTGCCATCGTCTTTGTTTTTTTTCGCTGATGCTGCTTATTAAATATATTTCCCGGGTTTTTTGTTTTTTTCATTTCGTTTTCTTCACATTCGTGCAGTGAAACGCATTGAATGCAATAGTTTCAAAGAAGCACACAAAGACACCCTCCTTTCCCAACAAAAAGGGAACTCGTAATTTCTATGCGTTTTTGAAATATTTAACAGAACTGTATAAAAATAGAAATTGCACCTAATTTCGCTTACATTAGATGGCTTACAAAATGCCTCATGAAAGGAATTTTCACACACACACACGCACGCACACACACACACACACACACACGCACACACACACACACACACACACACACATATATATATATATATATAAAAAAATTTCTAAGTCTCAAAATTATCCAGTTATCCAGCAAACATAACCAAAATTACCTACTATAGTATTTTAGTATAAAATGTGTATAAAAGTATAAACCCACAAACATAATAAAATTCAGTTCCTCAGTTTGTCCCACATGAAAACCTAATGCGTTGTTTTTAAACGCACAATACGCTAGACCCAAATGGCAGGCACACATGCGTTTTAGGATGTCTGGAACAAGCGTGCTAAAAAATGTAAGACTTCAGGGAGTCCTGAAATGATGTTGTGCACCTTGACCTGCGCTTAAAAACAAATCCTTAAAGAAGTGTTGCATCGCCAGACAAATTATAATTAAAATAAAATGAATATGTTAATAAATAAATGTGTAATTAAAATATATACCTACTTAATATGCATTGCGTTACGCTGTTTTCTAAGCGTTGCAATAAAGCAGTCTTGTTGATTGTTCTGTTGACACTTCTTCTGATGGTGATTTTTTCGGACGCTTATATTTATTCTTATTGGTATTTTTCGGGGCTATTGCCCTTATTTTACTGAGGCTCTTTGTATACTAATGTCCTTATTTTAATGGGAACTTTATGGGACTATTTATATTAGAATTGTTGTCCATATTTTGATGAGGTTTTTCAGAGGAACTTTTGCTTTTTCACTCTATTGTTTTTATTCAAGACAATAATTTAAAGATAATTTTGCCGTTATTTAGGAATTCCTGTCCTTATTCTGATGTGTTTTTTTTTTTCAATGTTTCGTAATTTAAGAATGCTTCCTTTTTTATTTTTGGATAACTACAACATGAAATATACTTATATATGTAATCAAACAACCTGATTGCTCTCCGTAAAGGACTTCTTTAAAATGTGTTTACCGCACGCAATGCCATGCTTGAAACATTTGTATAAATCTATGAAAAATGTATATTTTCCCTCAATACCCATATCCAGTAAAACTTTTCTAGGGTAGCTTCAGTGGTGATTGTTGGGATACACACACACACAAGTGCGCGCATTTACATAATATGTGTGTGTGTGGTCTTGGGTTTGTGTGTGTACTAGGGAGGTGTGTACACATAACTCAAAATTCATTGAGATCAGCTAAACATTTGCCCACTTATTTTTGCAAGTAATAGAATTCGTCTAATAATTGCAGCAAAACTTGGAAATATAAATTAATAAATGAAATAAAATCAAAATCATGCACCAATTTTCAGAAAACAGAACTAAAGTTATTGATTTTGTCAATCATTTTAAACAAATTACGTCGATAAAAAGAAAAGAAGCTTTCAGACGAATCTCTATTTTCTTATGCCTGCAGCCATTAAATAATCGAAACTTATTTTTAGCCCATTTAGAGCATTAATGCGAAGCCATTTAGTGACCTCTTTAAATAGAATTGCCAATCGCAGAAAGATTTATTTTGGTGACATGTGGTAGCTTTTCCGACTATATATTGAAGTGATTAATTGAGTTAAATAGAGCCTCTTTTGGATCTTCGTATTTTCATATATATACAGAAACGGAAATCTTTAGATTTTAGCTGAAATTATCAGACTTTGGAAAAATGACATTAAAAATCCAAAATCAACTAAAATTTAAAATTATCCACAAGAATTGCACACATGTGTTTTGGGGATGCAGAGAATCACTTTTGTAGCAGAAGAGATGATAGCTTATAGATGAAACGACATACGTCAAAAGCGTTGACTGCAGGCCCGTAGCCAGGTGGGGGCCAGGACGGGCAATTCCCGACCTGGAAAATGTTTTGCCCGTCCTAGCGTGATTAATTGGAACTTAATAATCTATGCTATTTATTCTACGTTTTCTAGTTGCACAGCAATTAATCGTTCCCAAAGAATTTTTATGACGCATGAAAGAATGGCAGATTTAGCTTTCTTAGCATTCGAAAGAAAACGGACTGCAAACTTAAATTTAGAAGAACGGCTTAAAAAAACGAGCAAACAAAGAAAATTGCAACTACATTAATTTTTTTTATTGTAACGTACCGATACATGTTTTGTGCTTCAATATCTTAATTTAAACGATCGTTCACATTAAAATTATCTTTAAAATATGTTCACTTTTTAATGTTATTTCATATATTTTGTTAATTTACAAAAGACATTCTTAGAATAAACAAATTCTGCCCTTTTTGTAAGTTTTAATCAAGTATTTCTTTCAAGACCAAATAATTTCATTATTGAATTAAATTAGTATTAGTTTCATTAATTGTTTAATTAATCAATTAATAAATTAAATTATTGAATTAATTATTAATTTAAATTTTAAGAAAACCCCCAAAATGGAACATAAATTCTAACATGTTGGAAAAAAATTGAAAAACTGGTCTGCCCTCCTGTCCAAAAGTTTGCCCCCCCCCCCCTGGAGTCAGAGTCTGGCTACAGGCCTGGTTGACTGATTAACCGACTATAAGATGAGAATTGGGTGCATAGAGCGCTCGATGCTCTTACTACTCCCGGGTTCAGAGAGGTAAACAATGAAATTCAATGTACAAATGCATGATGAAAGATAGGGGGGGGGGGGGAGAGGGTTCTGAGGGGAGCAGTAAGGAAGTAAAGAAACAAAGTCTTCACAAGAATGAAATCATTCAGTGTAGACTGACGGCGAGTTGTTTTATTACCTTTTCTTTTGTCCCTTTGACCGGTGTAAGGAAAAGTCGTTTTTGGTTCACTTTCTACTATATTTCTGTGGATTATTTGTTCGGTTCCTTCGTTTGATCCTTTAAAGCAGAGGTCGCCAAACTGTCGATCTCGAGCTACCAGTAGTGCGGGGGAAAGTTTTCAATGGCTCGCGATCGCGCTCAGGATTTCATTAAACTAAAAAAGGCTCCTTACTCAGACTGTCGGAAGTTTTATATTTTTTAATTACATCAGTCTACTTATTGAGATGAATAAAGGAGTAATTGCACATGCTTTTTCATTCTCAAAAAATTAGAGCTGTGGGGGTGAAATATCATCCAATGTAAATGCAAACGCTTTGCCTGTTAAAAGGAATACTATGACAAGCCAGACTTTTCACGACCTCTTAACAGCAGCAAATATTATATTGAAATTATTTAAGATTTGGGAAACCAAACGCTTCCTAGGTTCCAAAAGTATTTCAATTGTAGCACAATTTGTGAAATCATCTTTCATAGAGATTGATGCAGAAGATTTATCTACTTGTGTCACTCAGCAATTTAAAGAAGACAATATTGTACTGCGTGCACACGACAATATTGTTTTAAATACTGTAGGGGAAGAGACAATGTTATTGTGGAGATGGATGCTATTGATTATAAAAAGTATCTTTGAAATTTCTTTCTTCAAGCTCTGAAAACTTTTTTCCTGACAATTTTCAGCCTCTGAAATTGCTTTTGGTAATAATTCCTAAACAAAAATAACCCGGTCAGGGAAGGGCAATGTTCAGCTCCATGGTGTAAGGTTTCTTCCAGCAGTATGAAAATTATTAAAAATATGAACAGAATCAGATTGACTGGAGAACATCTGGTTAACTGTATTCAAATTACAGGAATTACGTACGCTCCTAACAGTTAAGACATTGTTGATGGCAAAAAGAGTCATTATTTTTACTAAAGTAGAAACAGGCCTGGTTAGTAATTTGTTATTATTATTTTTTGTGACAATTTTAATGCATAAATACTAAGAACTTATTTTATGCTAATAGTAGCTACACGTCAGTTAATTCGTATGCAATTTTTACGCAAATTGGTGCAATATAAAATAAATATTAAATCTAAAAAATAAAAAAAAAATAAGTGGCACGGTTTTATTTAAAGAAAACTAAAATGCAGTAATAGTGGTCGAAAACCGGGTAACAAACTACCGTTGCATTATCGCTTCCATTCGACAAATAATAATTCTGATTATTTCCTCAGAGCCAAAATTATTAATTTTTTTCCTAACTTAATAATAAATTATAAAATTTATAGAATATTGCATTGTCAGCGAAGATGAGCTTGTGTGTAAAGTTTGAAGATAAGCTACGGCAGTAAGAGTGGTCGAAAACCGCGTAACAAATCAAGTTAAATAAAACCGTGTAACAAGAAATAAATACTATTCCTTATTGGTAATCACAGATTTGCTTCTCGTTTCCCCATCCCCTTTCATTCGTGGAGCTCATTGTAGAATTTTTAAACGGTATGGTTGCTCAGTGGTTTCATAAGTTTGGCGACCACTGTTTTAAGGCATTCCTTTGAATTTGCTATTTATTCTTTGCTGCAGTTGTGGCTTTTTGGCAGTACATTTCTGTCTCTTGTGTTGCCAACAGCAGATTTCGCATTTTTTCTTGATGAAAGATTAACATCATGTATGATGCGCAGACTTGACAACGAAAACGGGTGCAAAATGCTTCTTCTTTATTCAATTGTACAATGCAGTTTCCTATTTTCTTTAGTTGGTCGGAAAATATCGGAATTTATCTTTTTTTTCCTACGCCCTGCGTGCTTTTTTTTAACGCTGTATCTTTGGTTATGGAGATCTTCGTCGATGTTTGAGACTTCTGAGATTAGAGAGCTTTATTAACCTTTAACCTTTTGACTGCGGCAGACCCTTAAAGAATTTAATGCACTTTTAACCCATATTTCTGCTATTATACATTATTTAATAGACATAATTGCTCTAAATGTTGTACTCTAAAACAAAATTCTTACTAATATAGGCAGAGTAATATGGGGAAAATTTTTGATTTATATGAATTTATATATTTATTGCAATGGTTTTACAACCAAAAGGGATTTCTTCCAGTACAGCATTGTCTCATCCTCGTAGTGAAAAGATGAATATTTTTACTGGTCCTCAGTTGGATAGTGTAGATCCCGAGCTTTTTGGTCGTTGAAATATGTCATTATTTTGTACGCTTTATTTTTAAATTTTTATTTATTTATATACTTATTTATTTTTACGTACGTCGTCTTTCGATTAATCTGCAAGAGTAAGGAATTTCTCACTATTTTTTTCACTAACTTGAGATTTCTTGTTAAGCTTAATTTGGTTTGTTTTATTAAGTAAATTAGTTTTAATTGTTGCCTCAAGATTCATTCTGAGTTTCAGAGGGGTTCAAGCTGAAACGTTATTGAGACACTAATGCGGCACACGCAAATCCGAAAACTTATGTATTTCCTTACCTCCTTTTGTAACTGGGATTCAGCTGAAACGATTGTTCAAGCAGATAAGAGTAAATTGAAGCTGAAATTGATTTTGGGTTTAGAAGCCAATTAAAATCACACCTGATAAAAAGAAGAACTAAAAGTTTACTGTATAAAATTCTCATTCGACCAGTTTTAACTTATGCATCTGAAACATGGTCTCGAACAGCAAAAGAAGAGAAAAGATTGGTAATCTTTGAGAGAAAAATGCTACGTACTATTTTTGGTGGTATTAATGACAGAGGTAATTGGCGAAGAAGATACAGCTCTGTGCAAATTCTTCAGAGATGTTGACATTTTGAAATTTATTAAACTGAACAGAATGAGATGGGCTGACCATCTCATGAGAATGGAAAGCGATACTGCTGCACTGAAGGTTTTCAAGGCAGTCCCTTTCGGACAACGTCCAAGAGTTCGACCGAAATTGAGATGGGCCGACTGTTTGGATATTGATTTTAGAGTAATTAAGATCAAAAACTGGAGATCCACGGCCATGAGCAGAACAGTCTGGCTGAATCTTTTGAAGATAGCCAAGGCCCACAATGGGCTGTAGAGTCAGTTATGATGATGATTCTTTCACTCATTCATTTATTGATTGAGAAATCCCGATCAAAAAATTTCGTAGGAAAATAGGATCATTCAGTTCTTGTTGAACTTCGTATCTGTACATGTTCTACATCGTAACATCTTTAAGATAAAGTTTGTTGCAAGCAAATCCGTCGGTTAGATCAGGGGGGGGGGGGGGTATTGATATGGGATTGAAATATCCCCGTAAGCTCTAATGTTATGATTATTTTTTTGAACTATTCAAAAATGAACAAAAATTGTTCAAATCAATATTTCACGCCGAGAGCTTCTTCCAATAAGCTTGTTCATAGGAACTTGGATCTTGTGCCCAGAGTTTACATAATTTGCTTCATTTTTGTCCATAGGCGCTAATGTTAATTTTTTTTGAACTGTTCAAAGTTGAACGAAAAATTGTTCAAATCAAAAAGTAAAACATAAAAATGAGATGTCCTCGTCTAGATCTTTCAAATGAAAAAAGTAATTTTTCGAATTGGACAATTCGTTCGAAAGTTATTAGGGTTCAATTTTTATTTAATTTCTTCACTTTTTTACTTATCTTTATTTTTAACGGAATTTTTACGATACATTAAGCCTTCTTTCACGCTTTATTATTATTTTTTTTACTTTTACGGGAAAGTAGGCTAAAGAAAGGGTTGCATTTTAACTGTGTGAGTGAGTGGCATGCTGTGAATTCAGTGGTCTGTCATCTTTGGATTTTTAAAGATAACTGTGGAATTTTTTGCTGACATACTATTTTTCGCATGAAGATATCAAATATATGATTCATTTTACTCTATTGTAAAAGTTTCTAATATTCCATTCATATTTACACTTAGCTCAACATTTTACCATATGGTGCAAGTGTAACCAATCTTCTGGGGTAAGTTAACCAGAGGTTTATACTTCCGCCAATCAATGATACCCAAACAGAAGTATTTATTTAATCTTGTTTTTGATGTTATTTTGGTTTATTTTGTTCAGAAATACATACATAAATAAACATAAGTACGCCTAACTTATTCCTGTCCTGTAAAGCAATTGCTTTGCATTTGTTTGCCCTGTTTTATTTTTATTTCTTAATATGACAACAGAACTACAAATGAGTAGCATAACTTCCTAAGTAAGTTCATTTATTATTATAATTTTAAATTTGACATTAAAGGTGAGGGAATATCATATCATTTTTCTCAAATTAAAAAAAATCAAATATGAAAATAATACCAATGATGATGATAATAATAATAAGAAGATTAATAATAACACTTTTTGTAATTTAGTCTAGACATATTATAAAACTCAAATAAATTACGTAAACACTATTGTACGTTATTTTTTTCTTTCTTGTCCTTTAACATACATTTTTAGGTCAACATGTTTTATGTATTTCATCAAATTGTAAGAAGAAGCGAGATTTTTTTTTTCATCTTCAATGAAGGGCCAAGATATTTTAATAATTTCAAAAATTCCAAGAACCTTCTCAGCTTGGATGTCCAATTTGAAGAATTTATTGCTAGTCTCTGTTGTCCCACTTTTCTAATGCACCTATTATCTCAAGACTTAAATTGGTTTTCCCTTAATTCTCAACCGACTTTTTATCTGGAAAATTGATATTATATGTTTTGATTACAGAATTGTATCATACTAAAACTACAGACACATAAAATGGTTCGAAAAAAAATTAACAATCTTTAAATTGTGTTTGGTGCGATGTTAGCAACGACAAATTTCTCTGGTACCTATAAATTTATATTTCTGAAAGAAGAAAGAAAATTATGAAGGAAAAAAAAATGTTGCCTTAAAATGATTTCGAAATGCTTCATTTTCTAATGTACTAAGGGGATGCGAGTAGCAAACTAAACGGCACTCAGGTGCCAGACGCATTGCATCCTTACCCAAAGAAATATCCAAAAATCAGCCGTACTATTTTTTCCCCTCGAAAACGGACTGCTACGCTGTAAGTTCAACCCAATAGAGCCAACCCAACGAAAAGTAGACTTCCCACACGCATATAGTTTATGTTGAATGACAGTTATCTTTATAGATTACTTTGAGACACAATATTGGATACAAAGCAGACACTCAATAAGTTTAATTTAGCATCATTACCGAACTTAAAATAGTAGTATCACTAAAATATGAGAGGCTTATTATTGAGATAAGTTATTTTTACATTTGTAGACAATCCTTGAAAACTATATCTAGCTCTACACTTGCAAAACTTAATTGTTCCTGCCATCTCTTAATGGAAGGAACATCATACTTTATATAATGATAGTAATAATAATAACAATAATAATTAAATGAATAAATAAATAAAAGAGTTTCCGTTCACAATTAGCTTGAAACAAGTAATCGTGTATTTATCTGATACAATGTTTTACGTTCAGCGACAACGTACCTCTGAAAACGTCAATGCAAATGCGCTTCCAAATAATCTCCACTAGTCGACCCGTGCGGAATTCCGCACTAATTTGGGAGAAAGGACATTATGAAGAATAGAAAAAGCAAAAGGGTGTTGGTACAAAAGAAGACATGTAGTTGAACACATCAGTACAAATAGCTGGTATAATTTTTCCCCACTATTATTTAGATACTCAAAGTAATAAAATAATCACAATAATAATGATAATTATTTTTATTAGCAGTATTCTTTGCATTAAAATACACTAACGAAAAAGTTTCATTAATTCTAATCTTATTTACTGTCCTATATGAATTTCTTTTTTGAAACAAAACAAAATCTGAAAAATATTTTAACATACCGATACTATGAAAAAATGGCCCTTTAAAAGGTTAAACTACATTCATTCAGATCATATTAGGGTTTTATGAATTTTTATTTTTGCAAAACTGCATATAAAACATAATATATCTATATTTATTGTCCATAAATGAATCTCTTATTTTTTATAACATGTTTACCTCTTAATAAACTAACCGAACAAAAAGCTATAAATAATATGATTCCTATTAAATTAATCGTAGCATGGAGTGGAACCGTAGCAAGTACTTTGTAGTTGGAGAGGAGAAACTCAATAAAGGGGTCACTCCAGACCCCTGATACAAATTTGAAGGTTCATATTGCTATATATAATTTGTAGGTTTTCCCTGAAAACTGCAGACATAAATGCTGTTTATGTCCGCACAAAGATTAATTGTTGCGATCAATATTCACGCCCAAATAAATCCGAATAGAAATAAATACCCTTCGAATTTCCGCGAAAGTAAATAATGAACGTATAAAGGATATCTTTGTGTCTGATCCCTTCCTTTCTTTAACAAACCTTGTTCCTTGCATGTAGATCTATTGCTAAGAACAAAACTCGGTTCATAGAGACGTCCAACACAGCGCTCGATGCTTTGTAGTCTTCTGTTGTATAATGTCATTAAAGTCTTCTTTCGAGCGTTGGTGATCACAGTTGGGCATTGCTGAACGGCTTTACTTGTTAAGCAAAGTGGATAGCTATTTTTGTTCATGGTAATGCTGACCTTCTTCTGAAAAAATAAGTCAAGACAATAGCATTCGTATTTTTTAGCTACACATAATGTTCTTTCATCTCACATGATCAGAAAAACAAAAGAATACATAAAAATAGATGTTATACACTAATTTTCAATATAACGCAGCCCGGGAATCAGCAGAAAAACAAAATATTACCAATGTAAATCACAATTAAGCTGAATCAAACTCTGAGAATTCTGAAAGCTGAAGGAGTTACTTAGGGAAGGCAATGTGAGCACGTTTAAAAGCATATCTTTAATAAATTTTAATATCCTATTTTCAGTTAGGTCATAAAGAAGACAGAAGAATACGTTTTATGATAATAAAAGGGAATTCTTCAAAATAAGGTACAAAAATATAATAGATAGTAATTCTGAAAAAATACTTAAATTAAAAGCTAAGTGAACCATGCTTCAAACAGTTAAAAATTCAGATGTAGTTTCTTTGTAACTACTTTTTTAATCTGTCTCCATGGGAAGAAAGAATAGACACCTGAATGCATAGATTAGTACATACATAGAAGGTTGTGCAGTAAAACCTGTACAGGTGACGACCTGTCTAAGTTGACCACTTTTGTCAGAAACGGAATTAGCCCTTCACCCTCTATAAGTTGACCACTAAAGTGCTGCACCGCAAGTGGTCAACTTACACCGGTTTCACTGTATATATAAATATATAAGATAAATATTAAAGCTACGGTGGTGTACAAAACATGCCGGTATGACGCTCCGGCTTGCCGAAACGGAGATACGGACCTTTACCGTTAGCGTGTTGGAATGTTTTACTTAATTTATATTTTATTTATTTAAACTTCCTTCAGGGAAAAATCAAGATTTTGTAGAATTTTTTCAAAGTTGTCAATATTCCGCCGTTTCGCCTGAAAATTCGGTATGTGTACTATTTTGAGGAAATAAGTTATGTACACTATGAGGAGCAAGATATCGCTCAGAATTGTTCTTCGAAATTAGCTAATTAGATGACAAGAGGCTGCACGTGTGAGAAAGAGCTACTGGATCCGGCTATCTCTGCAGCATTTTTTATTTTTATTTTTTTACAAAATATTTTCATAATGAATTGAAAAGCGGATACATAGGTGGATAAATAGATTAATTCAAATATATATAAATAGGGTCAGGAGAGGTAAAGTGGTCATACAACAAATAAAAAGCTAGAGTTTTAAAATAAATATTGGATTTGATGGAGAGGGATCTTACGTCTTTTATTTTAGCTTTCAATAATACTTCCTCACTAACGGTTCAGTTAAATTTATTGTGCTATATTATTTTACAGTAATTTAAGTAAGATGAAGCAAAGTGGTCATAGTATTTCTTATGCATGAATTGAAAAACCAGCATTATTTTCAGTACTTGACTTGAATTTTCGTATTATTTTCGTATGACTTGTAACAATCGACGTCAACCAGTGCGCACGCAATCCTAAGGCATCGAGGAAGGGGTCTGGTGGAGAAAAGAAAAGTACTTGACTTGTGATGTAAGGTAAAGCTAGGAGATTCTGCGCACAGTTGGAAAAATAATTTTAAAAAAATCGAAGTAGGACTTTTTTGTTAAACTATTAATGAATAACTGTGACTTCATTTGTCTTTTATACATTTCCATTGCTATTTCATTGTTTTGCTTTAATTTAATACGACAGCTGTAAAAAAACAAAAAAGCTTATTTGCTCAATCTGTCCTCACAGGGTAGGTGTACAGGGACGTGCCCGATCAGAATTTTTACATCCCCGGGCATGTCGTGCAATATAAGTTTCGAGTTGCCCTGCTTAATATGACTTTTTTTTCCAATTATGACCACTTTACCCCATGCACTACTCACTTTACCCCATACCGTGGGGTAAAGTGGTCATAATGACATCTCAGCCCCCAGGCGTCATAATATTGTTTAATTCAATTTTTTTCTGCCCAAAATTTAATACAAGGCGTTCTTTAAGCTCTGAGATAACAACATCGGGAAGCCCGAATTACAAAACACACTGTTTTGGGGTTACAGTAAACTCTCGATTATCCGCGGGCTGATTATCCGCTTTGCGGATTATCCGTGCAATTTTTTCCGGTTTATTTATTTATTTATTTATTTTTTTCAGCGTTGATTTACTGAATGTAGAAAAATATACCCACTTTAATTTAACAGGTGCAAAATCTATTTTTAGAAATCCCTATTTCTTTCTTTCAATGACATCAAGTATTCCAAGGTCACCGAAACCTAACTAGTTGAAGTTAATAAAACTATACTAATAAAATACTTAGAGGAATAGGATGATGCACCTTTTCGCGACAAAACGTTATTGTTGTAACTTATTCAGTCACAAATAAGGATGAAGAGTTTTAAAATGAAGAAGCAGAAACAACTAACAGACTTTTTTGTAAAGATTTAAGGTATGTATTAGGTTCTATATTGGTGGTTATTAAAAATAGCTTGAATATATGAGAGAGAGAGAGAGAGAGAGAGAGAGTTATTTTACTTTTTTAGCTTCTTACGCACACATTTTTTGCGTACACTTCCATCGTTTTAAGCTATACTTTAAATGTATGTGAGTGTTATGGAATTTTTTCGCTATTGTATACACTAGTATCGTTTTTTACCTATTTTGTGGATTATCCGCCAAATTCGCTTATCCGTGGTTACCCTGCCACCCTATTCTACGGATAATCGGGAGTTTACTGTATTCCTTTTTCGTTGCGAAATGGTTTGCAGTGGTCGGGACGCTAAGAAGCAGTACCCTGATTAGTGGCTTAGTGTCACCAATTTCAAGACGTTTTGTATGGAAAATGGAGTAACTAAGAACCACGTGCAGTGTTTGGCTCTGACAACTTGATGCCTTACCTTACAATTGTTGGGGAAAATAGTGATAGGGGGAAGTGTTATTGACGTTAAATTTAGAGAGGTTACCTTTGGCGGCGGAAACCTAAGTAAACTCAGAGTCAATAAAAATTTCTTCTTCTACTCATCTCCCCAAGAAGAAACAAATACTCTTAAGCTCAGGCGGTACGTTACACAGTGAAAAATCTCTGTAAAAGTCGAAGGTAATTTGAATATTTCTTTAAACTTACGAAGAACTTGTTTTAAATCAAATAACTGTTATCAAGTTCCTTGATAACAGTTTCTCAATAAAATTCTTGTTTTCCGCACTCTGTTAAATTACAGAGAAAGATTCATTAAATTACGTTTGAACTGAACACTCGAGATCTGTGACTACCATTTTAAAAGTTTTAAGCAAATGCATTAATTAACGCTTCAGATCTGCGAGTACCAGTTTAAAAATTGCCAAAAAGGCATATATTGTTGGCATATAATGTTACTGAGCCCTAGCGATCAGCCAGCTAGCCCTGGGTGGCCAGCTACAATGGCTCCAGAGGTATCACATCAGCGGGGGCTTACAGTAACAAAAATAGTAATTTCGAGTAATCGTAGATGGGCGCCACTACTGCGACGCATTATCTGTTGCAATCAATTTACGGAACGTTCTCTTTAATTCATTTTTTAAAGACATTGTTGGTTCTTGGAGGAGATTCTCATCCATTTTTGGCAAAACTTTTTGACAGTGTACCAGAGCCAAATTATATGCAAAATTGTTTGTAATTTACGCTTTACAAAATCATAACATTGTTCCGCGCAAAAAGTTCATATTTACATTTTCGGTTGTTCATTTAATTATTTATTTTAACCTCCAATACCCTTCCATACCAACAATTTCTAGCGTAACGGTAATGTGGATACCAGGGGTGATGTGTCTCCTCATTTTGAACTGGCTGCCAGATGAGAGACCCTCATCTAGGTTGGCACTCCCAGAGGCATTATTGTAAACGCTGATTGGAGCCACGACGAATTTCAGCTGTCATCTTTCATTAGCGTACACAGCCCCAGAGCAACCAGCAGCGAGAGGCGTTTTAGTTGTTTAAAAACTGCAACATTGTATTTCCGCAAGAAATTCAACTGTCGCACATTTGAATGAAGCATATCAAGGAACTGTGTGACAAAGGACATGCTGACTGGAAAATTTAATTTTTCAATAAAACGTACTTCTAGGTTTAAGCAGTTAACGCGGTCAAGAAAAATTCAGTGCTTTAAAATCAAAGAAAACACTTAATAAATCTAAGAAAAACTGAGCAAACTTTTCAATAAATCTCAGTTTTCCAGTTTCACTGCAAAAGCACACGCGTGTATTGACAAGTATATTACATACAGTTGCAGTGTTGTTTTTAATAAAAAAACGCCCCTCCTCCACTCCACAGAAAACTGTCTTTGAGAAATGTAATATTTTTTTCTTATAAATCATTGATTTGTCTACTTTATATGTTTAGTAAATGTATGAAGCTCTTACGGTTATAGAATTTTTATTGGATATATTTCATGATGCTTCATTTAAAAAACAGAATTGAAAAAACTTAAATAAAAATATGACATTGATAAATTAGAACAAAAAGGATTGTCTCGGATTAGTTAATAAATTGCTATTGTGTACGTTTTATGTAGTTCTTGATCGAATAATTATCTCAGGCAAAAAAGACAATTAAGTAAACTTTTATTTCGAATTAAAATCATCCAATCAAGCAATCTTCAATCCTTAATTTCATCGACGAGCTTAAAAAAGTACTCCTTAAAATTATGATTTGTTAACCCGCCAGGAGATCGTCATATTTTATTTCTTTTCTCAGGTCTCTTATATCAAAATGCAAACACATGTATCAATGACACAATAAAATAAAATTGGCACAAAATATGTGTTTTTACAAACATACGATGCGTGCATGAATAAAAAGTTTGTATTTATATCTACTCATTATTTTTCTAAAGTTCAATAAGATACAAGAATTTCTGTCAAGAACTATACGAGCCTACTTTTTCGTATACCCAACTTCAAATTTATAATCTAGCTATCTCTTTCTCTTACTCATTTACATTTAGTCCTTAAATTACTTCAAATATGTACATTTTTCAACGGTCAATGCATATTCATTCACTCCTTTATTCATTCATTCAGAAATATCCTTAAAAATCCAGACCAAAAAGTTTCATAGGCTTGCTTAGTTCTGGTTGAACTTCGTATCTGTACATTTTCTACGCCATAAGATTCTTCCGATAAAGTTTATTTCAAGCAAATCTGTCAGGTAGATCAGGATTGATTAAAAAATGTCGGTAATTTCCCCGTAGGCACTAATGTTATCATTTACTTTTATCTGTTCGAAATAGAGCACAAATTGTTCAAATCAAAAAATATTTCACTTGGAGAGGTCCTTCAAATAAGCTTATTCAAAGGAACTTGGATTTTATGTCCAGGGTTTATAAAATTTGTTTCATATTTCTCCAATACTGCTAACATTAAGATTTTTTTCAACTGTACAAAATTGAGCGAAAAATTGCTCAAATCAAAAAATAAAATATGGAAATGATATGTTTTTGCCGAGGTTTTATGAATGCAAAAAAAAAAAAAAGTCTTTCGACTCGGAAAATTCCCTCAAAAGTTCTTTTCAATTTTTTTATTTTTCAATCTTTATTTAATCACTTTTTTTGTTTACTTTTCTTTATTTTTAACGATATTTCTGCGATACCATTACGCCTTCTTTCATTCTTTATTTTATTTTTTTAACTTTTAAGGGAAAGTAAGTTAAAAATGACTGATTGGTGGACTGAGAATTTGTGGTATGAAATTTTGCTTTCACTTTCAATCTTGCAGAATGCATTTTTTCTAAATCGTTTTTTCTGAAACTTGTAAAATCCTTATAATGAGTTTCAGCCCATTTTTTCCGGGTTATATTTTTTTAAGTTAAACTGGTATGCACATATCCCGTTAATAGTTATAAGATTAAATGTAGTTTTTCGAGTTCCATTGATTAGATCTAAAAACCAAAAACAGAGAATATGCCACAATCGCTGATACTAACCCCTGGGGGCCCTGGAGAGTGGAAAATTATCATTTTTGTCCGCTTTCAGTGCCTGCAATCAAATTTAATCAGATTGAAAATAATCTGATCTTAATTGAGTCTTATTAATGTAGTCAACTAATAAATTGATTTTAAAATTTTTTGTTTGATCTCCAACACTAAGTGGAGTAAAATATTTCACTTTGCTCAGCTGCACCTGACAAATTGTATAGTAATTGAAATTAATATAAGCTTAACATCCAATAAACACTACACTAGACATCAGGATGTCTTAATATTTAAAATATTAATAACATGAACTGTGTGTTTATATAATGACAATTTTTTTTTTTTCATAACACTAAATATTACGATATGAGCATTCAATTTTGAAAATGTCTAATATTATCACATACGTTGATTTTTAGTGGTAAGTATTTCCTGACTGGAATCAACAACATGTTATGTAAGACAGTTAACATACTATCAAATAGGTGGCGATGCAAACAGTGAAATATTTTAAAATTTTACGTGCCCCACAATTTCACTTTACCCGTCATTTCCTTTTCGAAAAATACAAATCATCTTCGTGCTTACGCTTTCCTTTGCCTACGAGTTCAAAGAAGTGAGGTGGTCGTTAAGGAAAATATAATGTATGTCTAACAAAGGAGTATTTACCACCCCTTTTTCTTGTCTTGTTTGTGTAGTCGTCATGAAAACTATACTGCTCCATTTTTGGAAAACTTGAAGATGCTGCTTACTACCGCAAGAATATTTGTATGCTACACTAATCTAAATGAAAAACTCATGTTTCGTTGACGGCAATCCTCAAAACCCAAAGCGAAGGAAGCGCTTGTATTTCTTTTGATTTGATGTAGAGTTAGTTCTCTTAATAAGGATGGTAGTGTAATAGTAATCACAGCTTGACCATTTTGAATACTTTTCTCACTAACCAAGTAGTAATAACATACTTCGGAATATAGCAATATTACACGAAACAATTTGCAGCTTTATGCAAATTTGGAAAATGTTAAGATAAAAAATGCAGTCGGTGAAAAATCAAGAGATGGATAAATTATTTTGGCCATCGAGCACGAAAAGAAGTATTCTTATCTAGTGTTGAAAGTTACATCTTAGACTGAAATTTTACTTCTTGATCCGCACATTATATAAGCTGATTTGTTTCTATTTATCTTTTAAAAATACCAAAAAATTGAAGAATTTGCAAATTTGAACTTTCATATCTAGAGACAGGATTGGCAAATTAAAATTTAAAAATCAGGACACTTTTATCTAATGAAGATGAAAAGGAACCACTTTTTTGTTCGAGATTTAAAATAATGTAATTGCCCTGGTATACACTCTCAGAAATAGAACTCTCGTTTTTGACGATTCTGCAATCGTGAAGAAAATTTCGTCATTTAGAACGATTCTTTCCTCGCGCGATCTCGTGACTTAAAATAGTAACTACTCAAATTTCGTCAATCTGACGAAAGGTTTACTTGGAGCATTTTTCACGAAGCCATTTCGTCAAATACGACGAAAGTTTCGTGAGATTTGAGCATACGTTTCTGAGAGTGTGTACACCCCTAAAATTTAGAAAATCGAACAAAATTTCGAAAAAAAAAAAAAAAACAGGATACATTTATCTATACTTAATGCATCCGAATATTTAGTTAGTATTAACTGTTCCTCTAACTGCTGCCAGTTCGTTATTTTCACTCTCCCTCCTCTCCCTTAGCTAGAATGTTTGAATAGTAATTCTTTAAATGATTCTCTAAGCTTTGCGCTAACATATGTTTGTATAAATGTTTGAAAGCTGCTACAGTAAAAAATAGCATGTTTTGCTGTCAGAGTAACCTCTAATGTTAATTATAATTTGAAAAAAATCAATCTGTATATTTCATAGTATTCGAGATAAAGTGCTATCTGAAGTGTTCTTATGGATGGAATTTCTGAAATTGATAATTTTAATAACGATACAGTTTTTGAATAATTTAATCAAACAAGTGAAATAAAGAAGCACAATAACTGAAGAACTCGATGGCAAACAAGAAAATGGTATTTTGCTAGTTGAAACCCTCCACGATTTGAGCATGCGTCAGGTCTGCTTTAATATCATCGAAATGGGGGTGATATGATTAATAAAATTTGGGTATATTTACTTTTTTATGAATAGCAATATACCCATTCGTTCTTTTGCCTTTCCCCTAAAGATTGAAATCGCAGACTATGTCGAAATCGCGAATGACATGCGCTGCTTTGGTTAACGAATGGTAACTGCAATTTTCGCTTTCTGAATGCCAAGTGGTTCTTACCAATAATATAGCAAAGCGTTCCCTTCTTAGTTTCGAATAAAAATAAAAACGTTTAAGACAATTTAAATTTATTTATCATATCAGAATTAAAACAAACGAAAAAAAATTAAACATCCTTTTTAACCACACGCACACCAAACAATTGTCTACCAGCACTAAGCCAAACCCCGCTCTCTAAAAGAAGTTTCCTATTAAACCTGCCCAACAACAGGAGGCTTTCTCCCAACTGGTCCATATTGATTGAGATTTCCTAGACACGAAAAGAGATTTCATTTTTTCTTTCAGCTCTCGACGTAAAAGATGGGCATCCTATATACTCTAATAAAAACGCTGAAATCGAAATGTATTTAAATTGAAAGAAAATCTCCCAAAGTGAGTTATTTCAACATATTTTAGAAAATAGATTTCCCAACTTACGCTGGAAATATTGAATCGCGTGCTTAAATCTGGAATTGCTATTTGCATCGAATTGTTTCTCGCTTCAACATTTGGAAATACTATTAAGATTGCAACGTTATTTACAATTTTTTAATAAAAATTATTTTCATTTTTATACGATTTACTTGCAGAGTAAGGGAATTTTGCGTACTGCATTGTTATGGCTGAATAAAACTATTTTGCATTTGAAAGAGACGAAATTTGTTATATTCCATACATACTAATAACACTACTGTAAAATGTATATTTTATCTAGCATAACTACGAAAGATACTTTAAATTGTCAACGTTCTTTTCATATAATGGTTTTAAAATATTTGCGCAATTCCAGTAGTAATGAAGGACAATATATAAGCCGAAACAGGCATGCTTTTATCAGTATTTAACTTTCTGTTCTAAAAACTTGCATCCTTTTGCTCATTTAAAACACTTTGCAACACCAAAAATGTTTCATTTGATATGTGTTTTAATTTTTTTAATTTAAAAATTGGGTATTGGAAAGGATATTCTTGGGAATTGGAATTCTTGTGCAAACTTCGAAGGTTCGGAACACCTCAATCTTACATTGAGTCATAAGCACTGTGACTTTATAAGGCTTATATGCTCATTATTACTAAAAAAATAGAAATACCATGAATGTAGTATTAAATTTAAATTTATTGTGGTAACAGGCGGGGGAAAATTGAATTGTTAATTCATTTCTTTATGCCCAAAGGTATTACATCAAAAGCACTAGTAATACATTATAATTGTCTAGATTTAGGAAAAGTAGAATTATTCTGAAGAAAACAACATTGGAAAATTGAAAATTACATTACTTCCCTGTATGTGAATCATTTGTTAAAAAGCAAAATAAAGCGTGCAGAAAGAATTTAAAATTAATAATAAAACATTATGATAGGAAGAAATTACAAAACTATTGCCTGCATGCCTTTCGGGATTACAAAGAACCTCTTTATCGATGCATAACGATGTGAGCATCGGAATTTTCGGCTTTTGTGAAAAAAAAAAATTCAGAAAAATATGACATTATGGTGTTATAATATGTATTCCACTGTAAAACATAATGAAGCAACAGACGACCGCTTAATTAAACGAAAGGCCTTCGCATATTTTCAGATGTTATGCTCAAAAAAAGCTTGTAATTCTAGAAAGTAGATTTGTGGTTAGCAAAAGTAAATATTTTCAATGTAACTAAATTAATTTAATAAAATATTTGTATCTTTTCTTTTTTGGGCAATTTTCGTTAGACTTCCGCATGGAGTAAATTGGACCACCATGAACTGGGTTAAGATGGACCATGGTCCATTTTACCCCATTTCTGTGTTCCATGTACTTTTTTTAATTGATATCTGTAGAATAAAAAAATGATAAATTATTTATTTTTAATGAGTAAATTAATCAATGATCCACGTATTTTGCATTTGGAAATGTTATATGTGCACTATACTTTCAAATTTCAAAATTCATCCTAATTAGACCTAAAAGAAGAGTAAACATTCAGTAAATTTTAATCCAGGTTTCTTCTGATTTAGATTTCATTCAGTTGATTTTGAATATTTATATTTTTACACGTGTTCAATTATAACACGCTATAATTAAAAAATTCTAGAAAATATTATATATCTTAGTTTATAGCTACATATATTATATATAAACTGAGATAATATTTATTTTAGAAGGTACAACTGCAACACAATAATTTCACAGATCATGTACTTAAAGTAAACAAAAAATTTTCAAATTATTTAACTTATATCATAATTAGGTAGAATTACAAAGAATATATTTTTATTTTTTCATTTCATCATCATTTAAGTTATTACAAAGAACATGTTTTTTATTTTTCATTATTTCATCTCGTATGCCTGTGCCACATCAAGTTATGGAGAAGGCAGTAAAATTGTTCAGGATGATAAAAAAATCTATTCGCTCAATCTGCAACATTCAGTCAAACATTCTACGTTATACACAAAAGTGTAAAATTTCTAAATTAATGGAACAAGAAAGTGGTAATAAATCAGCCATTAGATTTGCTCCAAGAGACCGTCCATAAATGACGTCAAGCTTTTCTCCCGTACATTTGACCCCATCACACTCCATTTGACCCTTTGTCACAAAATGTCACACTTCAACATAGCCCCTTCCCCCTTTGTCACATGCCACGCCATGTTTCATAAACATGATGTCACGCTTCTTATTACCCCCTCCCGTCCCCTTGTCCCAACTTCACGAACTCCTCGAAGCGTGACATCATTTATGAATGGTCCCCAAACTATACGCACAAACAGAAATTTTCTAAGGAAGAAGAAATGAGTCTTCCACACCCCACGGTGCCACAAGAAAACAGCAGACTTTCAGTGACACAAAAATATTTTGGTGGTATCATTTGCAAATTTCAATGTGCGTTAATTTTATGTTTTATACGTATAAACCAAAATAATATTATTTTATGTTCTGTACTGTTAAATAATTTACTATATTAATCTATTTTTAAAAAAATTTGCCTGTGGTCCATAGTACCCCATGCCATGGACCATTTTCCCCGAATTCGGGGTAAAATGGTCCACTATCTCATTTTCTATTAAAAAAATTATATTAAAAAAGTATACACAATAATTAATCTTGATTGAGTACTATATTATAAAACCTAATATATAAGTATAAACTTAATATATAAGTATGCTTGGATATTTTTAGGCTTAAAAAACATTACTTTGAGTGTAAGCACTCAAAATTTTCAAAAGTCGTCCATTTTACTCCAGTCTTCTTTATTTTAAATAGAATATGAATTCCATGCACTAATCTGATGCATTAATCTATTAATCAATTGAAACTTCTTGGTCTGCGCAAGAATTTACTCCTCTGCTGAACTAAGTACAAACATTTTTTTTTTTATTATTTTTTCTTTATGAATAGATATGCTTGAAACACACATATATATATGTAATATATATATATATATATATATATATATATATATATATATATATATATATATATATAGAAAGAGATAGAGAGAGAGAGAGAGAGAGAAAGAGAGTAGGAAAGTGACAAAACTTTGAAAAATATAAAAAATATTTTTCTCTCTCTATGATTACACTATTTAATGAATTTAGTTATCTAGTTAAATTATTTGAATCTATCAGATTTTGCTTGTGTAAATTCAAGCAACAGCTTTTGTATCTGCAAGGGAGAAATTATAATGAGTTGAGTTGTTCAATCCATTTGGATTTAAGAGGGTTATGGTGGAGCGGTGTGTGATTTTTTAGTAAGTTTTTGTGATCAAGCGGAAATGGCCGAAAATGAATGAAATCTATTTTTTAGCGTTGTGTTATTATATTTGAGAAAATGATAACCCTAGATTCAGTATCAAATTCCCAGCATCTCGGCTCCTGTGAAAACAATTGGACCATAACTGGTTTTTGAGATCGATCGCACGTGGTCGATCATGTTAATGAAAATTGAAGAAAATACCTGGAATATGCTAACACAAGATTTATTTCAAGCGTAAATAAAACGGTTGTTATGGGCCAGGTAATGGTGCCAATTCTAGCATGCTGTCGAAGATCCCATGCTCTGGATCGGTGGAGTGTTCCAAAATAAAAAAAAAATGGTGCTGCCTTCAGAGGTCTGCTCACGGCATCACTGGTCCACCAGGCAACATCATACGGGCTCGATCACGGACAGGAGTTGCAATCATTGATCATGAACCGGAACCACGGATGCTTAGTACAAAATCATGGGATGACTCGAATGGACTCCACGGGGAAAGGAAAAGCATGCGGATTCATCTCAGGCTCCAGGAAGAACGGGCGTGCGGGTCGCCCCAAACGTAATTTTCGCCCCAAAGGGAAGGTGATGCGTCTCTTATGTGGGAACAGGGGCTCACTGAATTTTTCTCCAAGCGTAATTTCCCACGTTTTTGCCGAAGGTAGTCCCAGCCAATCGGCGGCTGCGCTTTAGTTACCATTTGGTACAAACGGAAAGTCTGAGTTTTCGCGGGCCGTGGTAGCCCAGTGGTTAGCACGTCGGACTTCCGCCTGGAAGGGCGCGCGTTCGATACCCACTGAAGACCACCATGTATACTTGGGGATATGTGCATGTAAAATCCGTAGACCCCACTACCTCTCCCCGTGCGTAAGCAATCCTAAGGCCTCGGCTAACAGGTAGGGGTTTGGTGGAGAAGAGTCTGAGTTTTCGATGTTCTTCTTCGCTGTGATATACGGTAGGAGTGCAAGGCAGCATGGAACAGTCAGCATGTGCAAAAAAACTATGTCAGGCTTCACGACAAGGGTTTACTTCTATAAGTTCAAATGATACCTTTTTTACTTGTGCATAAGCTCATTTGTTTAGCCCTGTCCTTCCTTTCTTTAGTTTGTAAGCGCATACGGTTGCCATAATATTTAAGGCTATCCCTGTGTCCTATTAAAATATACCCTGTTTGGACCTGGAGTCTTTATGATCCTCATGTTATAATTTGCAAAATTAATATTATTTAATTATATTCAAAAGTATCAGTGCTCATTCTGAAGTTTTCTTGACAATTTTTATTTTGCCAGGGGCCCCTCTTTTTCCGGCAGACCTTTCTGCTTTTCATAACCAGATGAAAGTGCTGCTACGATTAATATAAGAAAAAAACAGTGCTGTGGCAACAATCGAAAGATAGAGTTAACTTGTTTTACTTCTTCTTCCACCAAATAGGTATTTGAAAGAATTATTATTTAACAGCTGATAAACCTTTAAATCTATTATAGATGGATTAAACTGGTTTTGCGTGTGGCACCGTGAAGTTTTGACTGGGCATCATGTGTTTCACTGTACATTTTGAGCAATTATAATAGGTTTTGCATCATATTAACATGTGGAATCAATGCCTAATGAAATGGATAATCAACAGCAACCATTATATAAGAAATTTAACCATTTTCCTATCATATATATATATATATATATATATATATATATTGTTGCTAGCACTTTCTGTGTCGATGGAAACATTCACCGCCCTGTTTGTGGAGTCTTATCCCAGTGTACACGTGGATTGTGAATATACTCTTTTTTTATCGCCTTTAATCGACATTATATTTCGATCTTGTGAGCATTTAGCTTGGTTAGAAAGCTCTTATAATGGTCCCTTCTTAATACGTCGAGTTTAAGAACAGATATTTTATTTTAAATAAGATTTATACAATATAAATAAGTTCTGCTTTCTGTTACACACGCGAGAAACTCTTTTTCTCGCGTGCAAGCAATCAAAACCTTGAAGCACTACGAAAGCGAGCGCGCGTCGTATATTTTTCTCATACATAGGACTTTTGATAAATTGAATAAGCTCTGTGAAGGTTCTAAAAATAATGAATATATACTTTATACTTGGATATTTGAAGAGCTTATGCTAACGAACTGTGAAAGTATCTTATGAGTTATTATTTTGTTCCAAAAGGTTATGAAAAGGTGAAAAAAAATCACAGACTTTAAAGTAAAGAGAAAACACTATACAATGTCAATTTTAAAAAAATCAGTGCAAATATATTTCCAGTGCAAAACCTTTTCGCATTAAAAAGGGGGGTCCCTTGTAACTCGAAAGATGAGCATGCAATTTTTAAGCATTGCTGCTTAATGGTCTGTTGTTTTGAAAGGTATGTCTTTCTAGGTAACGTTTACTAGGAGACATTCCTATATATATATATATATATAGGTGACATGCAATGCCTGAGTGAAAGTCAGGTAAACTTCTTCAAAGCAGCTACAAAATTTAGTTTTTGATTTTAGAAGAACGCAGTTTATGCTCTGAAACTTTTTTTATGTCAGTTTTTAAATGGTCGGTGCTGTTTAGGTATTTCTAAAAATTAAATTGTCCTATGTAGGACAATTATAACTCACAGGGACAATTAAATATACTCACATATGCCCAAGTAACAACAGTACTACCGGAAAGATATACGTCTAGAAAAAAACTACGAGTTAAATGCACTGAAATTGTTCATAGTCGTTCCGCATCAGATATTCCAACTTTCCAGTCCGACCACATTTTTATAACTTTGTCTCCATAAGCGTGAAATTGTAAATTAATTGTCTTACATTGTTGTTCTAATATACTTAACATCCCCCCCTCAAAACTTTTAACCAAACATTTAATATCATGTACAAACTGAAGAATAAGAAAAATATCAACTCATTTCGTTCTCGCCAAATTATTACAAGCTTTAAATTAAATTTTACTCAATTTTTCTATCATTTAAATTTTAATGCATTTACAGCAATACTAAAGTTTAATACTACCACTCAACCAATCGATTTTTGATCACAAAAATAAGGAGTCCCAAATTCTTATTCTTTACATAAATAGCTCTTGGATGTTGTTTCAATCTTGGCAATGTCTCGAAATGAAATAAACTAATTTTCCACACCGTGAAGAAATTTGATGACTGAAGGATCAAAGAAAAAGCCAGCTTTCTTTGAACATAGTCATCCAACCCGACCCTTAATCTAAACACGAACACGCGTCTGACAATATCGCAGAATGACAGGCCAGATAAGTCGATTTCATTTTGACTCCTTAGATAAACAGGGATTGGGAAGTGTCACTAACCTCTCTAAATAATAGTTTCTTCCAATATTACCGTTATGTAGCTTTGACACCTCCATCACTACACGTGCTGGATCTGTTCTTGGCGCTTAAGCTAACCGATGAAAAATACGTTCGATCGCATCTTGTCCACACAATATACATTTCTTGAAAGAGTATTGCTTCCGGTGTAAAATAAAGTCACCTCTCAGAATCCCTTCGATTTCGGAATGCAGTAGGAGTGACATGAATTCCGTGCAGATTCGTCAGCATCGTAATTTGATAGGTTTCTTCCAAACATCAACCCCAGAACCAATCTGAAAATTGGAGAACAGAGAGTGATTGATGTGTATCATTCAGAAAAATTATGAATTCAGAAATAAAGTAAAATACTGTTCACAGAGTAAAAGTACTAGATTTCTGGCAGTGACATTTTAAATAATCTTCAACTCTTACATTAAATTCTGAAAGCGATTTCTAGCAGAAATCTAGAACTCTTTCATCTCATTGTCATTGTCTTTTCTTCATATGAATATCTATTCCACGCGAATCTGAAGCGGAGCGTGGAGCAGAAACGTGAAGCAGTAGAGCAGCGCGATTTTGCTGGAAACCGCTTAGCCGGAGCAGGAAAATGTGTAGCATTCCACTGTTCCGATTTGAATTTTTTTTAATTGCATTCAAAATGCTGAGGGTTTTGTTCTTCCTTTCTTGATATTCTTTTTTGGTTTACTGCATATTGTATGCATAAAAATAATTCCCGTGTATTCCCAGGGACAATTATGAGGGGCTTAAGAAAGATTAATTTTAACTGCCGCTAAACATCCACGTCGTTTGCCAAAAATATGAAAAAGTAAAAACTAGCATATGCAAACAAATACGGAAAGATTGTCTTTAGTAATTGAAGTAATGTACAAAAACTTCCTACAGCTGTGCAAAAACTAGGTTGTCTGCGAACTCAAACCCCTTTAGCATTGAACAAAAATATCCTTATAACCCAAAAAGACATTTCCTTATACACTGTTAAAAATTTCCGTAAGAAAATAGTAAAATAACCGTTTATTTGATTGTTATTTTACCATATTTAATTACAATAGTTGAACAATCATAAAAAAGATGAAAGATGGTACTTAAACCGCTGATTGCGAGAAAAATCGTTTACTCTCTGTTTATCCTAAAGAACGTTTAACTAACCGTAATTTTCAAGCGCTCAATAAGAATCGAGCGTCCATCTTGGTTGCGGAACCATACCGGTCGTACGTTGTTTTAAAATAGGAATACGGATTTATCAGTTAAAATCTGCATGTGTACATAAAAAAAAGAAAAAAAAAGTGGCTTAAGCAGTGGATACTAAATAGAAACACATACACACGTAAATAAAAAAATTGGAGACATCGAATTCCCGAACTGTTTGCGAATGAGCGAACATATAATTTGAGCTGCTGAAGATTGTTTGTATTTTAATTTTTGCAGCAAATAAAATGATTTTTGTCAATATACGGTAAATTTAGACCAAATATATCTCTGGATCCAATCAAAAACTGAAATCTCAATTTTAATGCCGTTTATTTAACAACAAATCTTTCTTTTCCTGTTGAAAAGAAAGATTTATTGATAAATAAACGACCGCTTTGTGTGGTGCAGATGGCCGAATGGTTAGAGAGTAAGGTTGGCATGCCATACTAAGCGGGTTCGATTCCCGCAAGCTTCGTTTACGATTTCTTCGCTTGTTAGAGTCTACGCCTCGAAATGGTTCAAAAACGATAAAAATTTTGTTTTTTTTGTGCTTTAAATTAACGTGTAATTTTATTATTATCATTTTTAAATATTTACAAAACCGTAAACTTTTGTATTTACGGATTTTTAACCAAGTTGATTGGAAATGTTAGGTCCCGTAAAGATAGAAAAATGTTCCAAACCGTAAAAATAACGGTGAATTAGATGGACAGACTGCTGCCGGTCATTCAACCGTAATTTCATTATGAAATTTCTAACAGTGTAACACCAAAAGACATGTGTGCAATATTTTTTTCCGATTTCTTCTATCATAACATTGGTTTGCACTTTAATTGTTTCTGAAGAAAGCTAATAACTTAACTCCGGTAAGTTCACAATAGTATTTTGATGATGTTGGGTTCTTCAGTGGGGAAATCTTTAGAAACGATCCAACATCGCTGATTTCGTATTTTAGTATCACTAATAATCCTATCAAGTACTACCTCGTTTCCCCCAGTTTGGAAATGATTTCTGTAATTGTTTTTTCATACATTGACGTTATTCGCAATGTTTTGAGCTTATAATTCAGTTACCCATTCTAAACTTACCAAACTTTAAAACATTTTGCAAGAGGGTTTATATAAGTATGCATTGTTCAAAGACACACATTGTTAAAAATTTCCATAAGAAGATAGTAAAATAACCATTATTTGATTGTTATTTTACCATATTTAATTACAACAGTTGAATAACCATTAAAACGAGGGTACTCAAACCGCTAATTGCGAAAAAAATCGTTTATTCTTTGTTTATTGTAAAGAAGGTTTAACTAACCGTAATTTTTAAGCGCTCAAGAAGAATCGGGTGTCCATCTTGGTTGCGAAACCTTACCGGTCGTACGTTGTTGTTAAAATATAAATAAAGATTTATCAGTTCAAATCTGCATGTGTGTATAAAAAAAGCAGAAAAAAAAAGCGGTTTAAGCAGTATTTACTAAATAGAAAGACATACACACGTAAATCAAAAATTGGAGACATCGGATTCCCAAACTGTTTGAGAATGAGCGAACCCATAATTTGAGCTGCTGAAGCTTGTATGTATTTTAATTTGTGCAGTAAATAAAATGATTTTCGTCAATATACAGTAAATTTAGACCAAAGATGGCTTTAGATCCAATCAAAAACTGAAATCTCAATTTTAAGGCAGTTTTCCTGTTGAAAGGAAAGATTTATTGATAAATAAACGACCACTTTGTGTGGTACAGATGGCCGAATGGTTAGAGAGCAAGGTTCGTATCCCAGAACAACCGGGTTCGATTCCCGCAAGCTTCGTTTTTGGTTTCTACGCCTCGAAATGGTTCAAAAACGGTAAAGATTTTGTTTTGAAACCATTTTTTAATGGTTATAAAACCGTAAACTTTTGTATTTACGGCTTTTTAACCAAGCTGACTGGAAATGGTTAGGTCCCGTAAAGATAGAAAAAATCTTCCAAACCTTAAATTTAATGGTGAATTAGATGGACAGATTGCTGCCGGTCATTTAACCGTAATTTCATGATGAAATTTCTAACAGTGAAGCCGTTTGCAATTAAAATTTTTGAGAATGGAAATATTGTGTGAAACATTATTCTCAATGTTTTTTTGTTTTTTTCTTATTATTATTAATTTTTACTAGAAGTTCCAATGACTTGCAAACAAGAACAGAACTAAATAGATAAAAAGGAAAGAAAAATAAAGAGAGAAAGAGAAACAGGAAGGTCAAGATAACCTCAAAATCATGTAAATTAAAGGTTACGGAGTAAAAAGAAATCTCACCTGCTTCCGTTACAGAAAAACATGCTAAGGTACCATCTAAAAGAGCAATTTATTTTAGAGACTCTAACTACAAAACATAAATTTTACCGAATAAATACCGAATACTTTTGAATTGGATAAGAAGGAAATATTGTGTTTATTAGATTTGATTTCTGTATGCAAAAAAGGCATGATTGCATCTTCTTGAAATAAAGATAAAGACTAAAAGCAATTCATTAATTTTACAGCGGTAGTAGTTTGAAATACATTCCTAGCACAGAAGCGAGAAAATTTCCGAACTACATTTTAAAAATAACATATCTTGATTATTCGTGACTTCTTGTCGAAATAAGTTTTCGTGCCAGAAGCTACATGTCAACTGCAACTGTCGTTTCCATTTCGTATTCTATGTGTTCAATAAAAAAAGGAGAAAATCTACTAGAGCTTCAGAAAGAAAAAAAAAGCAAGTTTTTCAAAGAAATAGATAATTACTTGACAACTTTCTTAAAGGGACTTTTTAATTTGTGAAAGCTATAAACACCTCCTTAGTTTTTCCCCCTCACTTTTAATAGCATTTGACAACTCAATATAAATAAAACACTAAAAATGATACAAATAAAACGCCTACTCTATTGGTATCGTAGTTTACGTTAAAAAGTGAAACCCTGTCTCTCATTTTTACCTTAAGTTAAGAAACTGATTAAAAATTAAGATTGATAAATAAGAGAAAATAATTTAACTTATCGTTGGAACTGAAACACTAACATTTTAGCTTGTTGCTTTTCCCACATAAACACACACACACACATTATATATATATATATATGTGTGTGTGTGTGTGTGTGTGTATATATATCTTACTAATATTATAAATGTGAAAGTGTGGATGCATGTTTTTTACTCAATCACGGCAGAGCAGCTGAACGGATCTGGATGAAATTTGGCACAGAAATAAAAGTCTCAAAGCGGACACAGGCTACTATTACTACCGAAAAAAATGTACGGTTCCCATTGGATATCATTATAAAAACGGTGCATTACCGTAAGATGGACGGGGTGGCTAAATAGTTATAAATTAAATTATTATTAGGCAGAGCAAAAAGGCAGTATTTTTAATTTCCCGGTCTCCCCTTCTCTTTGATTTGAGATTGCAAAGGAGACGTGATCTTTTCTTGAGCCGCCTGTGTACCATAGATTGTAGTTCTTATACTTTTCTTGAAATTCTGTAAAATAGATTTATTGACAAATAAACACTATTATTAGCTCATTTTTTGATTTTTGGAATTCTTCCTGTAAAAGGAACTCGATGTCCCCTTTCTTGTCCTCTGTGTTAATATCTTCTTTGCATAGCCAATTTATCTGTATTTTTTTTATTTCATTGCACTTTTCTCATTTTGGTATTATGTCCCGGAAAAGTTTTCTTCCGCTGTTTTTCTTTAGGTATTCTGCTGTGCCCCTTACTTTTTTGTTTAATTTGAAATTCTGTTTGTATATAAATTTTATGTTGCTCCATGTAATTCTTTCTTTGATTTCCTCTATATTTGCTAGGTGACTTAAAAGTTAATTGGGTGCAAAGTTATTGACCCCCCCAATGCTTTTCTGATTGCGCAGTTTTCTATAGTGCTATTTTTTTTTTTTTTTTTGTATCTTCAAGTCGAATAATGCTTCCGTAATCTGCTTTTGCTATTAGTGTTTGTCTAATCACTTTTAGACAATTTTTGGCGCTCAATCCGTTTTTTGTGTTAGTTAACAATTTTATGATATTTAACATTTTGCTCATCTTATTGCACGTGATATTGGTGTGTCTTTTCCATTTTAAAATGTATTCGAAGATTACTCCTAGGATTTTGTGGTTCGCTTTCCATGTGATTTTTTCCTCCTTCATATAAAATATCTTGCTATACGGATCAGCCTTATACGGATTTAATTTCAATTTCATCTATAACTGTAGGGCCACACCGTCCATTGTATAATGAAACTTAAATTTAAACCTTTTCAACATAATTTATAAATTATTTGCTGTTATTTATTCTTTGATAACGACCACTGTGTATAGTTGCGTCCTAATGCTGTGCTTTCAGTCCGGATTTAACGACATATTTACCACCTAGCAATCAGCGCCCACAATTGTTTGATCGCTCACTTTGAAAGAAAAAAATGTTTAGTATCATAATGTTTCGGTCTCTCAATATATATATATATATATATATTAATTTAGTTATCAAAATATTATATGAATAGTTGGACTATAAAGTATGTTTGACGCTAAAAGCAGTACTATTACTGATGCTTTTAAATATATTTAAATAAAATGATGCAAAATGCTCAAGAAGAAGGATTCAGGACAGAGGAAATGATAAGAACAAATGAGCAGTAACAATAAGCCAAAAACACAATTCAATGAAGCAAATAAATAAATTGAATTCAAAAAGAAATATGAGCAAAAACATGAACAGCTTACTCTCCTCTTATGTGGGCGGGGAGCAAAAATGCATATTTAAAAAACCAAAAAACAAAATATTACAGATTTTGGAATGTGTTGCAGAGATAACATATAAATAAATGCCATAAAATGATAATTGCAAAAACAGCGGTATGTAGTAGACATTATTAGTAATACGAACAAAACTTTAAAAGAATGTTAAAAGAAATCGGGATGTGCAGCATATTCAGAAGTAATTGAGACAAGTACTTAAAACCACAACGAACAATACCAGAAACGATAAAATAAAAGCGTCATAAAACATGCTGCAAATGCAACACACTCGTCCGTACCTGCAGGACCTTATAATATTAAATTTTTTATAGTATTAAATATACTCACATATGCCCAAGTAACAACAGTACTACCGGAAAGATATACGTCTAGAAACCAACTACGAGTTAAATGCACTGAAATTGTTCATAGTCGTTCCGCATCAGATATTCCAACTTTCCAGTCCGACCACATTTTGCAGCAGCACATCCAAGTTTGAGACCTTCCAACGGAATTGAACCACAAATCATAAGTTATATTCTTTATTACGACCATTTCAGGTCACATACATTTTCGAGTTTATTTGCTTTTCTCAATGGATATGCCTCAAACTCTCGTCCAATATGACAGATAGAACAAGACAATACGATAGGATATTGCCATACAAAGAGAGAAATTACAAGAATTCTCCCACGGCATAGGACGGAAATCGAACTCATCATCTCTTCACTGTGCGTATGCAGGCGCTTATACCGCTCCGTCACTGAGGCCCCATAAGCTTCCACTGCAACAAAATCGCCAAATGGTTTCTTTCTTTCTTCCTTTCTTTTTGAGCTTTATGCTCTATGATTTGATAAGGCTTGCGAGCTGAGCGCCTTGCCTTCCTTACTTATGAAAAAACTGTAATGTATTTCCTTTCTATTTTCATTCGAAATTTCGTCCAAAACATATTGACATGGATTATCTCTTGAAATTTTGCGAGGTGAAAACATTCAACTCAGACACTACAAAGAGCGCAAGTACGATTAGAACATGAACAACAAGCTTCTCTTATAACACGGGTCACCAAGGAACTCTGGGTCGAACGGTCTGTTACTGTGGTCTTTCAACCTGTCTATAAGTATTTTTCTTATTGGTTGTTTCGTTGGGTATTCCCATAGAATATGTCTAGTATTTTCTATTTTGTTTAAACAACTGACGTAATGTAGAGCATTTATCTCTTCTTTAACTTAAACAGCCTTTTCTTTTGTAAGATAGGAATCTGATTATTTGGTTCAGCTTTGTTTCCATTTTCCTGTTTTTGATCCACGCGAGTTTCTTGTCAAATACTTTGTCTATCCCTTCAAATTTGTGAAAATATTTTGATTTTTCCCACTTGATATTTTTTTCGTTTTCTTTCTCATTTTCTAGTAGACTTCTTACATCTTTCTAAGAGCATATTGGTATGATGGGGGTGTTTACTTCCTTTTCGGCTTCTTTCGCCAGCTTCTCCACCAATTCATTTTCATATATGCCCCTATGTCCTGGTATCCATACTAGTTTAATTTTAGTCGATCTTGCCAAATTTTCTAGGTGTTTTCGTGTATTTTTACCATTAAGTCTTTCTCCTTTTTCGGGTTTTTAATGCATTAATAGCACTGAGTCCGAGAGGATTATAGTTGGTTTGTCCCCTTTTAGCAGGAATTTTGCCAAATACCATAGTGCTGCTAATTCTGCTGAGTAGGCAGAGCAAAAAGGCAGTATTTTTAATTTCCTGGTCTCCCCTTCTCTTTGATTTGAGATTGCAAAGGAGACGTGATCTTTTCTTGAGCTGTCTGTGTACCACAGATTGCAGTTCTTATACTTTTCTTGAAATTCTGTAAAATAGGACCCTATTATTAGCTCATTTTTTGATTTTTGGAATTCTTCCTGTAAAAGGAACTCGATGTCCCCTTTCTTGTCCTCTGTGTTAATATCTTCTTTGCATAGCCAATTTATCTGTATTTTTGTTATTTCATTGCACTTTTCTCATTTTGGTATTATGTCCCGGAAAAGTTTTCTTCCGCCTTTTTTCTTTAGGTATTCTGCTGTGCCCCTTACTTTTTTGTTTTATTTGAAATTCTGTTTGTATATAAATTTTATGTTGCTCCATGTAATTCTTTCTTTGATTTCCTCTATATTTGCTAGGTGACTTAAAAGTTCATTAGGTGTAAAGTTATTGACCCCCAATGCTTTTCTGATTGCGCAGTTTTCTATAGTGCTGATTTTTTTTTTTTTTTTGTATCTTTAATTCGAATAATGCTTCCGTAATCTGCTTTTGCTATTAGTGTTTGTCTAATCACTTTTAGACAATTTTTGGCGCTCATTCCGTTTTTTGTGTTAGTTAACAATTTTATGATATTTAACATTTTGCTCATCTTATTGCACGTGATATTGGTGTGTCTTTTCCATTTTAAAATGTTTTCGAATATTACTCTTAGGATTTTGTGGTTCGTTTTCCATGTGATTTTTTCCTCCTTCATATAAAATATCTTGTTATTTTTTTCTTTAACTGGCGAAAAGTCCATTAAAATCGATTTTTCGCTGGAAATTTCTAGTTTATTTTCTTTCAACCATTCGCTCAATTTAGATAATTCAATTTTTAAGTTTTTTTCCGCTTTTTCTCTATTTTTCTAAGATGATTATGCAAAGACCATCTGCATAAGTAAAAACTTTATCTCTTTTTATATATTCCCCCTAATCTGAGATATAGCAGTTGAATAAAAGAGGTGAGATTATTGTTCCTTGTGGTTATCGGCTGTTTGTGATTATTTTGTTTGATGTTTCGTTATTCTATTTACTATGCTTTCTCTATTGTGTAAAAATTCTTGTATCCATTTTGTGACCTTTATATCCATTTTCATCCTGATTAGTTTCTTTATTAGGTTTATAATCCAGGTGTTGTCATATGCCCCTTTTATATCTATTGAGCAGACGAATACGAAATTCCTTTTTTTTCTGCTTACTGTTATGTAGTTATGGAAGTCAAAGAGGTAATCGTTTGTTCCTCTTTCTCTGATGAATTCGTAAATATACTTTGGAAATATGTTCTTTCGGAGAGTCCAACTAATTATGCGGTCCATTAAGATTCTTTAAAGTATTTTGCATGAATTTTGAGTTAGCGCGATTGGTCTGTAACTTTCTATCAGGCTGGGATTTTCCCCCGGTTTTTTTATCGGTATTATTTTAGTTTCTTTCCATACCTCCGGTATGTAAAACTCCTTGAGGCTTTGATTATATATTCTTCTTAATTCATTGAGTCATTCGTCCGGGATACTTTTTAGCATTTTGTTGTTCCCTTTGTCCGTTCCCGGTGCACTGTTTTTGGCTATTTTCAACGCACGTTTTATTTCTTTTTCTGTTATTTCCTGACAAATTGTGTTGTTCTGTTCTTGGTTTGTTTCTTTAATTTCGGTTTGTGTGTAGTCATTGTTATTTTTTTACGAGAAATACTTAACAAAAAGGTTTGCTTGTTCTTTGCTGTTATGTATTTTTTCTCCTTCATGTTCAATAATAACAATGCTGAACTGATTTCCGTCTCCTGGTATATTTTTGTAACATAACTGTACTGTATAATTCCTCTGAGCTATTAATGTTGTAAGTTCTTTCCCAGTTTTCCCTTTTTTGATTTTTTTTATTTCTCGTCAAAATGTCGCCTCTGCTTTTTTGTAGTTGATCCAATCACTGATATTTTGTGATCTTCTTGCTTCTTTCCTCTTTTTGTCTCTATTGTATTTTAATTTTGCTGATTTATGGTTCCACCATGTGTTATAACCAGCAGAGGTCGCTCTAGGAATTTTTGTCAAGGAGTGAAAATACTCCTTGGCGGTTTTTGGAGGAGTATTTTATTTTCTAGGGGAGTGAAAATAAAAAATAATAATAATAACAAACACTTTTTACACATATCCGAGTTAAGAGTGAATCCCACTTCTGCTGTGACCTTGACCCAGAGCGTAGCATACGTACAGCTAAATTAACAATTTTCTAAAAATTCCTTACAAATCCAAAATTGAGTATTTTTTAAAAAGTAAATAGCTGTCAATACTAAAATAAAATTTGAAGCAAATAAATAAATGAAACAATAATAGTGAATAATAGTGATAAACGCAATTTTCGACGAACACGTGTTCAATATCGGCACAGTTAAAAAAAAAAAAAAAAACTATAAAAATAAAATGCAAAATAAGCTGAGTTAGGGTAGCATGTGTGAAAAATATCTTCTAATTTAGAAAAATAGTTGAAATTTGTACCCGATGCAAAAGGATTAAAATCTCTAACGTAGAATCCACTTTTCGGTGAAGCACGTGCACGATTTGGCTGTCTCTATCTTTATAATCTTTTTTTCTTCTTTAATTGTTAAAATGAGGCGACAAATAAGCAGATGTAAGGTTGTGAATGAAAAAAAAATCTTAGAAATTTCAAGATAATTAAAATAATTCCAGGATGGAAAAGGTTGGAATTTCAAACACGGTAAGCAATTTCCGGTAAAACCGGAGGAAAAACTAGTTTCCGTGTGGCGCGAAAATTAACTTCTATTTCTTTCTTCTTTATCGGGAAAGGGTTTTAGCATTAGCAAATGGGGTAACCACATTGGCGACTTCAATGAAAACAATAGTCGCCAAAACGTGAAAATTGGTCGCATTTGGCGACTGGCGACAACGAGTTTTGAGCTCTACTATATAATGAAAAATAAAAGTAACTTAATGGAAGAATATTGTATTTATTTTGCAATTCTTAACAAGCTAAACGTTGTTTAAAAATGTAGAGGGAAAATAAGCATTTTAAAAATTTCAATGTGTATTACCGATTTTTAAGGCGTGAAACACGCTTGTAGAGGCGTTAACGCGATCTCTGATAACCAGTATCTTTTTATCTAACCACTTGGAATACAGATTTGATTGTTTTGTTAAAGTATTAATGTTTCTGTTATTTTGCTTTTCAGATCTATCTTTAAAATTTTCTTTCAGTATTTCTGTAGCCTTCTCCCATTTCGTGCTATATCTTTTTTCGAAATATTATGTCTGATTCTACTTTTCTGATTAGTATTGGGAAATAGTCGCTGTTCCCCGAATCATCTAGCCTACACCATCTAAATTTGCTGCTTTCTGAGATATCAATTAGTCCTAGGTCTAGTATTCCATCTTCTATGCATCTATTGATTCTAGTAGGTAATCCGTCATTTAAGCACGCTAAGTCGGAGCCTGTTAATTCATTTCCACATTTGGTTTCCGCTTGGCGTGGTATATCTGTCACCGAAATGTTGGTTCCCTGCATTAAAATCCCCAATGAGAATCGTATTCTTTTCTATAATATTATTAAGTGTAATTTTTGAAGTCTCGCTAAGTGTTCCGTGTGGTCTATAGCAATTCAGTATGTCAAATTTTTTATTCTTTGTAAATATTGTGACTCTTAGTATTTCGATGCCTGTGATTTGACATTTAATTTCGTGTGAGGGGACATTGCTTTTCACGTATGTACATAGTCCTCCTCCTTTGTGGGGGAATGCTTTTTCTTTGCTGTATTTTACGTATCCTCTTAAATTACGAATTTTATCGTTTGAGAGCCAGGTTTCTTGAATGCAAATTATCAGGGGTGCCGACCAGGCAATTAAAAATTTAAGAGAATCCAAATTTATATTAAGGCTTCTAATATTCCAACTCAAAATAAAATTTGACATGTTGAATAGAGAAAAAAAAATAATTATCGATTATTAGACCTCCTGGGTCAATTTGTTGGATTAATAACTCAATTAATAAAGTGACTATCTGTGGTATCGAAATTATACTCTTAGTCGTTATTGTATTTGAAGAGTTCGATTTTTAGTTTTTCGATTTCTGAGTCTTTACCTACGCACGACAGGCACGTGCCATGTTTTCCTTGTCCGGATATTATGTTCTTTTGTATTAATGTTTTAAGGTTGTTAATTTCTATTCTGAGTTCTTCTATTTGTTTGTTTTTTTTGCTCGATTTTTTTATAAATGTCTTTTAGCGTCGTTACGTGTGCTTCGTCCGTTTTCTCTTCTTCCACCGTAACTTTTGTCCTTTTTTTATTTTCTACAACTTGCTCCCAAGATTTATTCTTTTCCGTTTCCCTAGTTCCCCCTTCTGTCTTCTTTATTTCTTCTATGTACCGTGGGCAACTTTTGTCAGTAGCTGGGTGGTTTCCCCCACACCTAATGCATTTAGTTTCATTGTTGCAGCTTTCGTGATTTTCTCCGCAATTTTGGCATCTTTTTTTGCTTTTGCAATTACTTCGTTGATGTCCTATATTGTGGCAATTATAGCATATCTGTGGTTTTTCTATATATTTTCTAGTTTTAAAGTTTAATCTTCCTATTCTAATTTCATTCTTTCAATTCTTTCTATTTCTTTTACTAAAATAACTGGGATTGGGTCTTTTGAACCCCTTTTCATAAATCTTATTATCTGGGAGACCCTAATTCCTTCTGTTATATATATAATATATATATAACAGAAATGTAGTATTTTTTTAAAAAGTTAAATCAATTTTGAGAAGTTAAATCAATAGATATTTAAAAAAATATATTTTAAAGTAGCGGACAATAAGATTGGACAATGTATGCCTGTCTGTTTTTCTAATGGTAATTTTCTTTTTTGTGGGAAGGAGGTATATGTTTCTAATATTTATTAATAAAATTTAATTAATATAATTTTGACTTAATGAGACTAATGTATGACTATGTCATAAAAAAACTGATAAAATATATGGCAAAATCTTAAATTGTTTCTAAAAACCGTTGAACGCAAAAGCGGAAGCTCTCCTTTTTAGGGAATGTAGTACTCAATAGTATTAACCAACAGTAAAAAATAAAAAAAATTTAAAATTGGCTTTTTTGGGAAAAAAAGTAAAAACGATTTAAAAAAAAATTCAGTCGGCTTCAGCAAAAAAAGTTGAACATATATTTTAAAATGTAGCCTCTCATCTTAAACAAAATATAATTGTCTTTGAAATAAAAAAACGCATCAAAATATCTTGCAACGTTCGGGAAATAGAACACTTGAAAGTTTTTGTCGAAAATCGTAAATGAGAAATTGCTCCGGAGGCTCCATCTTTGGCGGCCTGTATCTCTGGCCACGATTTTTTTTGAGCAAAAAAAAAAAAAAAAAAAAAAACATATAACTCCCTTTGTTCTAAATTTTAACATATGTGCGATTCAAAAACTTCTGAGACTATGAATGTAAGATTTTATTTTTACCTGCCTGAATCGACATGGACTACACCATATATAATTTGATTTCACACAACTGTTACTGAAAATATTCACTCTGATCAAAGCGTACCTCTGCAATATATTTTTAAATATTTATGTGTGAAAAATAACATTGATATTTTCCCACTTTTATTAAACCACGTTCTATATCATTGACACATAATTTAAACGGAATTAAAGATACCATGGCAGGGTGAGATCCGACTAGCATAAAAAGTAGTATATTCTTGTACATTATATCAGTTCCATTTAAATTTTTAATGTATTCATTATGTGTTTATCAGTTTCTTTAAACTTTAATGATTTTAGGATGCATTTAACAATATTTCTTTAGGGTAAGGTATGCACTGATATGCGAAGAAACTAAAGGACTAACTACAGACACGTGCAATGTATGTGGTTTGATTTTTGAAGCATTCTCCTATACTACCCTAATTTTTGATTGACACTATAGCAATTGATAATTCGCTAATCCAACTATTGTAAGTTTCTCTTGTGGTGAAACCGTACTAGGTGAATATGGATGTCGTCCCCGAGATGAGAAGACAAGTAGTCACAGTGCTTCCGGTCGGCTTTTCATCCGGAAACAATCTCCAGCTCCCAACGGGTCGATGCTTGTTCAGCTTCTGCTTCCCTTTGCCGCACAAAAACAAAAACAAAATTTCCAACCAAAGTGGTTTTAAAGTTGAAGGGTCTATTGTCATGGATTAAATCTAGAGAAATATTCGGCTTCCTGAAAGTTTCCTTCCCTAGGAACGACAGACTTGGGAAAGAAGAAGCAATTATCATGCAGTCACTATTTCTCTCTCTTTTCAACGATGGAACCTTAAAAAAGGTTCTATCGGGATAATTTAATTGATTTAATTTCCCTGCATAAGAACACAAAGCTGAGTACATGTTCTAATTAACGTATCCAATATATATATTGGATACGTTATATATATACATATTGTATAAATATATATATATATTAGTATGTTTTTCTTAGTGTATACTGAGTACGAAATTATTTTTCTAGTAACAAGCTTACCTAATTGGGCTGAGAAATAGAGGATGTTGACAAAATTTACCAAAAAGATAATTCTGGGTACAAAGTTAGTTGCGTTAGATATGGGCAAAATCGAGAGATTTCTATAATCGGGCAATCAGCAATCGAGTGAATATCTCGAGGACTCAAGCGACTATCTCGAGTGATTTCAGAATGTAATTGATTTCTATGAATAACTAATTATATAAATAACTTGTATACAAATACTAATAACAGAGGAAGAGGGCCATGGCGCAGATTGCGCTATTGACGTTTTTTTCTTTGGGGCGGGTATTTAGGGCAGAAATAAAATTTAGAAAAATGCTAATAATAAAAAACAATAAGAATCAGTTGCATAACTTGTTAACGAACTAAATTACTGCAAAATAAAGGTTACATGCTGGAAAGCGTATGAAACAAATTAAAAAGAGTACTCACATTAGGAGATAATAATAAAATTTAAAAAAAAAAAAGTATATTTAATATATAAAAGAGTTTATTTAAGTAAATGCTATTTATCTCTTTAGTTATTTATTATTAGTTTTAATATTATTATTTGTCAGATTTGTAGCAATTTGAAGTCAAATTTTCATGTCGATTACTAGACATTTCCATTACATTTGTACACACTCGGTAAAATTGCATATATCATAAATTTTAGTAAAAAAATATTAGTGATTCCTTTTATCTGCATAAAATTATTTCGAATTAAAGAATGTTGTTTTTAGATTTTTGTTATATACTTGTTAATCATATCTATTAATTACTAACATTGCATTTTTATTTCTTTATTTTTTACCTTTAAGTAGGAGAACGACGGGATGAAAGTCACACGAGTTGGTTGTCACATGTTCTGCAGCTTGGCCTATGGAGTTTGCATGGAACTAAAGAACCATTTGATGTGTATTATATTGTTAGTAATGAGAGTCAATGTGTTAGTGAGTGGATATGAACAAGTTTGTGATTGCAACAATTCATAAACAAAATTTGAACTATGGAAGTCAATAATTTACATCTTCCACTGGGAGTAAGACAAAAAATAATTTAATTTAAACCAAAACTGCATATTGATTCGTCACTGCTATCACCATCTATAATTTAAATCTTTATCTTAAAGGCATCTATACAATTCAATGTTGAAACTATTATGTTGATGTTTCATATTTAAAAAGAATTAATTACCAGTAAAAACGGGGGGGGAAATCAAGTAAACAAAATTCACGAATAATCCTTTTAAATCAAATAAATGTATAAATAAATAAAATATGCAAAATGTCTCATTGTTAGCTCGCATTCCTAACCAGGATGAATTGGACCCTTCCAACTAACAACAGAGTGATTCCATACCAACTCACCTAAAAAAGTATAAGGTGTTTGTATGAGCAACTTCGATGTTTTTCAAATTTGGTACATAGATTGATGACAAAGAGGCTGAAAAAGTCAGAAAAAAAAATACTTCAATGTTCATAATGAACATTTTTAATATACAGTACTCTTAGAAGTTGCAAACACAAAAATTCGATTTTCCCGACTTTGCTAAAATTGAGGATTTAATTAAAAAAAGGAAAATAAAACCAAAGGTTTACTCACTTTCTGGTAGAGTACATGTGTTCACAATAAATTGCTACACAATAAATTACTTGGGTTTCTCACTCCTTCTTGGAAATATTTCAGCTTAAAGACAAGCCATAGGGCAAAAACATGCAATTTCGCCCAACTTGTCTGCAATTTTTCTCATAAAGGGCAAGCACTATAGGTTTTTTAATTAAAAAAAAAATAAGCTACTGATGTGTCAGCTATTCACAGGAAAAGAGTTTACTTTTGGTTATTATTTGCACAAAGAGATATCCTGATGATAGTATATGCATGTTTTTCTATAATACCATATGATTGTGTTTCCCTTCTCAGACTTGACATTAATTTAAAAAAAAAACTTACTAAATATTACATAAATATTATGTATTAAATATTATTTACCCTCTGAACATTACTTAGTTACTTTTAGAAATAGTGTTATTTGGAGAATGAAGCATTGAATAATGGAGCAACATTTTCTTTTACTACGTTCTGGCATTAAAACAAAACTAATGTTTACTCTATTTTTGTGTTGTCTTAAAGTAAGATGTAGGAAATAAATTTGTCTTACAAAAAATTTTGTTTTTTAAAATTTAAGTTAGTGACTTCAGTTAGTTTGTTATAAGATGTAAAGTGAAGAAATAGGATTTTTAACCGATAGAGCCTCTACTGGTATATATAAGTCAGAATGGTCCTCTTCATTGTTTGCTATTTCTTCGGATGCTTCCAACATTTTTTCACACTGACGACGTAGTTTTCTTCCGTGAATTAATTTTCTATTTGAATTTCTAACTCTTTCAATTGTTATAGGACGTAAAGACTTCTTGGCTGAGCACTGACGTTCTAATGGATCACAACATGTTCGTCCAAATAAATGAGAGTATTTTGACATATATACTCAGGGCTTGATTAAGGCTAATGCCCCGGGTCCCTAGATCTGAAGGGGCCCCAAATCGAATAGAAAACTGTTTACCGTTCGTTTGTTATTCTCATGGTTATTCTCTTGCACGTGGGAGGGCATGTTTTACGTACAGTAGTTTCATTTTTATTGGACAATTTATTGGAATTAATTTATTTTGCCTTGTTTCTTATTTATACTGTATAAAAGCAAACATAATGTAAATGGAGTGGCTAAATATCTAAAGGGAGCCGCTTAAAATTCCTTCCTACTCATGCAGAAAAATTGGAAAGCTCCAGGCATAGAATTGTCAGAAAATCAATAAAATGGACAGAACGATATTTCGTTTGACCATTGGAGGGGGAGTACTTTATAGCTATTTTACCTTCTAGTCGATTTTCTTTTTATATTATCTGTGATGAAGAGAAAAATTTAAATACTTCCATAAAGTTTGGTTCTTCATTATAGAAATAATGAAGCAGAGTATGGCCTCCAAATAAGTTTTTGCCCCGGACCCAAATTAGGCTGAGTCGGCCTCTGTATATACTTGCTCATGGTGATACCACACATTCTGTATGTCTTTAAACTCCATTCTTAGCTGCAGAACTTCTTGAATAGCACATGAATATGAGGAAAATGAACAGAGGCCTTTTCTTTTGGTGTGGGATGTTTTATGACAAATATCATTTAATTGGCTACCAATTGAACATGGTGATAAGGAGCTACTCTTTTCAACATCCAATTCCATTTCACTTTATAAATTGTGAAATATTTACAATATAAAAATAAAAATAGTAAATACAATATAATTCTTGAAGAATATTAGTACAACTTTTTTAATACCACGCTAGTACTTTCAAAACTGACACGACTTACTTTTACTGACAGAAACGTGTAATTTCTGTACTGACAAGAACAAGTGTAGTCATTAAAGTACTTGTTCACCAGATCCCATGAAGCATTCTATTTTCTATCAGCCAATAAAGGATCAAGTATGAGGGTATTCCCCTTTCTTTTAAGCTAATCATTTAGCAAATCAATGAAAGGGAAATACCCTAGCTCATAATAAGGGGATTTCCCACCCAGGTTCTACTTATTTTTAATTGTTTAAACTTTAAACCATTCAAAGGGGAGTTTCAAGAGTAATGGATTTTTACTTGATATATTTAATCATCATACAAAATGAAACTTCATTTTGTATGATGATTAAATATATCAAAAAGGGATTCCAAGCAATCCCGAAACATATGTCTGCATTTTTTTGCTCATTTGTGCTTTAAATTAACGTGTAATTTTATTATTATTTTTATATCAAGAAGTATTATTAAATTTAAAAAGGATAACAATAGTGACAATCTCTTTTTACCTAGTTTAGGGAAGGGGTGGGGAAGGGGCTCTATGGGTTAAATATCTTATTTCTTCACTAAATACTGACTTAAATTTTTAGAAATAAAAATGTTTATAAGACAAATTTATTTCCCACATCTTACTTTAAGACATCACAAAAATAGAGTAAACATTACTTTTGTTTTAATGCCAGAACGTAGTAAAAACAAAATGTTGCTCCATTATTCAATGCTTCATTCCCCAAATAACACTATTTCTAAATGTAACTAAATAATTTTCAGAGGGTAAATAAAATTTAATACATAATATTTATGCAATATTCAGTGAGTTTTTTTTTTTTTTAATTAATGTTAAGTCTGCGAGGGAAACACAGGTATATGGTATTAGAGAAAAACATCCATATACTATCAGCAGGATAGCTCTTTATGCAAATAATAACCAAAAGTAAATTCTTTTCCTGTGAATAGCTGACACATCAGTAGCTTATTTTTTTTTTAAATTAAAACACCTATAGTGCTTGCCTTTTATGAGAAAAATGGCAGACAAGTTGGCCGAAATTGCATGTTTTTGCCCTATGGCTTGTCTTTAAGCTGAAATATTTCCAAGAAGGAGTGAGAAACCCAAGTTGTTTATTGTGTAGCAATTTATGGTGAACACCTGTACTCTACCAGAAAGTGAGTACAAATTTAGTTTTATTTTCCTTTTTTTGGACTTAAATCTTCAATTTTAGCAAAATCGGGAAAATCGAATTTTTGTGGTTGGAAATTCAAAAAATACTGTACCTGAACAATTTTCATTATGAACATTGAAGTTTTTTTTTCTTTGAATGCCTGAAACATCTACTTTCCATAGATATCCAACACTTTCATATTGCATGAGTAGAGTTTTCAAGAGAAAAAAAATAAATAGCATGAATTTCTCGGTATTTTGAGGTGGCAGACAAACTTCGAGGACATGTATATTTAAAAATAAGTAGAGCAGGTAGCTAAGAATTTGGACTTTTTCATGCCTGTATATCATCAATATGTACCAAATTGGAAAAAAAATCCGAGTTGGTCATGCAACCCTCATTAGGTGAGTTGGTATGGAACCATTCTACACAAAATGAGGGATACTAAAAATGAATTGATCCACTAATCGTCCCGTCCAACAAATACAACGCGCTAGTCCCTATCTTCCTGAATTCTGTCCTTTATCATCATTTCATGACAACGCATTTATTCGTCATCGTTTTACTGGTTTAACGCGAAACATTTGCGTGCCACTGCACTGCTTTTAGATCTTATTTACTAATAAGTGTACGGATTGATTACTGGTTTCCTGGCTGCTTGCCGTAGTTAGCCCTGACACACGATCGCTCTTTTCACATGTTCCATTACTCCTTTAATTAATTGTTTCTATTTTTACTACTCTCTTTTATTGCTTTGAGGAACAGATGTTTTGGATTAGGATCTTATATTCGAGAAATATACTGTGAAGCTTATCGAACGACACTGTAACACGAAATATTTAATGACATAATTTATGACACAAGTTTGCTATTCTATTTGTACTTGCATTATATCTTATTTATTTGAAGACTTGATGATTTGGAATTATGCTTTAGCTTAAAGAAATACATCTACCTAAATAAATGAAAATTTGATCGGGGTATTTAATATAATCTGTAATATACCTTAATTCGATATTTTATTTTAGTTATATTCCCTCTTGTCTTTGAGTAACACAGATTTTAGATTTATGCTTTTCATTTGCGGAAATGTACAAGATTAAACTACTGTCAGATTAAAAGGTTAAATAAGCACATATTTTACAAAAGATTTCCTACACGTGTTTTGAGGTTACAAGGAGCCCTTTTTCCAATGCAAAAGAAGTGATCATCCATCTAAAGTTGTTTTTACCTATGATATCACTTCTTTTCTTATGAAAACGGGTTCCTTTTAACCTCAAAACAAGTGTATGCAATCTTTTGTACAATTTGTGCTAAATTTGCGTGGTATTTAATCTTTTAAGTTGTAGCACAAAGTTATTCTACTTATTTCTCATTGCTGGATTATTTTGAATTACCAAATTATTAAGTAATATATTCAATTCAAATGAAATTCTACGAAAGAAGTCTCTGTAAAAATATCCGATATTTTTTTGGAACAATCATTAAGTAAACAAAGATTTCGGTGTATGAAGGCAATTTGAAATCCATTGGAACAAGACATAGATCATGAAATACATCTCAAGTCAAGGGTAAATAAGTAAATACACATATAGCTATTTAGAGGATGCCTCTTCTATGTACATATATCATATAAGTATCCTAACTTTTCTTAAAAGATAATAGTAGTTAAAACAATTTTTCATTTGGATATTTTAGTTCACTAGAATCGATAAATTTTTGGAAGTTAATTCTTAAAGATCTATTTCTCGTTTTGTCTTGGAGATTTTAGATTTAGTTAAATTTGTTTGGTTATTTTCCTTCTTGCTCCATTACTGATCAGTTTTGGTGATGCTTGTCCTACTTTTGGGAATGCAAATGTCCTGCTCCATCCACTGACTCCTCTCCTTTGAGCTGCACTGGCAAAAACTTTGTTTTCCTCCTTTTCTTTTTTCCCATGACAAATATGACGCGAGACATTTTGTACATATTTGAAGGACTCAAAAGTGGGGTGCTGATGCTGATGATCATTATAAGAAATCTATTTTTATTTCTATTACTTCACTCAGAAGAAAAAGGAACTTTAATAATTGATTGTTTTTAAATGACCTTACTTACGCTTTCTTTCTTTCCTGTTGCAGGATTACTAGTTTTTAAGCGTTTCATTGAAAAATTATTTGAACTTTTATCTCATCTGTTTCTACAAACTAACAAGCAACGGTTGCTTGAGTATAGTCAAAAAATCTTATTAAAAAAACATTTATTGAAATTTTTTTCAATAACTCTTCTTATTCCCCAATAAGTAATAGCTTAATATGAAAGTAGAATAAATTAAAGTAACCTGCTTCTATTTTGTTGGAATAAAATAGTTTTATATACATTTAATCTACAACTGCAATTTATGAATAAGAAATATATTAAAGAGAACTAAACCGTGTGCCCCATAAGTCGCCCTTCCGCTACTTCGCCCTGCTCTGCACCATGAATGGAAGGGGGTAAAGGATTAAGAACGGACAATCGGAGGTGGGATGGAGAGCTGGACAGCTGACGACCTCCTTGAATTCAGGGAAAACACTCTGGCATATGGACGTTTGGAGGGATTTTTACTTAGACGATGGGGAAAACTAGTTAATTGTTTTTTTTTAAACTTCAGTAAATCGTAGTTTGGCCATTGTTAACTTCCCCCACACTTTGTGAAATTTTTTATGTGTTTTTGTTTTGTTTTGTGTTTTTTCTTCCAGGTTCCCTTCTGATTCTTTCTTTTTTTTCTTCTTTTTAATTTTTATTTATTGCATTTATTTCTTTATATTTATAAAAAACATTATGCGTTCACAATTATAAAAGATTATATCAATATAAAATGCTTTGAAGCAGCATTGTGATTTTCCTTGCTTGAATCTTTGATAGTGCTGAGATATCATTTACAACTATAAAGGGAGTCGGCACATATGATCTTATTTGTTGTCTTTAATAGTGTATTTATCTTTCTCAGTCGTACCACTAGATCCTTTCCAGTGACATTAAATTTTTTAAAAGAATAAGTATTTAGTAAAATAGAAAATTTTAGTGCATTGAATATTATACAAATTAAAAACTTCCTGAGAAAATTAATAAAAACTGAAACAAAAAAAAACTAAGAAAATAAACACAACTGTAGCGTGAATATGTCTCAATACTTTTCCCCCTCAATTCTGAAGTTAAAATTCTTCAGTTAATCAAAGTAATGCATATATTTTCTTGCATGCATTTTTAGGAAGGGGGGGGGGGAGGGGAGCAGCCCTCCCCCCTTGTATCTAATATATGATCTGATATATGATCAAGGGATATATATCCGCTACATATATATCACTTGATCATATATCAGATTTATAAGCTTATATGCATCATAATATATATCCAATTACACGTTTACGCTATTTAAAGTTAAACACTTTAAATTCATCTTAGATTGCCCCACTCATTGACTTTTAAGTTAATGAAATAATGAGAAAATATAATTATAATGGAGCTAAATTTATAGTGATGACAGGGGTATCCATCCGACCTTCCCCACGATGGCGCCCCGTAAAAATTTACGGTGATTGAAACATTAAAATTAACTAAACATAGTGAATCCGTTTTTAAAGAGAAAATATTTGAAATGGCTAGCAATTTGTATTATAAAGGTGTGTCTAAATACGTTATTTTTATAACAACTCTTATAATATCTTTGAAAATTTTTATTGAAACCATATTTAACACACATTAAGTTTTCTCTCAAGCAAATTTTTTGTACAACATTTTGATTGGCGAGTGCTGCGACTTGGTCAAGTGATTGTATATCACAGATAAGTAACAATACCTTAAAGGGATTAAGGCCTAAAAAGATAATGAAGTAACTTCAAGCTGCGAGAGGCTAAGATAGTGAAATTTTATCATTTATCCAATGATCTTTTAGCGGAATCATGAATTCAGCTGCCTTAGAATCACATTGTCAAGAAACTGTCTTTTCTTTAATAAAATGCATGAAAAAACTTTCGGAAATCATTGACTGACTGCCAAAGCAGGAAATGACCTTCACCAGTTAACTACTAAAGGGACTTCCACGTGACCACTCATTTAGATGTCACGTGAACAAAGGAAAAGGTTATTTATAGCTTTTTGAGAAACATATTACTGATGGATTGGCGTTTCGGACGATGCTGTGCGCCATCAGACATCGCCAGAGCCATTTAGCTTGGAAATAAGCTATAAATATTGCTTCGTTTGACATTGCATCTCTTGATGATTCAAGGCACATTTCTATTTTCAGGTGAAAGATTCAAATAGGTAGTTATGCTTCCTTCGAATGCAAAACAGAGCTTGATAGCTGATATAAATATTTTACCATTGAAAATTTAGTTTTATTTTCATTAAAAGGAAGGGCTCCGACTTGACTAAAACTGACATTGACGTAATTAAGATCTAAAAAGGACATTCACTTTCATCACTAAAAACCAAGTGGAAACACTGCACAATAAAAAATGCTGTTTGTTTCAAGCAAAAGATCACAACAAATATGTGTTTTGTTTAATATAAAGTAATGGTTAAAAAAACACCATGAATAATTTATTAGAATTGAATGAAAATTTTCTCAACAAGCAACCTGCAGCTCGTAAAATAAAATAAGTTAGTTATAAAGTATTATTAAGTACGAAATATTATTAAGTATGAAAGCTAATTACTAAGTGTTGCAGCAACTGCTACTATATCAGGCATCGGCCCATCCCAACAAAACTCAATCTTGTTTTACATTTTTTTTTTCTTTCGAAAACATTTTTTTTTCTTCAGTTCAATCGCTCCTAAAGATCACGAGAACCTTAAGGAGCGGGGATACAGCAAGCGTTACAGTGGCCACAGAGTGACGTCGGGTTTCGGCTTTTTCTGCACCCCCTGAGTATACTTTTTGTTTTGCTTCCTTGATGTGTTGTCGGAGATTAAGATCTAATTGGTTATGGATCTAATAAAGTCATTTCTGCTTCCGAATGTCATCAGAGTACGTAAGATGATTCTGAATGACATAGAGCTAAAATGACGAGTAACAAAAAGAACTGATACGAATAGCTGAAACAGTATGGAAGCACTCCCAAGCCCAAAGAGTAGTTTAATTAAACAATAATGGAAAGGTTGCTCAAATAGCAGCTGTACAGTTCGACCAGAGAATTTTGGTCTTTGCATGGCAGAAAAGAACGAATCTATTCGAGTTTTAGGGAAGTTCGTTTTACAGGTGCAATTGGATATAGTACGCGAATTAGAATGTTTGCTTCTCTGTTTGTTGAAAGCAACTACATTTATAAACTTTCGCAAGAAATCAAGCATGCTAAACGAACTAGAACGAGAACAAGAACAGCACATTTCTCATACCAGCAGTTCCTCCCCTGAATATGAATGGATTCTTCTTGGAACTCTGCCAGGCATATTGCTTTGGTTGATGGTAGAACTGTAATTTCTTTTATCAGAACACGCACAATGACACTGATAGCAAAAATTAATGGTCACTCACTACACTCTTTTCCCTATCTCAGCAGAAAAGCAAAGGGTTCACAGGAAGGGTTCACTTGAAAGAGCGCTGACGAATTCACCGAAGTCGGTTAATGGACAATGATTGGCTATTTCCAGGGAAGCTTTTCCAGTCTTATTACCCGACCAGCCCCCCGCCGGGAAAATCTGGTCTCAAATTGTAGTCAATGTCTCAAATTGTCTCAAATGAGTAATAAATAAAAAAAAATATTTTGTTTCTAAAAATTATCTGCGAAATGATCTGAAAGTTCTTACCACTCTAAATTAGAAAAAATGACTTTAATTCATTTTGTTAGTTGGATGACAGCTCCAGTAATAATCAGATAGAGCATTATTAGACAATCCGACCGACATTAAGAGGTTTTCGCAAGGAGAAAAAAATCTATTTTTTTCAAATTGCTAAACGAATTAATGAAATTTGGATAGTCTTGAAATTTTATTAATTTTATAAGTAAATTCTGATTGTGAAGACAATTGTTTTAAAATTTTATGTGCAGTAGAAATATTTGACAACATCGCAAGTAAGTACAATGAGGTATCTATTCATGTACATTTCTTCTATCTTTGAAAAAATGTTATTTATATATTCATAAAAGTTATAATTTTACTTATCTTATAACTTTTTATTGCAATTCATTAAAAATTAGTTTGAACGTGATGACGACGGACAGTAAATCATGCAATTCGACCAGTGTTTAGGTGTTTAGTGCGTAATATTTCATTTTTAAGGCTTTCGTGTTTGTTCTTCACAACTTATAATTTCACACCAGTGACGTAACCAGCATCAACTTCAGGGGACGGGAGGGGGGGGGGGGGGGGCTCAGGAGGTTACGCTATGTCAAACTTCAACTATGTCATATTATTTTGGGAGCGTGAATGCAATTTACAACTGGGGGAGCACTTTTATGCTGCAAGACACGGGGGAGGGAAGGGACACAAACAAACCAATTTACGCCCCTATTGCACACCGAAACGCTACCTCCTTCAGAAATGTTTCTATTTCATAATGTTAGTCAAAAGGGTTACTGGACGGCATTTTTAAGGGAGTGGTTATTATATGTACCGTCAGAAGGTAAAGGGTTAAAAAAATCCTTTACTCTTTTGAGCCTAAGATTCACTACTGATATTTTGTTAAGTTATTTTAAAATACTGTTTTAAGTATAAAATTTTCGTATGTTTTGAGCAACACAAAATTAAATCAGTAGTTTCAAGTGTGGATATTTCACGGTAAATATTCAACGTCTTCTTAACTGAAATTTATTTGCCAAATAATATTTGACCATCGGTATCAGTTCGTGGCCTGCCGAAACTGAAATTGAAAAGTAAAATTTGAAAATAAGTTAGGCACTGGCTGTATTTTTCATGCTAATCCTTATGTACACAATTTTATATCCCAAGGATTTTATTTACTATTTTCTTTCTTTAACTCTTCAATCATTTATAAGTTGAAATAGATCTTCAACAATTAAAATTTTTCGTGAGCTAATATGAGAGTAAGTTAAGTATTTTTTCAGTTAGATTTTAAGAATTTGGGAGCTAAACGTAATGTTAACAAAAAACAATAAATTTGTTGCCTCTCTATTTCTGCCATTGCCTTCAATAATTTATGCGACGTTTATAAATAGTTAATGGTTGAAGCAAAGGTTGTCAAACTATCGGGGCTTTTAACATATGGAATGGACCAAAATTATTTTTTGAAATTGTCCGGAGTTCAAATCAATGTGTTGCTTTGAGGAACAAAAAGATGAAGTGGTTGTTGTGACACATTGGCTAACCTTCATCGATTTGTCAGAAAGGGACCTTCTTGGTTTTCCACTATTCAATAAATAAATTCAATTCAAAAACCCACCCTTAAACAGATTATTAAGAAGGCAGCTTTAAGATGTTTTTTGCCAAAAAAACATTGAAAACGATACATAAATATTATTTGCAATGGAATGTCAACACATAGGGTCAGGTGGGGTAAAATGGTCATAAAAACCACGTTTTTCAACTTTCTTTGCCAATAAATATAAGAATTTGTCCAAAACCTTCAGATTTTTCGCTTGGGTTTTTACATTACATTGTTAAAGAACGATTGCATTAAATTTTGAGCATAAAGAAAATAAGTAAAACAATTTTATGACGCCTTCTTTCTGGGATGTATGTATGACAACTTTACCCCATGGGTAAAAAGTATTAATAACCATAATACTTCAAAATACTCAACAAAGGTTCATTTTAGAACGAAAACAACTTTATTTCCCAAAACTGAATTTATTTAGGTCCGCTATTATGGTCAAAAGTTAGCCTCATCTTCATAACGTCTCGTAAGGTACTTCAGTCTCTTCAGCTGCTGCTTAAATGGTCTTAAAAAGAACTTATCTACCAAAATATGTTAAGATACATAATAGTAGATATTCTTAATTATTAATCCCTAAATATTAGATTTTAAGTCTGTCCTTTAACTCAATACATATAATAAAACATAAATATGAAATTCAAAATTTTCTGTGAAAAAATTTAAAAATTAAATTTCTTACTAGCTGCACCCGGCTCGCCCCCCACTTCATTCTTAAAAAAACCTTAGCTTAATCAGTCGAGAAAAACAACTCCTTTCATTTATTTTATTGTTATTTATCGGTTATACACCCTAAATTGGCGATGGTCTTAGAAATGTCGCCAACATACTATTTAAATATAATAACATTGCTTTGTTTATGTTTCATTTAGGGCGATGTTTGGTGAGCAAAAAAAAAATCGAGGGTGTATAACAGATAAATAGCTATTTATTAAATGAAAAACCCGCTAAGCCCCGGAACTGTTTACGCAGTTCCTTTGGATCCAAACCAATCAAAGCTCGCTTCACCCGCTAAATAAATATTTTAGTCTAGCTAGCTTACTATCACAGAAAGAATTGGAAACGTACTTTACCATCGTGCCAGGGCTTTGTATGTGTATTGCTGGATTTAAGTTCTTGTCTTCAATGTAGGGACTGACAAAAATAATTCTGTCATAATTCCGCAGTCATGCTCAAAAATGCGTTTGTCTCAACTTGGGATTTCCCCCTATTAGCTGCTTGCATCTCACTGAGTTTCTACGCAAATTACAGGTTCCCATCGGTTAAACGCCCTATTTTATGTATTTATTTGTTTGCCAAGCATCACCAAATGAAATATACACGAAGCAATTTTATTAAATTTAAATAGTATGTGCTGATTTTCTTTCATGGAAACTTTTATTAATAGACACTTATTTTATATACATGCCGCTTTGTTTTCCTTTCATTTTAATGAAAAGTTCTTGGTAGAATGATTAAAACATGGAATTTACCTTCTAAGGAAGAAGATGCTATAATTTTACTTCAAAAAAAGGGAATTTTACTAAAAATACGATATTACCTAATGATCATGAAATGAAACTTTTATTAAATTAACCGCACTAAACTAATGATTATATAAATTTCAGTATTGTAAGGTTACGTTTTTATTCAAAAACATAAAATACACGTAACTGATAAATTTGTTAGATTTAATCTTATTTTTATTTGTCAACCAGCATTGTGCAGTAAATATTTTACAATATTATTATGTTATCATGATTTTCAATACTGGCAACAGTCTTGTGGAAATGCTCACTATGCTATATTTTTTTGCAAGCTAGTAGTGTGCTGAACGTTTTTGTTTATGTATGTGTTGTTTGTTTGTGTCGTAAATTTACGTTGCAGTTTATTATGTTAATTTTTGCAATGTTTAATCCTTAATCACAATAAATTTCATTTTTTATGAGAATACTGCCTAGCTCTCTGCTAAATATCCAACGAAATTCATGTAGGCTGCATTTATAAAACCGTCGTTAAGCTAAGGTGTTTAAACGATAAGTACCAAATTATATTCTAGAGTTTGCAACAAACTCATTAAAAAATGGATTTGAAAAACAGCAATGAATGTTGTCTTCGCGCATAAATCAACCGGGCAGAATCACGAAACGGTAGACGCTGATAGGATTGGGATTCTTGTGTGTGTGTAAAATGTAAATAAACGGAGTGTTGCCAAGCAGAAAAAAACATATAAAGACCCCTTTTTAACTACGCATTAGCGTTTTATATATATATATATATATATATATATTTATGACTTGATAACAACTTAAATAACCAAAACAAGGCTTATAGTAAACTATTCGAGTAACTTATGATTTAATTGAGGAAATTGTGGATTCAAGGGGATTCATAGTGGTCATTCTTCGAATCTTCTAATGTTCCAAATATAGGCCAAAATTGCATATTTGGCACCAACATCGATGAATAGTTGGTGAAATTCATCGATAGAGAAGGGTAAAGTGCATGAACCCTTCTCTCTCTCTAAGTCTCTCTCTAAGCCTGAACGCCTGAAGATCTTTCTTTCCCAGCGTCCCTAAATATAGTTCCGAATTGCGTGCTTTAGACTTCATTTCCTACATTTTCCGGGGGAAAGCCCCCAAACCCCCCTATTTGTGCGTAAATATCAGTTTCTATATTTAAATCACTTTTCTGAATACCATAACGCCATTCTCTAAAAAAGAATGGCGGGTGGAAGAATTAGTTGAAATATTCTACATAATGCGTGTAATATATATATATATATATATATGTATATATACATATACGCACGCATATATATATGTGGATTCTCCCGACAAAAAAAATAGTGGTGGCGCCTCTTTTAAAAAATGAATACATGTCACAACAAATTTCAAATTTTTGATGCAATACTTCAAAAAAGCTAAACTGTACTTCTCTTCAAAGTCTAGCCCCAACGATTCTAGATAAAAAATACTACGTTGTTTAGCTGCCAAGTCAATGCACCTAAACGGCGTCCATTTTTTACTAATATTCGTAGCAGAAGTAGAAATTCTGAACGAGTTCATAATTTCCGAAAAGAAGACTGAAATGAAAACAATGGTGACATCAGGACAGCCTAGGAATAAATCAGGACGAAACGCTTTCTTTTGACAAAAAACAACTACACACGTAAAGCTGGTGAGCGAACGGACGTAATTTGTAGAGCGAAAAGCTTGAATAAATGACCATTGTTTTTCAAGAATGATTTACCCTCAAAAAAGGAAGAGGTACACATCGTAGGTCTTTGAAATATTGTAATTGCACAAATGAATTTATTTTTGTTGAATCTCTAAGATTTAAAGAAGTTTTTTTTGAAACACTTGTAAGTAATTTAATCATTATAAAATTTACCAAAACTTATGTGTCATTGTTTCTCAAAACAAATGGTGCGGTAGACCAATTAAAAGACAGCAAAAAACTGCATTCCGAGTAGTTTTTTCTTCTTATTTTTTTATTTTGTTATTTTTTTTATCTTTATTTATTTATTAAATAACTTTAATAATTCTGGTATCTAATGTTTGTTGTTTCTGTCTCAAAGTTCAGTCTACTGATTCTCTTTTATGTTGTAAACTTCTTGGAAAATTTGGTGAAATTTCGCGTAAAGCTTTCCATGTTATAGGCGAAAAACATGCAAGTCGATTTCCCATTTTTGAGAGAAATGTCCGTAACTTCGTGAATATTCCCGATAATACTATAGAGATGTGTAGAACAATTGTACATAGCAAGTAAATTATTCTGCGAAATGTACATCTTGTTTCTAGGATTTTACGATACAGGATAATTAAAAACATTTTCTCTTTCCTTAAAGCTATTGCTGGTCCAATGCATGCACTCGTGAGGAAATTTTTACTGGAAAGTATGAGCTCAAGTATGTGCTCTGTATAACCAAGGTTACCGACGTGGTATTTTTACGAAAATGTGTAGAATATTTTTACATAGCAAGTAATATACTTAGTCAAATTACAGATTGCTTCTGGTTTTTTACAATACAGGGTAATCAACAATACATTCTTCATTAAATTTGTTGTTGGTCCTTAATTGCACTTGTGATGATATTTTTATTAGAAAGTGTGAACTAAAGCATGTTCCTTATATAATTGGAACTGCAGAACAATTCGTCACGTATTTCTCTAGAAATTCGAAAAAATGTCACACATTGAAAATGTCCAGTCCATTATTGCAGGGTAGTGTACTTATATATATATATATATATATATATATATATATATATATATATGGTCACAGGTGGGGTAAAGTGGTCATACGGCAAAGAAAAAACTATAGCTTTGAAATAAATAAAGGAATTGGTGGTAAATTTTTATTTTTAATTATTAAGAATTAAATTTTACATTCAAAATTATATTAATGCCAACTTTTTATGTGAAGAGAAAGTCAATCTGTTTGTGTATACAACACTTTTGAAATTAAAACAGCTCTTTTAACTTCTCTCCGACATGCATCTAATTCACGGTGCAGGAAGCTTTACACAGATCTCAAAAATATTTCCTCACAAACCGTGAAGCTAGATTTAGTCCATTTGTTATTTTACAGTAGTTAAAGTAAGATGGGGTAAAGTGGCAATAGTATTAAGCTTAACATGAACCGAGATTCGATGAGGTAGACCAAGATTTAATTTGCATAGGAACTCGCTGGAGCTCAGCTTCCATAGTTATTTTTAATTTTATGCGAATTTTGAACTATTAGAGGGAATTCAGGCTATTTACGCACGAAATAAGTTTTGAAGATTTCAGGGCTTCGCACTTCAGTTGTTAGAAATTAAGGCACGAGTCAGATTGTTAGTTAAATAGTAATTTCCACTGATGTCATTTTAAAAGTAAACATTATTAAACACAATCTTTGGACTGTGGTATTGAATGATTTATGTGATAGTGAAAAAACCTAAAAGAAATTGACAAAATGAAAAGGTATTTCACATCTAATTTTTTATTCATTTCTTTTTTCGTTCCGCAACGGCAATACAGTTATACAAGACAAAATATACAAAATATTTAGAGATCAACTACTGGTTTATACATACAGGAGGATTTAGTAAAAGCAAGACAACTCTATCCTCGTCTTTTAAGATCTTAAGTAGGTAGGTGCACGATTAAAATATCACATTCAGTAGGCACGTAAACCCACAAATAGATTTTTCCGTTATTTTTCATCCATCTCATTTTTTCTAAATATATACATTTTTGTTTACACTAGCGATTTTTGATGTTGTTTACAATATTCAATATCTACATCAAAGATACACATACGGAGCATGCAAACGTTATACAAAATGAACTGAAAAATACAATTAACTTGTTTGCTTTATTTATTTATTTAATTATTCACTTTTTTTTAGATTTCGATTTGACATGACAGGCAGCTTACAAGTATGTGTGCTGTTGTTGAACGAGCAGATATCAACGGTTGTGATGGTATTTACACCGCAAGCTTGGACTTGAGAAAAGCAGAGCTGGAAATCTGCTTCCAGAAATGCGTCACTTTTCTTGACGATCTAGAAGGGGAGTCAAAATATTCCCTGCAAAGAAATAAGAAATATTTCAAGGAAAGGCAAAAACATAGAATCTTGAACACATACTTATCACTTTTAAAAAGAAAAATAATGAAAACACATGTTTATAATAGTGCCTTCAAGTTGAATATTTTCAAAAGCGTATCATTTTGAATCTGCAAACATAACGTGCTCTCTACATACAATACGAAAGCTTTTCTATCAAGTTATTTTAATAAATATTGATAAGGGCAATATACTATGCTCTCAAGTCTAATTATATGATGAAAATGATCAGAAAAGTTTGAGTCCATTCTAATATGCAGTTTTTGCAGTCTTTCGAATCTGCACCTCAGAACCACGCTAACTTAAGTCCAAAAATGACAATTTTCAGATATTGTTCAATTGTACAAACATTAACCAACAAGGAATAGAGCATACAGATTTTTTTATGTTAACAATGATATGCTGTTGCCTAATTTATATAACAGCTTTGTTACTAGGCAACGAAATCATTATTTTTTTCAGTTTTTACGCTCACTTTTGATTGTTGTGATTAATGTGACTTACGTTAGTCTGGCTCTCAGGCGCAGGAATAACCTCTTCCTCTACATTGCTTCATCATCTATTTTGACAGGTTAGTGGTTATATGTGAGAGTTGTGCGTGTGTGTAAGTAAATGTACATTAAAAATTATTATTATGTGGTATTTGTAACGTCTAATGTGTCTAAAATTATTATTATGTGGTATTTGTAACGTCTAATGTGTCTAAAATTATTATTAAGTGGTATTTGTAACGTCTAATGTGTCTAAAATTATTATTATGTGGTATTTGTAACGTCTAATGTGTCTTTCTTAAGGAAAAAAGGTAGCATACGGCTGGTTAAGACCTTTTTCTTTATTATTTTATAATTTCTTTGCATTGCCATGTTGCATTTAAAACCAATTGCAACGGCGACTTTATCAGCTGGAAAGAATAATGAAACTGCACCAAAATATATTTATAAACATTTATTTTATGACACATTAAAGAAAGTTTATTTTATGCAATGGATATTAAAAAAAACTTAGAAAATAAGTTGATTATTTGGAAAGCACTTTCTCGCTATTTCGCAAACAAAGTAAGTAATTAAATTATGCATGGATGTTTTAAATTAAATTTATCATTTTTAACACAACGAAAATTTTCAAAAGGCACATATTTCAATATTACTCATTGTAGTTCAAAGCTTGCATCTTTTTGTGATAAACAGGTTCGAATTCGCTTTCGTCATTTAAAAATATTACAATTGATCTATTTTTTGTTACTATGGTGTAGGTGGAATTTTTAATGGATACGTCGTATCAGTGTAGATATGTACATTGATTAGAAACATTAGAGTGGTGACATAATTGCTATACCGTTTCCATTCAAATACTGCATTAAATAATATCGTATTTGAAAAAAGAAAAAAATCGCAAACAAATATATGTATCTGTATGATCGACAAACTTCCACAAACGCCCATCTTTACATAGCTCCCACTCGAAATGATCACGTATTCTGCAAGCCATAAAACTATTTATTTTCTTCCTATATTGCATTATTACTCTCAGTTTAATCAATCCATGTATCTTGTTATTAGGACTTTAAAAACTTGAGTTTTTAACTGTATGTACTTATACAAATAGCACAGTTTAATTCAATTCAAACAAGAGTTGAACTTGCTTGTTTCAGTTCTTACGTGTGAAATACGTGAAAATTGAATGAAAGAAAGTAATGTTAAATCATATGTTCTACTGAAAACTTATGTTCTGCTGAAAACTTAAAAAAAAAACAGCTTACGAAACTTACTTCTTTGGTATTGTTTTCAGAATTTGCTGAATTTTTCTTTTAGTAATGCATTTTATTGCATATCAGTGGGATAGATCGAAACGAAATGTTGAGTACAGTCATCCGAAGCAATTCCTGCACAACACTCTTGGAGTAATTTATTAATACAAGTGTTTTTTTTTTTTTTTACATCAGGAAATTCTTCAACAAAATATAACAAATCCTCGAAATAGTCTAAACTATCTTCGTTTAAACTTATTACTAAATTATGAATCTACAATTTATTATTTTGAAAGAGAAAAATCTTTTTGAAACTGCTGAACTTGTGGGAAACAATATTTGTTGGGTTATGATACATTTTTTACAAAGATTGTGAATCAAACTAAAATTTTACTACTTTTCAATTATCCATAATGTTTGAAATTTAATTCGTTTTAGAAGTTTTAAAATTATTCTTGATTTTCCTACAACTATTTTGAATCTCTTACTGGAGTAAATCCAATACTTTTCCTTCTTTCTGGACTCTCCTTTGCTCCCTTGTACTCCTCAGACACTGGGATAATTCCCAAGCACTGCTCTTTTCAAGACTACGTTTTTTTCTGATTGTCAAAGTTTATTGAATTTTCCTATCTGAAACCGGTTCTGCTTTATTAAACTGTAAAGTTAACTCGCAACCCAGAAACCACAGACTAATGAAATAGACCAGGGGTTTCCAACCTATGGGTCTTGACCCCAAAAGGGGTCATGAGGCCTTTCTTTAGGGGTCGCGACACAATTTCCATTTTAAAATTATATACTTACGTAAAATCAATTAATTTGATATAATGTTTACAAGAACAGAAAAACGGCTGCTGAAGTACTTTTACAGAAACACAAATATCATTTCTGCAACGATAAAGAAAAACCAAAGTTGACAATCACAACTGATGTCGTGTCAACTCCTTCGTCAGGACTATTTATTTTATACTTTAGTCTACTTTATTTTTTTAATATTAAAAAACACCACTAAGGGTAAAATCAAAAATTAAACAGCAAGTAATGACATATTTTAATATTTTGAACAATTCGGATACTTTTTAAAAAGGAAAGAAAACCAAACTTCTTAAAAGGTTAAGCCTAACGTTAATAGAGAAATACGAACAAATTTGGGATCAGAAAAAAGAGCGCTCTTAGTAGGGAAACTTCTTAAATGGGAACTTCTTAAGCGGACTTCACTATACATATATTTATTGAATTACTGATCTAAAAGGTTCACTCTCAATGAATTGACGATCAATATGGTAAAATCAAAAATCCTAAAGTGAGCTTTGTTAAACTTTAGTGCGGTATATTTTTTAACTCGTAATATTCATGACATTTTATACATAATTTTGACGATGTTCCTTGTTTTAAAGAACCTAAATGGATCTGCCATTTACTTAATGACCTATTTTACAAATGTTTTATTGTATTTTAATTTCACAATTTCAATTATAGAGAAAAGAAAAGCTAAAAGGCTTTTCTTTTTTCAATATTTTTTTTTCTTTCACACTTTTTCTTTCTTTTTTGTTGTTTCTACATCGGCTTAGTCTAGCTCTGCTGTCAAATCACGCAGATCGTAGTTAATAAAGCTAATATTAATTGATTAAAACTGAAAATACCGTCAAAATCTATTTTATGCATTTATTTATTTTTTGTCCAACAAAGTAGGGTTACCTTAAATATATCACTTATTAGAATAAAATAACAGACTTTCCTATTTAATCGTTGCTTCACTTTTAACCAGAACATGAACTTTTTCATTTCATTAAACCAGTAGTACTCTAGGTTTTATATATTATCATGAATTTTAATATTTTATAATATGTTTTCCAGAAATAAGAAATTTATTGAAGCACGTAAAATGCAAATGGGTGTGCAAGAGGGACATTTTTATCTACGCATACATTTGGATAAACATTTGAGCAAAAATATTCTTCCGAATTGTTTGAAATTGATTTATTCAAGATTTAAAGTAGGTGTTTGCTTCTCTTTTACTAGAGAGGGTGAGAAGAATGAACAGTTTCTTTCTCAATGGAAATGTATTAGAAATAATCTTGCGGCAGACGAAACGCGGAAATGGAGGATAGCTGCGGAATTATCTTGGCTGGAAATTGCATTATTTTATTAGATCGGGCCAGCGCCGTAAGGAACTTGGTTAAACAAAGCGGCACAACAAAAAGTGTATTATTTCTTTATTCAAATATCGATGATAACTACACTCTATAACCAAAAGTCATGGGACAATTTCATTTTAGATATTTTTTTTTTTTTTTCGAATTTCTAGAAAAATACATAACAATGTTCTGAAACTTTGGTCATATAAAAAGGCATGATTCTCCCTTCACACCCTGCAGTAAAAAAATTCTCACGCGTGCATTTAAGTGACATACTACAAATTAACAGAAACGAGATGTTTTCTATCATCCTGTGTCGTATAATGCTTGAAAAATGCTGTAACTTCCACAGAAAAATTTACTTGCTATGTAAAATATTTCTACCGATTTTCATAAAATTAGCACGCATATTCACGTTATAATCATTTCTTTCAAAAATGCTAATTTCTCCGTTTTTAGACTATAGAAGCTCACTAAATTTACATTAATACTGAAATATTACTTACAGTTGAGAACAAGCACACAAGAAAAATATCATACTAAAATTATAAATTTAAAAAATAACTAAATATTAGCTAAACTATGAGCATTTAAAGGAGATTATTTTTTTACTACTCATGCGCGAAATTTAGGCATGAAGCTATGAGACACAAAAAATTCCTAATTATATAGAGAAAGAAAAAAAACAGTCGAATATCTCGAAAATCAGCAGAGATATGAGCAATTTAGTGAGGTTTTTTTCCAACGATTTTGAGAACATTAATAAACACTAAGGGGTTGTTCACAAATCAGCCGCATGAGTTCGCAGACATTCAGTGCATCTGTGCTATGATTTGTGATATAAATTACTTATTTGTAAACAAATGCTTTCCATCCATGGTATTAGTAAAGATGTTAAGAGATTCTTTACTAATACTGAATTTTTATCATAAATCACAGCACAGATTCACTGAATAATTGCTAACACATGCAGCTGCTTTGTGAACAGCCCCCGTTCGATTCATCTCTTTCCACGAATGAATGAAAAAAACACTCACTAAATTACCAATATCTTTGTGAATTTTTACGATATTCAACTGAAATGGGTTTCAGAGCCCCCTGGGTAAGCTTGAGTAAAAGCTATGAAAGTTAAAAATTGCTATCTTTCCCGCATGTGCCTTAAAAAAAGTGTCCCCTTTAAACGTTCATAGTCTAGCTAATATTTAGTTTTTTATTTCAAATTTCAGTACATTTCACTTGTGCGTTCTCAAATTTTCTGTAAGTTTAGATAGGATCCGTAAAAAAAATTTTGCGTGTTCCCCAGCTGTCCAAAAACATGCTGGGGAATTTGGCATTTTGTAAAGAAACTATTATAACTACGTGAATATGCGCGCTATTTTTATGAAAATCAGTAGAAATATTGTACATGGCAAATCCTTTTGTGAAATTTGCGGCTTTCTTTCAGGAATTTTACGAGATAGGACAATCGAAACCATCTCTTTTCGGCCAACTTGGTGCAGGTCCCCTAAATACACGCTTGATGAAATTTTTACTGGAAAGTGTGAAGGGGATGCTTACCTTTTATATGACCAAAATTCCAGAACATTTTGTCATGTATTTCTCCAGAAATTTGAAAAAATGTCTAAAATTAAATTGTCCCATGACTTTTGGCTATTTAGTGTATAAATACAACTCGACTTTTCAGCAATTATTTTCGTCCCGCATGTACTATTTACATCAGCGTTTCTCAACCTGTGATGCGCTCCCTCCTTGGGGGGCACGAGCACACTAGAAGGGTTGCGCGAGGATTTCCAAGAGAAAATATTACTTTAAAAAATTGATTAACTGACTGAAAGGAAAGCATTTTATTATAAGAGGGGGCACAATGAAAGTTCTGATGGAAAACTGGGCCGCGAATACTGAAAGGTTGAGAAGCACTGATTTACATATTAAAATTTCCTAATTTTCCTTGGTAATTATTATTAACTGTGTCAAAAACACAACGGCTGCTTTCTGCATGAGGAGTATTAGGCGTTTTTGTACCCCTAATGCGATAATGAGGCGGCTGCATTTCACATACGAGTTTTCGTTAACAGCACCTTTTTCTACTCTCTCGGTTTGTATGTTCAGAAACTGTGTCCATAGAGAAAAAAGTTACCTGTAACGATGAATTGCTTTTGCAATTTATTTTCCTTAACGTTTGGTGACACAGACCTCTTGTTCTTAAGGTGTATGCACTCTCAGAAATATAACTTTCAAATTTGCCGATTTTTCAATCGTCATATAAATTTCGTCATTTACAACGATTCTTTCTTCGAGCGATCACGTGACTTTAAAAAGTTACTACACAAATTTCGCCAGTTTGACGAAAGGTTTACTGGGAGCATATTTCACCAAGTCATTTCGTCAAATACGACGAAAGTTTCGCGAGATTTGAGCATGCGTTTTTGAGAGTGTGTATACCCCTAAAATTTAGAAAATCGAACAAAATATCGAAAATTAAAACAGGATACATTTGTCTATACTTAATGCATCCGAATATTTAGTTAGTATTAACGTTTCCTCTAGCTGCTGCAATTCGTTATTTTCACTCTCCCTACCTATATAACCTGCAGCAGCCTTTTCAACTTTTTCCGCCGATTCGCGCTCGATCCAAGCTCTCCTTCGCAGAGCGACCAGGAACTAAGGCAGAAGGGGGAGCCTTCCATTTATAGCTGAGTACCACAGCGGTGGAAGTAGGACTTGGCTCATTATGTATTTTTATGAAATAATTTATGAATTTCGATACATCATCTAATAAGTCATCCATCATGTCTGAAACCGGAATACATCAAGCTCAGTCTCTGCAAATCCAATATTTAAAAATGACCTTCCTATATGCCTTTCCTACAACAAATGCGGTTCTATGGAATCGAAATTATAGAATTAAACTTAAAATATCAGGACTAAGGTGGAGTCCCGCGTGTACCAATTCATTTAGTGAATGAGCATGAGGGGAATGCGATGAGGCATCGAATACAATCCTCAACTTGAGGAAGTCTTTATCCTTTCGTATAACGGGAGAATGTGATAAGTGATAAGTAGGCTATCCTGTGTCACAAGTCTCAAGTCAAGTTCTTCCAGAATTCTCAGTTTGATCTAATCACAGCTTTATTCAGTGTGCAACGAATGGTCTTCATAAAATCTAAATTTGTGAATTTAATCGTTTTCATTATTAGCGTAATTACTAAGCTGTCACCATCATATTTCCACGAAAGTTCAACTACATATCGACATCCCTTAAAAGCCAAAGTTTTTTCAGAAGGGCTATTCTGTATTCCCAGGGACTACATTTCCCAAAAGGCTCTTACTTGCGTCGATAATTCGTAATCTATATCATTAGTAACAATAGCGCTCAACACTAATAGATGATGCTTCAAATTCGAAACTGGACCATGAATTATCTATCCCATTAATGTATCCATTAACATCACCTTTTCGTTTAAAAGCGTTGTCGTACCAGAAGCTATTTTCCAAAAATAATCCGAACCAATTAAAATATCAATGTCACTATCCCTATATTCTTTTCTGCTATCAGACAATTTAATACCCAAAGATTGAATTTGTTTACGCAATTCTTCATCAGGTACATCGAATAATGTATTGCATATTTCGGGGAACTCTAATGTTACAATATTTAAACATTTATTTTTGTCTTCGACATTACGCAAAGAAAAGATGTAAAAAAAAAAACATTTACCGTACATATTAGGAAATGAAAAAATGACGTTACATACATAAAAATATCTAATTTTATATGTACACACTAATAGAGTACATGTTCTAGTTAAAGTTGTTTCTTGAAGAAGTTAATGCGTATATACTGTTTTCTGTTTAACAAAACTCGTTCGTTTCTTTGCCGCTTTTTTACGCAATTGTTGTAGCTGGTGACGCCGCCATCGGCAGCCAAAAATTTCTTTTTTCAAGGGAAAATGTACCTCGGTTAACCCGGAACTCGGTTAATCGAGGCTCGGATAACCGAGGTTCTACTGTATATTAAATTTATTGCAATCATCAGATAAATGATCACACACTCAAAACTACAAAATCTTCACTACAAAATTACCATTCAAAAAATGAAAATTTTACATGCTATATAGAAATAATAGAACATTGTTTTGCAGTTAAGAATATCACCAATACTAAAAGGAAAGCTCAATTGTTATGCTCTCCCACTAACTCTGTACATTACAATAATTTATCAGCGTTTTTAGGTCCGGAAAAGCCAGTAAAAAATTTAAATTTTGATGACCTTATCAAATCATTTTTTCAAATGTTTACACCAAAGAAAAATGTAGTTGTGTCCCAACATTATTTCCTTTCAACGCATCAAGATAAAAACTAAACTATCCCAGAATATGTCTCTACGCTTCAAAGGAATTTTGTCAGAATGCGAATTCTGTATTCAATGCTCATGTGAAACGAATGTCTGAATGGCATAAGTATTCTTGCGCGCACAGTTCATACGCGGCATTAATGATAATTCGAAAAGAAAAAAATTACTTGAATCAAATTTCACTAAGTTTGATGAAATTTTAGCAAAAGGCTATTATTTTAGGAGTTTCACTTATACAAAGTAAATAATTCTTGCATAGTACTCCGTGCCGTGCTATTATCTCAGAAAAGGTCCAACATGATACACATAATAATCGCAATTCCGTAAATATCGCCATGATCGTTATTCGAGTAAAAACCGTAATCATCCAGTTCTAATCGTACTTAAAATCGTTCTCTGGCTCAGAAATATCAAAAATATACTAGGTTTAAGAGAGATAAAATAAACTATCGGGAACTGGGAATCGATAATTTAGGTTTTCGTTGCGGAAAAAGTAATCATGGATTTAATGAATGTCACATTGACCGAAGCAATCTGAAATGTAAATTGTGTAATAAAGAATGATATGTCGCTAAAGTATGTCTTAAGGGTCAATCCATATGAAATCATCCGGAAAAAGGGTGGAAAGTTGTTTGAGTTTTAGCCAAATATTAGCTATGATTAATTGTAGTTCAAACTTTTTATTCGATATATCTGTAGCTTGCTTACAGAGGCTGGAAAAATCGTTGTCCTGTATGTTACATAATTTCGGACGTTTGCTTATACTTTACCACTGTTGTCCAGCATGCTACATATTTTTCAGTTTTCCAGAATTTGAACTATTATTATTTTAGTTTCTAGTGCGAAGGACCAAGAATAAATTAATTCTAGAACTGTATTATATTCCAAACTTGAAATAATTCTCATTAGTAACTTTTTGAAAACATTTGTAGAAAGAGAACTCATGCAAGTAGCACTGCTTTTCAACGACCAAATTGTCAAACGAGAATTTTTTTATTTAATCCAACTCAATATTTTTCTTTTAAAAATTCTGGACATAAAGTATATTATGACATAAGTATATAATAAGCATAAATATATGACATAAGTATATGCTAAGCATATTTTAAGACATGAAGTATATTATGTTTTAAAAAAACAAAGAAAAATCATAATCATTAGTAAAAAAGGGGGAAGTCAATTGCCTCTTCTTTGCCTCCCCCCCCCCCTAAATACGGGCCTTTATCTAAAACTAAACATTTTAGATTTTTAAAAACTTAGTCAAAACCTTATCGATGAATTTTGAAAACACGTGCTTCTGAACAAAAGTTCATTGATGTAAAAAGTATAACTAATGGGAATTAAACTCTTCAATCTCAAAGTTTAAATGCATATAGTATGCCTATCTCTTACTTTTTAAAAAATTATCCATATAAATTTCTTAGTTGATGTTTTGCTCATAAGTTTTAATATAGAAAACATCAAATAGAAAAATTAAATTATACTTTAACTTGTAGTATTTAGTAACATTTATTTACAGTTAGTAACATTTTGACAGACGTAATGTGTACATCTAAATGTTTTATGTAGTATAAGAAAAAATATTGCGGTAAAATTTAAATTAAATAAAAGCAAATTATGCAAAAGATTATGTTCGGAAAAACATATTTTGAAGCATAAAATATTGATTGTTAGATAGACAGTGAGTATAGACGTTTAATTTATCATATCCGTATGCTAATAAAAGGGATTATCTGAAATAAGAGAATTAGTAACACCAATATATATTCTATCTGCAAAATCTATGCTTGAAAGAAAGTATTTGCTAGAAAAAATATTACTCTTTAATGTATAGAAAAGGATCCATAGTTTCGACTATTTTAAAGTATATCTTCCGCAAAAAATGTTTGCTAAAACTTATGCATTGTTTTTATAAACGCCTTAAATAATTAGGCTTCTAGTTAAGCAGTATTTATGTCAGAATAAAAACCAAAATTTCTACAAAAATGTCTGCTTTCCCACACCAGCAAACGTTTTTTCTTTCTTTTTTTTAGTAGATAATCCCATTTTCTTTTGTTTTTAAATATTTTTAAATGGTTCTGCATGACTTCTGCGCATCTCCGTCAAGAGTTTTGAAACATTTCACAATGAAAATGCGTTGGTTTCATTTAATTCATGCTCAATAATTTTATGCTGTCATTACTATTTATTTTCTTCTGAAATATGTCAGGAGTAAATATTCCCTGTGCAATATGTATTATGGAGGCATGAAGTTTTCAGACAAATATTTAATTTGTTATTTTGAATGAGAATTAATTTTAGTTTTAGCGATGACTGTATTTCATGCATGTTATGGGCAGGACGTTCACTCTTGGCGTGTTTGGAAAGAAAATATGTACTTCATTAAAACTCAAATAACTCTCATGGAGAAAGCTCCAAGCACAAGCAGATTTATTAAACTTTTGCAAGGTGTTACTTCCAAACTAATTATAAAACAAATGTACCTACTGGAATTTTCAATCTGATTATATATGCAGTGTTGAGGTAATACGAGAAAATGAAATTATACTTCTGAAGAGCGCAATAATGAAATATTGAGATTGGTGCATCTTCACTTTTATGTATTTAATATGTTGGCTACATTTACGCCTACGAAAGCTCATTAAAGATGATGATTTTTCAGCCCAAAACAATTGGCAACATATTATTATATAATATGGTAGTCATTCAGTTAAATGAGAAAACAGTTATGTAAAACTTACATAATGACGAAAATAATTCGATCATGGATGTTTGTTAAAACTTTGTTCAAAACTTTGAAGTTGGATAGATTATCGCAACGATATTTGTGTTTGATAGAAGGCATTCGTGATAACTAAAAACATGTAGGCTAATAAAAAATGACAAATATGCGATAAAAACGATTCCTTTAAACTTCAATATATCTATAAACGAAGGAAATTATTTGATCTGACGAATTATTGAAACTAAAAGCATTTTACTTCAGACAGATTATCTACCTCAGTTGCTTATCATATATTTTATGTATCTGATCGACGATATAACTGCAGTAACTGTAGGAATATGCTGTCAAGTACAATTAAGAACTGTGCAGTTAATAATTCATTTAAAATACAATATATTAATAAATGACGAACATAATTTGATCACCCATACATTTCTTTAACCAGACTGTTTGACATCAAACATATTATCTCCTACTTTTGTCCTAATTACAAACTATTTGATCTTAAAAATACATGAAATGACTGCAGAAATGTGTTGCTAACCAAATATATAAATTATAATTTAAACCTAAAATTGTTTATTTGAAGTTTAATGAATGCATAAATGACAAAACTATTTAGTCCCACACACTCACACATAAATTAGACTAGCGCATTTTCCCGATATGTATCTCATTTTACCATATTTATGACCTATTCGATCAATGCGATACCTGAGGTAGTTATAAAAATACGTCGTCAATTAAACTGGTAATAAAAAGACACCGTTTTCAAAATGCGCTCTTACTAGCAGTGAATTTGAGTTACATAATGCTTAAATTTGTAACTTTAAAAAACGTCAAACTTATATTCAATACATTCCGTATACATACAGTCGATTCAAGTTAGTTTGTAGAAATATGTTCATTAAAATTAACGACTCTGACACTTTGGCGTAAAAACTATGCTACTTATGAACTATGCTCTGGCTAACATAGAATAATCATACAGAAATTATTAGACAACATGCAAATAAGTGTAGATTTTCCTGTGGAGTCCGTGCTTTGACGCCATTCCATATTTCTCGTCACGATTACTAGCACATGAAATTATGAAAAGAAACATAACAAAAAACAAAACAAAGAAAGGAAAACAAACCTAATAAAAAAAATCGCCCGCCTCAACCAAAAGCTCACACTCCTTCTAGCGGTCTTAAAATTGTCCACGTATAGAAAAACGAGTCAAATCGAAGCACCTGATGCTGCACTTGAAAGTCATGGTGACAGGAAAAGGTATTGTCTTACGACAAACGGTATGAAATATATCGTCTTACAGAGGGCGAGCGAAACAACAAGCACCTCTTCCAGTCGACACGAGACTTCCTCAGAAAACGTATCTCAAGCTTTCTTCCATTTTTGCTGAAATAGGAAATTGCTTCGCATTTCTCAGTGATTCGATTCAAAACCAGTTAGTAATGATGTAAAAATCTTTTTTTTTTAATTTAGCGCATTTGAAATACATTAAAAGAGAACCGAAGTTAATGTGTGCAGTGAGGATACCAATAAGCGCAAATGAATGAAGCGGGGTGATTTGCAAATTGCAACAGCAGCTGTCATTATTTCCTCGTTAAAGTACAGGATGATGCAATCAACAATCCAGCTAACTGCGACGATCTAATTTGTGTTATTTCTGGAGTAAGTTTTGCTCTTAAGTCACTCATCTTTGTTGCTTTTCAAATTCCAGTTTGAAAACGTCGAGAAGATATTTACACTGTGTTTCCCATTCAAATAAAACCACCGTGACTATTAGTCGTAACTAGACATGAAACAAGCCAAGAAGAACAAAATAAATATGCAGTTTTATACTATATATATAAAGGCATATTTACAAGGGCTAACTCATCCCCTGCTTATTAGGGCAGGTAAAGAAAATCGAATATGAACAAACGGTGGGAAAAAAATGTCCCGCTGAAATAAAGCTACCACCCCTATTACTGTTATGGGTAAGCCCTAGCATGCAAACTGCTACAAGTACACCAGTTTATGACGTCAGGCACTTGTTCTTACCTGTTCAATGCACGGCGAACATTGTGAAAAGTTCAGAGGGTAGTATTTTTGGTTTCTCTTGCAGTATTGCAATGGAAAAAGGAACCCAGCTATCGGAGTTCCAGAAAGGCCAGATAACAGCTCTTAAGAAACAAGGGTTCTCACATAGACAAATATATAAACAATTGAAACGGTCTAAAACCGTAACTGACAATTTCGTCTATCAGGGCAATGCGTACGGGTATAAGAAAAGGAAACGTACATGCAGAAAAATGCCTTCTAGACAGGAAAGATATGTTGTGCGGCGTCTTTTACGAAGTGGTACTTCTGTCAGACAACTGATTAACGAGGATAATGTCCCTGTGACGAAATCAACCCTCCCATAGATTGTAAAACGTACAAGAGCAACTTGCAATATAAAAAACGAAAATAGCAGCCCATGCTGAAAGCTATCCACGAGCAAAGGAGACTAGATTGGGCCAAATATCATCAAATCTGGAAGGACCAGTGGTATCGTGCTATATTCCCAGATGAGAAAAATTTAACTTTTATGGCACAGAGGGCCTTGCGTTCTATTTGCATGACGAAAGAAGAGGAAATCTTGTCGAAAGGACAGCAAAATGGAGGCTCATTAATGGTGTGGGGTGGTTCCGGCTATTTTGGTAAAATTAACCTGGCATTTCCCTCAGGCCGCATGAAGGCTACTGACTACCAAGAAATGCTAGAAACCAGTTTATTACCATTTTTCAGAGAGAATTGGTGGCACAAGTTGGATTTTCCATTGTGATAATGCACGCATTAATGTTTCAAACTCTTCCTGGGAATGGTTTTTGGATAATGGGGTGCATGTCATGGAATAGCCCATCCTTTCCCCGGATCTCAATCCACAAGAAAAGTTTTGGAGTATACTAAATAGCGCTGGATATGCCAACAGCAGACAGTTTCGGTCTATAGCAGAATTGAGGACGGCCATCATTGAAAGCCTTCGAAAATATTGATGTTATTCTCCTCCAGAGATAGGTAGAAGGTATGCCACATCGTGTATTCCAAGCCATATGTAAGCATGGTGGATATATTGTCTATTAATAGAAGTGGCTTTTTTTCAGCTTGACAGATTTTCCCTCCTTCTTTACACATTTATTATTGTTTTCCTGCCCTGGTAAATATATATTCCTTGTAAATATGAATTTGTATGTAAACCCTCTTAATATATTTGTTTCGCTCTCATTGGCTTATTTCATTTCCGGTTACGACACACAATCCCGGTGGCTTTATTTCGGTGGGACACACTGTATGTACGAGACTAATTACAAGAAATATGCTTAAAAATACAGTTACAGCACACAAACTCAAGCATAGACCACATTAAACGAGTACTGAAAATTTAGTGGACGGTAGAAATATAATAAAATGCATAATTTTTCAAGAACAAAATTAACTGAAAACATGCAGCAAGTTTCCTAATAAGAATAAATTAATGATAAAACGAATAGCTCTTATGTGTTCGTATTATTTTTCTTTCTAATGCTATACTTTTTGCTGCGATGCGAGTGGGCAATATGCAACGGAAGTAATGCAACAAAAGTGTCGCTTGGAGTGACATCATAAATTGGAACTGTCGGAGGAGCTTACTTTGGATGTTTTGCTTGCCAACATTTATCGTTCTTCGGAAAACATTTTTCCCTAAAAGTTTGCACTTTAGCACAGTAGTTCCGCTTCCGGTGTTGAACCTGCTTTTTACGGAATCAATAATCACGATACTAGAGGGCTCTTGGTCAACACTAAGAATTTTTTTTTTATTTTTTAGATTACACTAACTACTGATTTATTACAAAAATAAGATTTAATAGGATGTCTCAATGAAAAATTATAATTTACTGCTTCTTTCCCATTATTTGCAAACTCATAAAATGAAGTTGTGCACTGAGTGCACAACTTCATTTTATGTTGAAATTACACTATCATCTTTGTAACTTTCTTTGACGAATATACTTGCTTACATTTGTTCATAAATCTTTATAAATATATAATTAAAACTATATTTATTTATTTACTTACTGAATTGGTTATTTTTCGAATTGAGTACTTCCTCACAAAAATATTTTGCAACTATTTTATTACATAATTTATAGATAAAAGAATTGCTCGCTGGAAGTAATTGATACAAAATAATGAATTAGAAATATAATTTGGTAATTATTGTTCACATGTTGTGCATATGATGCGAAAAGTAAGTGACAGAAGAAAGATTTTTACTTCAAAACATGCACAGCTCGAATGATCCTAAAGCCTTAATGTACATTTGTTTTCTTGTATTCCCTCTCCTCGCTCCCCTTGTCACAAAGTGTCATGATGCTTCACCATCATTCCTACCCCCTTGCCTCTCCCCCATGTCACGATAGATTACAGAAATATATTTCGGAAACAAAGAACCACGTTATAAAAGTCATATTTCAAAATAATCGATAACTGTAACTTTGAGTTTTAACGACATTGGCGAGCATAACAATAATTATGATTAAATGTGTACTTGTTTTCTATGAAACAAAGCTACCGTTTTCAACAAAAAACATAACAAATATACCATTGCAATAAAATATTAAAGTAAAAGCGCAATTGAAAACAGTAGTCTTCGGAATTTGAAATGGAATTTTTTTTTCCTTTTAATCGTATGTTTACCGTATGGACACAAAATATTCATAACCAGATTGAATTTAAACATTTTATTTAGGCTTTTAACGAGGAATTAATTTAAAATTTAATAAGCATCGGTATAAATTAAAACTAATCACAATACAAAACAAAATTTTATTTACATGCATTGAAAACATACATTTTATATGTGTTTAAAATAAACGTATACTTTAATCACGTATTTACTGTTCAAATATTTGATCTGCTGATTTTATGTTTTTATTTTAACCAAAATGTGGTGATGACATACTTCTTGTTATCCAGTTCTCATCTTCTCACAAGCTGTCTCAGTTTCATGAAGCTCACCCCTCCCCTCTCAGTATGTGACGCCATTTGTGGGAGGCCCCCATTTAGAATGTGCAAAATCATAAAACTTATGTAAAGCAGTTACAGACTGAAATGAATGTCTACCGGGCCTACAGAGCATGCGGAATATTTTCAGTGGGTTACAAAATACACAAAATTTGCAAAGAATCAAAGACTTGAGCTAGATCTCATTGTATATGTATTTTCTTACCTGTGGATATAGATTCTAAACACATGGTATTTTCCAAAATTTTCCCTGTTTTTTTACAATTAATTTTTCGGAATCAGATATACATATAAGTGTATTTTATTGCAATTTGCATGGGAAGAAGCCAATATTTTAATATGAAAAAATAAAATATAATTTCTAAAAATAAATAATGCATTTACTTTCAGAATATACGATTAGCTATTTTAATTTAAAAAGAAAAACTTCGGCAAATGTGTTATATTGTAAATCTGCTTAGTGATTCTTTTCCAATACAAGTTAAAGCATTTTGGAAGATTCTTGATAATATTTCAAGGCACAAAAGATGGTTTAGCGCAAGATTTAAAAAAAAAAAAAAAACCAAAAAAGAAACAAGGATAATATCTACAGCGGTAAACAAACTGTAAAGAACGCATACCACTGTCGAAGTATTCGAAATAAACTGTTTGAAATATTGTTTTTTTTCCTGCAATGTTATGTTTTTTATTCGAAACATAGTCATATAATCTGAACAATAAAATGAGATGATTGGAAAAATACACATAACTGATCCCTAGATAGAAAAAAATACGATTACATATTTTTGAAAGCGACAAAACACAAGAAACAAAACTAAAAATTCATAAGCTGAAAATCAGAAATGACCAGCTGCAAAGCTGGTCGTTTGAAAAATAGCTAAAATTCCCCATCTGTAACTTCTTTGATAGAAGGAGATATATGTTATATTAGAAGACAGGATTGGTCATATCAGTTGAAAACTGTCGAAGTTTCTTCGCGTAGTAAAAGGCAAAAAATCGTTCGCCTTCAACGAGCGTTTAAATCATTCGGAAACATCATAAAAAATATGTAATTAATTATTATGTATACCTATAACAGTATTTTTAAGCATTACTTTTTTCACGCATTCGTGATGCACACGTGACGCAATCGAAGAAATGAAAACTTAGAAATGGAAATTTGCATTACACGCTTGCTATGTCGTGTATTATTGAGTTTGGACTGTATTGGACGTGTATTATTTAGCGTCATATGTTGGCTGTTTGTTTTTCGAGTGTATGGCGCCCGTCACCTTGAAACGTGCTTTTCGCCAATACCTGGCGCGTTCCTCTTTCTCGCTCTCTCCTGTGGCCATATTTGCCAAGTCATTTCCAGCGACTTATCGATTTCCACGGCCCCTTCTTTCCTCCGGACAGCAAAGACGGAGAAGGCCATTGGCTATGTATACATCCCGCCCAGAAATTGGCTCGCATCCAGCCAACTTTAATTTCGAGCTCATTTATTAGACTGAAACAGGAAAAAAAAGACGAAGGAAATTCAATTCTTTCTCCGTCTGTCGCTTCTATTGAAATCCACTTTGCCAGTACGACACTTTGCGAAGTATCGGAATGAGTGGAGACCTTCAATCTACAAATGCGACACATCCACCCTCCAGCATTCGAGAGCTCCTTCAATAGACACTTTCTTCAGAATGGAACTTTTGAATACACAATCACTTACAAAACGAATGACACCTTACAATTGCACTCCATCACACATATTTTTATATCTTTCTTCCTAAAGAATAATAAAATTCGCCTATAGAGTGACATTATAATTGCACATACTTTTCCACTAATTAAATGCATAACAGTTGAAAATTACATAAAAAGAGCGCTCTTTTTCCCCCTTCAAATATTATCCTAACTGGCTACTGATGATCTAATATGGCTTGTTACATGTTATATATGTATATGACTTCTATAATTTGAAACAAAAATAATTTTAAATGTGGTTTTTAAATGTATGAAAAGTGTTTTTTTTTTTCTTTTATTTTTTTTTTTCATTTCCCAGAAATTATTTTTTTTTTGATATTCACCTGTCTTTCCGTATGCCTCTCAGTCGTAAAAGATAAATCAGTGCTTAAAACTGCAATGGGTTGTATAATTATTTATATTTAGTGCTATTCATGTGTCTCAAGCAAGTTCGTATTGTGGTTACGCTAAATTAGATTTTATGTTACGAATTTGTATTATTAATACATTCTTGAGCCAAATCCTATTAAAAACACATAAAGAAAGAGGTATTTCATACCAATAAATCCTACGTAACTAGAAACTTCTTTTTCCCCTTTGAGAGAGGTGCAAGCTAAAATTCACATTAATGGATTGTCTAAAGGTATTCAAAACGACATTCGACACATATACCAGTTTAAGCGGCATATTTTGTACGGAAGAAAGAAAAATCGTAATAATGTTTGCATTATTCACGAAAATGTTTTGTTATTTTTCTTATTTAGAGATATTTACTTTCGTTATTTTTCGTACTTCTTCAATTTCGCGAATGCGTCAGATCTGCATCGATTTCATCGAAATAGTATAGGTGATGGGAGAAATAAAGATGAGGAAATGTTTACTTTTTACGGGGGAGGGGAGTAAATAAACAAGCTTCGTTACTTTTCTTTTATTTTTGGGTTAAAGATTCATATCAGAAAGGGAACAAAACAACATGGAGAAAAGCAACAAATGTGCAAAAGCAACAAATATTCTCACTCACATACACTCACAGATAGCTTACATTTTATGTTTAATTAATTAATTTATTTTTCTGTTGCTTATAATATTATGCTTTGTTGACAGAAGAAAAAAAGAAAGAGAAAAAATCAGGCTTTTCGACTTCCTAGGTTGATTAGTCTGCGAATAATATCGTTTTCAACAATTAGTTGTGGCTTTCGTAAAAGAAAAATGCTGATCAAATCATGTTAAGCAAAAAAATAATATTCGGCGGATAACATACTGTTTTTTGACAAGAGTTCAAGTCATTATATTAACTTGATAGTTATTTTAGCTAGAACATTGTTGGAAACAGTCTGTTTCTCATACTTAAAGATAAAACTTAAAAATTACTCGTCAATGCAAAGTGAATCATTTTGAAATTATACACAAAAGATCTTATACTTTTGAATGCATAAAAGTGCAATCACTTGTTGTGGCCCACACTCAAGTGTGAAACTACATGGTTTCTATTAAAGTGAAATTATTGCTTTGCGTCTATTTTTATTTTCCCATGCTTCGCTAGTAATTTTTCAACATTTATTTACTTCTGCAATTTATTTCTTCGCAAAATTTGAAGCTTTTAACCATTTCCATAACTTTATATAAAATGTTGTAAAACCTAAAGCTTGAGTTCATTGAGCTTTTTTAGACAATTCATCTAAACGTAAATGTGTGCTTTTGGTTAAAGCTTAATATAGTATTTCCTTCATATATATATATATATATATATATACATTAGGCAAAGCCGGTAGAGTTGGCGGACAACTGGAAAACATGCCAAAAAAATAACGAAAACGTTTATTTTTTCCTTAACTTTTGGTGAATATTATAGACCACATTCCTTCTGTACGCATTTTCCATCATTATTTTGCCGTTAGCTATAAAACAACAGCTGGTAAAAAAAACTAAGACACCTATTTTTCGCTTCTCTCCTTATAGGGTGGGTGAGATTGCGCACGTGGGTAGTTTACACGCATGGGAAATAGCTTTCGATAACAAGTAGATTATATTAATAATATCTTGCAGTAATCACATCACAATGAAAATCAGAGGAACAATAATAAAATTTCAAGCCCTTGCATTTGGAAAGCAAACAATGAAAACGACCCTACGTCATACATTTTCAGAGAAAAAGCTTATGACTTCAAGTAGACACTGTGCTGTTGTGGCTGCTGTACAGCTACCTGAAATCACGGTGGACTCACAGCTCCCCTTCCCCCTAAAAAAATCAAGTGCGCCATCTTATCTTCGACCGCACAATCACACCAGGTTTTACCTTATATATATATATATATACATATATATATATATATATATATATATATATATATATATATATTCTAAAAACAATTCTTGCATACATCAGTCCTTGCATAGCATATCTCAAGCGACTCGTAGTTAACAAGGTATGTTGGTTTATCTTCTTTAAATAAGATAATATACGCACAAATAAAATTTTAAAAAAGCAGGTATAAATCAAAAATTGCAGTAAAACTTGCAGACGCGTGTTTCGGGGTTACAAATAATCACGTTGCTGATTAAATCATAATGCAGTTTTGCATATTTTGTTCGTGATTTGTTCAAATAATTCCTTTATCTCTCTCATATTACAAAACGAAAGAAAAAAATACCCATCTTCTTGGAACACTGCACCCTGTCTCGTGCTTTTGGTTTCAGACATAATGCAAGCTGCTCCAATTTATTCCCATTTTATGCATGCTTTAATAAATGAGTAATGAGTTCCCCAAGTTGCAGGTACCCCATTTTGATCTCCTCTAATAATCTCATTTCTCTCTTTTCATCCGGTTGAGTTAGTATCAGCTCTAGAAGCTCATTTCTCGATAGAAATAATAAACAGTGTGTTTGGTTTTCTCCCAGAATGGGGATAAATGTATTTATCACCCGTTTTCTGTCAGAATCTAATAAATCCAAGCATTTCTCCTTTCAGAATGATTATCTATTTGCAGGTATATCTTCCTCTTAATATAATGTATATTTACATTTGCAATGCATCTCTGTTGGGCGCATTTTAAGCCGAAATGAATGAATACAATCCTAAATGTTATCAATACTTATTTTTGAAACACTGAGTATATATTTTTTGCACTATAATTGTTGATTTTCCTCCGAAGTCTGACGAAGTCATACAACGTCCAAAAGCCAGAACGCGCAAGGAGTCGATTGGAATATACTCGTATAATCCCTAGATAGCTTAAAACAACACAAGTCGTGCTCGCTCAGCAGAACCTTGATGAATTCGGCATTTCGTGCAGGTGACGAAAATTGAAAAAGGAAAAAAAAGGAAACTTGTTGATTTTGTGGTAGAAAAAAATGTTGTATATTAAAATCCGAGAATAAATAAACGTGTGTATATAATCTATCAGTGCCGTGTTATCTCCTCACAAACGGCTAGAAGTAAATAATAATCAAGTGAGGCTATCAAATAATCAAGTGAGGCTTTCAATGAAGTCTTTTTGCCCAGTTTTATTAATGTAGGCCTTAGCGCAATTAGCGTTCTTTCGCTAACTTGAAGTTGGGAAAAGTGACAGCACAGTATAAAACTTTAAAACTATTCGAATTATCTGATTTTTCTGCATAAGACGGAATTTACTTCGAGCTTCTAAGTTATTTAGAGCAGTAGCTATAACTGTGTTTCACTATAGCTCAAAATAATTTTTCACGAAATCAGCTTTAATTTCGTTTTGGCTGAAGCTTGATAAAGCAATATTTATTTTTTTTTTTTACTAGCCAGAGGCTATCTGCGCTTTCGGTGCATAATTTCTTGTTGTTTTCTTGTTTCAAGTTGAGCGTCACGTGGATGAAACAAGATTCCTCAGAAATTGACTTTAAAGTTTTTGAAAATGAATTTTGCATACTAGTACCACGAGGAAAATCCTTGTTACCAAAGAAATATTCCGCATATTAGCAACATCTTGGTTTGAAAGGTAAAGGATTGGATATTCATTTGTAGAATTAAAATGTTTTTCGATATTTCGCTCGATTTTAGCTATTTCAAGTATTATGTGCACCTTAACCCTTTCGAAGGCGGTGGGAAGTATGCTTCCCACCAAATTCATCCAAGTTATGGATGTTTATAGTTAGCTATTTTAAACTTTCCGATTGGTAGAAGGTTGCAAAGACTCTGGGAAGTATATTTACCCCCACATGCATCAACATTCAAATAGGACTATCCCCCTTCAAGAGGGTTTTGGAAAAATCATTTCTTTTTCCAAACCAAACAAAATCCGAAAAATATTTAAATGTAGCGGGACTACAAAAAATGGCCCTTTAAAGGGTTAAGGTACGTTATTTTGCTACATTATCATTTGCAGATTTTTCATACACAGAACTGATTTTTCAAGTAACTTGCCTGGCTCATGATGAGAAGTTTTATTCTTTTCTGCTCCCAAAGTTCGGTTTTGCTGCATAACTTTTTTTTTTTTAATTATTATTTTTTTAAGTGAAAAATAACTTCTATAGAATCTCTGATGCACTTTTATTTCTTTTTTGTTTGTCCTGAAGGTAACATGTTTTTGTTGTATTTTACTATTAGACGAGGAGGGGGGGGCACGAAAGAATGGTGCTCGTAATGGGACCGCAAGTCAAAAATAAAAGTTGAGAAACTCCAGTCCAAATGATGCTAATAGCCTAAATGTTTTCTTTATGAAGTAAGGATTTAATCTTTTACTTATTTTTTCTTCTAAACACTGAACTTGCTTAATTATATTTTATAATTTTCAACTGTTTACAAAAAAAAAAAAAAAAATGTGGGGTGTGGCTGTATCATGGACACGGTCGTGTGCTGTACGTGAACACGTTTATGTAACGTGTTATATTTTTATTATTATTACCATTCAATTGTTCTTGAGAAGCTCTTTCCAACCGTATACGATCTCTGTATTTGGTTTTGGCATTTTTCGACGCGTATAAGTCGATATTAACAATATATTTTTTTATTCTAACACCTTATTATATTCACTGTCACAACTTTAAACTAATGTTTTATATACAATCGATAGATTTTGACGACAACTGATGATTAAAACTTAAACGAAATCGTAGATTCTCCGAGTTCATAGGTTATACTTATTGCAAATCTTGAAACCCAGCAAAATAAGCTCAAAATGGCGGCGCTTCCCCCTCCACCCCCCGCAAAGAGTCACTGTTCTCGCTTATCATAATGAATTCCTTGATCCTTTAGTTATCCAGTGGTAAAATTTAATTTTGGATGTAGAAGATAGATTCGAAACTACAAAGCCAAACTGTATCCCCCAATTTTGTTATCATTAGATTTTTTGGATTGCCCCCGTATGGTAGCAAATTTAAAGACGTGTTCACGTCAAAAGTTTTTTCACACAAAATTCGAACACACAAAGAAGAAAAAGTAAAAAAAAAGTTTTTTGTCAGCACGTTTGCTGCCACCCCCGTCCCCAGTTGGCGGCAGTGAAAAAGATCCTTTTTAAATTCAAAATGTAGGTGGTATACGGAGGTAAAAAGGCAATGTTTCTGCAAAGTTGCGAATTTAATTTCGATAAACATTTTTTCAGGAGGAGGATGATGAAGGAAACATTCCTTCGTGTTTGGATACTGTTTACACTAAAGACACATACGAGATATGTCATTTTATCAGGAATAATGTCGTACTCTATGAAATTCTACTATTAAAATTTTGTTAAGGGGTCGTCTTGATAGTAAAATGAACATCAACTTTAAAATTTTAAATGACCAACTCCCATTTTTATATAATATTCGTATTCAGCATCAAAAATTTAACTTTCTAAACCGATTTTTGAGCAATTCTGTTCACTCGTTGCTTTAGAATTAAATTGAGAAAAACATGTATCGTAATTTTTAAAACGTTTTCTGAATTTTTGCAAATATTATCTAAACTACCATGGGTATGGCAAATATTGTTTTTTCATATAAAAATGTAAGATACCCAACAATAAACACGTGATTTTCACTGTAGAAGATATTAATTTAATATTTTTCATGGCTTATAAAATGAATTGTAAAAAAATGTGAACTGAAATCATGTTATATTTTAATGAAAAATCAAACTAGATGATCTGTTATAAAGGTATCTAACATTTCAGCTCAAAATGCTACACTTTTTATGTTACAGTTAAAAATTCATTTTACTGCCCTGTAAGGGACCGTCCGCATAGCTAAATCATATCACTGCAAACTGAAGTATCGCGAATTATGAAATAAAGTAGAAAATCTTTGTGCCACAAATCAAAACAGAAAGAGCGACCCCCAAATTACGTTTATTTTGAAAATAATTTCACTCCGCTTTATACTATATTCATTTTGGTTGCTTGATAAACATGGACCTTAAAAGCAGTAACTTCAATGCAGTGGCGCCCCCTAAAGCGTTTTTCGCTAATAGCTTCAGTTCTAATGAACATAATGCAATCATATTGAGCATATAGAGTAATTTGAGCACGCTGAACTCATTCCCGTTGTCAAATAAGGGGAATTCCATTTGAAATTGAAAAGTGGGTACTCATATTCATACGTATACGGCCCCGTATCAAAATGTTATTCCAATAATTTAAAAGAAGACATAAATTGATGACGATTTACATCTTACTTGTGTTTCTAGAACTTATGATGGCAGAGTAATTTTGATTGCCCCCCCCCCCTCACACACACTGTATAAACCGATCATTTATTATTTCTACATAAAAAATTTTGCCTTTCCTAATATGAAAAATAAATGGTAAGTTATAAAAGCATTTGCGTACAGTAGCAAATCCAAAAAATATGTAAAACTATTTCGAAATAAAATTCACCATATTTCTAACATAATGAAGTTAGTTATAATGCACTTCTAATAAAAATACGAATTCTCGGAATTTCTTATTATAAAAACTAACGAGGAATAATTGTTTACATAGGCTTGCCCCGAAATAGGCAAAAAATTTAAAACGCGTCCATTAAAGATAATAACTAGATTAAGTAAGCACACGCTTAATTTAATGCTCAGAGATGCTGAGCAACTAAAACATGAATGGCAAGTTGAGCAAAATCCTTTTTCTTGATCTTCCTTCCATCTTTAATAGAAAAGAAGAAACACAACTCTAGGAAACACACATGCAAACCCAAAACTAGCAACAAAATTATGAACTCTTGGAAAATTGCTCACATTAATTTAATTACGTCTCTGCAATTATGTTCACTTAAGTGAGGAAAAATTTCCAGCAACTGTTATAAAAAATTGCTACTTTGATATTCTTACTTGTCAACAAAATGATCGATAAAGGGTTTCTGTTGGTGAACCGTGTTTTTCGATCTGCTATTTTAAACATTAAATTTCTTTTGCGCGCACATGCTTGAATATCATGCATATTTATTTCAAATCCTTATTTTTCGTTTTCTCATTGTATATGACAAAAAAAAAGAAAAACATTATTTTAATTACTTCTCCATAGTCTTAAATGTATTTAATAAAAGTATAAAAACAATCTTTTCGGTTGCGTTTAAAAAAATTAAAAAATGCATCTATTTTCCTTCTCAAACGTAATGTTTGATGAAATATAAAACAATTTTTCGAGTGTTGCTCTAAATCTGCAAAATCAATTTAATATGAATCAATTTTACATGAATCAATTTAACATGATTCAGATAGACATCTACAGAAACAAAAATTATGTCTCTCAGTGAAACAGAGCAGTAATTTTAATAATTTAAATATTTATGTAAAATAACAATTTATTTGATTGTTATTTTACCATATTTACTTACAATAGTCGAATAACCATTAAAAAGATGGTACTCAAACCGTCGATTGTGAAAAAAATCGTTTATTCTGTTTCTTCGAAAGAACGTTAAATTAACCATAATTTTCGAGCACCACCTAGGTCTCGTAGTCAATAAGAATCGGGCGTCCATCTTGGTTGTGGATAGAAGAAGTGTGAAGATTAGAATTCCATTGCATAATATTGTATAGTTTTTATCTGTATGGGGGGGGGGGGTGAAGAGAAGATGAAGTTAGTAATAGTCATAAAAACTGGTTGTGGAAACTTATCCCATTTAATTATTTTTTGATATTGCATTCTTATCTTTCTCAGAATAAAAAAAACTTCTCAAAATCTTGGGCTTACAGTAGGTACCTCTTGGCAAAGCATGGAAGTGATGGCTTTCCACCGAGGAGGTCCGGGGTTCTATCCCCGTCTCCTGCTCCACCGTTTCCTCGCACCTTGTCGTCCTCCACAATATAATAGCTATGAACGGTTTCTACGCCTCGAAGATTCTACGCATATAGTTAATTACCATATCCTGCAGTATGTTATCATAAGTGCTACTAAATGGTTATGAAACCGAAAACTTTTGTATTTACGGCTTTTTAACCAAGCTGATTGGAACCGGTTTAGAACCCGTAAAGATACAAAAATGTTCCAAACCGTAAATTTAACGGTTAATTAGATGGACAGACTGCTGCCTGCTATTTAACCGTAATTTCATGATGAAATTTCTAACAGTGTAGAGGCACATTGAGAAGTGGAAATCGTGTTAGTGTTGCTTCCGATAACAAACCACTTTAACATGAATAAAAAAAATGTGAGTATCTGTTGGACAAATTATAGTTCGATGATACCGGACACTTTATTACTGTTAGATAAGCAAGTTTGATAATCAGAGCTTAATTCACTGGGAGACCACAGGAGCTGAGCTCCTATACTTATTTTCAATTTTACGTCAGTTTTTAGATAATTTATGGAATTCTGATGGTTTAGGTTATCAAATCAATGATCACTTCTGAAGTTAGCTCCACTATGATTTATACACAGTATTCTAAAGTTAAATAGATAGTTTTACATTCGTAGAGTAAAGGCACTAGTTGAGGATCAAAGTACTCTTTTTAGTCTTTCAAGGTATCAAAAATTGACTCTTCGATTATGTTTGCTATGCAAGGGAATGCTTGCGATTCTATTCTCTGGGTAGGACAGGAAAGGAAATTAGGAAAAGTAAATTAAAACATTTGTAACTTATTCTGTATCTAACTCGGAGCTTTCAAATTTAAAACATGTAAGTGGACAGTGAAAGTCATACCATAACATTGTGAATTTGCCGATAGATGAGTTTGCAACGCAAAGTAAAGTTTTCAATAGTAAAAGGACAAATAAAGAGATATGTTTCAATGTTCTTCACTATATGATGCACTTATTGTTTATTAAAGGATGGATTTTTCATATATTCGCTGTTTAAATCTTCAGTTTTCCTCCGTTTAAGATAGGAAGGTGGTGTGATTCAAATAACCTGGAAAGTTTCTGCAAAAAACTAATTTAATTGTTCTTCCTAGCACGCAATCAAAAACAAAAGGAAAAGAAAAAAGAAAAGGAATGAAAATGCTGTAAAAGTAAGTTATCTCAAAAATAAGGCAAAGAGGTTGATTAATAAGTTGCAGTTAAAACAAAAAGCTGACTTCAATTTTCACTTCCGCGATCAGCCAACAAACATAGGTTGATCCACTACTAGTGACCTTACCCTATATTTTCTTTCTTTCTCCTTTCTTTTTTTTTTTTTTTTGTTATTCAACATGCAAAAATTAGAATTTTGATTTTCGATGTTTTACTAAAAAGAAAGGGAGGGGGTATCAACCATGCATTCAGATGTTATTCATGTTCCCGATTTTGGAGATGATTAAAAAGCAAAAGTTGTTCAAAAATATATTGTTCCAACTTTATGCTTTTAGAATTTAAAAATGTCTGAGGGTAGAATGTTACAAGTCTATTAAGAATTTATAATTGACTTCATAAATGTCATTTGGCATTAAAAGTTCTGAAATAGGCACGAAACTAGCTTGTGCCAAACTGCATTCAAAACACGTACAACCCTCACTTTATTCTCAAAGAAGTGCACATACATATTATGCATTTGTAGGATTAAATATTTGCTCTACGTTTAAAAAATGGTGCAACTGTCTAAATAGCTAACTACACGGTTTAATAATAATTAACAGAAACCAAAAAGTAGCTATTCTGTAAAACGGATCATGTAATCATATAATCACCGCAAAAGAAGTCAGCGGTTATTATAAAAATTAATTTCAGAAAAGAAAAGAAATGAAATAAAGTGTAAAAAGTTAATTATTATTTTACTTTTATAAGTTTCTTGTAAGCTCCTTTGTTCTGGTTTATTTTGTGCATGAGAATTTTGTGCTTATAACCACGCCTCCTTTCAATATATATATAAAAGAGTTCGATAAACATTCAATCGGTTCGATAACCGTCAGGGCAATGCTCATGCACAAAATAAACCAGAACAAAAGAACTGACAAACAACTTAGAAAAGTAAAATAATAATAATTACTATCCTTTTATGTTTGATTCCATTTCTTTTCTGAAATTAATTTTTATAATAACCACTGACTTCTTTTGTGCTATACATATATATATATATATACAAATTGCATCTGATATTGGTGCTTCATTTTTATAATTTGCTTATATATAGTCAACTTTAACACAAATTAAACGTATATACGATACATGTTCTCCAACATTACTGCTGTGCAAAAACGTCAATGATACACACAGTTAAAGTTCTACAAGAGAGACAGTTATGATTAATACAGTTCTATCAGTTTAAATTTGCCTATTATTTTTTAATGTTTAATATTTAGTTCTAGTGCTATTTTCGATACACTGGCTGAAATAGTGCACTTTTTCTATATTTTACTATACATGCTTTTTTTGCAACAAGTTTGGTACATAATTTATAACTTTTTTTAACTCCTTAACTGGTCAATTTTTTTACCACAAGTGCGCCTAAAAAAGTACATTTTTACTGCATATAATTAAAGTCCTAACTTCGAATGAAAGGAAAATGAAAGAATTTTTTAAAAAGTTTCACAATTATTGAACTTATGAATTTTTCTATTTTATAACTTTGAAACACAAATGCCCCTGAATGACTCTTTCAATCTATTAATAATACGGGCAAATCAAAACAAGAATGGCGGAAATACCAATGCCCGTACGCTGTACGGGCAAACCAGTTACCATGTTATTATTTTAATTAGTGGCTGCCATTGAAAAGTCCTCCAATTTTATTTTTATTGACTAAGTATTATTATGTTTTAAATGTAAAATTATATCAGTTGTAATTGCCCTTCTATACTGAGCTGCTTTAGCGCTTAAATACTATTGACTTATTTATATATGTTTCCTTGTTTTATTTATTATTATTATGATTATTATTACTTGTTTCTTTTATAACTTCGTAATTTTGATTTTATTTTTTACTATATATATATATATATATATACTGCCGTGTGGCAGTTCAACGACCGGCAGTACCTACACAAATATACATAATGAGTTTTGGAGATATTTGAAGAAACGTGTTTTTGATGTCCCCAAACATCAACATGAAACATCGACTTCGAAATATTTTTGTGGTAAGAGTTTTTATTTTGATTTTGTATTCCCATACAGGGTTAAGGCAGATACTGCTGTTTACCTTCTGTATTCACTAGTAATTGTCATATACCGCTAGCTTGTAGTTGACAGTAACAGCCCAATTCACTATTAAATGACCAGTAATTAAGCATTACGAAGCGAATATAATACCAAAACAGATTGCGAAATATATTATAACAAATAGTATATCTATACTTTATTTTATTATATAAAATATAAATAAATACCATGTATGAACTGGACAGAAATTTAATACAAGTAAAAAATTAATACAGGGTGTGGCAAAAGATATGAACCGGTTTTGATAGGCTGGCGCTAGGGCTGTGGTGGTGGCGGGGAAAGGGGAGGGGTCTCGTTGTGGCAGTGGGAGAGTCTAGTTTTTAGTAGCAACCATGGTTTGGACGAGAAAGCATCGTGGGTTTGTTGTTATGACTTTTTTTGTAAGTGGCCGTTCTGTTATCGCCACGCAAACAGCCTTCCGACAGCCTATGCGCTCACCAGATTTGAGCATTTGTGATTTTTTTTCTTTGGGGGTACATAAAGGAAAAAGTTTTTAAACATCCTGCACATACCCTGGAAGTATTTAAGGACAGAATCAGTGAGGAAGTTACGGCAAAACCTATCGCAATGTGCAGAAGAGCGGTTGAAAACTTCAGAATTCTCCTTCAAGAGTGCATAGCGGCTGACGGCTGCCACCTATGTGATATCATCTTTAAAACTTAATGTAAAAAACTAGATTCTGTACTGAATTAAACAATATAAACATAATTTCTGTAAGTTGAATGGTTTTTGTTTTACATTCCTTTAAAACCGGTTCATACCTTTTGCCCCACCCTGTATAAATAATACAATCATAGCATATTTTATCACAAAAAAGCAATCAAATGTCATACATCTACTTGATATAAGTTTAATATAAAAAATAATAATGTAAAAGCTACAAATAAATTACATGTGCAGTACGAAAAGACCTATATCAAATTGATGTAATTTGAAAATAATAGAAATTGCCTAACAATTCAAATATGAGAAATATTTGCCTAAGTAAATGGGCATAGTAATAAAAAAGCCTTTTCAGAATTAAGATTTTTGAGTTTAATAAATTACTGAAAAATTGAAAGCTTCTTGAATGTTTTTTACTCATCTACTAAATCGTCTGATTTATCATCATTGACTGGAGGAGTTTTTAAAAAAGCTCTTTCTGGCATTAAAGTGGCACAATTTCTGTATAATGTCGTGTTTCTTCTTCAGCGGAATGTCTTTACCTTCCGCATGGAGAGATAAGGCAGACACAGAGGTATCCGGGTAAAAATTCATTTTTTGGAAGTCGAATAACTCCAATTATATCCACTTCGCAGATGAGATTCTGGAAAACGCGGCGCAACCCAATTTCAAACGACGTCGTCTATGTACGGTCTGTACTTGGATTTCAGTTTCTATTAGGATTCTTCTGCTCGGAAATCCCGGAATAACTCAGCATTTATTCCGATGACGATCATCTTTCCAGGAAGCAGCAACTTCTTGGAAATCGTGGAAATCAAAAACATTTCTCTCCTCATCTCCTGTTCCACTCCATGGTAAGGATATTGTCTCTGCGGTTATCTTCCTATTGTTTATCAGGATAGTCAGTTAACGACCGTTTTTCGGGTGGAATCCGAGGCTGCTTGAAAAAAAATCTTCACAGACACGGTAGGTTCCGGTCGAGATTCGGAATGAATATTTCAAAGTACTTTTATGTCGGGGCGCTTCAGTGGTCTTCCTCTCTACAGCCACTTTTTGTACACTGTAAAAAAAATCTCCTGAAAATAACGAAAAAAGTAGGGCAGCAGAGTTGCCGGAAATAATCTGTTTCTGATAATATTTTCCCGAGATTTCTGACAGAAGTTCCATTTCTTTTTTCTCCGTTAATCCAAATCATGTTGTGAAATTACAGCAACCGTAAAACGGAAAAGTTCCGTTCTCGTATTTTCAGGACGTAATATTTCCGTTTTTGGAAGGAAAAACCATGTATTGAAGCACTACGGAAATCTTCCGTTAAAATCAGTCAAAAAACGCTCTGAGAATTCAGGGTTTTTTTTTAACAGTGTACTCTCTGAAAGACACAGCATTTTTTCTCGTGGCTGGACATTTTTTTGAAGTCTTCTAGATCTTTCATTCCTTCTTCGAGTGAAATCGTTTTGCAGCAGTTCATCTTGTAGGTATCTGAACTGCAAGGTGTTCGCAACTGTAGATTTTTTGCTTCTGAAGCAATGCGTTGGGCCTGAATTCGGTATCGCTTCCTTTTTATATGCTTCTCCATATGAGTGGCCTCGCATCTTTTTGGGTTGAAGGAAGAGATAATTTTATCTGCCTGGCATGGGGTTTTGGCTAGAGAATGAAGTGGACTGGAGTTCCTGCTCCGAGTTCTCTGACATTGAATAAGCGACAAGAAAAAATTTTTAGGCATTCATTTTACGAAATAACAATTAGTCACATTAAAAAAGTTTCACAGACTTTGCGACAGAACACTAAATCACTTTGGGAGAACAAAAAGGCTGAGAATGAGTAGTAGCTTTCAAGAGCTTTCGCTAAACTAACAAAGAAAGTGCAAAACCGATTTTTCTGGCTAGGCGGGTGTTTCAACTGTGATTGAGCAATTTTCGATTGCCAGGGCAACGCTTAAGCACTGCAAAAATCTTTTGTCCGAAAATACATGAGAAACTCCTCGAAAACATTTATCCGGAGTTTGACGTAAAATTACAGAGACTTAAAAGCAAGAACTACAAAGTCTTTAAAAAAGGAAACTACAGGTAATGAAAAATAGAGAATATTCTGTAAATTGATTGCAGCATATAATGTGCCGCAGTAGTAGCACAATCTGCGATTACGAAAAAATACTTTTTCCAGTATACAAAATCGAAGATGAATCAGTTGAGCACACGTCGCTCTGATTCCTGCATCGAAGGCCAATGATGCCTTTAGAGTAGGGGAAGTTGGCCGCCGAGAGCTAGAATTATGCTCACCAGAGCTGAAGTTAACTTATACGCCAACAACATATAGTGCATTTATGACAATTTTTAAACTGGTAGTAACATAATTCAAACTCTTATTTATGCATTTCTTTACAACTTTTAAACTTGTAGTCACAGATCTCAAGTGTTCACTTTTACGTAACTTTATTTGCATACTTGTATCTAAATAGATGACAAATATGTAAAAACCGAATGTGTAAAAATTAGTAGATACTGCCGTTTACATACATACGGCATTATATATGTCTCTTTTACCCGTCATTAATATTAAAAAATATAAAGGTTTGAAATATTTTTTAAATTTCCTCATTATTAAAAATATAACATCTCATGGGTAATTATGTAAAAATTCTTTTTAACTTAAGAGTTTCAACAACACAGTAAAGAAAGCGATAGAATGAACAGCGTCATATACCGAAGATCTTGTAAGAAAAAGATAAGGACTTGGACAGGTGCCACGAAAATGTGGATTACCTATGACACCAAATTTCTGTTGTTTCTTACAATTTTTTACAACTTTCAATTCTTAAAAAGTTTAAGAATATTCGGCAGCGGAACAACCTTAAAAATATTCTGGATTCGAATTATTATAATTGTTTCAAAAGCAAAAGAAAGGGCTGAAGAGATGCTGCTGCAGAACTATATCATCATATCAGTTTTTCTGCTACTCAAGTTACCTTTAGCATAAAATTTTCTATAGATGAACACGATCCTAAATACAATATGATCAATTTTACGATATTCATATTAGAGGCCTTAGCTGTCTGCGAAAAAATATTAATCAGGTAAATTTCTAGCAGAAAAAAAAGAGTTGATTATAGCAGAATTAATGTTTTTTAAACTTAAATGGAAACGACGCTCCGCATTCGAATGTTTTTTTGCACTTCAATTCTGATGTAAATGAGAAGATAAGGTATAAAGATGTCTGAATTTCGCTGTTGCCCTTGGAGATTAAAATTTTGTTATTCGACACGCCTGTCAACTTTCTTTTCATCTGTGAGTTTTATAACTAAATATGAAACTTGTCAGATAAGAGCATTGACAGACTCGTAGTAATCTATCATTACCAGTGTCAATCTTGACAGGGCTAAGTTCATCCAAGTATTGGGCTCTTTTCATATTGTTTTTTTTTTCGACATTACATTTCTATTAATTAAGGGACATGTGCAATAGCACACTACCGATTGAGTGAGGAGATGCTTCTGTAAGTCATTCAAAGCGTTAAATCGCGGCGATTAACATCCGCAAAATGAATTCACCGTTCAGTTAGCCCTATATTTCTATGTCGCAAGTTCGGTAGCAAGAAGATAGCACTTCAAGGAGAATTATATTTAGATTCTCGGGTTGAAATCAGAGAGTCTTGCCAGAGAAATTTGGCTTCCCACTTTCGCTTGTTCCCTTCCCTAGCGTCGTTTTCAACTGCTCACGTGTTGGAAGATACTATTTGAGATGACGCTTGCGCTTGGGATTCGTTTTGCCAAGAGGTATTTAATGCACAACTTCTTCATTTTCATGACAATTTTACGTGATTAGAACAAGAAAAAAAAAAGCCTTTCCTTTGACACTTACAGCTCGAAATTCATTGCAATCCATTTTCTGGTTTGAAATTAAATCGTCTCTCGTTACGCTTTTAAGTTTAACGTCTGGAAGGTGCGGAGGGGTTCAGGTGTTTGGTGCAACGATCTCTTCATTTTAATGTGAGTCTCACAACTCGGTACTCACACTATGTGCAACTCAAAATCCGTTGCGATTCATATCCAATATTTAAACAAAATATTTTTTGACGTTTCTAAATAGAAATTAGGAAATTCGGTTGAAACTGAAGGTAGCAAACAAATACGTAATAATAATACTATCAAAATAATAATGACAACAGTAATGTTGGCATTTAATCGAAAATCACTAAGCCTACAAAACATATTTGAAGGTCTATTGCCGTCTATTACAGTTTCAAATTGGTTTATTATGTGGTAGATAGGATTATATAACTAAAATTACAAAAGTGAATCTACTGTAAAAGTTAGGAATATTTAAAATATTTTTTAGATTTTCACAAAGACTTCATGATTAGTAAACACATTTTATCTAATACTAGGCTTTAACGCCGATGACATTTTATCATTAGCTTATTATGATGTTAAATAATACAGCCAATCGTTTTACTAATCATAAATGCAAGTCATTAAATAAAGTTTAAATTACAATAATTTTTGCATAGAAAGAAAAAAAAATGAATACACTTTGCAGCTTTTACGTGGGTGATTAAATACTGCTTAAGCAGAGGAAGGTGGAGCTGGATGACGCACTTCTTGGTTGGTGCATTAGCAATAATTTTGCAAAAAATAAGAAATGTTTGGAAAATAGCTATCTTTGTTTAGATAGCTATTTTCCAAACAGTTTCTCAACTTTTCAGGGTACGCGACCGAATTTTTTTTTTATGTACATTTCATCGCGCCTCCTTCTCCCTATGCAATATCGATGCATACAATAATAATCTAGTTTTAGCATTTTTGTACTCACTGCGGCAATAATCAAACTTGTCATGTTACTAAGACGGAGCAGGACGATTCCGCCGTGCCATTTTCATGAGATGAAAGGGTTACCTGCTTAAAACATTCATTTTTGGCGACACATCAACTTTTTTGTGACAACACAGAAAATTTTTTACAATTTGGATAAATTTTGAATTGGACATTTAAAACTGATCTTACACTCGAGAAAAATTTACTTTAATCTAAATAATATGTGAAAGGCTGTAATTGATGGGGAAAAATCACTCGGCTCCGGCGAAATATTGAGTTTTATTTTATAGTGGTCCAACTCCGAATTGGTTTGGGATCAGTGAACCTCCGATGATTTTGAGCACTGTGTGTGTATATATTATCACGGAATACGACGATGTACAGTCTTTGTCGCAGAAAATCTAATACTATACTTTAAAATAAAAAGAATATTAAATAAAAATTTAGTAATAACATTATTATTAAAATAACTTTAGAATCAATGGGTATTATTATTATTATTATTATTATTATTTATATTTCAAAATGTAATTTTTCCTGACTCGGGAAATCAATGTTTACAATAATTATTACCTTCAGAACTCACCTGAAACTTTTGACGAAAGTTTCTTCCATGAAAAAAAATTATATTACATAGTTAAGTGGATAAGTCACTCACAAAAGTTTATTTCATAAAGATAATTAGCTCACATAGTTTGTTGGGTAACAGTGGCGGATTTAGGTGGGGGGGGGGGCGGGGGAGAGGGACATGTGCCCCAACCAAAAGGATTGGAAGAAATTTGTACTTATACCATCAAATAATTGTTGCTTAACTTTCTGCGCTTTAATGCGGATTAATTGTTTTTAAGGGATTATAAAGAACATAAGAACTCTGATGGGAGCTTTATTATGAAAATATTTACGAGGCAGAACCACTTTTTACTTCTCCAGGAATTATATTCCTGGATCCGCCCCTGCAGGTTAATCTGAGCAGCTTTTAAAAATTAAATTATATGTTGGTTTTTCCGGGAATTTATTATATGAAGAGGAGCCAAAGTATTTCAATGTAAAATATAATTAGAAATGCAATCAATATTTATGTTTCATAAATAGATAGATAGAATATTGTTAATACACAGTCAATATACCAGATATTTTTTTATGAGTAGCAATTTTATCAGGAGTCTGCTTGACATTTGTGATTGAAATCAATCCTATACGATTTCATAAAGGGTGCAGGTTACTTTTTAATGATAAAATTCCTTTTCTTATAAGACTCAAACTATGGCAATTTTTCGCAAATTGGCCGATGCCGTTGTAGCCGAGTGTTCAAAGATGGCTGATGGCAAAAAAATGCTTTAAAACATTAAAAATGATCATCAAAAATACTTATCGGTCTGAGAATTATGTGTCAGAGTATTTTAAAGGGTAGCTCTTGCGCCGAAACAAGCCTTTTTATTCTTAGCAGCTGAATTGCGCTAATTCCACATTTTCACACAAGTATCATGTTTTTTGGGGTATAAAAAGGATTATCAAATGTACTTATAGGTCTGAGAATTATGTGTCAGAGTACATTAAAGGATAGCTCCTGCGGCGAAACGAACATTTTTATCCTTAGCAGCTAACTTGTGCTAATTCCTCATTTTCACACAAGTATATTTTTTGGCGTATATTCCGCTGATAACGCTATTTGTAATGTTGGAAAAAATCGTCATATAAACGCAACAATGCGTCTTATTATGCAATGTTCGACATAGCATGCTTAGTAAGTGATCTAGTTTTGTTGCTCCATCATGGTCGGGAGAAAAAATGCGATAATCTATTACCCAAAACCTATTAATGTCTGGGTTATAGTATACAAGACTTACTACTGCAATACCGGTAGTAATTCCACCTGTACCGGTGATGTATGCCGTGATGCTATAACAAAACTTATTCATACTAAAAAAATGATTTTATATTTTCACTCAGTATGCTTAAATAGTTTGAACAAGACGATAATGCGAACTTTTTATAAAAAGGGCCATCGTGAAATCGTCCAATTCTCAAATATGAGAACGAAAATTGCACTTTATTCATCTTAAATTCGCTCATTAGATTTTGTTCTTATTCTTTTTTTAAACGTTTAAATTTACAACTCTCGCACTATTTTTAAAACAACACATTTTGAAAATATCACGAGCCATTTTGGGAGCGCAAGAATCTTTAATTTTACAGGTTCAAACGAAACATTCGATTTGAAATGAATGAGTTGCATATAAAAAAAGTGGTGTAATTCCTTTGATCCTATGTATCAAAATCAAGGGATTCATGTAACTTTCACCCACTAACTAGAAAACGAAGTTGAAACGATTTTTTACCGAAACTGATTGTGCACGTGCCTCTTGTGTTTTTTTATTTTTTATTTATTCAACTTCGTATTTAGTATTATTACTTATTAGTAGTATTTGAAAAGAAATGGATGAAGGGAAAATCTAATTTAAAAATAGTAGCGTGATCGGGAAATTTTCCACATTTTTTTCTTCTAGTTACACAAAAGCGATTTTCAGTACCTTTCATTGGGGAGTAAAAAAAAAAGTCTAAAAAGATCGCTACATTTTTCATGCTAAACCTTATTATGTGAATAATTTTAGATTGCCTTTTCAGTTAATTCGGGGATTGGAGATATTCATTGTTTGGTGTCGACGTTGTTAAAAGGCTTTTACCCTGTTATGAAATTAATATTCTTTGAAGCAATAGGAAAAATTTTACTTTCTACGTTTTTGAGGAGTAATAAGACTCCTCAGAACAAAAAGTGTTCGTTTTGCTATAGCCTTTCCTTCCCTCCCTTGGTTGTAAAAAAAAAAAAAAAAAAAAAAAAAGAGAAACACACACACACACACAAAGAGAAAAATTAAATTTCGTAAAAGTAAAAATTTTAAACTAAGAAAAAAAAACGATGTCCAGTAGCTTACTGATGGAGTTTTGTATTTTTCGTTGTGTAGAAACAAGCATTTTAAATGCGAAAGAACTTATAAAACAATTAAAATAACCTTTCTAAAAGACTCTGCTTTAACTTTGTTGCGTTACGTGCATGTTACGTCACGCTTCTGTAGCGCCCTCTACTGCTACTAAAGAGCTCGTGCAGAAGAATGACTCCTGGCATATGGACCGGTGTGTAAGTCTGAATCCGCCTTCATCATACACGTTGGAAAAGCGGACTGAGAGATGAGGAATTTTACGAATTAAGTATCTTAAAATCGATTACATCTACCTTTTTAGCCTATTATGCAATCCGCTCTCTATTTTAAATGGAAGAAAACCATCAAACTTTGAGTATCAATCTAAAATAGCAGAACGTAGAAAATATTGAATCATAAATAATGAATTATTAGCAATTATTATTACTTTAAGTAGAAGATTATTTATCTTGCACATTACGCTTAGTTTACTTTTACAGTTTAACACATTGCATAATTAATACACATTTTTGAAATCCCTCAGGAAAAATTAAGGTTGTAAATTCCTGAACCTTAATTTAAAAAAAAAATAATTGGTTTTTTAAATTGAATCACTTTAAAAAATTGCTTCAAATTTTTTTTAAAGTCAGAAATTAAGACTCGTTTAAAGCAAACATATTGAATCAGGAAACTGAATCAAACTGAGAGGAAAACATCATTAGGTGGATTTAGAAGGTGTTTGTAATGTTACCGCTAAACAACAGCACTTAACGGAACGGAAGCTCTGGTATTCAATATTGCCGCACTATTCCACAATAGCCGTTCTTTTACTCATTTTTAAGGCGAAATGAAAATTACATGTCAGTTTTGATGCCTACTTTCAGCTTATTAGTTTAATAGCAGTGGACAGTAAAAGACCTTTGCTCTTTCGGCGGGAAGAGGGGGGCACTAAGTGAAAATCTGCCCCGATGATTATACTCAAATGATGATTCATTTTTCAACAAATCCAGTTCATTAACAAAGCTATTAAATTTACGTACACTTCTAGGCATGGAAAAATATTTATTTTTCCAGAAACAGCAGATCAATACATTATTGAAGGAAAGGATATCACATCACATTGGAGAACATTGTCATGGTTCTTTCTGGCCTATACATGTTCTAAAGAAATCCATGGATGTTTCTTTCAAATATGTATTTCAATATTTCATCATTAAATTTTAACATTCGCTGGTTTCAACTTGCTTTCAATTAATAAAATTTCTTAGTTTCATCATATCTTGTTTGTTTTGATTTCCTTTGAATTTTAGTAATTTAATTTCATGAAAATGTTTGCATTATGTTCTCTAGACGAAAGCATTATAAGAAAAAGTAATTTCAGGGAAAAAAATATGAAATTTATTTTAATTGAACCTAAGCAACAAAGGGCAGCAGAGCAAGGGCACAATGGAATAATTTGTGAGTCTACACAAATATTTTTTTAAATTATAATGCATTGCAAATATGGTTGTAAAAAATTAGGCATGACAAAAAAGGTTTGAAGAATGTCTGTAATTTTTTTCAAGTACATAGCGTTTTTTTTCTTTTTTGTTAACAAAAAATAATAAAAAGTGAAATTGTCCCCTGTGAATCAGTCTATTCTAATTTAAATTAAACAACCCTTATCCTCTTCAGACCCCAAAACTAAGCACAAACAATTTTGACTCAATCTTTTCTTTCTCTGATTAAAAAAAAATGATTGCAAAACAAAATAACTATTTTTTTTAATTTTAATAAATAATTAGTTCAAATAATAATTAATGCCCAATTTTCATGTTTTAAATGTTTAAAACGAAGTAAACTATCTGTTGATTAATTTAAAAAACAATTGGGTGTTTTAGCTTTCAAATTGCACAAACAGTAGTTATTAAACAGTATTTTAAAATGTACCCAATTGGGTACACTTGGAATGAAGAGGTTAAAGTACCTCATAAACATGAGTATTATCTCATTTTCGTTATTTGTATATAGCTCGATAGATTAAAAAAATACCTGACAAGAATACGGAACAAGAAGACCTAAATAGTTCTTCTAGACAGGTAAAATACTTCCCAAAAAATTATTTGCATATTCATAGTTCATATATAATGTCAGTGTCATCATTTGTTTTGATTGGACATGTGGAAAGCCATACAATGTGTCTAAAAGTACAAATTGGATTTAAGAGCTCATTTATTTTATTAAAACTTTGTACACATATAATGCAAAGTGTTACCGTACGAAAATATATAATAAAAATGCTAAATTTCAGAAAATGAAATATATATTTGAATAACATGGAAACATTAATGTTAGTTGCTACGTAGTTCCAAAATTTGCAAAGTAAAAAAATAATAAAAGAAAGAAATTAGAAAAAGGAGGTAGCAATAACTATTGGCTTTTCAAAACACTGGTGAGTTTTGTATGGAAAATATTACACAACTGAATTAAAATTGACGCTTTGGACATCCACATATTACTGTTAAATAAAGTTTATTCCGGACGTCAAATAAAAGTTATTTAGATAACAATGCAACATCTGATTATTTTTACTTAAGCCTAAATAATATGCCTTAGTCTAGACAATGGCTAGCTCATTAGCGCTTAAATATTTCAAGTACAGTAATAAAAGGTTTTTTAAAATTATACAAGAAATAGTTAAGGTGCAATTATTAAGAACAAACATATCTATTATTATTATTAGCAAATGCCAGTCCTTTGGCCGATAGGCCATTAGACTACGGTCTCCCCAATACCTCCGTGGCGCTCTCTAAACATATTTATTTACTAGCGATACCCGCACGGCCATGCTCGTGTTAGAAATTAAAAAGTCCAATTGGTTCGCCATTATATATCTGAAAGTAGTAAGACTTTTTTTTTCTGACGAGAGAACAATATTATTTTTACATTTCAAAGTAATCATAATTCAAAATCTTGCTAAATATGTTACACTTACACATTTTTTTACAATTTTAAAGTAATAAATAGTGTTCGGCAGTAGTTAACTACCAGTGGCAACTACTAGTTAACTAGTAGTTAACTACTAGTTGTAACTACTTTTGTTTTGAACTAGTTAACTACTAGTTAAACTACTTTTTTCCCAACTACTAGTTACAACTACTTTCAAAATTCCAACTACTTCAAAAAAAATTTTTTAATCTGTTAAAAAAAAAAAGAAAACTATTTTTTAAATATTAAATTATTTAAATTTTTAGCTTATGAATATTACTCACACAAATGTATTTTTATATGATGTTATAGGATGAAAAAGTACTCATAAAAAATCAAAATATTTATTGAAGTATTTACGCAAATTAGAAAAAGCTTTCTAATATAGTCAATAAATAGCGCCCGCACCAGCACATGCACAATGAAGTTTCATTTAAAGACCAAATCTTCATTATGGGGAAGCTTTATCTCTACTCCAGTCCATGCATGCGTTTGGGATACCATAAAACACAAACAGAAAGAAAAATACTGATTTTTATTATTTATTTAGAAAAAAACTGATTTATATCATCCCTTTTTAGACAAAATATTGATTTTTATGATTAGAAAAAAACTATTTATATCAGCTTCTTCCAAATTATTAAAATATGAATATTTTTTTATTATAAATTTTAATATATTCAGGCTTCAAGTAATTCATAAGAGTTTTTATTCACTATATGGTATCCTTAATGCATCTGGTTCTCTAGGGAAAGTGGAATAGCTTCGTTAAGGTGTCAAAGAATGACGTTTTATCAGAGAACATTAAGTTTTTGGAAATGTTGTCTACAGCAAAAGACTCAACAGCACCTTTGGAAAGGATTTTTTCTACATTTGGAATAGTGCACTCAAAATTAAGAAACAGATTGGGGGTTGATAAGGCATCAAAACTGGTATACTTGATGAAACATCTAAATTGTAAAAATGATTAAGCTGTAGTAAACATTTTATGTGATATTTGCCACCCCTGTTTATATATTCAGAAACACAAACTTTCTCTTCTGTTTCTTGTTGTTCTCTGTTTATTAAGCACAGATTTTTATATGGTATAATTAATAAATAATTAATTTTGAACTAGTAATAAATAACACAGGTCTGCGATGAAAAAATTGTAGCATATTTAACTAGTGGGTTTAACAGTATTTCTTGTGCTGATTACGAAAAAAATAGTGAAAAAATTCCATCACCCTTAGATAAGTCAGAAATTTCAACTGAAGTTTTCTTATTTTCAGGGGTTTTCAGGTTCAGTATGAGTACGATTTTTCAATATTATAACCTACATAAGTGGTAAATTTAGTCTGAATTATGGAGCTTTCATGGTGAACAGGTAACTAAACAATGTGAGTATGTTATTTGCAAAAAAAAAAATGTTTTTATTTTATTTATTTGAATGAGACAATGAATCTAAACTGGGAAAATCCAGTTTCTACTGGAAGAAGACATGGCTACCAGAGGATGTGTCAACTCTCCTAACTGTTTCTGTTATATTTGTGGGTCTTATACCATCAAGAAGCAACAAAGGAACATTTCTAATTTTGTTGAGAAGGTGTATTTTGCATACTTTGTTGTTAAATTAGGGGACCAAGATAAATCTTGGGCTCCCCATATAGTGTGTTCTGTGTGTGTTGAAGAACTGAGACAATGGTTTCAAGGTAAGAAGAAATCATTTCGTTTTGGAATACCCATGATTTGGAGAGAGCCTAAAAATCACAGTGATGACTGTTATTTTTGTTCTTGTTCAGTGCAAGGTTTCAATTCAAAAAACAGGAAGGACATTTCATACCCAACCAACATACGTTCGGCTATTCGCCCTGTTTCTCATGGACCTGACTTGCCTATTCCTTCACCTCCAGACATCCTGGAGAATATTTTAGACGATTTAGACCAAATGTCACATAGTAGCAGCGATGATGAGGACAGCTACGATCCAGGTACCAATGACCCTAAACTTATCTCTCAATCAGACTTGAACGATTTAGTACGAGATATGGGCCTAACAAAGGATTCAGTGGAAGTTTTAGGGTCTAGACTTAAAGAAAGACATATGTTAGCCTCCGGTGTTTCATTTTCATGGTACCGATTTAGAGAAAAGGAATTTGTCTCTTTTTTTACACAAGAGGGTGACCTAGTTTTCTGCAACAATGTACCTGGGATCATGGAAATGTTCAAAATCACGTATGAACCAGAGGAATTTAGACTTTTCATCGATTCATCAAAAAGGAGTTTGAAAGCTGTACTTCTTCACAATGGTAACCGATATGCTTCTGTGCCTGTTGGACACTCGGTCCATTTGAAAGAATGCTACGAAAATCTTGAGTTTGTTCTTAATAAGCTTGGCTACTCTGACCATAAATGGACCATTTGTGGGGATTTGAAAGTTATTTCCATGTTACGAGGTCAACAAAGTGGTTACACAAAGTTCCCATGTTTCCTCTGTGAATGGGATAGCCGTGACAGGAACCATCACTATGTCAAGCAGTACTGGCCAATCAGAAAGGTTCTTATTCCTGGAGTTAAAAATGTTGAAAGACAAAGTTTAGTGGATCCTAAAAAGATTTTACTTCCACCACTTCATATCAAATTGGGGCTAATGAAACAGTTTGTGAAAGCATTTCCCAAAGAAGGAGAGTGTTTCAAGTATCTTTGTGAACAGTTTCCTGGTCTATCCGATGCTAAGCTGAAAGAGGGAGTCTTTGTTGGGCCTGACATCAGAAAACTTTTAAAAAATGAAAGCTTTATCACTAAAATGGAAATGAAAGAAAAAAAAATGCCTGGAATTCATTTAAGCATGTTGTAACAGGCTTTCTTGGAAACAAAAAAGACCCAAACTACAAAACTTTGGTTGCTGAATTGTTAGAAAACTACAAAATGTTGGGCTGCAACATGAGTGTCAAAGTCTATTTCCTTCACTCACATCTGGACTACTTTCCAGAAAATCTTGGGGCTGTAAGTGAGGAACAAGGAGAACGTTTTTATCAAGATATGAAAGGAATGGAGCGCAGATACCAAGGTCGATGGAATGTCAACATGATAGCAGACTACTGCTGGATGTTAAAAAGGGAAAATTCACAAGAACATAGCCGAAAAAGTACCAAAAGAAGCTTTGATGGAAAAAGAAAACGTTATTACAAAGACTTATAATATCTTTGCAACACATGTACATCACTATTGTGCTCATTTTAGCTAGGTATCGTTGTTTTTTTTTTTTTTTTTTTGCTTTTATTTCATGTTAAAATAATAAAAACAAATCTGAAATTTTCCGGTATTTGAACTTTTCCCAAAAACTTCAACTTTATTTTGTAGGCAAGTCTTACGTGATAGAAGGAAACCAATGTGTTTTTTGAAATCAGCGCAAAAAACTACATAAAGATCAGTTAACTAAATCAAAACAATTTTTAAAAAAGTTTTTTTTGCAGACCTATGTAATTATTTCAACTGAAATATCCTAAAATTCTTTGAAGACATAAATAATTAACTGAATTTGTTACTGTATTTGTGTGCACATACATATTTTGCTTTAAAAAATAAAAAAAAAATATGATTTAAATTAAAAAAATCCTATTTTTTAAATTAAAAAAAAAATTTAAATCATCAATCTTGCCTTCAACACAATTTGAAAGCAGATAATCTAAATTCTAAAGCATGTGCGTTAGAAAGATATTTTGTTAATGGATGGTGGTTGTGCAGAGGGAGAATTTTAAATCGATATTAAGGGTAAACCCCTTTATTTTACAACTGCCGAAAAATTGCTATATGGGCAATTCCATGAAAACAGGGACATCAACATAAAAAATTTTTCTTCTTGCAGATATGCAGCTTTTTTTCCTCTAAAGTAAAAATATGTGAATTTTTATAAAATTATGTTTTAAAAGTTCGCAGTACCTTTTTGTAAGTTTTATAGGCAATGTTTGGCAATGTTACTTTTGTCACATGTGTTGTTGTCTTTAGAGAAGTTCGGAAAGTTCATCTTGTTTTCGTAAAGAAATTAACAGGTATGTATAAAATCTTATTTTTTTTATTGAAATTTAGTTTGTATGTGAGGTTAGGCCAGTAAAGAATCTTTAAACTGTGATTATTGCATTAAAAAGTATTTTTTATAAATTAGGCCTCATTGTGATGTAACATCAGTCACAAAAATTTATAAAAGTTTTTATTACTTAAAGAAAAATAGTGTTAAGAATATAAAAAGCCATATTCTCTTCATTCATGATAATATCTTAAATATCAATTAGTTAAATAGTTAACAACAGTTCAATTTATGAGTTAAAAACTTCTTTAAAATATGTAACATCAGTCACATTGTAACATCAGTCACATTTCTCTTTTCCAGTTAGATACTTAAACACTGCACAAATGGCATTGACTGCTGGAGAAAGGCAAAAAAGTAGGCAAGATAAATTAAAGAAGAAAGGAAAATATGAAGATTATAAAAAGATAAGCAATGCAGAAGCTAAAAGGAGTAGAGATAAAAAGGAAATGACCTAGCTAAGTTACCCAAGTCAGTTCAAAAAGAGAAATCAAAGAAAATATTAGAAAAATAGTGGAAAAATGTAGCACCTTAAAGTGCAAAATTTCAATTAGCAGTGACAAAACCCCTTTTCCAAAATAATAAAACCTTAGGAAAAGCTGTAACTCGTGCACAGTGCGCCCTGCCTACATCTCCACGAAAGCAGAAGGCTGTCATAAAAAAATGGTTTGACAATGAAATTGGGGAAACAGGTGCTCCTAATTAAGCCCAAGTAAGCATATTTGCAGCAGCACTGTACCACTAGGGTAGAATGTATGTGATAGCTTCAGATGAACTGTCTCATTCTAAAGAGATTGTGATTCCTCTCATAACAAGAATGCTGGAAAAGATTCCTCAAGGAATTGAAGTCTTACATATTTGGTCAGATGGCCCAATTCAAAAACAAGTTCATTGCAGCCACAAAACCCATATTACAGAAAAATATGAATTGTTCATTAAATCGAATTATTTTGCTACTTCACATGGGAAGCCTAGTGGACTGTTTTGGCGGGTCTGTAAAGAGGCAGATATGGGAAGCTGTAAAAAAAAAAGAAAGCATTTCGTTCACAGTGTAAAAGATTTTGTAAATGCCGCAGCTTCAAGCAATGTGAAAATCTTTGAGATCTCATCATACGATTTACAGTTGCGTTATAAAGAGTTAAATGTGAATAAAATATTTTCTGATTCAGAAACTATAGCTGGTATCACGCAGCAACACTTTTTGGATGTGGTAGACAAAATCAATAAAAGCTCAAATTTATCTAAAACATCATTTGCCTGTTCAAAACCAAGCGAACAAGCTCCATAATTGGTAGCCACAATTGGAGCGTGGGCTCTTGTGGAATATGATGGACAGCTCTATCCAGGTGAAGTTAGAGCCATTGAAAACTATGAATACTTGGTCAGTGTTATGATTCCAACAGGGAAGCATTGGAAATGGTCTGACAAGGTGGATGAAATTTATTATTCACAAGAAAAAATAATAAGAAAACTTCGTACATCAGATGTAGTAAATGCACGAGGACACTTTTCATTTCCTGAATTGCACTAAAAACATCACTTGTATAATTATATTCATTTACTATTGTTTATTTTTTATCATTTAAGTAGATTTGTGTAACTTTGAAAAAAAAATTGCTAATTTGACTTTTAAGGAGAAATAAATTATAATTTAAACCGATTAATGTTGGTGTAACATCAGTCACAAAATGTTTGTAACATCAGTCACGGTAATTAAAAATTTCATCCATTGTAAATTTTAAAGTTTTTAAAATGAAACGAAGTGTATTCATAAAGTTTGAAATCTCTACTTGAATGGAAAAAAAGAATTTTAATCTTCATGTTCTTAGTTTGAGAAGAATTTCAATTAATATAAAAGTTGTTTTTCCTAATGTCTCTTTTGTGTAACGTCAGTCACAATTTTTGATTTACCTTAATTCCATACAAAAAAGCTTTTTATATCTAAAAACAGGTATGGATAGCATTGTTGTACTCTATCACGGTATTTTAGATCAATTTCAGAAAAATAAAGTTAAATTTCAAGACAGTGTGGATTTTAAAAGTTAAAAAACTTAGTCAAATTGTAACGTCAGTCACCGTGGAATGACCCCTATCTTAAAAACATAAATTATTAACTTTTTATTAAACAAATACATATTAAAATAAAAGTTTAAATTTAGAGAAAAAGGTTTTGCCTTTATTCATATTCTCTTTATATATTAATTGTTCAGTGTTATTTGGAAATATTCAATCTTTGAATGTTTTACAGGAATTTCTTTAAAATTGTTTTAATGGTTAAAAATAATATTGAGTTGAATTATTAGGATTAAATATTCAAAAACAAGCTTAAAAATGGAAATTCAAATGAATTATATTTGAAAGTAGTTAACTAGTAGTTAACTACTTTGGGAAACCGTTAACTGCTAGTTACAACTAGTCTCAGAAGCAAGTAGTTAACTACTAGTTACAACTAGTTTTGTTTAGAGTAGTTAGTAGTTGGTAGTTAACTACTGTTGGACGAGTAGTTGCCGAACAATAGTAATAAATAACTGTTTTCAGAATTATTTTGCATTATGACCCATTTTATCCCACGATGGGGTAAAATATGTCACAACTTTATAAGCTCAGTTAAACTACTTCATACTTTAAAAATAAATATTAAAACTACATAAAATTGTTATGAAGGAATTCAATGTTAAGATGCAATTGAAAAGAAATGGGAAATGTTTCTGGTTTTGTTGCTATGAAACTTTGAATATGAAAATAGCTAAAAAGTGACCCATTTTCCCCCACCTGATCCTAACAATTGAATAGAGTGAACGCTTCAAAAAAAAGGGGGGAGGGGGGCGATAAAAGGCAAAAAAAAAAAGAGGCAATTCTCGAACCTTTGGGTTATAGGGTCCTACTAGGTCGCATCTAAGGTTGCAAGTTTGTCGCAGAAAAAAGAGCCCGAAATTCACGGAACATTTTGCGAAATGTTCTCGAGAACACAAATATAATGTAATAAAATCTAGGATATCTGCAATGAAATTTATTTTTCAAATAAAAAAGCATATAAGTGAACAATTTTATTTCTTTCAATTTTATGCAATATTTAGGTATTTATTTAAATGTACAGAATTTCGGTACACAATATTGTACATGGTTAAATTATGTTCGTTAATGTTTCGTTGTTATCACTTAATACGCTTTTATAAGTAAAAAAAGACCGTTCAGCATCTGCGCTATTTGTCGGAACTGACAAATATCGAATTGCTACTTTGGACAGGTTGGGAAAACTTTCTCTCTTGAATTTCCAAAGATGAATTGCCCTCCTTCAACGTGTAACTCATGGGGGGGGGGGGGTGGATATCATAGGGATATTGTTAAAAATGGAAGAACTATCAACTTCGTCAAACACATTTCAAATTTTTCTATTGATAAATTCTTCTAAATGTTTGGGACAGCTGTTATACATTTTAAAACTTCAGAACAGTATAAAATTGCCGTTAAAATGTAAGTAAAAAACAAAAAAAAAGGCTCAAATGCTAAACATTTTTTTTAAAAATCGCCGATTTTAGGAAACAGCTTCAAAAATCGAGGAAAATTCGCTGAGCGACAAACTTGCAACCCTAATCATACTAATTTCCTAGCGGTTTCTCCCCTATACCTTCTCCTTAAATACCTATACCACCAACCCCTATTATACACTAGAGATGAGTTCGGTCTTACTTTTGCAAGCCCGACCCCGAAGATTTGAAGTCCGAGCCCAAGTGATACTGTTCTGTGCCAAAGACCGTGCCCGAAGTGATTTTATAAAGTGTTGTTAATAGATGTGGTGCTACATCGATTAAATGTAGGCTTTTTGTTGCCATCGAAATTGGTTCTAATGACTTTTCCTTTAATTCCAAATAAAGAATACATATATTTTTAAACTACCATGAAATGCTTCAGTTGAGAATAAATTCTGGTGAGCTAAAATGCACGAAAAATGTTGGAAAATCTTCAGTTTGGCAGCATTTTCGGGAAGTTTTTGATTCGCAGTCGAACTAAAACTGGAATATGTTCTGTGCAACTCTTGCAGTTAGGAGACCTACTAATAAGATGGGTCTCTAGTCTGGAGCAGCTTGAAAATGAAAGTGGACACAAGGCTAACAGAAAACCATTATTAGAATAAAAAAAAGGAAGCTGGAAATAGATTTCAAATGCAACCAATCCGAACTTTTAACAATAAATTTATCTACACTAGAATCTTTCCCATGACAGTTTAACAACTTTATCAGCACTACATTAACGTTTCATGCCCAGAGCGGAAGACAGACCGTTTTACGACTTCTTCCTTTTGGAAGGTGCTTTCAAGCACTACGGGTAGATTGCGTTAATTGCTCTCTACTTTCAACTTTTAACCCTAATCTCTACTGACCATTCAATAATAACGCCGTAGCCAAACACATATCGTTTACTTTACAGATATACAGAAAGAGATGCCCTGAACACGAAGATAGGAGATAGTGGGAGTGATGAATGTCATTCTCAATCTCTCCTCTCCCCTAACAAATAGTACTTTAGCCATAAAAAGGTTATTTTCACACGTTCTTTAAGCATAAACTGTTCAAATTAAATGGGTTCTTTCCCCAATGGTAGTTTACTTTGCCTGTAGGTTCATGTATGAATATTTTACAATGAGCCTGAGCCCGCCATCTTTCCTCTCATTAAAGCTCTATCCACCTCCACCCCTTATGCATCGGTGGGTCAGTCTGTCCTGATCAGGTTTTACCAAAGGCTTAGGTTTTACTGCGCATTTTTTTTTTTTTTTTTTTTTCGGAATACCAACCCAAATTATTTAGGGAAGTGCGTTGAATGAGAGGCAAAAATGAAGCGAGCAAAACCTATTCCAAGCTTTTTTAAGCCGAAAGAGAAAATTGATGATGATTGATTATAAAAAGAGAAAGTTGATGTTCTCTGAGGAGAAGGAAGTACAATCTGCTGAATCAGAACTAGTTTCACTAGACACTTCTGAAGGTAATTTTAATTTTGCCGCTTTTAGTACTAAGGCATTATCTAACAAGAAGTTCCGTCCAGAACTATACGAGCCTACTTTCTCGTATACACCAACTTCAAACTTATAATCCAGATATCTCTCTTTCTCATTTAGCTTTAGTTTTTAGTTACTTCAAATACCTTTTTCAACGGTTAATACATATTCATTCACTCATTCATTCATGCTTTCATTTATTCAGTCATTCATCTACTCATTCATTTATTCACTCATTTATTTATTTTTTCATTCATTCACTTCACTCATTTATTTATTTTATCATTTCTTCATTCAAAAATATAATTTGGTTGCTAAAAATTGGAGCAACAATCCCAGTCACTGCTGCTACGGCGGAACGAAGTTTTTCCTCGCTTAAAAGGATCAAAACTTACCTTAAAATTCAACGGGAGAAAGCCGTTTAAATGGTCTTGTCCTCCTCAGCATTCATATAAATATACCTGTGGACACTGATGAAGTAATAGAAATTTTTTAACGAAAGAAAAAACGAAATCTTTTTAAGTAAAATGAAAGTTTATAATTTTTGTGGAAATATTTTTTTTTCTTTTTTATAAGAAAATATTCCTAAAACTTGCATTTTACGTATTGAAGTATTAAAATGAGATAAAACTAATAAACTTTTAAGAAATTTAATATTTTTACTATTAATATAATTACTTAAGGGTTGAGATATGATAAAGTCATTCATTCCACAGCTTTAAAATCCTTTTTAATCCACTTATTATATTTGAAGGTATTCTTGTGTTATTACATATTTAACTTTCTGTCTTAGCAATTGTTTAAAACATTTGGGTTGACTTAACAGTTTTATTCTTTCCATTGTATTCACTCCGACTGGAGATTCAGAAATTGTCTTGTTCGTTGAATCACCTTCCTTCCCAAGACACGTAAACTTGATCAATGTTTAATCTTTAAGATAATATTGTATTTTTCTCTAGTATTTACCCCTGAAACAGTTTCAGTTCCAGTTAAATTCTGTCTGAAGCGCAAATTATATAAAAAAGCAAATCAGATTGTTTTTTAATTGATAAAATATATATTTTCTTTTTTTTTCTTCAATTTTCGCATTGGAATGAGTCAATTTAGAAACTCCAATCATTAAAAAATACATCAATTAGATCAATTGTTTTCGTAAAACAAAGAAATTAACTGCGAGAAATTGAGCTTCCTCCAGAAGAAATCCACCCCGAAATTGGGGTCTAGCTACGCCACTGGCTGTCGGCCCTTGAAGACAGCAGTACTATGCCAAAACGCTTCGTCACATAGAATCATGGAGCGTTTTTTGGAACAGCGATACGTGATCAAATTTGGTGGTAAAACGGGCAAAGAGACTCATGACATGATTAAGGCCTACGGTGCTACTGCCGCGGGTAGATCGGGTGTTTTTTGAGTAGCACAAGATGTTCCGAGGGGTAGGGAAAAAGTGGAAGATGACGACCACTCTGCTCCTTTTCGACCAGCAAGACCAACAAAAATGTGTCGCGAGTGAAAAATTAACTGAACAGTGATCGTAGGATGAGTATCAGAATGATTGCTGATGAATTGAGCATTTCTCAAATCTAAGTTTTTGATATCAAACAGAATATTTTCCCGGCTTATGGGCCGTGGTTCAACCAATATATTTCTTTCAAACGTTTCGCCTGACATGGTTCAGGCTGACTTGCTTTTGACTCTGAAGAAGCCTGAAACATATCAGGCGAACGTCAGCCATAAATATCTTCGTTGGGCCACAACCTATAAGCCCGGAAATTATTATGTTTGGTATGGACACCGGCCGTTAAAGCCTAAGTTCTTATATCCAAGTTTTTGAGATCGTGACAGAAAACTTAGCAAAAGTGTGCGCGAAGTTTAGTGCCACGAGTGTTGTCAGAGAAGCAAAAGACAACCGGAAAGCAATCTGCCAGGATCTTCTTCACCGACTTGGCTCCGCCAGACTTGCTCAATTCTCGAGAATAAAATCGAAACCATCACGGCTCGGTACAGGCAGTTCAACAGGCCATGAAGAGGGAGCTAAACATCATTTCCGTCCAGGGGTTCCTGGAGGCGTACGAAAACTGGAAAACTCGTTGGCAGCATTGTGTAGATGCATAAGGGTGTTACTTGAAAATTTTTAATCATTTGTACTATTCTCATGATTTTTTTAAAAATGAATCCTACTACTTTCAGAATACACCCTGTATATAGCTTGGTAACTTTTTTTATATGTACATTATGTTATTTTATTAAGATGTATAGAAATACAAAGAATTAAATATTAGCCGCCCACTGCAATCAACCGGCGATGCAACATATTTAAGCAACTTTATTTTTTTGAGACAACAAAACCACACTTAAATTTAAAAAAAAGAAAGCAAAACCAAACTATAAAAAAATGCGTTTTGTTTGTTTAGTTCAAGTAGATACCTAAAGAGCACAATTAAAAGGCATTAGAACAGTTTCAACTCATGCATTTTGAATATAATTAATATTTTTTGCATTTTTATCTGTTGTTCATTGAACGCAGGACAAAAAGACGAAATTTTGTTGCTTGTAGAAACAGCATCATAGAGGGAGAAAGTTCTCTCTGAACTCAAATAGTCAAATGACATATCGCTTATAGAAATGAACAGTATCATATCTGCAAAATGGACATTTTGCACGAGAGGATATGAACTTTTTACAATTTGTTTTATTTAATTGCCTTATTTGTTTCAGTGAGAACACTGCAACAAATTTGAACTTTTTTTTTTTGTCCTTTAGATGAAACTAGGTGATTCTATATAAACAAAAGGTGCTTGATTCAAATATCCAAACCAGAATGGTCCATCACGTACCGTTTTTGCTGGAGACTCACTTCTCTGGTTATAGAAGAATGTAACTGAGACTTACTTATTGAAAACACAAACACTAAAATGACTTTTTTGTCTGTTTCATCTTGTGGGCATCTGTTGGTGTGCCCTGATAACAGATTAGCAATATTCAATTCGTATACTTCTATTCTATCTACCGCTGAAACGCTTTTCAAACACAAAGATGTCCTGATGAAACTTTTCCCCATGCTCATCATTAATTGCGCCAAGGTTTTGTGAAAAGAAGTCTTTATGAAAGTCCAAAAAGTGTAGTTTTAATGAAATATAGCAACCTATAATACAAAAGCATTTTATCATGTCACCAACAAGATTTTCGTGGTTTTCAGCTTTCTCATTTCCAAGGAAACGGGAACACACTGATTTAAAGGCCGGCGAGGCGGATTTTTCGGCTTCTGACTGTTTGTTTTCATACTCTTCATCATAAAAGTACTTCCTTAAGTTGTGGGATAATAAAAATCCTTTCTTTTACTTTTACCTCACTTAAATTTTTGAATTTGTTCCTGAGATGCAAGAAAGTCACGCCTTCTCTGTCCAGAGCTTTTACAAATATTTAGATAAACTAAGTTTAATGTGCAATTGTGGAAAAAAGGCTCACGTAGATTTACAAGTGGCCCATTTGATATGTTTTTGACACTCATAATTTTGAAATTTATTTTGTGTTTGCAGAATATGCTACAGGAATGAATAGGAAAATAATAGATGGAGGAGCTCGGATAAACAAGCGCCACTCTGCTGAATTGTGCCCATGTCCTAATGCTTGAAATAGTACATTCATATCACAGCAGCATACTATTTTTTCTTTCTCCGCAAAATAGCCTACAAAATGCCTTTGTCGTCTTGTAAAAGACTCGAAACTTCGAGAAGTAGATAAGGCTTATGTTGCCAAAAATGTCGCTAAAGTAACCAAAGTTCATTAAAAAGGCCTCTAGAATGGCAACGATCTCACTTTCAATGATAAAGATATAATTTATAATAAATTAAGTCGATAAATTACGAAAATATGCACATTTTTCCAGAAAATACGCAAAAAGCTAAAATGTGGAATTTTGGGAATAGTACGTGATGGGCAAAAAATAATTGCAATTCGTAATTTTCAGCCAAAAATACGTAAGTAACAGACATTTTCATCCAAAGAACCTTTTTCGTGTTGCACAGTGTTATTATAATCTATTGTGTATAGAAAATAGTTATTGTTCTAGTTTTCTCTCACATGATGGATGTTAATGATGTCAAAAATATTGAAATAACTGTAAGAAGTAGTTATTACAGTATTGCACCAAAAAAATACAGTTGGCCTCTAGCATTAATTTTTGAGCATTTACTTACGACAGTATTCCCAATATAAAGAGCACAAAAATGTGAACATTTTGGTGTAAAAACCAAAAAAAAAAAAAACGATTTTTTTTGCAGATATGACACTGTTCATTTCTATAAGCGATGTGTGCTAATTTACTTGCGTAAAAAATATTAAAATAAATAAAAAATACGTAAAAAAATAAATAGTAATGATAATTTGGAATAACTAAACGCTATAAAGGTAGCATATCTTGAAAAATCTCAGTACATTACGGACAACAGTCCCGTAAAACAGTCGATCGCCTTTGAGCCGCAAGAAAAAAATCTTAATTCGTTTAAAAAATAGAAGAAACAAAAAAAAAAAAAAAAAAAAAAAAAACACACACAAAATTACAAATCGGCTGCACCTCAAAATGCTAAAAACATTGTGAACAGAATTATATTTAGCAAATATACATGTAGACAGAAAGGCAACGATTCAAATAAAATAACAAGAAAGCGCTTTATCAATCGTCTGGGGGAAAAATAAAATAAAGTTAATTACATTGAACAAATAATTTCGAACTACAGCGAAAAACGCTTACAAGTTCTTTTCTTGCTTATTTAGAGGCTTCGAATTTTAGCACTAACAGCAAAACTCGGTATGGCACAGTTTTTTACGGTCTTTTCAATGGTACCAAGTTTTAAACAATGAGATAATTTCTTCTTATAGAAAAGAACCATATTATGAGACTTTCGGCTCTAAATTGGAATTAAAAAGGAAAAATTTGAATTTCAGAAGACATTTTTCGAGGTCACACCTCCATGTTCCTAACTAATTTTGTGCCAAATTTTATGAAAATTGGCCGGACACATACTTGCTGCTTTTTTGTGTTGGAAATGTTACATTTTAATTAAAGAGTGGCATCGGTGCTATTTGGTACAATAGCACTCATTATCAACGTTGTGTCACCAATGTTGTCTCCATTGTTCTTTTAATGGTCTGTTACTGTATTTTACTTTATATTTAAAAATGGAAATAGTCAATGTGCCATCTCGACACATGTCTTGATAAACTTTCCGTGGATTCACAGTTAGCTCTTTTTTTTTAAATCGACTTTTAAATTTTTTTCTTGTTTTTGGAAATAAAAAGGAATTTTGCAGGTTGATTTTTCGTTACGTATATGGGTGACTCTACAAATACTGGAAAGTTTGGTGTCTCTATTTAAAAAAAATATATATACATTTTTAAGAATTTAAAAAAAGTTAGAAAAATACTTCAAAAGTTACTTAGTTAAAATAATACATCAACAGAACTTAACTATTTGTTTTATTATATTTTTTACTTGTGTTTTACATGCGGTATGTGAATGATATAATAGATACGTTGGTGATTAAATTGTCATGTTAGTGATTTTAGTTTTTTAACATGTGAATTTTGATCTTGATTTGTAATTAACTAGTGGTACCCACACGGCCAGGCCCGTGTGAAAAAGTGAAAAGACCAGTTGGTTCACCAATGTGTATTTTTTATATGTATACATTATCTTTTTCTATTAAGATGCATAGTATTCCACAGAATTAAAAATTAGCTCCCACGGCAATCAGCCAGCTATCCTACACATTTAAGCAAATTTATTTTTTTGACAAAAACACACACATAAAAAAAGCAAAAAGAAACTATAAAAAAACACGTGTTCTGTATGTTTAGTTCAAGTACCCCCACAGAGAGTACGATTGTAAGGCATTACAATAGTTTCAATTCATCCATTTTAAGTATAATTTTTTTTTTATGTATGCAGAGTGTTTCTCAATGAATATCGGGGTTTTAACGTTTCGTAGTATTTATAATAGTAGTATTTTCGGCCGAGCGGTCTAGGTCCTACGTCGGACACAGTCACACACGCACGCGCAGACAGACATGCTGCTTTATTATTTGTAGAGATGTAAAGTCATTATTCTTATGTAACCGATACGATGTAATAATGAATTAATGAATCGAGCGATGGTTTTTACACGTAACAGACAAGGTCCAGAAATGATTAATCAAAGCGTAGATTGATCGGGAATCACAGATAAGTAACGTAAATAGTCATCATTAGTTCATTTTACATTGTATAAAATAATTAATTACTGAAGTAGAATGAAAGACACATACACAACACCAACATGGAATTAGCCAACTAATCTTGATCATTACAATATTTAATGAAAGGCATACGGATGACACACGATAAAGCGCATCACTTGCAAAGCTTTGCCGGACTAATTTTTATCAGGAACTTAGAATTCCAAGATTTATCACTGTACATAATCGAAGTTTGCTTATATTTCTATTTTATTTGCTTTCTTGAGGCCGTGTGAATGGCGGGAATAAGAAATACGCACCTTGAAAATGAAGATGAAATTGTCAAAAAGAAAATTATAAGAATAGAAAAATGCAGCTTTAGTCGTAATGAACAAACTAATATGCATCTTTTCCAGTTATGTCTTCATTTTGTAAACAGTTTTTGAGGAAAAACCAAATTGAGTTTTCCACCCTGTGGACTGCTAAAAATTTCATGTCCAGTTTTAAAAAAAAAAAAAAAAACTATTGCTACAGGACAGGGGATGTCGATGACGTTTCACCGAAAAAGAGTATTTTTTGTGGAATAAAAATTCAAATTTTGGAATCAGAATTGCAGTACTAAAGAAGTATAAAATTATGCAAAACAAAGTTTCTTCAATAAATAAAACGTAAGAACAACATCAATATGGAACAAAAATGTTCCACCTTTTGTAGAATCACCCATAAATACGCGTTTTTTCTTTTTTTGAACCATTGAGTTCTGGAGTAAAATTGGTAAATTTTCATCTTTATAATAATTTTAAATGTGGCTGTTCGTTTCTTTTTCAAAATTATTTAATGTTTATTTATTTGTAGATTAGGAACGTCTGGCACTTGCAGCATGGGTTTGCACAAGTTGCATCCCTGCCTTGAAAGAAAGAAACGCCTTTTAACTTATTTTTTTCATATTAATTACTTTATTTGTGACTGCAATTGAAAGTCCCCCAACCCCTTTTTTTGCTTATTATTATCATTCTCTAACAGTTTGAAATATTTTGTCGTTATATATATATTTCTATATAAAGACAGCCAAAAGAAGCGCAGTAATCAAGAGATCGCTTTGTACGAAAAGGAAGTGTTAATTTTGGTTCAGTTGCTTAAAGGTACATGCTTTTTATATAGTTCTCTAATTTCAAGTGATGAGAGCTATATCAGAAGTCATGCCGCTTTTGAAAGGATAATCGATCTGAAAATGTATGCCTATTTACCAAGCACAAAACATCATAGCACAATCCACAATGGCTCTGCTCTTCGGTTCTGATAAGTAATTCCTATGCTAAAATCGAAAACTGCAAAATTTTTAAAACGGTGAAAAGTTGCGATAATTTATTAATATCAAACATACATAAAACTTTTTGCAATAATATATTTATTTTTGTGATTTAGACTTTACATTCTTATTGAGGGTTTAAATGTGGGGGTTCATTGAGCTCATGAGCTCATTAGTTTTCTAAAGAATATTGTAAAAATGAACATCAATTTGAATTTTATTGTACTACCTATTTGGTTTAAGAAGCAAGGACAGTGTAAAGTTTTTTGTTTTTGTGTGAATGAGATATGCACAGACAGAGAAAATCAGTGAAGAGAAAAGACAAACAGAGCTTCATTATAGACGACACCAAAAATTTGCTTTGTAAAGCCCTGGGACATCCAAATAAACGTATCCTGACACCCTCATAACCAGTTATTCTTGACAAAAAAAAAATCAAGGTGTCAAAACCTAACCAAAAGAAGATAAATGTTGTTGATATAAATGCATTCCAGCCTTATAAACCGGCAAGCTAAAAAAAGTCATTACAATTGGTTTTCAAAAAATGTTGACAAACAAATGGAAGTTTGATTTTAAAATGTTGAAGAATCTTTAAAGGCATCGTGGCCAAGTTTCTGCTCAGTAAGAAGCATCTGAGCCTCAAACTAGTAGTTGAGAAAATGCTGAAGATATACAAGAACTACCCCCAATTTGCTATTTTCTTTTAAATAATAATAATAAAAATAGGGACCGTTAGCGAAGAGGTGGGTGGGGTATTTCATTTTCAGTTGCTTTTAATAACAACATACCTCGTAAAAATTTATCAAATAAATAAATTTCAAAATAAAGTGAAATTCAATTTAAGTTAGATTTGAGGCAATATTCATTTGAAATTAATGTTCACTGCCTCTTCAACTTTTTAGCTATACCACTGCGTAGTCTTAGCCAAAAGTGAATAAATTACAATAAAAAAATGTAAGTACATTTTTAAGCTTTATACGTTAGCAAATCAACAATGTTTTTAGAAATTTGAAATTTTCGAAAAATATCTTGTCATGATGAAAAAAATAAATTTCATTTTTGGAATCAGTGAAAAAAACAACAGCATAGGAATCAGTTATCAAACGCTAAAAAAAACATTGCATAACCCATACGTTGTTGACTTGTGTACTGTGGAGACATAAAAACTATCTGTAGAAAAATGGAAATATTTTCACTGCTGCTTCAGATTATGATCTTGAAATCTCGCCAACACAATGTGACATCCTTAACGCGAATGATAAATATTTTCATTTTGCGATTATATCCGAGAACTACAAGAAAATGCGACATTTATTTCCGAGCGTTATAATGCAATGATGCCGTAGGCATGAGGAAGATAGTGACGCGTATTACGTCATTTTATTTCCCGAATTGAGGCTGACGTTTTTGAATTGACGTAAGAAAGAGCATGCGCAAAATGTTTTTGATCCATCGGTCTTGGAAATCTATTTATAAGATATTTTTACATAGCTTTCCAACAATGCTTTATAAACCACTGCAAGTTTTATTTTTGTAAAAACTGATCAATAGAGTAAAAAATTAGATTTCAAGATGCATGCCATCTTTTTCGTAGAAAATAACAGAATTAACTATCCATTAGTTTCATTTTTTAGCATTCGATGGGAAAAATGAACAATTATTTTAAGACTGGGGGGGGGGGGGGATACACGTGCCATCTACTTATTTGAATAGAACAAAATAAATTTAATGAGCAAAATTTGGTAGATTGCTAATTGCAATTAATACTAAGTTTTAAATTAAAATCCAGGCAAAAGTAACAGACAATTGAAAATGGCCGAAATGCGTACTGGCTCGAAAAGTGACTGAAATATTCTTTGACTGTACGGCTCGCGGGAAAGACTATCAAGAAGCGAGAAAATAATTAATTTCACCATATTGCACATAAAATGTATATCTGTCACTAATAATTCATCTGATTTCAAAAATTTGTTTTAGTAGTTACGAAGTTCAACAGATTTTTTTCGGGTCCATCGGTATAGTACTTTTTATGAGGTACTTATTCAATGTTTCCGTTTCACTTTTACCAAAAAAAAGGTTGAATCACGGAAGAAGAATAAAACTAGACTGAGCGTAAGGTTTACATGGGCTGTCAACATGAAAGAATTTCTGACAACAATCACGTGACCATTTTGTGAGCTGAACGCTCCCGTTTCAGACGAGTAGATTTTTCAACAATGATGTTTCTCGCAAATTTAGTCCTAACAAAAGTAACTTTATTTCTTTGTGATTGGCGATAAACCTGACAAATGCATGCAACCGTCTTTTCTTTTTCCTACAAGATTCGCTTTTATGCTGACAACCGGTTTCTACCTTGCGTACAATGGGACACTCATTTCTTATTTGTCTATAGTTTGAATATTGTATTTCTAAGTACACGGAATTCTCCGTTTTTTCTTTTTTTTTTAAATTTGTTTTTTTTTTAACTATATATACATTACGATTGCACGTTATGTACTGCATTTGCCTTCGATCAGGTATTTATTTAGAAAGGTGAGAACTTACTGTGCGCCTGCTTTAAAGGGCTCCAAAACTTAGTTTTTAGTAAGAATGTTTTGCCTTTTTTTTTTAATTTTGTGCATTTGAAATTCAACTACTTGGGACTTGCTTTCGTGTGTTTCAGTTATTCTTGTTTAAACAATGACGATGTTTGTTAAGTCCTTTATATATAATAGATGTATAAAAACGTGTACGGTGATTAGTATTTTTCTCTCTCTCATAAAGCTGTTTTAAAATTTGATAACCTATGTATATATGATTAGTGCTGCTCCATATATATGAAGAAACTTCATTTTAAAACTGGTTTATATTGTAGGTGCCACTTATTATTTTAAATCTTGAAAAACATTCTTTTTTTATAGGCTTCATACCTTATCTATATTATATTAAGGCGTAATAATAATTTTTAGAAAAAAAATTGGTTTAATCTTGTCTGCGAAAAGTTGGTTTCAACGGGAAAAAAATCAAACTATGTTACTTAAAGGTAAGATTGATTTTTATTTAAATTTTAAAAAAAAGTTTTCAATGCAATTTAAAATATGTCGCTTAGCGTTTCTTTAAGTACGTGTAAAACATAAGTTTGTACATTTTATTATTTAAATAACTTAGAGTTTTTAATCCCGAACGTATTCTAAGGTTATAATGCATTATTATTTTAAAAAACCTGAAAATTTTAATATCTCAATTTCGCTCAGAGACATTTAGCCGTCATCACATTTCATTACCATTCAGGAGGTCTTTTATTTTAAAACTCATACACATTATTTTATAAGTCAATTCCTGCAGTGGTTTAATTTGCGAGGTCCTTAATATTTTAAGGGACATATTTGCATTAAGTGAAGAATGAAAGTATCCAATATTGAAAACGACAATTAAAACTCATTTATCTTTCCCCCCTCATTTTAACCGTACATAAATATGCAATGTTTTAAACTTTATTAGCCATAGTATTAAAAAATAACCAGCTCCACGTTCTGAAATTCGGTAAATATATTACCCAGTTTAATCTCCAAAGCAGTGTATTCTTATAAAACACTATTCATACAATATCAATCCGGCTTCATCAGACTGGAACTTTTTTTCTTCAAAAGTAACTCAAATAAAATGCTGTATTGCGACATATAACGAAACAAGGACAAAGACTTGAAATTCAGATGCCGCGAAGGTCAAATGAACTTTTCCGCCGCCAAAGCATAGAACAGTTCGCCGAGCCACAGAACAGCAATTGTCTTCTAATGTTTACAGCCAACTTTCTAAAGAATGGCTTTTAAATCTTTCTTGAAAGTAAAAACCTCTTACTCTTACCGCTGGAGAAAACGTTTTCCAGTGGAAAAAAATACCACGTAAGGTTCCGTTGCTGACAATAAAATTTTTTTAAAGAAGAGTTTTTTTTTTCAAACATAGTGATGAACTCGTATAACGATTATACCGAGAAATGTCACCTTATAAGTGTTTTTTTTTATCCCCATTAAAAAAAAAAAGGTGAGGGAGAAATAATAAAGGAGTGTTTAAGAAGCGATAATTACTTTTTTTAATTTGTTATGATTTATTTATTTGTTTTTAAATAGATTGAACATACAGCTACATTACGGCTGTACAGGTGGGAAAAAAGCAAATCGATACCACTAAATATGCGCATGCAATAGCCAAAGTGTGTGTGCAGGAGGGGGTATATCAGTTTAAACCCTTAAACTATTATTATCGAAAATAATTTAGCTTTGCGTGTAATACACGTAGTGGAATGATATGAAAACGTGGTAAAAAAACTGAATAAAGTGACACTGTTAAAATGTCTCCATAAAAATGTTAATCAGAATAAATAGAAATAAGTAATATCTATGTTCGAGAACCACAGTATCTTAAGTTCATGTTTCGAGTTTGTGCGATGAAGTTAAAAAATAAACATTTTTAGTACTATGAGACTAGACTTTTAGAACTTTGGAATAAAGATGTTCGATGGGTGCTATAAAAGTTCGGAAACCTCATGTAGCTCAGGTACAGAGACGCATTACTATTTCTGTACCTGAGCTACTAGTAATGCTGTCTGGTCTCCAGTAAGCAATGTTTTCGGAACTGTTTACTAGACACAAGAAAACCTCTCAGCGTGCTGTCGTAAGTAGATGTAAAAATTTTTGTTTTAATTATTTTCTCCCTATTACATTTTTAATAGTTTAATCATCGGAAATTACTTTTACATAGTTTTTAAATTAATATGTGTCTTAAAAGAATATTTAGGACCATATATAGCATATGTTAAAGTTTTTCCATTCGGTAATTATTTTTTAATGAATTTTTATTTTATACACATTTATTACTCCAGTAATTAACACCCTGTGCTCCAGTGTTCGACACACTGTATTACTCTAATGTGTAAAACATTTGCTTTGCGTAAACTTAATACTACATATTTACAAAGTAATTATTCTATAACCTATAAACCTTAACTACATTTATTTTAAACATTGTTTTATCATACATTCTTTTAAGACATCTGAAAATGTTAAATTGCATCGTAAAAAAATAACTTACTTTATGTGACAGTGTTTAGCATAGTTGTTCTAGTATTTGACACCGTTCACGTAAGGGATGTCAATTGCTGAAAAATCTGAATAACAAAATTTAGAGCTGATATAAATTTAATTTACATACAAAAGTCGCCAAATTTTATATATTTTAATTTAATAACGAAGAATATCAATCAAACCACCAGTGATTGAAACCCTATGTTAATCACAGGTACATAGTCTAATAAATGATCCATTAAGTGACATAGCCTATTACACAAATATGAGCAAGACAAACCTTATTCACAAAAATATGAACAAGAAACACAAATTTAAATTTCTAATTAAAAATCTAACTCCTTTAAAATTGTAACTATGTAGCAATATTGCTGAAATTCATTAAGATGTAACAAGATTAAAACATTGATTTGTCTTAAGTCTCTAACCAAGCTGAATACCAAAATGACCGTATTTTTCACTTTACACGTTACATTTACATTTTTATTATAGAAATACCATCTGGTGAGCAATGTGGTAAACAAAAATAAATCAGTAATTTAATGAAGTAAATATAGACAGGCAGCTTTTGTACACTGGTTTATTAGTTTTGCAATAAATGAATTATTTTGAGGAAAGGTGTCAACCATTAGAGGACTTGCCCCTATAGTGTGTGTAACCACTCAGTCGACCAACTCCAAATTGTTTGAAAATTGGTATTAGTTTCAGGTGCTTCAGATAATAAGTTGTGCAAATTTTTAACTTCCAATTATTAATCAGTAAAGATTGGACAACCTTAGGTCTACGGCTGAGGGTAACAAAAATGTCGATTGCTTTCCAGTGAACGTAACCACGACTTTAACATAAGTCCATTTGGAAAATACGATACATAACTTCCTTCCATAACTCTGTTTGTTCTGATTAAAAAAAAATACTTCAATGATTGATTAATTTAGGTTTTGCTTTTAGCGAAGCCCCAAAATTACTAAAACTGGTTGTCATTTTCAATTTTATGCGTGTACAAATCAAAAACGATTTTAGCACAAACTTGAAATTTACAGAGAAGGATGAGCATTAGGCTCACACCAGTACACCAATATCACCGTTGCGAGAAGCTTAATATTCAATTCTATTTCCAGAAAATTTCCGTCAAAGAGGAGTGAAAGTTTTCACATGCCAGAAAGTGGCTTTAAGAAAGTCTCAGTTTTGATTCCATCAATTTCCTCTATTTTAATACTATGGTTTAAAAAACAAAATTCTCTACAACTGCAATGCATTTCCATCTTGGTGTGTTTCTGTATTATAGGCTTAAAAGGAAAAGTCAAAACTGTGGAAATCGATTTTGTACCTAATTACAACTATTCCACAATTGTAAAACTACGATATATATTTATTCCACAATCTAAAAATTAGAGCACGGAAATTTCCTATAAATGGTATCCGTCATCTCCTTGCCTATTATTCAAACAGGGACTCATACAAATGATGGAAAAAATCAGGTGAAACCACCTCAACTTTGCTTCCGCAGTTCTGTTGACTATAATTAACTTCTGTAAAAAAGTTCGTCCTTTTTTTGCCTTCAAGTGTAAAGCAATGAGTTACAAGAGGATCATTTACACACCTTGCAGTACAACAAGAAGCGATGATATTTTAGCCCTGTTCTATTTTATCAATAAACTACAAAAATAGATGTTTAATCCACAGGAGCCATAAATTCACCTAAAATAAGTAAAAGCATACAAATTTACCTATTAATCTCTTCTCATTGATTATATCTAACTTAGATCGGTAGTTCATCAGTAAGTAACATTTATTTCCATTTCAAACTTCCAAAAGTTTAGATGGTTTAGCATGATATTTTTCACTTCTTTGTATAAGTACCTAATTGAACAAAAGTAAGGAAACGACAAATACTATTGACATAAATGCAAATTTGTACAGTTACGGATATATTGAAGCAATGCAATACTGCAAAGGTTGTGATTAGTTACAAAATTCAGTTCTTCAGTTTAACTTTCACTTTTATTCCTTATATGGCAAAACACTAAGATGGAAATACAACGAGTTGTGGGGAAAAAATACATTTTCTATAACCTATGGCACATGTGCCACGCTTAGTACACCAAGCAATTTCCAGTGGCACGCAGAATCACTAAATTTTTGACATCAATAATTTGGTTATGATCGACATAAAAGTCAAAACTGTAAAAAAAAAAAAAAAGTAAATAAAAAAAAAAAACAAGTCCACGAGTATACCCTTCCCCCCACCCCCTGGACAATTTTGAAATGATGGGCCTGTATAGACTAAATCTACTTTCACGGTTAGTGAGGAAGTATTTTTAAGGTCTGTGTAAAGCTTCCTGCACCGTCAGTTAGATGGAATTTCTTTAAAACAAAATGTCAGAGGAAAGTTAAAAGAGCTGTTTCAATTTTGAAAAATGCTGTATAAACAAACAAATTGCCTTTTTTCTTGACCTAAAGAGTCGTCATTAAAATAATTTTGAATTCTTAATTTAATTCTTCATTATTGAAAGCTAAAATAAAAAAATACCCACTAACTCCTTTCTTTATTTCAAAGCTGTAGCTTTTTATTTGCCGTATGACCACTTTACGCCACCTGACCCTACTTTTTTTTGAGAAGTACTGAAATTTCGTTTGGTGATACTGCAAATAATGTGATTATTCAGTATCGAAAGAGAAATATTCGCTTACTTACGATCAACTGAGAGGCGCTTATCTGACTCGAATGAAAATATGACAACTAAATAAGCAATTGGATTAAAGCTATCCCAAGTATTTACCGTCGCTCATAATGAGAGCACTGATGTTTAAATGATTTGTCACGCCTAGCTGTACTTGCAAGTTATTACGAGAATAATCACATTTATGATGAGTTGTGTTGCTTATTATCCTTTCGACCAAAGCAGAAGATATTTTACTCCATTTATTAGTTAGTGGAGAAGGGGACCATTATGGACGCGGGGGCTAGTGTGGACAACGTGAATAAAATCTGTTATTTTTCAGTTTACGTTTCTAAGTAAATTTTTGCAGATTTGCAACATTGAAATGCACTTCCATATTAAGTGTCATTAAATTTCATTTAATAGTTAATTCGGAATTAATAAAAAAATGTTTTTATGGTGAAAAGTAAGTTCGTGATTAGTTTTTAAACTGCTAATTTTGCTTGAAAATTTCAAACAAAAGGGGATAGTATGTTACAAATGAATATAATAACTATATGTTTTGATGCTCACTTTAGTTTCGCAAGGCTTAAATTTGCCAGTATTAAGCGATAACTTATAACTGACAACACGGAGCTAGTGTGGACAGTCGAAAATTAGCTTCATTCAGCTTTGAGTGGTAAAAATATTAATTTAATGTGAAAAACATATGATAACGCAGTGTAAGTAGCCTTTTTTTACATGGAGTCTGATGAATTAAAAATTTCAGAATTGGAAAAAAGTGAGAAAACAAAAATTAAACAGGAGATTTTTTTGTTAAATTTTCTTTGTACGTTGCAAGGCCTAGCATATTTCAGATATTATTTAAGACTAGCTGAAATGCCCGGCTTTGCGCGGGATGATATTGCATCATTCGCAGGCCAAGTAACACATTTCCAAAATTCGGTTATAAATATATAAGGAAATTTAAAAAAAAAATCCAAGTAAAAGAGGGGCAACAGTCCTTTAAAATCCCATTTAAAAAGTAACACTCATTAAAAATCAGGATTGCATTAAAAATAGCAGCCTCGACAAATTTCTTTTAGACCAAAAATAAGTCTATAAAAATCCACATTAAAATGCCAACAACAGTTCATAAAAATGGCCATTAGACTAAGAGCAACTGTAACTAAAATGCACATATGCATTAAGATAATTGTTCCAAAACGATATCAAGAGTCCGTAAAAATCGCAATGACAATATAGACCACACCACATCCAAAAATTCCCATCAGAATAAGAGCAATATTCTCTTTAAAAATGCCCATCAGATGAAGGACAACGGTTCCTGAATATTTCTGCTACAATAAAGAAATATTACTTAAAGATCCACATTTTAATAATTACATCTATTCCGAAACATACCTGATATAGTCAAGAAATTAGACCCAAAAAATCTAGATCAGAATAAAGACGTCAGTGACTAAAAACACGTATTAGACTACAGATTTTAAAAGCTGCTGTTCCTAGAATGGCCCCAACAATATATCTTAATTTCCCCCTCAAAAAGAAGACACCAGTTCCTAAAAATACCGCTTACAAAATCGTCAAAACATTTCCTGAAACTCAACTAAATAGCACTTTTATCAAATTCGGATAAAAACGGAAAAAATAAGTATTATTTAGTATTATTTTTTACGTTAGAAAATCAATCACTTAAGTAAAATATGGAATCAATTAAAACCGCTACGTAAAAAAATGAAGCCGAATATCGCGAAATTGCACTATAGTAATGGAAATATAACGCAAATGAGGCATTATCCTATAGTATACAAAATATGCATAAAAATGAAATAAATTTTTAGAATTTGCTTCGTTGATAAAACGGACATTCTACCATAAGAAATACGATGTTTCATGAAATTGTTGAACTGGCACCATAATATTAAATAGCCAAAATTGAAAGAAGAATCAACGTCAAAATAAAGAAATTAAAAATCGTCTGCAGTTCCACAAAATATGTATAAAAATGAAATGAATTTTTAGAAATTGTTTCGCTCATAAAACGGCCTGAATAAAGATAAAATAGCATTTTTCAATCTTACGTTAACAGAAATCATCTAGTTGGCGACAAAAGTGCTGTTTATTTTGGCGAAAACACGGAAATCGAGAAGATAAATTCAGAGGTAAGCCTCGTTTTAAAATTCGAAAACTACTTTAAATGAATATTGCGCATGTTCTCTTTGTCCTACGAACTGCAAAAAGAAATCATCTTGTGCAGTTTTTTACGGGCATTCACATGCTGCTAAAATCTAAAACGTGGGACGTTTCTTCGATGAGATAAACCCAAAATCAACAGTTTTGCTTAAAATTGGAATAAAAAAAGAACAAATTCGAATTTTAGGAAAAACGCTTCGAGGTGCACGAGGACCTGACCCAAGGCACCTGTAACCAAAATTTCGTACTTCTGGCCCGTTCCATCTCGCCAGGACGCGATCGACAGACAGACAGACACACACACACATAACTTTCGGTTTTCTTTATATAGAATGCAGAATGCATGGTAAGTTTTCTAACTGTGTAAACACTAGAGTGAACACAGAGTTTTGTCGTTGTTTTTTTTACAAGAAATGTATCCTTACAGTGTATTCAAGATTTAAAACCGATTTTAAGGTGAAACTATTTATCAATTGACACAAATAAAAATTAGTAAATGAATTCCAATATATTAATTTACCGTTTTTTCACGTCCTTTTTTTTCTTTTAAAATTATGAAATGCACTTAAGCTTGTCTTAGAAATATATTCCTGACATACCCAACTGTAGTCTCTCAGAGCAAATCACTCTTTAAAAATATACTTTATTAAGATTTACAGTGCTAAGAATCATTCTGTTTCGCTTAAAATTTATTTTATTAAGATTTTACATGCATTTTTATAATCTGTATATTGTCTGAATCGGTTTTCTAGATTGTCCACACTAGCCCCACCACATGAGGATAGTATGGACGAAACTACGTTTTTTTCAAAAATACCCAATTAAAAAACTGTGCAGACTAATAATTTCAGATATCAGCCAAGTTAAAGAAAAAGTCTAAATCGTTTCAAAACATACTTGCTGTGAAAACAAAAATTATATTTAGTTCATTTATTTAGAAAAATGTTTAAAAATTGCCCACATTAGCCCCCTTCTCCCTTACTTCAATAAATATGATATCGACTTGAACAAAATATTCTGCTCGATAACAGATGGTACTGCCGTAATGGTTAATAAAAAAAAGGAGTTGCAAAAATCAAAAGCGTGTTTAAAAATCATGTTGATTCAAACTGTTGAAGTTTCATTTTATTACACAGGGGGAAAGCGCATGTGAAAATATCTCTACATTTGGGTCCCTATCGTTATGGTCTGTTGTTAAGATATTCTAACTTGCTTGTTCATGGTTTTTGACTGATTCACAGGCAATTCCAGTTAATGAATTGAGTGCGAGTATGTAGACCTGTTAAACCGCAATGTCTAAGTTGCTTCATTGAAATATGTTTTGACTAGATTTTTCTGTTTTCCTATAGGTTTATTTAGGTAAATTGAAAAAAGACATTCGTAGTGCATACAGAGATTATGAAGTCTTTTATAGAAAAAATATACTATAATTTATATTTTGAAAAATAAATATTTATATATACACACACACATACATGCAGACACACACACACACACACACACACACACACACACACACACATATATATATATATATATATATATATATATTTCTCATTCAATTCAAGTTAATAAATTGAGTGTGGATATGTGGGTCTCTTATACAGTAATGTCCGGTTTTCTTCTTTGAGATTGTTTTGACAAGATTTGAATTTTCTTAAAGTTATTAATATTAATTTAAAAAATAAATAAATATAAAGTGACTAAACACCTGTAATATATACTCATGCACACCTTTAAAGTAACACTCGAAAAACTTAGAGATTAATCTCTACATAAGCATGTATATATAAATGTATATACAGGGTGCGGCAACATCACCTCCTTTTCACAAAGCGCAATGAAAACTGTTTTATGAATCATAAATCTTTATTTTTTTTAACTAATGTAGATATACATCTAAAGTTTTGTTTTACGCAGTTGTGAAAATCAAATATGGTAGGTAACGCCCCCCATTCCCCATATACTGAGAGCCGATTTCTGGCGATTGTCACGATCCTCACCAGCGTAGCACAGCAGGTATGTTTGCAATTTCAGCTCGGATGGCTTCTAGGTGTTGTGGGGTTCTTGGAAGGCTGGCATAAGGGTGGGATTTCAAAAAATCCTACAAGAAAAAACCATAAGGGGTTCAAATCAGGGGAGCGTGCTAGTCACACAAATTACGGAATATTCGTTCGAAAATTAGGTTTCAACGAAAAACACACGCTCCACACTGTTTCTAGGCATGATGGTGACTGACCAAAGTTGGGAACAAAACTTTAGAACCATCCCTCTAGGATGAGATCACTCCCATCCCGCATGAACATTTATAGACTGACACGCGCGCATTTTGAAAAAGGAAGTTTAGCTGCCGCACCCTGTACGGCTTAAAATCTTCTGACAAAATATTAAGACAAGACATTTCAATATTGAACAGTATATACAGTTCAATATGTATACATATATATATGTGTGTGTGTGTAGAGAGAGAGAGAGAGAGAGATATTAAAAGGATAGGATCAGTCCATACTATTTTTCTAACACTGTTATTGTAATTTCACACACTAATGACTTCTTTTTCAGTTACAAAATTTTCTAGAATGAAGCATTAAAAATTGTGTTTTTGTGATTTCAGTACTCGGTGCTTAAACTTGTCTCCAATCTTCATGCGAAACGACTCGATCATTAACCGCACTGGAAACAGCGAACGGAATTGATTGCCTTATTCCTGACTCTTCAGTACTCATTACCCTGTCGATTCGCGGCTACTGGCTAATCTCATTGGTTGAAGAGGAACTAAACTGTACTTCATAGCGGGAAATATAACTACGAAATTGAAAGAAAGATTGTGTTCACACTCAGTATCATGCTCGTGTTTTTAGGAGTTAGCAGGAACATAGCCATTTAAAGGAGTTTCGTTCAAGACTGTATGCAATGGAGATTTCAGTTTCGATTTTATTTTACATAAATAAGGTATTAAATCTAATTAGAATGAAAAAATTATCGTTTTGTACTTAAAAATGCAATATATGAGCCTATTAGAAAAACAAATGTGTGTTTTGAGAGCCAAACGATAATATTGTCTGCTTTTAAGTGTTTGCATAATTTATTGTAATATTACGTTACATTTCATTTCAATTTAGTGCCATCACATTATTTTAAATTTATTGTTTGCTGATTCAAAATGGTTGATGTTATTATTATAAACAACAGCATAAGTAACTTTTAATTTAAAGCTTTCACTACTGATGGTAATTAAGATTTTAAAAAAGAGTAATAAAAACAGATTGCTTCTAGTAAAATGTTGTCATTATGATATTTCTTTCGATTAAAATTTTTAAGTTGCGGCTTTATACTTCCGCTTTGTATCACTGATCATAATTTTCTCATTAAGCGTTAACCATCTATGACTACAAATGACGATATTTTCCTTTTATTTCTTTTTCAGAAAAAGTAACTAAATCTTATAACAGTAAAAACGCGTCTCATATTTTTCGTTCTCATCAAAGGTGTATAAGGATGATGCCCCGAATCTAGAATTTCATTCTATTTTATTTCCATTTTTACCCCACTTTCCCGTAAGTTAAAAAAAAGCATGAAAGAAAGCTTAATGTACCTTAAAAATATCATTAAAGATGAAAAAAATAGATAAATAAATAAATAAAAGGTTGAAACATAAAAAATTTGAAAGTAAGGTTATGAAATGGGAAAAATGTGTGTCTGGTGATTACCCCCCCCCCCCCCCCCCGCCCTAAAAAGTTTTTAAGGGGACGTCCGAATTTATTATTTATTTTTTGTTTATATCTTTCTTTTCTTTTTTTTTTTTTTTTTGAGCTTGAAAGATCTTGGAAAAGACACCTCATTCCCATACTTTATTTTTTGATTCGAACAATTTTGTGTTCAATATTGAACAATTCAGAAAAACTTAACATTAGCGCCTACGCGAAAATGATTGGAAACCTACATAAATCCTGATGCAATAGAGGGATTTGCTTGGAACAAATTGATTGGGAAGAGCTTATGACGTAGAACATGTACATATCAAAAGTGCATCCAGAACTAAAACGAGCCTACCTTCCAATGAAATTTATTGATATGGATTTTTTGGGCTAATTTTAAATAAGAGAAAGAAAAATGAGTGAATGAATAAATTAGTGCGTAAATAAATGAGTGAGTGAATGAATGGGTGAGTGATCTAATATGAATAAACTGTTGAAAAATGTATATTTGAAGTCATTCAGAACTAACTCTAAATATTATCAAACTTCTCACATAACATACTTTTCTCACAAGTAGTTAATGGAAATTAACTGAACGATTACATACGCACTACTTAGGCATATGTTCTAAAAATGGCAATGATTTTTGAAATTCTTCAACAATCTGGATGATAGAACAAAATTTGTTTTGAGCAGGATTTATATGCGCTAAGCTTCAAATCAGTGTTTATTGATTCATGAACAGACAAGACAGGGTTTTCCGAAAGAGGTTGTCCTTGTGAAGAGTAAAAAAAAAAAGTAATTTTGTTATTTTTGTTTTTGCTCACTCAAACACATGGTTACCAGCTGCTGAGGTCTGAAAATGATAAGAGCCAGTATGCAACCCTATTAAACAGTAATCTATGTATATATTTCACTTAACGTGGGCGTTACGCTTAAATTTTGCATTACGATACGGTAATGGCATCATGCAAAAAACAAATTATTGTAAAATTATATTTAAAAATGTGTTTAATGATTCACATAGAAAAGTAACATAATATTTGTATTTATTATCATAACTTGGGGGGATGGGCTTTAACAAATTTATTTCTATTTCCTCAGGCGCATTTCCATTCATAACTCAATTTTTAATTCTTTAATTCTAAAATTTATGATTCTTTGGAGTGGCAACACCTTACTTTGTTTATATCGAGCTATCATTCTCATGTTTAATTCTAGCGGTCTTTACTTACGCCTTTCGAATTTTAAAGCGTTTTTTTACGATTTTAAAATGGTTAATCTCCGGTTCTTTGGAGTGACAACACCTTAGTGTGTTTACATTGAGCGATCAGTCTCCTGTTTAGTTTGATTGTTGAACTTATGGCTCGCAGATGTTCTGTGGGAGATCAGCTAGTATATATATATATATATACTAGCTGATGTAATTTCAAGGATATATATATATCCCTGATATTACATTTCCTTCTACTGCTTTAAGGGGTATTCTAGTGTAGAATTTTGAAAAATTCGATTTTTTTTTTTTTTTCATATTTCCAAAGTTTCGACATTCAAGAATATGCCATTAAAAGGATATTTCAAAATTCCTATTATTTCATGAGTTATAGCCGCTTTAGTGACGTGGCATCGGTTCCTGTCCGACCGCAACAAGTCAACAAAACACGGTAGGCGTTCCCGAGTACCTACTGTTGAATTTCTTTTATAAAATCTTTATTGCATAGTATCCCTTTTAAATCTATATTTAATTGAAGAACATAAGAACTGTTTTTGTTGGAATATTCTCCTTTTAGCAAGTTTTGAATTTTAGCAAGCTCCTTAAGTTAGTTTTGAGCTAACCTTCGCAGTTAGTATTTTTAATGAAAGTTTTATACCCATATTAAAAATCTTAGATGTTATGGGAATCAGGATTGGCCCAGAAGCTAATGCTTTTGCAGCGAGACGGGACGAAGCGCGCGTATCGAGCGCTCGGAACTCCGGACTTCAGAGGCGTTAAAGGAGGGTAGAACTGCTGGTTTTTGCCATAGAACTTTGGAGAATGGGCATTTTGAAGTAGAGGAAGGTTTCTTGTATGCTGCAGGAATCGCCGATTAAAAATTCTGTACCATTCTATAAGTAAAATTGCCGAAAACTTGTCTCAAAACTTTGAACCCGTTTTTCTCGAAACTACTTTTTTCGAGCTGGCGGTAAGGATATCTCGAGTTCTAATGGATCGATTTATTTTAAATTTGTAGAGGATGGTCTTTATACATCCCTTTATCGTGTGAACCTTGCCCAAAACTATAACTTTTCATTTAGTATTTTTAAAAATTCGGAATTGTTAAAAAAATATGCAAAAAAGAAAAAAAAATTTCAAACAGCCGCCATTTTGTAATTTTTTTTTAAAACTTATCTAAGGTTCACACGATAGCCGCATCCATAATAATTAAGAATCCGTCTGTTTTTTATTTTTCAGATCACCAGGAGGCACGCCATGACACCCTCTTTTTTTTTAGATCCCACACTTTGACTGCTCATAACTCTGTCAATTTTATTTATTTTTTTTTTTTGGGCTAATTTTTGTATGTAATAATGAAACATCAATAAACAAATGATAATAAAACGGATACTAAAAATATTTTTTGTTTCCTTTGTACAGCGCTTCAAAAACCGGGAGAAATTCATGCCTCTACACTAGAATACCCCCTTAAGATAAGTGTTTGTACAAGAATACTCATCCATTTTTCGCAGTTAAATCACAAAGCAATGTGATTCAAAACAGTTTGTCCATCCTAAAAAGGAAGATGTACACTGGCTTGAAATTCAAGACTGGTCCGAAAAAAGGAAAAAAAAAAAAAAAACAATATGAATCATACTGCGAAAAAAGCAGACGCGTGCGATATTTTACCATTTCTCAGTAATTTAATCTCCCCGAATTAAATTTCTATCTTTTCACATTTATCGTCTGCGTTAGGTTTAGGAAATCCTTCTAAGAATAAATTATGAAAATAGGGTCGTTTTTCAACCAATATCTCCGGTAATTAAATCAGAAAGGGTGAACGTTATTCCTAGGCTTTTTTCAGAATACGTTCGTTCGGGTCTCACAACCGGACTCCCAGCCTTTTGTGTGAATACAGCTGGACAGAAATAAATAGATCAGATAGATACATACACATTTGTTTACTCATCGATTTTAATAGTGTACATTATTTAATATTAAATTGGTCATGCTTAATGAATTCTTAACTAAATTGTGTTATGTTTATATAGATACAGCAAATTTACTGTTTGTGTTAATTTTTGTTGCCACATGAACCGCGAGCTGTCCCAAAGACCCTGACGTAGGGACTTTGTTGAATTATAATCAAAATTTGCCTAAAATAATATTTTAAAACGATATGGATTTAAGAACTTGAACTTCTAACGCTCGTACAATGAGTACACGCATCAATTCACTACAGATTTATTTCTTTTTTATTAAATAACCTAACGTTAAATAAAAAGTATAGTTCTTTCAGATATCTGAAAAAGCCAGGAAAACAACACCTAAAAGAAACATTCTTAATTGACACATTTACATGATAAATTAAACACTACACTGACTTTCAAATTAAAACTCACTTCTTCGTTAAGTCTTACTTCATAAAATGACAATTCTAAACTTTAATAATGAATATATCTACGAAGTAACTTGTTATGCAACGAGTAATGTAGGGAATTAAGCCTCACTCTTTCCTAAAACTGCTTTTATTGTTTACACCAAAAATATAGCTTTTAAGAAATTTAACTTCTTGAATAAATGCATTTTTATAAATTGAAAATAATGTTTTTAATTTGAGTTTTTGTACATTACTGTTAGAAATACCAACATTATGTGCGGCAATATATCCATAGATTCTAAGTTATTCTAACTTTCTCTGTAAAATAATCTAGGTTGAAGTATAGCCATGTCTAGAATGCAACATAACTTAGAAGTAAGGGATACAGTAATAATTCGATCAAACAAGTTTGTCGACCTTTTTTCAAAATAAAGAAAATAAAAAAGCAATCAAGTAACAAATGTAAGATAATAAAAATTAGAATTGCATTAAATTCTAACCATTCCCTAATATTTCCCATGTAGCATTAAATTTTGTGGGAAATATAATCATAATTGCTATAGGGGCCTTACTATTCATGCTAACACAGCGCAATGTCGCCCGATTCAACTGCTCTCGATGAAAAAAATCAACTGCTAGAAGGCAGGAAAGTTTGAAAAAAAAAGCTAAAAGAGAGCCAAAGAAAACTAAGTGTTCGAAAGGATTGAAAACAACTAAAAAAGTAAATAAAACTAAAAACAAAAAATGCATCCAAAAGTTCGAGAACAACGGTCCCCAATGACAGCTAAATGTAGTTGAAATAAAATCGTTGGAAATGCATTCTACTATCTCTCCACTCCGTGTTTCGTCGCTTCCCACTATGTCATGTGATTAATTGTTCATGTAGACGATTTTGTTCTAAACTAGTCAAAATTCCTCTACACGAGTAGAAACGTGGCTTTTCAAGAACAACACTGTAAGATTATAATTCATCAGCGTTTCAGATACTTTAAAAATATTAAGGAAGGTGCTCGATATACTTAACAGTCAGCAGCCTCTGAGATTTTGCAGCCTGTTGTCCTTTATTGCCTTCGAGGATTGCCTGCCGCCACAATTCAACAATACAATGCGAGCACACACGTTGGACGTGGTGTTCAAGGTTTCTTTTTAGTCCACCACATTGTTACTTTGGCCTGCCCGTTTTCTAGATCTATCGTCTATAGAACATGTCCCACCAATGATTGGAGAACGCCTAGCCCGGCATGCCACAATCGGGACTACACCAGACAAATTTTCGCTGCGAATGGAAGCAGTATGGGCAGTCATTCTCCAACAACACACTAAAAGTAACTTAAGGTGCTTTCACGCCAAAAGCTTTAGCAACATACGATAAAAGCAATTTTTTCTTAGAGCATTGACTCCAGATAATTTTAAAACCAATCCCTCGTATTGACTGATTGGCATTTTTTATTGCGTCATTAAAAGGAACTTTCCCCCAGCCGATAGTGATTGGTTCATTGCGCTATCGACGGCATACGTCATAGCGGTTAGTTTGATTACCATAGCAGCAATCTATTACGAAGGAGACAAAATTTCTTCGTCGCTTTTGGTGTGAAACGACACTTATTTGATTGAATGAGGAGACGTCTAGATCAGCGGTGTAGGAACGCTATGCGTGCTTTCACACCAAAGGCGACGAAGACAAAAACATGTTTTTTCTCATCTACGAAAGCGCAAGGCATATTTTTGCCTTCACAAAATGATCTGCGGTTGCGCAGAACAGAAAAGACAAGTTTTTGTCTTTGTCGCTTTTTGTGTGAAAGCACTCTAAGGATGATTTCACACCGAACGCAGTATACAACAAAAACACAACTTTTCAGTCATTGGTCCAACCTACTTTCACGCCCTCGTGTTGACTGATTGGGATTAAGGGGGACTTTCCCTCAGACGAGCGAAATTTATGATTGCGCTCCTAGATGTCTAGCTGTTAAATGGTATAAATGCCAGCACAATGTTTTGTGTAATTGACAACAAAACTTCAAGCATCGATGCACGTTTTTTTTTTTTTTCGAAAATTTGATTAGAAAGTTATTATTTCTTTTAACCTAAAAGTAATGTATTTACCTCTGTTACCATACCATCCTATTTTCAATTTCATTTTATCTACTTTTTTAAAGTTTGAGTGTAATGTAAATACTGCCCTATTTCTCTACTTAATATCTAATACTCAACTAAAATAATAGATGAGATCTTTAACTATTTTTGTTTGTTTCCTTTTTTTTTTTTGTAACTAAGTGAAATTGTACACAGATATATATGGGCCAGTAAAACAGTGTCTGCGTAACATTATAACTACATTTATTCCATAATAGAAATGTACATCGAATGTCACTGCAATATTCTTACTACCATGATTATGCCTCAGCTTAATGCCCATGAAGACAAAAAGACTCTTGATATGCCCATTTTAACCTTATAATTGTTTAATGACTTTCCTAAGTTTGACAACTCAATGTTTCAAGAAACCTTGTGCATAATGAAGAATTGATTGTGCTTAGAATTCGGGTAATACTTTTTTATAGAAAAAGGAGCAATGTATCACTGTTTACCAGGTCTGGTGAACTGTGGGGAAATGTTGATACTATTTTAACGTTAATTAGTTCTTGATTTTATTGATATGTATTAATAATGTAAAAGATATTGGCAACAAACAGATTTTAACACCCAAATCGGAAATTTCTTTAGACGATTATATTTTTCTCTTCATTTACGTTATTTTGAAAATTTATCTCACTGTATAACTCTCCTCTACTACTCCCATGCATTGCGCTACTAACGTAAGTCTTATTGAAACGACTAAAAAGTCAATCTATGATGCAGTTTAATAACATTATGCATTGTATAGTTATTTCTAATAAATAAAGGCTTAGTCATATTCAACTACTTCATATGTTCTGCTCTCACTTTTACCTTCCGTCTACCAGAAAAAGTTTTTGATTTTAAAACAACAACTTTCATTTTTTGAACATCCAAGCTGTAAGACCACTTCATTGGGAGTAAGAATATTTCCTGAATTAAGACATGTAAGCTGATAAATAAAGGGGAATTGTTTTTAACAGAGTAAAATGTTTTTAAATCAGGGATTACTTGATAGAAATATATATATTAATTGCTATTATACAGAATATCCATTATGAATGAATTTTGGGAAGATAGTTCAAAACCAAAAACAGTTATTCTGCCTTTTTGTCAACTTCCTATCATTTGAATTATTTATCGGGTATCCTTATGCCAGGAAAATGACATCCAGAATAATGAAAATCTGTCAATTTATAGCTGTTTACTTTCCGTTTTTTTCTACTTTACGGTCTTAGAACATGTACTTTGTATTGGAACTGACAGGACTGCTTATAGTATATGAATATGAGTCACATGGATTAATTTCCAATTGATGTAAAGCAACCTGAAAACTGGCAGCATAAAAAACATGCGCTCCTTTTAAATTGTCTTTATAAATAGAATTTTCCTAGAAGCTTTCTTCTCTGTTCCTGCTAGACTGCATGTTATAACAATATCGCATTTCAATCATAATTATAGCATATAATATTTAACATTAGCGCCTTTCATGTAGGTGATAGAAAAATAAAAATAAGTAGCGCCAGGAAATGATACATTTTCGTGCGACAAAATATTGACATAAAAACGCATTTTTTTGTTTATATGTATATATATTTCAGAAAACATGCCATGTGCATATACTCTAGAATCTCTTTCATCGTTTAATATACGAAAACAATCAGCAAAAATGTATTGTGGGTTTTGAAACTAGTGATTTTTGCAAACATCGTTCGTGACACTTCAGGAAAATTACATTTTGAACATTATTTGAATTTTTAAAATATAATAAATTGTTCACACCAGCCTAAAATCATTTCAAAATGCTAATAGCTATACTATTAATAAAGTGCAAAAAAAAAGAAAGGAATAAAAAGAAAAAGAAAAGAAAAAAAATCTTATATAGTATACAAATCGCGCGCGTCCTGCCCCTCAAGTCTGCTACAACAGCCCCACACAAATACTCTTCTAAATAAAGGAGGCGTTCCTTTTGTACCTCCTTCATTTTATATATCAAGATGTAAAAATAATGCCATTTATGCATGAGTATATACAGATTCATCAGTGCACTCTCTAAACATCTTTTCAAGTAAGTCGCATTTTCAGAAAATGTCAAAATGTCTAATATTATTTAAGTTCCAAATCGGAACTCATTTTTGAGAAAAACATGAAGGCTTTATTTTTTTATGGAATCAACAATGCTTTACATGTCCGTAATTAATTATTCTTTAAATGTACAGGCAGAATTTACCACAAAACTAAGTTTGAAATTGAAGAATTTGCCATAGAGTGAGAAAACAATAAAATTTTAATTTTTGAAATATTTCTTTAACATATTGAGAAGCGAAAAGCTGCTTTATTCCAACGAAAACACACTAATGAATAATGGATTAAAAATAAATGTACTTCATTTAAAAAAAGACACCTTTTAAATATTCTTATTAGCGGTTTTTCTTTCTTTCATTTTTCGTTTTTTTGCTGTGCTTGTGATGTTCTGCTCACCATGAAAAGTACTTTATTCAAAGCAAAACAATTACCCGATTACGCTTTTTAGATATTAGTTTGAAGATAAAAAATAAATAAATATATAAAATATCCAAAGGTCTTTGAGAAACTAGTTTTATGCTAATCAATATGTGAACAACAAGCGTTAAGCCTCAATACTTTTTAAAAATGCAAATTATTCTGAACAAAAGAGATAGCGGTTTCCTAATATAAAGCACAGTTCTTCACTAATTTGTCACCAACGCTTTTCTTTTTAAATATAATTAAAATTCCAAGTTCTGCGAACTAACTACTAATAAATATAAACTAAAAAATTAAACTTTTTATTTCCCGTTTAAAAGTGGAAAACGTTAAATTGATTTGTAAACTTAATTTTGGAACCGAATTGCATTTGAGAAGCAATTAGTTTTTTTTTTTTTTTAAATAGAAAAGAAAGAAAGAACAAAATTTAAAAAATAAATTAATTAATCGTTGTTTTATATAAGTTATGCTTTATTTAGTTATTTTTCCTTTCTTACAAAATCTTCAGTACCATTACTATTACGAATAAATGAAAAGAGTTTAGAAAAATCAGTTTTTTTAGTTACTCGGAAGAAAAGAGGGTTCATTGTGCGATTCTTGAAATCTGAATATTTCAAAATAGATATTTGCACAAGATTCTATTCTGCATTACATATGAATAAAAATAATCCGATTTATGTTTAAAAAGTGTCCAATTTAAATTTCTAAAACGGATTTAAAAAAAAAACAGATGGAAAGAAAGAAAGAAAACATTATAGCTTAAAATAACCTTACTTAATAAAAACTTTCAACTTACTTTAAACTAGATTCGGAAACGAAAATGTGTTACTAAGACTCACACTAGATCAACATTATTAATTTTTATACTTAAATAAATATTTGCAAACAAAAAAAAATCCGGAAACATTTAGATTCTACTTGTTTTAAAAGAGTAAAAATCCCTGTTAGTCAGAACACCGCTATTTAAAATTTGTATATTTTGGATGGTTCATATTTCACGCATTAACCTTACTTTAAAACATCAAGTTCAACCAGAGCTAAACCATTTTTTTTAAAAACTTTATTGTAATGTGTTACGGAGCTACAAAAATGGCCGTCATAAAATAAACAAAAACATTTAATATCAACTTAGGTTTTAAGTGAAAAAAAAGGGGGGGGGGGGGTATGCTATAATGCAGGAGATTGAATAATCATTCAAATAGCATCTTTGACATCGGCGTGTTGCCATATTTACAAATTGCTAGACTTTTCTGTGAGGATTTTCCGAAAATTTGATTTAAATCTAAAAGATTTTGACGAAAAAAATCAAAGTTAAAGTTGTTTCAAAATTTAACCCTGTGGTATATTTTTGAATAGAAATTGCCAACAGAGAAAAATAACCTGACCTAAAAATCTTGTAACTATACAACAAACAATTAAGTGGCAATAAAAATTTTCATCAGAGCCTTATGGCAATTAGAAGAAAAATAATAACTTGACTGGTTAAACACGTTCTAAGAAATGCTTAAGAAATAACACAATCTCATCTACCAAGAAGGTTTCTTAAGAACATCCCGCTGTTATAAAATTACAGAACTTGTATATCATTGCCAAGGGATTTAAAAATGCACATACTTCCCGACAGCCCCCGAAATTTTATGGACAAACAGCCTAGATATTTTCAATGTGGTGGGGTATTTCTTCCACTATTAAAATTAATTTATATATTTCAGTTGCGAAACACGTTAAACACAATTTTCTGCCGATAAATTTAAGTAAAAAATATCCCACTACAAAATTTTACCGTTGAAAATAAAGATCCGTTGAACGAGAAAAAATCGACACCTGAATAAATTCTGCACTCTAAGAAAGAACAAAAGCTTTTATTTTGTGTTAAATAAAAACATGCAATAGCATTTTATATTTAGTACGACATCTCTATAAATAAGACAGAGTAACAACATCATTAAATGCGAATCATCAATATTCAGGCGAATAATGAAACAAAATTTGCAAAAACGATGCATGCATGTTTAAAAGCAACAATTTAAGCCTAGCTTGCTGGTGTATATTTAAGTCTTATTTGTACAATAGAAGAAGTAAATATTCAAGGTATAAATACTCCCCTTCTGACAAAACCTTCTTTTCAATTAAAGACGCGAGGATTTCGTCATTTTTGAATTTTATTAACCATTTCTGATCTTTACATACGAAGGAACTTCGGTACTTGCCACTCAACATGTGACTGATGGCTGAATCAAATTGCAACCCTAAACACGTGGTCTATTTTCTATTCTTAATTTATGACTACGATAGACATCTGCTCGAATGGTCTATCGTCCCCAACAAAGAGATGGCGTAGTATGAGAAATGATAAAACCTGGTAAAAATATTATTTATTTTCCATATAAAAACACGTTAAAAGCGGAGTTCTTATAAGCAACAGCTAAAACGCAGCACAATTTCTAAGAAGAAAAACACAAAATGAAAATAATTAAAGACATTCTTACAATTTAAAAAAATACAAGCAAGGAACGATTGTTGTGCCATGTTTCCGAATAGTTATATTGCATTTTCATTTATTTATTTATTTTGTGTGTGGATGTGAGTGTGTGTGTCTGTGTGATACCTTTTTTTAGTAAAATTTGAGTTTGACTGTTTAAATCAGTTATTTGTTCAGCAAAACACACAAAAAAATATGATATTCCTTTCTCACTCAATGTATACACAATATTAAGGTAGGGAGGGGATTTTTTTTTTTTTTTTTTTTTGTAATGCAGCGTAAAAGTTGCCTGACACCTCATCATTCCATACCTGTTTCGAATTTTTTAATACTCTATTTTTCCTGCTCCCTACTTGGACCCAAAACGCATGGATAAACTACTTTTTTATTTATTTTTATCGAATGAGAGTCCCCCCCCCCCCTATTTTGTATTTTTAGAAATTAATCTAGTAGTATCGTGCAGGAAATTTGCCTTCATTCCGCCCCTTTTTAAGCATATTATTTATTTTCTATTATTTTATTTTGTCTACTACTAATTGGGTTCCAAAAAAATACACTTTTTAAAAACTGTTAATGACGAAATAATACATTTTTTGGAAATTTAATATTTCGAAATTGAATTTGCCGTTAGATTTTTTATATTTTTATTATTATTAGGTACTCGTCCATTTTAACGACGACCAAAAAGCGCCAAGAAAAATGTTGCCAGTTTGGCGATTTCAATGTTTGAGTTTTTGTATATGTACAGGTTATGCATTTGAATATTTTTTCCTAATTTGCCGAATTTTTTTAGAGCATTTTTGTCCGGTTAAAATGGACAAGTATCTATTATTTTTTCTGTTTTATGTTAGGGCTTTATAAATGGGCATAATGCAATATTTTGACGAAAAAAACACGATTGACATCCTTGCCACAGTGCCAACCACGTGCGAGAGTTTACAGCGTTGTGTTAAGTGATATCTCAGCTAGCTAGCGACCAAGCTCGCGCGAAAAAAAGATTGCTCTCCACTGCAGCGAGCATTTCAGGTGTGTTTACTGCGTAAAGACTCATTTCTAAGTGACCGTCAGCGAGCGATAGAGGCTTAAGCGTGGTGTGAGTGATGTCTCAGTAAACAGTCACCCGTTCGCGGGAGGTAAGGCTTCGCCTTTGTTTCAATACGTTTCAATCCTCATTGGATGTTAGGTGTGTCCCTCATACTGCGTAATGTAAAGGTTCATCCTTAAAGTGACCGGCAGCGAACGTGTTAAAATACTCTCCATCTTGAGTGATTTATTTATCAGCATAATTTTAAATACGTCTAACGAGAACTTTCTTTTAGATATTTCTGGTTTGTACTTAATTCAGAAGCGTTCATGCTGAAAAGTGACCGTCAGGTTAAGTACAAAATGAAACTTTGCAATTATGTAACGGAGATGCACAATTATATCGAAAACGTTATACGAAAATCTTGTATTAATGTAGGCATATGCTCGTAAACACATTAAAAATAGTTCTAAAGTTCAGAATACAAGCTACTAAACTGACAACAGTTCATATGTTCAAAATTCTGAAATTTGATCTGAATTACTCAAGATTAAAATAATTTTAATGCCACCTCGGGGATGGATAGCTAGGTATAGATATAGGTACATAGAGATACATTGAGGTAGATTAAAATATTTATTTATGTACGTAGACTGATTTTTACACCGCCGCTGAAATAGATAGATATATAATTTAATATAGATATGCAGAAATACAGGTGTAGAAGAAAATATATCGGTAGGTGTGGAGGTAGGATAAGTTTTTAAAGAGATAAACATAAGTTAGATAGAAATGGATAGATAAGCTAAGATGCCAAATTTAATTAAGCAGCGACTAGTATAAACATGTCAGTCTCATAAGCGAATTTGCGTATGTCTAGCCGCTTTCGGTTTACCATGCTACTAGCATTTGACGATGACACCATTTCGACCGAAAATGGAAATGGCATAAAAAAAATTACGTACGCCGGAACGTCGCATTTCAACTGGGGTTAAAAATAATTCTTAACTGCTGGTTAAAAAGAATTCTTAATTTCAGAATGTAGGCTGCTACATTTAAAACATTGCAGATGTTCAAAATTTGGGAATTAGATTCGAATTACTTATGTCTTACAAATTTGATTACGTAAATTGAAAGATTTAGAAATTGTAAAAGCTTATGAATGATAGATATGATCAATAATGATCACTTCAAAGTATAAATAATCACACTTCAAAATGTAATAATCACACTTCAAAGTAAACATCATTACAGTGATTCCTGGTTTTTCGCGGTTAATGGGGACCAGAACCTTCCGGCAAAAACTGAAAAACCGCGAAGTAGAATTTTCGTGTATGCGGGTACACGAATTTTTTAAATATGTAAACAGTATTTATACTTCAGACATTTAAGACAAAAATTAAAAGAGTATACGTATTTACTTAAACGTGTCGGTGGTAATTAATAAAGTTAATTACAAAACGTTGTAGTACAGTAATAAACATTAATCAATTGCTTTCTGAGAGAGGCGAAGAATCTTGTGTTGTGGGAGCTTTTGAGAGCCCGTAGTATGTACTCTGAGTCCACTCATCTCTTTGTTTGACATGCAGAGATCCTTCTCTCTCGCGCATCAACATGAAACAACGCTCCTTTCCGCAATGTGGCTGCCGACATGGTTGTATTTTTACATTTTAAATTTTTGATGAATATTTTGGAAAACCCCGCGAAACACTGAAGCCGCGAAACATGAAGCGCGAAGTGGCGAGGGAACACTGTATTATTTTCTTACACTTGAATTCAGGAAAAGAATCAAAGCGTAAACACTTTTGTGATGTAAACTACGCCCTTGCAGGATTAAATTTTACTACAAGATTAGGTAAGACACGAAACGTTATTTTCTTGTTCTTTTAAATAGAGCTCTAATTTCAACGTTCCTATTACAGAAAGTCTAGGATTGAGTGAATCGATCAGTAACCTTATTTTCATTTTTTTTCTTTCTTACTTCTTTTTCCTTACTTAATATTGTGGTTTTCATAGTTTGTACTTTCGAGAAACTGGGAAATTGGAGTACATTTTCTTTAAAGCTCAGATAAGTCACTCAACACATTTTTTTGTAAATTAAACTGGGTAAAAGCACAAAATTCAGACAATATTTTCAATATCAACGGCGTCGTCTATTATTTAATCTTACCGTATTACATTAAGGATTTTTTTCTTTTGAACTTTCTGCTATTGATAAGCAATAACTCTGCTGTAGGATTCAAAATAATCATAAGCTGAGGAAAAATTAGAAAGCCTACATTTCTTGGATTTTAAACATAATTTAACTACGTTCATACTACAAGTTCATTATCAACGATGCTGTCGCAACTTCGTACGTCAAAAATGCTTTGACATACCAAGTTTTCTAACAACATTTAATGAAATTCTGCATTAATGGTTTTACAAAATCTTATTGTTTCGTTTTCTCCCCCCCCCCCCTATAAGTTTGTTAAAAATCATCATCGGTTTTCTCTTATAGTTCTAAAAAGCACCCAAAACGTTAATCGGTACATTTTTCACAACGAATTGACATTATTTTAAATGATTCTTTTGATTTCTAAAATATATTTGCACATACATCTGATGGTCGCACCTTTAGCTTCTAATAAAAAATAAGGAGCTCTAAATCCACGAATTTTCCCATATCCCAAAATAAATTTTGTGTTCTAACGCCTTTTCAAGATTTTATTGTTTCTTCATTGACTTTCTTAAATGCTAGGAAGGCATATTATGAATGCCTGTAAGTTTCATGGAAACCTTGAGTGATCTCTGCGGAACCCCAAGGTTCCGCGAAATACTATTTAAGAAACGCTGTTATATTGTAATTTTTAAAAAAAGGCTTTCTAGGAGAGGAAATTGTGCTTTCTAAAAAAGAAGTTTTCCAGAAGTGCCAGGAAAATGACGCGCAATAAACTTTATTTTTTTGCTGAGAAAGAAAATGACCCACATTGCCAGTTAACATCTACATATTTAACTAATAATTGGAGAAATATTGAGTAAAAATACATCTGTCAGGACAATGGCGATTTTCCTGGTGACACAGGTTTTACAATTATTTTAAATATGCGAAATTAATGATAGTCTTTTAAATAATTGTTCATTATCTAAAGTAGCGTTTAAAATGTAAATCTGATAAGATTTCACTTTAAAAAAATCTTCGGATCTTGAAAATGCATAGTTAGCTGCGGTGACATAACAGGACAATACCTTTAGAAGAATTAACATTTTTAAAAAATAGTTAGGAATCTTTAGGAGTTTTCCATTTTGTACTGTATTTATAGGTTAGTCTGAAGTACAGCAAAGTAAAAACGGTCGTTTCCAAAGAATAAATAACATTTTGAATTTAGGTTTAGATTTAGGTTTCATTATATACAAATGGTGCATTAACGTAGGATTGACGGTGTGGCTCTATAGTTATAGATGAAATTGAAAGGAAATCGGTGTTGGCGTGATAGCTCAAGTTGTAGAGCATTCAGCGCATAACAGCCGCGCTGTTATGCGCTGAATGCTTATAACATTAGTATATATATAGTTCGGATTGGGATTGGTCATAATATTAGTTCGGATTGGGATCGAGTCCCAACTAATCGATCTTTACTCAATTAATGCTAATACTCTATTTAACGAAACTCCTCTTGAATACACGGTTCTGTAAGATACAATTGTTATGCTATCACACAGGAACAGTGCATTTTCCCGGGATAAAAGGTAGCCTAGGTCATTCTCTGACCCCTAACTACCACTATGCAAAAAATTATGTCGATATCGCACATGAGCATTGCACGCAAAATGGTGTTAACAAGAACTGATTCGGGGGGAAAAGAACTCATAGAAATGAATAGAGTATACAAATGCTTAAGTCACACGTATCATACACAACACATCCGTACATTTATGCATTAACGTTTAAAACTATTACGAGAAAGAAGTTTCTTTCAACTTCTAGAGAACAAATTTCAGTACTTTCGTTTTTGATTTATTCGCATAAGAAAAACAATGATAAATATCTTAATAACTGATTTTATTATTTCACTCTTAAAGCTTTCAATAGCGCAAAGTGAAATGATTGGATGCTACTTTTGCTCTTCGTCCAGAAAAGTGACGTCATTTCCAAAGCAATAACTTCCTGAATGCATTCAGAATATAGCTGTCAATGTTCTAAATTGAGATCAAACTAATTGGCAATACGTATATTTCACGAAAATTAGCTACTATTAGACGGAACTACTCAATAATTGTCCATCAGGCAAATACTTTCAAAATTTTCAGAGATTCTACAAAGAGTTCTAATTTTGAATATTATGCCTTAGGTGTACTCCACAGTAACAGACGTTACATACATATACAAAAATAAATATAAAACAGTTAATGAGATCAATACTAAAATTTGAGAATCAAAATTAGTATTTTTTCCTATTAAAAGTAATGTTAAAGATAAACTGCACTTTTAAAAATTTATAATATGTTTTTTGAGGTAGCAATAAAATAAAGTTCTCTGAATGTAGCAGATTTTACATAAAATGAAACATCATTTGCACTATAGTGTCATTAGTTGTACAGGTCTGTGAATCTATTAAGTAAACTTTCTTAAGTAATTTAAAAATAACATTACAAGACATGCAGGCAATTTAGCAGAACCTTGAAATAAACATTCAGTCATATGTTTACGTTACAAAAAAATAAGTATATCGTGTAACAAATGTTACTGGATGTAACGGATATTACGTTCTACGACAGGCATGTAATTCCTGCCCTAAATGTTAAATCAATAAATGAAGCTAAATATCTTTCTTTCTTGTGAACTATAATATAATCGCAAAAGTCACATTAACACATTCACACCGACGCGTACCACCGGTGGCCCGCACTAGACTGTGTCATCAGGCGGCGCGTACCACCGGGAGCCCGCACTACACTGTCTCATCAGGCGGCGCGTCCCACCGGTGGCCCGCACTAGACTGTCTCATCGGGCGGCGCGTACCACCGGTGGCCCACACTATAATATACTTTCATCGGGCGCCCCCAGATGAAGAGCAGCATGAATTCGAGCACCGCCTCACAGCGAAAAAAAAAAAAACAATCGGAACCGGCGTGAACGTGTTAAATGTGTTTTAAGATTTAAAAATTCATCTTATAATTCTAAATGACAATCGTAGTATTTTAAAGTTAAAAAAAATCACTTTGTCAAGAAATTAAAACCATTAAGTAACTAAAAGATGTAATTTCAATTCATAACATACTTAACAAAAGGAATTTGACACATTTGCATTGAAAAAAATGGATTTCATCTGCAGGAAACGCTAATAGTCCTCGAGCTGACGCAGGCACTGAGGAGCTGATTTGGTTTATATGACTCATCAATGCCTGGTTTTTGGGGCAATTCTCAGCTCTTTCCAGATTTGTGCAGCTTCAAGCTTTTCAATGATGTATAATTGCATGCACTACATAAAAGCAAAATGGTGATAACTTTTACAAGATTTGTTACTTTCTCATTCTCTTCCTATTTTCTGGCCAATACTACCAGTTTGAACTACACTGATAGTATGTACTGGTAGATTGTTTCAAAATCCTTCTGCTGGCCTGATTTTAATTTGAATAAATTAGCAATTTCTGCTTTGATATATATATATATACACAGATAGAGATAAATGAGATTTACGTGTCACCCAGACACCCAAAGGTGAACTGTTGTAAGTGGCACACATTTATTTTTCATGTTTTCGATTTAAAACTTTTCAACATAATCTCAAACTTGCCAGCCCAAGTTACAGGAGAAGAAAAGCTGTTCATAGGCAATATATTTGCATAAATTGTTTCAAAATCATGCTTTGATTTGAAATCCTGAAAAAGTGAATGCGTGTCATTTACAACAGATCACTTCTAGTACTTTAGTTATAACCCAAAAAACCGACCATCTCCTGCTTGGCTAAATGTTCGGCTAAACAGTAGGGTGGACTGTAAAACTTAAAAATTCCATGAGCGTTAATAATTAGCGCGAAAACGTTGCTTTTCGTATCGATATTTTACCAAGTAAAAGGATATTTTTAAACAAACAATATCTTAAGATTCGCTCGCTCATGCCTCGAAAATTACGATATTGCATCAAAGTTGAATAAATACACTACTTTCAATAGAAATCAAACATTGATAAACTAATAATAATTGATTAATAACGCGAAAAAATTGAATAACATCATAATGCCTATCTTAGATTTTAAAAAAAAGTTCTAAGAGTCATTAACATAGACACATTTAATGTAATATAGATTCATATGTCATGTAAATACAAGTTAACAAGTAAAATCATTTACTTAAATAGTGAAAATGACTTGCAAAAAAATGGGAAGTTTCCATATTGCAGAGGACAAAGGTCAAATGCAAAAGTATAAAATGATAAATCTACCTTGGAAGAGCTCATAAAAGCTTCTTGAAACTAAAGAATAGGCTAGAAAGGCTCCTTCGCTTTTGACACCTCAAACTGTAACCAGTGCAAACAGCATAGTTTTGCGGATGCCTTGACTATATGACTTGACTGTAGAGGATATTCAGCTTTAGTGCTAAATTTTGGGGAAAGTTGTTTTGATTCAAATCTAAGACTAATAAATCCATATCTATATTGGTTGCGCCACAAAACACAACTCATGTCGATGTAACTATGTAATTTTACGCATCGTTGAAATGATTGAGTACGACAAAGGTATCCTTGGAATTAAAACCTTTATCAGTTCCACCGTCAAGTACTGTTTGTTTCAAATCTTTACCTGAAATTCCGATTTGACTGGTTTGTTTGTTTTTTTTTTCTCTTAGGTTTCCGAAATAAATATAAAAGTCCTGAGTATTGATAAATATTAAAATGATTTGATGTTTTCCAAGATTTGGCTAGAAACCCGTTTTCTAAAAACTGTAAATACAAGATCCTAAAGCATTATAAATGTCAACAAATTTAATTTTGAGATTCTACCGATAGTCCATCAAATTATTTATATTGAATAATAGAATGCATTATGAAAGTTTATTTCCCAATGTGGTTTACTATTAAGTTTGCACTGTGATTTTAATTTGAGGTATCGAGAATGTAATAAGAATTTATTTAGTAACTTTAGTTTCAAGGTTAACGTTTATGAGTTCTTGCAAATAGATATCATTTTACACACAATTATAAACTTACTTAGGGTCAGGTGGGGTAAAGTGGTCATAAAATACACGTTTTTCAACTTTCGTCGCCAATAAATATAAGAATTTGTAAGAAACCTTCAGATTTTTTGCTTGATATTTTACATTATATTATTAAAGAACAGATTGCATTAAATTTTGAGAAGAAAAAAAATTAAGTAAAAAATTAATTTTATAACACCTTCTTTCTGGGATGCATTTATGACCACTTTACCCCATGGGGTGGAGTAAAGTGAGTAGTGCATGGGGTAAAGTGGTCATAACTGAAAAAAAAGACCATATAAATGTATTAATAACCATAATATTTCAATATACTCAACAAATGTTCATTTTAAAAAGGAAACAACTTTATTTCCAAACAGAATTTATTAATGCCTTCGATTATGGTCAAAAGTTGGCTTCATCTTCGTAACGTCTCGTAAGGTACTTCAGTCTCTTCAGTTGCTTCACTGAAGAGACTGAAGTACCTTACGAGTTGCTTCAGTTGCTTCAGTTGCTTTGTTTTGATGGTCTTAAAACAAAGTTGTATACCAAAATATTTTAGGATACATAATAGCAGGTATTCTTAGATTTTAATCTCGGAATATTATGTTATAAGTACGTTCTTTTATTTAATACATATAATGACACGTAAATATGAAATTCAAAATTTTCGTTAAAAAAATTAAAATAGCTTTTAATGAATGACTAAATTACTTAAACTACATATTAAGAAAACATTGCTAATAAGAGAGTTCGGAGATAATTATAACTTATTAAAAACCAAAACGGAAGGAAATACATATTTTAACTTTTATCTCTCTTTCATGTATTGTTCTTGTTCGAAGTACTGCTGGTTCTAAACATTTACAGCTTAATAATACTTCTGATAAGTCTGTTTAGAAATGAATTATTGCTAATTTGAAATGTTTTTCATTAAAAGTGCTTCTGAAAATTTTTCAATACTAAAGAAACCATTGTAAGAAGACTGTCTTTTAGAAATTTCAATCTTTATTACATTTGAGCTCAGTTGTGTTTAATCCTTTTTACTAAAAAGTAAATTTGAATTATTTAAAAAAAACAGTATTAGAGAAATTAATGTTTAACTAATACCTGCCTCGTGGTCTAATTTCCAATAAAAGAAGTGGAGGCCTGTTCTTCAAAATTTATTTTCATGCGGGAATAGCATAAATTCCTTCTAATAAAAATTTCGCATTAAATTAAAAATAACTCTGGAAGCTGAGCTCCTGGGAGTTTCTACGCAAGTTAAGTCCCGGTCTATCTCATAAATTAACCTAAAGTAATTTTAGAACATCGGTGCATGCTAAGCCTAAAAGTATGACCGATTTACCCCATCTTATTTAAACTACTATAAAATAATATATAAACTAATTCTAGCTTCACGGTTAGTGCGAAAGTATTTCTGAGATCTATGTAAAGCTCTCTACACCGTCCATTTGCTGCAAATTCTCTAGAACAAAATGCCAGAGATATGTTAAAAAAGCTGTTTCAATTTCAAAAAGTGTTGTATAAACAAACTAATTTACTGTTTTCTTCACCTAAAGAGTTGCTATTAAAATTATTTTGAATGTAAAATTTAATGCTTAATTATTAAAAGCTAAAATGAAAAATTTATTATCAATTATTTATTTCAAAGCAATAGCTTTTTACTTGCTGTATGACCACTTGACCCCACCTGACCCTAATATGTAGCCATTTTCCTCCTCAATATGAAAATTATTTGTTGTGAAGTTCATAGGGTGAGTGGAATCTCAAGTTATTTCCATTATTTAAGAAAATGCTTTTATTTGTTAACTTATGTTTACGTAACACATGAATCTATATATTAAAGCAAATGTGTGTATATTAATAACTTTATGAACTTTATTTCAGTCTCTGATGCCTTATGATTACTTAATTTTATGTATTATTGGTCAATTTCAAGTTATGTGCGGAACAGAAAAATGTATTTTATAATTAAAACGATAGTACGAAGTATATAATATGTACAAGAAGGCATCCCCGCCCGGTATTTAAAATTTTTATCAATGTTTGGCTTTAAAAGTAAATAGTATAATTTTATTTTACTTCGATACAACATCGTCAAGTTCCAGGAGTGAGCGGACCCTCAAGATATTATTTGTTTTTAAAAAAATTTCATGGTACAATTTGGATTACAAAAGACAGCTTTTCCGCATTATAAATTAAAGTTCATCGAATTCTGATTTTTTTTTTCACTTAACCCGACTAAACAGGCAGAACAGAGGACACCTAAAATGGCTTCTGAACCACTAACAAAGGGGCGGAAGAAGTGCTATACCGATCGATGGCCGCCATGCCCTGGCCGATATTCCAACGACAGGGCCAAATATATGGAGATAAAGCACAAAGGGAGGGGAGCATTGTGCTTTATCGGTTTTCACGATACCATTAAGCGTCGTTCACATCTGTGAAACATATTTGAAAAAAAAAAAGGAACAAAAATACACATGATACATACATTCTTGCTTTACTTATAGGTTGCTTTACTCTCGTTGATATGAAAAGAAGTAAGAAGTGATCTTCATGTCTTCTGTAAGAAGGCATGAGAAAAAAAAAGGTGCGACGCGTTATACAGCACTGTATCAAGTAAGGAAAAACAAGGTAAACTCTCTTTTTCTACAAAACTGTATGCGGAAACACCACATATCAAGCGGTAAACGCTTCTTACTTATTTATATGCAGTATCTTTAATACAAAAGAATGCAATAAACTATTGTTTATCTTTGTCGACTCTTGCACATTCCAGCAAAACCGTAGATCTCCCATGCTACTAAGCTCTGTATGTTTAATATATATATATATATATATATATATATATATATATATATGTATATATATCGTTATTGATACATTTTTTAGAGTTGATTACAACGAACAATAATACCAGTATCACTTGTGCATTTCTTGCAACAGGGTTAATGTCCTTTTAAAAAGTACCGAAACTAACACTGTAACAAGACAGTTTTTAAAATAATTTGAAATTCCGAAAATTCCATTGCTCAAATCGACACTTTCGTATCTCGAATTTTATCAAACAAACCGTTTTGTAACTTAAATGATAGAGGCAACCAAAGTTTCCAAGATATCTATAGAACCGTATAACTATTTAACTTCTGTCTTTAACACTTGCATTCCTTCATGTTTCATCCAAGTATAGTATATTCTATTAGGGAAAAGGAGCATTTGCAAAGATACACTTAGTACTTTTTAAAATATAATATCTAATCAATGTTTAACTTAAGCAAAATACATTACTTCCTGTATAAATCAAATATATCCTATAGTACAAACACATGATTTGTAACGCCAATAAGTTGAAGCAATACTAGTATGTATTGGCTGATTTCAAACATTTATTTGGAAGATGTTACAACTGCAATCATTTTCTAAAAGCAACTCACCTTCCTTAACCTGAATACATCATGTATTTCGGCTTCCATCTTGAACTTAGTCCAACCTATAGAAAGAATAGAAATGTATTGTAACAACAAATTTTGATTTGAACGTAACAATAATAAATTATTAGAGGATTAAGACCTGAAGATCGTCTGTTAAGTATAAAACACAAGAAAATGATAGTGGCAAAATAGTTAAGGTGAGACCCTGGAGTAAGAACACGACTTTTTTCTTCTTCTCGCGAGTTGAGAAGAAGTGTTCAAAGAAGGTAGTATAAAAAAATAAAAAGCAAGTTCGTAGTTAATTGCGATTAGTTGCAATAGCTACTGCAAATGTATTATTTTGACTTGTTATTTTAATATATAACATTATCGTTGTGAAATGTAAAAGCTTTTTTGTGTGACGATGCAAAACAAATTTTGAATATTGTTCAAGTTTTACCATTCATATCAGATTTTGAAAAAAATCCTGTTTGTGTGTGTTTGATGCTGACAAAATTTAACGGTATTTAGATTAGATTGTTAATATTCAATTGGTTCAAAATTAAGTGCGTTAAGTTTTTATTAAGCCCAAAGCTCGAATGAAACCTGCACAATACATTTAGTTTGCTATTACAGGAAAATTCCTGTGAGGTGAAAAATTCATTGAAAAGAGCTAGGTTGGGAAAAGGATCTTTATTGTGCAGCCTTATTTTTTTCTGCTGAAAAATCCTTGAAATTCCAAAATATGCATATGCTATTTTTACTGCAAATTTTGATCAACAACATTAGATTTGTTAGATTTGTTTAATTTGACATAGATGATTCATTCCCCAATAGTTTATGTCAACAATTCTAAAATGAAACTGTCTTTTGACACTAAAAACTATTTAGCCTATTTTAAGATCTTTTGTGGAATTTAACATTAGACTCAACTTGGGCTTACCGCAGAAAATAGTATTTAATGGAAAGGATATAACTAAATGAATGAATATTTTCCCTTCAACATAGCATTTTCTCCTTTGCATATTTTTTAAGTAAAGTAGTAGTCGGATTATAAAAGTATTGCAGGTTCAAAGTAAAGAAGTTCTGGATTTCGATTTAATGCATAAGAAATTATTTCATTAGAAGTAACATAATGTAATGTCACTTATGAGTCTGAAAGAAAGTAAGCGCTTTTGTTATCTGAAGCGAAAATATTTCCTAAACAAAATTGTCTTTTCAATGTTCCAACTGCATTGCATAATAGCTTAACTTTTGTTTGAATCAATTTATCACCCTCTTTGCTGTTCCAGGTATTACCTTAACCATGATTCATACGTTGTTATATGAAAGCAAGTGTAATATTTATCTAACCTTATCATTTCAACGGTCAACCGTTGTCTTAAAGGAAAGTATTTTTTACGCAAAGTTGCCTAACGACGTTTTACTGTAGCACAAAATGTCATTTTGCTTTTGAATCAGTAGAGGAAAAATATTTATAAACTTGAATATTAAAAACAACTGCTTTATTGAAATTTTGAAGCAGTTATTTAAACATGCGAATGATTAAATGCTAATGAAAGTTAACTATTTACAAACGTTTAGAGCGCAACTTTATATTAAAAAATACACCTAACCTTTTCAACTCATAGTGCCTTTCAAGCATAATTGTTTTAAAGTATCAGCACTTAAAGAATGCACAACATACGGAAGTTTATCACTTGCACGTCTAACCTACATTCCAGTTGCATGAACAGGGCCATGTGGAAAATCGGTATTAGAATATAATATCGAAATCTCTGAAAGAAAAATTTTCTAAAGCCATTCAAAAAAAATGGCGAGTCTAATTCTGACTTCACACTGGAAGCAATAGCAACAAGTAATCATGGGACTCAGGTTTTGCGCATGCACAGTGTATGTAATGACGAAACATTGAAAACAGTGTGCAACAACAGAACCTGAGAATGGGAATTTTTTTGCTATTGCTACTTGTATAAAGCCAGGTTTAGAGAATAAAAGAAAACAGAAAATGTTCCCTACCTTTTCTCCGATGACTAAGTGGGGCAAGTCTTTGTAAAAGGAATATTCTTGTAGCTCATGATAACGTTGCACATAGTAAGCTCATGCAAACAGAATGTAGTTTCTATTACGTACCTTCTCAAATGATCCTTATGACTTTTACATAACAAAGTTGCGCGTAACGGCTACTGCCTTCTTTCAAGAATTTATCTACTTTAATGATGACAGTTAAATACTTCGAAGGCACAAAATTCACATATTCATTCAAGAATTTTACTTAAGCCATATCGGAAGTTTTGAGAAAAGTTTTTTATAAGGTGCAGTTAGCTTTCAACCACGTAAAGCTGTTGTAAAATTCGTTCCCTCAGATTGCTCAAAGACTTAAAAAATATCAGAAATTTTGATAAATTTATTTTAATGCGTTGTTTAAAGAGTCTTAAATTTATTCCCTCCCCTAAATCTGTTTTTTTTTTTTTTTTTCTTTCTTCTGGCTTAAATTTTATCACAACCTATATAAAAGTGTTTGTGTTTTAAAAGTATAACGTTTTTCCAAACTATTTTTATGCATAATGTAAGTGACAAAATTCAACCATATATTTAAAACCAGCTTACAACATTAGAACTAACGTTTCTATGAATTGTTTTTCAAGAAGCCATTACATTTTCAATTTTGTGAAATATCCAGTTAAAATATACCAGACAGGTACTTTAAAAAGGTTTTTTTTAGACGGAGAGTTATTATACGACTAGTGATTTCAATACCGCACCAAAACTCCAGTACCGGTACCCAGTATTTTTGAACTTTGTACCAGAATACCTGCTTTAATACCGGTATCAGGAGCTCTTTAAAAGAACTAAAAAAAACTATCGTTTCTTTTCTATACTTATTAGTTTTAACAAAAAAAATCATAAAATATATAAACCTAAGCAATTTATTCTCATAAAAAAATAAAATAAGGGATCAAATGTATAAAAAAGCAGTTAAAAAACGAATTATAAAATTAGAAGCAAACGTTACGATAAAAATCAGTTATATAATGTCTATTAATAGAAAAAAAAACGAATTTATTAACTACATTTATTTTTAATGTGAGCTTAAAAGCATTGGGAATCCATTGAATTATCATAAATCTTGGAACGCATTTTTGTTCACTAACTACCTGCAATTGAAAATGTTTTCTCTGTATTCAGGCTGATTGGTGGTACTGTTAATTATTGAGCTATCTACTTTCTCGAAATTATTTCCTAAGAATACTCTATTTTTGATTACTTGGTCTCTCGTCTGATGGTTTTAAATAAATATATTTTTGTATTGTTTCTGTATTATTTTTTGTGACATTTTTTGCAGTAGTAGTTAATTTCATTTCAAGACAGGGATCATCTATCAGAGTGAAAGTGAGACAGCAAATGATTTATATTGATGCTGCCACATTGATGGGAAAAAAACTCGTATTTCGTATAACAGTAGATGCTTAATAAGTTCAATTATACACTTTAATAAATATATTGATTTATTAATCATTGCCAATGAGGAAAATACCGGTATTTTAGCTTATCAAGTACCGATTACACGAAATTGAAAAATATCAAGAAATATCTGCATTTGGTTACAACGGTACTGCGATCACTATACACGACTTTGTTTTACATTAAAGGTTATATTACTCTATAAGAAATAGGTGAAACTGCTGACGTCAGGGCTGATTTTATCATTGTGCAGCATTTAAAATAAAAATATGATTTTGTATCTTGAATTTAAATGATTTTTTTAAATACAAAATAAAGATGTTTTTATATTGGTGCTGCTTATTATTTTTTATGCAAATAAGAAACAGGTTTAACTATGGAAACATGACCTTAAAAATAAATCTGAAGGTAAAGTGGAGAGAGCCATTAATCAAATATTCGAAAAATTAACTTACAAAAGCTAACTAAATGAATAAGTAATAAAATGAAATAAAATAAAAGTATGCTATTTTTTAAAATTTTATACCCTTTACACTGTATTTGATGTTAACCATATCATCACATAATGAGAAACAACTTGTCCATCTGAAGTGATTTTATTCAAGAAGTTCAAGTAGCAGTTGTTCGTGTTTGTAAATGCAATTTTAGAGTTCAATTGCGACTATTTCTTACTTCAAATACGACATTTTCTATATTTAATAGCAAAAACAACGTTTTGCACTTTTTAGGATGATGCTTTTAATATTGTCTTGATGCTTTTAATATTGTAGAATCAGTTTTGAGGATTACGACAAAACTCACTGTGCAAAGTTTTCTATATTTTAAGTATTTCACATCTTACACTTCCCTAAAAGCTCCAACTCGTAGGTGTAATACTCTTATATATATATATATATATATTGTAAAATAAATTAAAAAGTAAAGTGTTAAAGATGTTAATGAAACTTGCTTTCGGTGTATGTATAAATAAAAAAATAAAATCAGGAAGTTAAAGTGAGCGATTAAAATTCAACCATCACGTAACTTAACTATCTTTAGTTGAGTAACCTATAATTGTTAAGGTCATTCACATTTTCACTTATCAGATATAGTTTCTTTTTGAAAATGGTAAACGGAAAACACTGTTTCATCTTAATGACGATATTAATTGTAAAAGGCAAATATGTTCACAATAAGAATGATTTTTAAAAAGATATGTAACTGCCCTTTTTGAATGTGTGTTTACTGTATCTGTTAAACACTGATTTGGATTTTGTATGAAAAAAAATCATTCAGTTTATCAATCAAGCTTACAAACTAATGAAAAATACATTTAATATTAAAGCAGCCTAGGGTGGCAGATTAAACGTTACTTATTTATTTTCACAAAAAGAATATTCGCTTTCCTCCTGTTCCCCCCTTTTGTATCATCTTTTTGTAATGTCAGCAAATTTTTAAACACTCAATTTACTTTTAATGAACTCTAACTAATCTAATATAATGCTAATGTTAAATATTTTTCATCTATACCTACCTTAATCGCATTTTATTTAACCATATTTGTTTGTATTTCAGTAATAATTATCTTACTTAGTTACCCATTACAGGAACTTTTATTCGCCTCCCAACCGTAATGCATACTATTAGAACATATATTTACAGACTGCAATCCAATTTATCAGAAACTTTCACGGTAAGTTTAACAATCTACTTCGCACAAAATTTGATGTACAATAATAATAAAAGTCTGCTAAACTAACGTCCATTGCTATAATCAAGTAAAAACAAAATCACTTACCCGTTCATTTGATCCATGCATGAAGAGGCCATTTGTTTTCCACTCTGCGAATTGATCCTTCAAAACTCTAAGTCAAGACTCATTATGAAATGTATTAATAGAAAGAACAAAAATTAATGTTATAGTCAAAATTTACCTCATAGTTCAACAGTCATTAGTTGACACTACCAAGACTTGCATTAAAAATATGTTTAGAATGATCTTGAAGACACAATTATGTAACAAGTTCACTATTTTTTTTAATTTCATGCTTCATAATTACACATATGTATATCCTATAAATTTACACGCATGCATTGTTTTTTGGGACAACTTGTCGAAGATCAAGAAGGAATGCAAGTAAAAATTTATTTTGGTGCATCTCTAAGTCACGTAAATCTACCTCTGTTCCAAACTTTGCATAAATTCTATGATTGACGGAAAATGTTACGTACGCATTTATATTGTACTTTCAATCCGTGTTACGATCAAACCCTTGTTTCTCCACATATTTTTTTTCTTTGAAAAATAGATGTTTTGAGAACAAAAAGAAGTACGATGCAAAAATTTTACTGGCACATAAATGAGAGATAAGTAATATCCGAGTTAACTTTCATTATCATGAAATCATATCTTCTATTTTTGATTATGTTCAGAACAGGAAAATAATTGATTTTTCTTTTCTTTGTATTTTTATCAGTTTTCGTTTTTAATCTTGCATATTTTATTGGTTTATTTATTATTTTTTTCCTTTAGTTTTCATGATATTTATTACATGTATAGAATTATATAGATATATTACATGCAGTAAAAAAACAAATATCTCGCTGTTTTTAAAAGTTGCATTTGCCCGCTTTTCTCCATTATCGCCCTATGTCCATACGTTTTATTTCAACACAAGACCAAACTTCATGCGCCGCAAATTACAAAATCAGTATAAACTCAACGATTAATTTCATTAGGTCAGATACACGGATTTTTACCTCGAAAATTATCCTGGATTTAATCTGTATTTTATCTTAGAATGGGTGAAACGAATTTCAAAAGTAGAAATATTTAATATTAATGAATTCGAAGTTGTGACTTTGTCTTGGAATAAAGCATTATTTATAGAAAAAGAAAGTAGATATTTTAGAAATAGTAGCAATTGCAAAAATAGTTGCAAAGACGGTACTAATGCACTTCAGTGAGCTCCCGTTGAGAAAACTTTCTGAACATTTTGATGACAATGAACGGATCTTCGATCATGTTGTGGCCAAACCATCAATCATCTCCAATTACAAACTGAACAACCCAAGTTTTTGATCGTGAATACGAGCCCGTTTTAAATTTGCCAATCAAGCAGTTCGAGTAAAAAAAAGGCTCTGAGTATACGTTATGAGTTTTTTTCTTTTTTGCTCTAAGCTATATTAGAGTATAACTTAATTAAGAGAGAAATGGGGAACAACAACTATCATTTTTGTAATTCATTGTGCCCATAAAAGTTAATATGAAGAATGATTAAAATCATATGGTACATACAAACGATATATCAATAATGTATTGATATAGTATTTTACTTAAGTATTTTTTCTAATGTACCGCAAAAGAGACATTTCAATTGACGTTTTCCGCTTCATACTTTATATATTTATTTTATTTATTTAAATCAAAAGTTGTGCTAAAATATCGTATCAAGTATATACAGTACTTCCAAACGTATAAAATATAACATCCTGAAAAATGGGCATAGTACATTTATCCTAATACTTCTCACATGCATAGGAGATAACATTTCACTATTTATTTATTAATCATTTTTATATCAATGTATAACAGAGAGTAATTTAACGCTTTAAACAGTTTATCGAACGCTTTTTACAACAATATTTTGTAAAACTACACATAACTATATGCACATAGTTTACAGATAGGTATGACTCCCTAAAACCTGAAATTACCAATCTTTCCACTTTAAAAACAGTACACTATTTCAGAAATATTGTTCAATTAACGTTGCTGCTATAATAAAAGTGCTTAACTAAACGACATGATCAGTTTTACTTAATGCATTTATTAAAATATAACCCAAGGCATTGTTCACAAGCAGTAAATTTTACAAATCAAGTAATCCATTCTACTATTGACTCTAAAGCTTTCATGTAACATCGACAAATTTTAATACTGGTTGTATACTGACTGCGTCTGCTGCAGTGGAATATTAAATAGGAGAAACCGGGCCAAGTTTCCCAACGTTTAATACTTTTATTTTTTCAATTCTTATGTTTATCCTTTTCCTGAAAATGGGACATTATTGTACTCCCAATAGCTTTATCTACCAAACTGCCACATTAATTTTTCAAAAAAAAAAAAAAAAACTATTAACATATAGTTTTTTTTTTTTATAATGATCATGTGACGTTAGAAATGTGCCTCGAATACGGACACGTTTTCCTACCTAACACTAAAAAAATTTGGTGTTATACAATACTAAAAGTGGTGTACTAAAACACCACGATAATTTTTGGTGTACGGAAACACGAAATATTATTCTTGGTGTAATTAAACACTAAGGATAATTCTTGGGGCTGTCACCATTAGTAAAGTAGTTGCCATCATTTTTGGTATATAGTAACACTAAAATTGGCAATTACAACAAATGTACACTCCATTTTATGAAAACACATAATAAAAAAAGAACAGTGATGCTTGCACAGCATAAGTTACATATTTAATTAACTTCGTGAGCATTTAAACCATCATAGCATAAAAAATGTAAAACTATATAAATGAAAATTATAGATACACTAGCTGTACCCGGCCACGCGTTGCTGTGGCTCAGTCTGGTTCGATGGAAAAGCAAGAAAAAGTACATATTTCTAATATGTTTCATTTGACAATGCTTGTTGTTTCATTGTCTGAAAATATAGATTGTCTGGTTTACCAAATTCTAGAACACGCAATATATAATTGTACACATGAGAAGATTTAAACTGCTCAATTTGATTGATATTTCCTGAGCTTTATGTTTTTTCACAATGCTTGCGGGCAATTTTTTTTTTTTTTTTGTTCCATTGTCTGTGAAGATTTTGATATTGTCTGGCTCGGCACATTGAAAAATTCCAACATAAGCCGTATTCAAACAGAAGAAACACGAACACAAAAATTCTAAATTAAAAAAATTCCGTTTAAAATAAATAATCTGTGTTTTAAAGTTCCCTTAATCGTTAAGTGCAAAACTATTTAAAAAATACTTCAATACAAACAGAAAAAACACAAAATTTTAACATCAAAATGAAAATAGCTAAATGAAACTTTTAACATTCAAAATAAGTAATCTTTGTTTTAAAGTTCCATTTAATCTTCGAGTGCAAAAATACTAACAAATACTTCAATACAAACAAAAAAAACACAAAATAAAATACCTAAATTAAACTGTTGCCTTTCAAAATAAGTAATCTTTGTTTTAAAGTTCCCCTTAATCTTCGAGTGCAAAAATACTTCAATACAAACAGAAAAAATTATTAAATAAAAATGAAAATAGCTGTACCCTGCCAATAATTGCAGTAGCTCATTCTCCTTAATAAAAGCGATATAATTAGACCAATGTTGAAATTAATTAAAAGTGATATAAAAAACACATATTCTTATAAAATTTCAAAGCAATCGGTGAAGTACTTACGGAGATTTTAGCTTAGGAACCAACGCTGAGCTTGATCGTAACCGTAAACTGGATCAAATTCAGCCTTGTATGATGAACAAGCGAATACTTACATTTTTATTTATATAGCTTAAATTATCCGGAGTTGAGGAAACTGCTAATTATTATTTTTAGATCAAGGTAAGCCTTAAGAAATCGAACTAAAAAGCTTATAACTGGCGTTCTTATTGACTTAGAAACTTCAAACAAATTCCATCTTGTGCAAACGAATCAGCGCTTTCGATCGATATATTATATTAATATGTGCAAGGTTTTTTTCACTCCAATATTGGGGAATTTATGTGAAAATTTGCGTAAAATTGGAATTAAAAAACGAACTACCTGTCGGATTTTTTTCTAACGGGTCTATAAACCTTCCTCTTGAATCACTCTGTCTATTGATGAAAACCGCATTAAAATCCGTGAAGTGCTTTTGGAGATTTGCGGCTAGGAACAAACGAACACTTACATTTTTATTTATATAGATATGTATACAAACGGCATGGCTTTGATAAGTGAAGAAACAGACGTTGCTTCAAAACGTATAACAGCAAGATATTATAATGAAAAGTTTACAAAAAAAAAAAATGCATTCCAAAGCTACAAGGATTTTACAAGGATTCGTTTTCTATACAAAAGAAGAGAGCTTATGGGTGAAAGTCCAGCAGCCTAAATACTCAATTTGATTTACATCTAGAAGCTCTCTTAGAGCATGAGAATACATATTTTTACTTTACTTATTTTATTCAAAACGTGCATTGATGCACTCTACAAGTAAAAATATCAAGAATTAAATTGCTGAAGAAAACTCTTATTCTTCACCAATAAAAGCGAAAAAACTTAATTTTTTACTGAATGAGCTGAGAATAGTGTTGCGTTATTTGTTTCAACACGAAGATAAAATTTGCAATTAAAATTAACATTAATTACAACTTTACATTTGAAATTAAAACATTATGAAATTTAAAACAACTAAGAATGGGGCATATACTGATTTAGAAATAAAACTCGCCCATTATTTAAACGAATAATTAATAAGCACAAATTCGAGTTAGGCTTAATATAAAAGCTTTCAGAATCATGGATAGCGTAATATCAAAATAATTTAACAAAATTTTCAAATGCAAATGGCATACATATAAACAATCAAACACCAAGTTAACATAGGATATTTATCTTAAGTTAACTTAACTCTCTTCATTACATTTATCTTAAGTTAACTCAACTTTCTTCATTACGCAACTGAAACATACGTACCTCGTACAAGAGAAATTCTGCAGTAAGTACAATAAAATAGGGAAGCAAATGATTGTTCATAAAAAATATATTATTGCCATCGCAGAGTTTCCAAACGTACACCAAAATTGGTGTTTTCACAGGTAAAAATAATTCACGAATGGGGTCAATATGGTGTAAGAATTCCCCAGTGTTGGTGTTTGATGCAAATTATATCACTTAAAGTGTTCATGAACGCTTGATTTAGTGCTAATTTGAAAAAAAAAGTGCTTGCTTATCTAGTTTTTTAGGTTTTTCAACACCAAAAATGGAGCTACTTTACTCCATACTTTTTACAGTATACTAAGAAATGAACTGGGAGAAATATTCCACTTATGCCTTAAATGGTAAAACGCAGAAAATAAATCATGCTTGTTACTTAATTTTTATTTTTTCTAAACGCAAAACGCAGAATAGTAGTTCAAGGAGAAACTAATTGAACGGCAGGTCTGAAATTTTGATAATCCCTGCACTAAAGGCATGTTAACTAATTAGTTAGAATTTTCAACATTGGTACGGTAATATTCAATTATATATCACTATCGAATTTTTATATGTATAATAAAACATTTAATTATTTTAGAAAACTTACTTAAATATCTTTCGGGGGAAAAACATATTTAAAACGTGAATTGTAGATTAACCGATACCTAAATCAACACCTATATATATGAATATATATTAAAATAATGAAACCGGTCAGAAATAAAAAGAAGTACATTGCCATTGAAGAGGGGGATTGGTGGGAAGAAGAATGCTTTAAATTTAAGAACTCGGGTAATACATTAATAAGAATGAATATTTCAGTTATTTCTTTCTCCATGTAATTATGCTAATAAAATTCAGATCCACACCATGTAGTGAAAAAACATCATATTGCAATTTTAATCCAACATTTACTTTCCTAGTTTAGGAAGGAAAAAAGCAATGAAGGCAAAGAAACCCACGCGTTTTCTTTTGACAATTGCAAAGGTTTCATGTAGGAGCAAATTAGATCTTCTGTAGGTGGAATACACAATTACCTTTGCGTACAAAAGAGTTGACAAAATAAAAAGAACTCAGAAATGCAAATTCAGTTTTATTTCGCATTTTACAGACTGATACTGAACTTTTTAATTTAGTAAAACTGCTTGATTTACTCTCTGAAAACTTTGAAAATTTCTTATTTATTAAAAATAGATTTTTAGGCTATTGCTTTTCGCATTAATTTAACATGCATCGTAGATAACACTAAAACATTACTTTTGTTTAGTTTTTGGCGATTAATTTCCTTTTTTTTTTTTGTTAAACAGTTACTACATATTCTCTATTTAGCATAGGAACTAAAAATATAAGGTGTACATAAGCTATACTCGTCTATTTCTATTCCGGAACCATATGCCTCTACAGATGCTATGAAGTTATACATACTTTTGAAAATACTATTAATAGCAAAAAATAAAATTAACTGATCTTTCTTAAAAAGTTAGCAGTTTTTCACCATGTTGAAGACATACTAAAGCATGAATAAACAAAATGAGCAAACTCAATGAAAGCGTCAATATTTTAGCAATGATCTCAAAATATGACATATTAACAATATATATTTTTAAAAAATCAAGTTTTGCAGTTACAAAGCAAAGTTGATACCCCCATCAAAGGTTCAAATGATTTATAGTTATGATTAATTAAGAGATATATCATCTGAAACATACGTATATTTAACGGTTTCATATGAGTAACTGCACTGGAAAAAGTTTTGGTGTACGGAAACACTAAAGATTATACATGGCGCAATCAAACACAGGATAATTCCTCGTGTAGTCAAACACTAAAAATTTACCTTTACACTGTTTTTGGTGAAAAGTAGTTGCCACCACTTATGGTATGTAGCAACACTGAAATTATAAATTATTTATCTTTAATATATTTTCACTTCCCGATCATTGTTCGTGTAAAAACTGTAGATGTAAGTTTTTTTTTCGGTGAAGCTCGTAATACAATAATATACCAACATTAAATTATGATTGGTCAATTTTTCTAAAAAGCGGAATAATAACATATAACAACTTCGCACTCCATTTTAAGGAAAACACACATTAAAATAACGGCAGTGATGCATGCACAGCAAAAATTACATATTTCATTACATTCGTGAGCATTTAAATCCCCATAGCATAAAAAATGTAATACTATATAAATTAAAATTATCGATACACATGTATACAGACGCCATGGCTTTGATAAGTGAAGAAACAGATATTGCTTCAAAAAGTATAACAGCAAGACATTATATGAAGAGTTTACAAAAAAAAAAAAAAAGTCAGGCACGCATTTCAAGGAACCCCTTTTTCTATGCAAAAAAGAGAGATTCTGGGTGAAAATCAGCCGTATGAATACTTAAGATGATTTACATCCAGAAGCTCTTGTATAGAGATCCCAATATATGTTAAAGAAAATACTGAACGACAATCAAACATTATAGTGAAACAAAAATCGATATATTTATTTCATTTTCATTGACTCAAATTTTCATACCAGAAAAAAAAAAATGTTGTATTTTAAATTAAAATTATTACTAGACATAAAAACTGCATACTTTTATGACTAAAGAAACAAACATTATTTTAAAAGTAAGTAAAGCAACTCAGGATGTCTAGTGTTTAGGTGATAAAATACTTATTTTGCTTTTATTTTCCAAAAATATAAATTAGAACTGATCATCCAGTACATAGGAAAACACATTTTATATAGAAAAATTTATAAACGCGGACCTAATATGCAACGACACTTATAAACATCCCCAACAAGGAAAAGAAAAAAGGTAAATATTTTATCAAACTAAAAACAAGATTCTTACGAGATTTATGCAACACTTAAAACGTTTTATATCCTCATCTAAACATTAAAAATAAATACATTTCGATTTTATTCAAATTGTGGGAACCAATTTTTTTATTGATTGTTAATGAAATCTCATTCTGTTAAGAAGACCTAAAAATTAAAACATTTCGATAGTAGACAGCGATCAGTAACATCATTTATTTAAATTAGTAACATCATTTTTATTTTTAGAAGCCGCTTCATACGGGATTTTCATCTTTAATAATATGTCTAAAGTAATCTTCAAGCACTACGCTGAAGCTAGGCTATAGAGGAATGTATTGATGCACAAGGAAATGTTGCAATATAGTATGAATTTTTATGTAAAATAGAAAAAACGGAACTAAAGAAAGTGCATCAGACATCATTTTTATGATAGAAATTAAAAGCGTGTACATATAAATTTTAACAATCAAAAATATTTATTAATGCAGAATTTTTTGTTGAATGAAAAGTAACAACTTTGAAAGTAAATTATAAAATGTATGTTGAAATTTATGTATAAACAGTTCAAAAAAGAAAATTGTTTGAATTGAAGTACTCAAAAGTTTGGGGGAAAGGGAGATTTGCAGCTATGCATATCCTCATCTCCCCATATACCATATGATTATTATTTAATATGATGCTATAATTATTTGAATAAAACGAATGCATGAACTTTTCAACATAGTTTTGTTTTATTTTTATTAGATATGTATTAGTATTACTTTATTTATTTTGATATTTTTTTGTTTCAAGATACATTTTTTCTCCCCTTCCCCACCTAACGTCTAAAAACAACGGCTGATTCTGTGTGATGCCACGTGTAAGTAAGTTCACTATATATAAACTCCTTAATTTATCTATCAATTGTTAGTATCAAATTTTGTGTTAAAGTAATCGGAGTTATAACACCGGACCGAAACTATACTTTGAGTTACAATATCTCCATAAATTTAAATTTTTGTTTTGAAACATACATAACTATAAATTATCTGCAACATCATTTCAATGAAGTACATTAAAAATGAAAAAATGTTCCGTTTAGAACTGTACTTTCCCAACTGCAACATACAATTTATAAATATAGCTATCTTCTTCTCTTTTACTTAAACGTCTCGTTTTGCTTAAATTATTCATCATTTCAAATTTTCAAATACACCTTTTTAAGAGTTAATATACTCTATACATAATATCGAAACATAATAAAATTATGTTAATCAAAAAGAAAAATATGTTTCTTAGCCTGCAATCGTTTTATTCCATAAAAGAGTAAAAAAAAGTCTGATTTTCAATAGTTGCAAAAAAGAAAATGTTAATATTAAAAATTGAACATAAAAAATCCTCTTAACCACACTTTGCACACGAAAATCGTCTGCGGATCTCTATGTCACGTGAAAAATAAAGCGCTTCTTTGATTTCTATTCAATTTCGTTCAATCAACCAATCTTCGATTTTCATCAATGTTAAGTATACGGTAAAGTCAAGAACAGTTTTCATTTTCCCCCCATTTCTTTTATTCACTCCTTCATTTGCGTATTTATTCATTTATTCGTTAAGTTCTTCATGCCTCTATACCCTGTCATTTACTCAAAAATATCCTTAAAATCTAAATCAAAAAGTTTCATGATAAAATAGTTTCGTTTAGTTCTGGATGAACTAGTTTGCACATGCTTTACGTCATACGCTCTTTCTAATGAAGTTTGTTCTAATCTTTTTTTTGTTCACTAACTTATTCATGCATCAATATAGTCATTCATTCACTCATTTATCCATTCAATTATTCATGTAGTCATTCATTCATTCATTTATTTATTCATCCACTCATTTATTCATTCTTTCTTTCACTCATTCGTGTATTCATTCGTTCAAAATTATCCTCAAAACATTTGATGGGAAGATAGGCTCGTTATTTGTAGATGAACTTTTTTCCTGTACACTTTATACGTCGTAAGCTCTGTCCAATAAAGTTTGTTACAAGCAAATCCGTCTGTAAGAACTGGATTTATATAGGATTCAAATTATTACACATATGCGTTGAAGTTTGTTTTTTTTTTCAACTGTTCCAATCAAAAAAATAAAATATGGGAATGAGACGTCTTCTCTGAGATGTTTCAAAAGCATTTTTTTCGTAATTGGACAACCCCCTCAAATTTTGTTAGGGATGGACAGACAGACCGAAAGATTCACTTTCCTATCATAAAACGCCCTTTACACATACGCTCTTAACCGCGCGACTGAACGTGGCGCATCCAGCCACGGTCAAGAGCGCGAGTAAAACCGTGGCGTTCAAGAATGTGTTGCAAAACGCACCACATTCTTATCCGCGCGCAAGAACGCGCTCAGATGCGGGGCGTTCCATTGAAGTCGCCAACAGAAGCCCCAGACTGCAGAATTGTCTATTCCTCCCACTTTGATGCGCGGTTAAGAACGTGTATGTAAAATGCATCATTTCTTGGAGCGCGATCATGAGCGCGCATCTGAGTGTCATTCTTAACCGCGTTCTTGAGCGTCCTAAAATCGCATTTACACGCACGCTCTTGACCGCGGATCTGAATGGCTCGCCTTCCGGACCGCGGTTAAGAACGTGTGTGTAAAGGCGGCTTAAGACCCTGCTTTCCTTTTTTATTATTTTTCAATCTTATTTAATTATTTAATTTTTTGTCTTCAATGATATTTTAAAACTACATTATGCCTTACTTCATACTTTTTCTTTTTTTTAACTTTTAAGGGAAAGTAAGCTAAAAAAGACGGTAGCAGCCTACCAAATGAGTATATATATATATATGTATATATATACACTCAAGAGCCAAAACATTATGACCACCTGTCAATAACGAGTGGGACGTTTGCTGCGTAGCCCCATATCCAACAGTGTCCTCTGAACAGTGTGTTCCGATACTATTCTACTTGGCCCTGCATATTGTATTGGGCTGTCAGCAGAGCCACTGTCTGGCTCCGGTTTTGCTTCACCATGCGAGACAGTCTCCGACGACCTTTTTCTTTGATAGCGTGTGGACGTCCAACACCATGTCGTCTACTGCTAGTTTCACCGTCATTCATCCACTTTGCATAAGTACTAACAACTGTAGATCGCGAACAAACCACGAGTCGTGCAGTTTCGGAAATACTTGTTCCTAGCCTTCGAGCCATTACAATCTGGCCTCTATCAAAATCGCTTACATCGGCAGCCTTTCCCATCACACATCGAAGTAAGTGAAAAAATGATTCTTCAGACTCTCCAGCAGCAGTTAAATATCACTTCCACCTGATCCCGTGCCTTCCACGTCATCCAGGCGGGTTCATTGCAAAATGTCGGGGTGGTCATAATGTTTTGGCTCTTGAGTGTATATATGTATATATATATATATATATATATAATCGTATTAATAGAATGCAGGACTCCCATAAGATAAATAGATGTATTTTATGTGTTTTTGAAGGCAGGGATATTGATCAATTTTGGGGAATCCCATTCTGAAATATACACAACAGTAAAACTAAAAAGTTCCTTAGAAATGTTATAGTGTAGATATTATTAGTGGTGAAGTTTTTACGAAAGGTATTTCAAAGGTAAGAAAAGACCACAGCAATAGAATATACTACATAAATATTAGGATGGTATGCAACAGAATTTGCAAAATATCAACTTAGCAGAGGCATAGACAGATGCAGCTGACATTAGGGTGCTTTTATAACAAAAGCGACAAAGACAATATTCCTGTCTTTTCTTATCTGCGCAAGCGCAGACCGTACTTGCTCCAAATACATGCTTTGCGTTTGCGTAGATAAGAAAAGAAAAAAGTCTTTTCTCACCTATGCGAGCGCAAGGCATGTTTTTGCCTTAAAAATATATATACTCTGCGGTTGCGCAAATGAGAAATACAAGTTTTCTGTCTTTGCCGCCTTTGGTGTGAAACCTGTCGCCTTTGGTGTGTTTGGTACGACGGAGACATTTTGTCTCCGTCGTACCAGATTTGTTACGGTTGTCAAACTGATAGGGATAACGCCTTTGATAACGCAGTCAACCAATCACTGTCGGCTGGAATAAAGTCCTTCTTAATGACGCAATAAAAACTGTCAATCAGTCAACGCGAAGGCGTAGTTATGAAGCTAGGTAGAACCAATGACATGAATAGAAAAAGTTTATCTTTTTGTGTGTTGCTGTTGTTTTTAGTATGAAAAAACTTTTAGATTGCTTGCATCTAGCTCAGGAAGCTATATGCCCAAGATGCCACTCGGGTTTTAATGGCTAAACATCTTTAAAAAGCAATTTAATCTTTTTTTTTTTAATGAAATATTTTTTTAAAGCTTTCATTTTTTGTTTAATATTTCTCACATACATTTCACATACATTTACATTCACATACATTACATATATATATATATATATATATATATATATACAGTAGACGTTCACTACGGGAAAGGCGGAGGGGGTGGTCCACCCTGGGGGACACCCTTTTGGGTGGGTGTTGGGGGTGACACTCAAAACGGAAGAAAGAGTATAAGACAAATGATCAAAATACTTTGTGCAAAAATGTAAGTACAAAGATAAAACAACGTGAAAAAGCACAAATTCAGATTAAAATTAACGCAAATAGCTATTTCGAAGCTACAAATGGAGCCTCTTCATCAGTGCATAAAAGAAGAAAGAAGAAACGCTCAACACACAAGCAAGAAAGCTGTGAGTGAAGAAAGAGTGTTTGAAAAATACATGTACTTGAATTTTACAATTTTACTGATGCTATTTCAATGTATCATACCTGAAAATAAATCAAGGTTTTCCGGGGAAAACAATCGAAGTCCTTTTTTTACAAATTCAGTTATCAGTACATACAGCAGGTAGCTATAATAGACAGAATGCATATGCGATATCGTTTAAGCAAGGAATATGCAGACGATATACGCATTGATCAAGCTTCTGACGAGCAAAAATGATCAAAGTGCAGAAGCTGAAACATTAAAAACGTAATCCTCAGAATTTAAACATTTATGACATTTAGATTTCAGTGCATACAAGTGGCTTATTACAGACAGAATGCATGTGTGATATCATTTAGGCAAGAAAACTGCTAATGACCCACCCATTGGTAACGCCTCTGACGAGCAATATGATTAAAATCCATAAGTTGAGTTTAAAAATGTAGTTCTATGAATTTAGAGATTAGTGACAATGATCGTTTTTCCACTCGGCCCTTCAAATGTAGTAAATATAGTTCACTGAAAATTGTACTTTCCAAATAAGTGAAATGGAATTTCTAATTTATACATTTATGCATTTATTTATTTATTTATTTACTGCACTTTTGAAAATGTGAGCTTAAAAACTACAAGCTCATACAATACTCCATTTGGGGGAGGGGTGACACCACAAATCACCGCCCCAAGTTGACAGCCAAACTAGGAACGCCACTGATATGTGTGTGTGATCTTTTATGTCTGAAAAACTATCTATGAGAGGCTTTTCGACCTGCAGTGTGACGACAGTGTGACCTGTCTTATGACAATTAACCATACCATACGTAATAAGAAGCAAAATTGTGGTTATAATTGTCCCTCAGAATTATTTAAGTGTATAGTGAGAGAGAAGAAAAAAATACTTTCGTCATTTTTTTCTTTTTTTTTGATTTTTGTGATCTCTGAAAGGAATGAATTGCAATTAAAGAAAGGTGTCCGAGTAAGTGATTTACGACAGCGGAAGAAGAGCTGAAGAGCGTAACATGAAGCCAATGTCCAGTGCAATGGAAAGTGCCAGAAAGAAGGAGGCGATTTTTCGAGCTATGCAATCGCGCACACACAAATCTCCATTCCCGAGTACGCAATCACGTAAATTAGGTATTTCTTTGTCTTTAACAATTCAGTCTCTTTATGTGCGGGGCTAGCGAGGCAGGATCGTAAACTTCTGAGAGATATTAATAAATAACGCAGGAACTTTTGTATGCACTGAAGAAGCCTTGAACAGCGTCATGACTTAGACGTTTTTTGTTTCCTCTTCTTTTTACCTCTGACTGCGAGCAGTTTATATTCAGCTTTTTTTCCCCGATACTCGCATTTCTTTGTCTTAATTTCAGTTTAAATATATGCTTTATGTTAGCATTTTTTTACATCTTCTACACGAACTGCCGTCTTCGGTATTCCTGCCTGTACCGTGCGCCAGCGCACTTACATGGAAGGAAAAAATGTACGGCGGTTCCTCAGCTATGAAAGATGGTAATTTTTTTCGCGTCACCATCAACCAGTGCCACCCTTACATTTGTAGTCATGATTAAGAGATGCGGTAAATAAAAAGGAAATAATTTTTGTTTCCTTTCTTTTTTATGCGTCTATTTTTTCCGTGGCTTCAAAACAACAAGCGTGTTGTTAAATATCTCGTTGCATTTGAATGCTCTTTAAAATCTTCGTCTTTGTATAAACAAGATAGACAAATGAAAAACTATGCGAGGCAGGACAATCGCGATGAATTTCGATTTTTTCTTTTTATTTATAGAATCATCCGTTCATGCAAGGACGCGTGTGTCAACTCCTAGACTTCAGAATGCATTCCTTCTTGTTACATAAGAAACTTTCATTTTCCTCTTTAATATATACCATTTAAACTTACCTGGATTACATAATACTGAAATTTAATTTGTTTTTCGAAGATATTGTGTGAGCATTCTCACTAGGGCAAGAAATTAAAATAGGAATTTCACGTCTAATAATAATCCCTTTGATAATATTCAGATTAACGTATAATAATGTGTAAGACAATAAGTAATACTGGATAATGGATAATGTATAAATAGTAATAAATAAATCTACAAATTTCACTGCAATGGCAAATGAATAAATAAACAAATAATGGTCAAAATGATAATTTATTTAGAAAATGCGGTAATATTTTCGAAGTTTTTGTTTGTAAAGAGAAGTGGCATTAAAACCGAATCGTCAAACGAGACTATTATTAATGTTCAATCACCTCACGTAGGCAACCACTTAACTTTTTGAGAATTTCAAAACATTAGGGGAGAACAAGAAACGCAGGAAAATATGCTATAATTTCACAACTAATACGCATTGAAAATAAAAGTACACAGTAGATGGTGTACGTAGTATTTGTTAGTAGATGTAACTTCAAATAAATAGATCCTATTTCTTATGAGCTGAGAAAGTTTGTTTTCTGTTATTATATGTCATATTTACTAGCTAGCTAATTGCTAATAATTTCCTCAGTAGAAAAAAATATATTATTTTTTGAGGAGTACGCCATATCCTTTAAAGCAACTAAACTTTTCTATTCACCATAACAGTTCCATGTGTTCTAAAATAATTGGGTATAATCAATTACTTTGAAAATGAATTGATGGTGTATATTTGAAAAAGCCCCAAGCATAAGAGCTATTTAGGTTGGCTATTTTCTTAAATGGTAACACCTTATAATACTTATCTTACATTTTCGTTTATGGCAATAAGTTATGCGGACATATTTTTTACTTTCTTCTATTTTACAATGTTTTGATTCACCGCTACATAATTTTTTTTAAAGTCATTTCCAGATGTCCGTTGTTACAAATACGCATATTATTTTAGCATACATGCATGCACTGAAATAACTATTTGCAGTTAGTAAAAAATTTATATCAAATTGAGAAAATTTTAAGCAATGTTGCTTTAGAAAAAAATACATTTAAAGTCATAGTAGAATCACGTTCAAATCTTTGTTTGTTGACAAATATAATACTATTTAAAGAAAAATAAAATTTAAATTGAAAAATTGTATCAAGTTTGAATGAAAAAATTTTGTAAAAACGGCCCACAATATATCCCCCTTGTCCCCAAATTGCTTGTAATAACATTAATACATAATTGAACTGAGTGATAAATGAAAACTAACTCAGAATTGAAAATTATTTCCAATGAATAATAAATGAAATTTCAAAATAATATTGAGTGAAAAATAATTCGGAAGAAATTATTTTTTTCACGTATACACAAAAAATGGTGCAGTAATTAAAAGCTGAATTAAAAACTTTATTAAATCATAAAAAGACTTATGAGGCGGAGCACGCGTGCTTCTTTCTCGAATACAAAGCCAAGACACCTTGGCTTCTAGTAACATTTATATAGGCTGCGAAGCAGCGCCCTCTCAACAAAATTTGCAACAGACTCTGTGCCTAAATAAATCACTTCAATCCATATACATATTTCACTTAACGGAGACCAGTTACGATTAAATTTTGCAGTACGATACGATATTCACTATCTTTAAAACTGCAATTTTATATCATTCATTCAATAAATTTACCATATAAAGTGTTATTTTTGACATTTTAGCCCCAATAAAGGTTTAAACTTATAAAGCTCAATATTATTCTAAAACACAGATAAGTACATTGTTTGTAAGATGTAGAAAAAAAAATATTTGTGAAAGGAAATGCTTTTGTAATAAATCAATTCTTATTATTTTCTGGAGCAGTAAATGACTTAAATATGGGTGCTTTCTTTTACATAAGCAATACTATCTTCTCTATTCAGGCTACAACAGTAATCGCCGAGCGTTTTAAGAGTCCACTTGCGTTGTTAACGATAAGATAAAGCACAAACCATATTCTTCGTTTGCAGCCCAAATACTTTAAGGGGGAGAAGAAAATAAATAAATAACTAAGTTATTTTCAATTTAATTAAACATTGTAAAATTAACAACTTTTTAACATGCAGTCAATTATTATTTTTTTATATAATGTTTTTCATTGTCTAAGTCAGCGGTCGGCAACTTAAATTGACTGAAGATCTACTTTCCAAGTTCGGCGAACATCAAGATCAACTCGGAAGACCGGAGGCGGGGGTTTACACTATTAATAGGGCATGTTGAGATGGCGCCTGTCTCCAAATTGTAGGGTAATTCTTGTCGGCACAAGTTTTGATGCCTATAAAATACCTACTTTTAAAATTTCGAAACTAATGAAATGTTAACCCTGTTAATTCGCATCAGAATAGTAATATATTATCTCTTTTAAATTTGATTTTAAAAAACTGTTAGTTTTTGTTTCGCTTTGTTTTTTAACTAAAACACACATGTGAAGTGCCGTTTTCTTCAATTATCTCTCATCGAGACCATAGGTAATGTGAATACTAATATCCCATATTATTGGCAAGTTTTTTAAGGTCCGGTGAATGGTCTGACAAACTAATAAAGATTTTCTAAAAGGGGAAAAATAATAAATTCGCCTTCTAATTCAAAAGTTATTTTATTTTTTAAAAAACTATAAACTGTCGAATATGCTGTCGCGATCGACTGAAAATGGGCTCGTGATCGACCGGTTGATCGCGATCGACGGGTTGCCGACCACTGGTCAAAGCAATGTGTCACAACATTTTTAAAAGCAACCCAAGCCGATTTTTCTAAATTACTAAATATTCCCTTAAAATTTGTGTCCTTCATAAGAGACCTAATTTGTGGGTACAACGAAAATGTCCACTGTAAATTTTGCGTAGCTTAGCCATGGAAACTGCTTTTGTAGGAATCGAACTTTATATCTTTTTTAATTCATCGCTTTGATAAAGTTCTTCAGCAATCGCAATACTATGTGTAAAGGTGTGAAAAAGAAATATTTTTTGCGATTGGAGGGAGCGCTGTTGATATTTTTTTCTCCTAAACTCTAGCAAAAGCATAGAGTCAGTAAAGTGGTCATGGGGTAAAGGGATCACGTAGCAAATAAAAATCTATAGCTTTGAAATAAATACAGGAATTGTTTTTTTTTTTTTTTTTAACTTTCAATAAAAGAGCTAAATTTTACATTTAAAGTTATATTGTTGGCAGCTCTTTAGGAGAAAAACTGAATTTGTTTGTTCATATAATGTTTTGGAATTGGAACACTCCTTTTAACTTCCCTCGGATATTTATTGTGTATATTATTTTACAGTTGTTTAAGTAAGATGGGGTAAAGGGGGAATACTACCAGGGTTAACATGTACAACTATTTAAAAATTATTTAAGGCTAATTTATGAAGTAAGCCAAGGCTTAATGTTTATAGAAACTCACGGGAACTCAGCTCCTGCGCTTCTTTTCAATGTTACGTGAATGTTTACCTGTTAGAGAGAATTCAGGCTATTTATGCATGGAAATAAGTTTTGAGGACTATAAGGCTCCACATTTCTTTTGTTAGAAGTTAAGCCCTGAGGCAGATCTAGTTACAAGACAATCTCCTTACTAGGGGTGGGGTCTTTATCGATATAAAATAAAATATCGATTTAAAGCTAATATCGTCGACCCGATTTATATATTTCACTTTTAATGACGTTCCGAAATTTCAGTCGCAATTAAATTGCCACTATTCGGTTTAACGCATTTCGATGCTAATCAAATTAAAGAAAAAAAAGTTACCATCAGCAATCAAATTCAAAATTTAACCAAGAATTTCCCATGAAAACTGAATGTAAATAGTCAAAACGCTACTTAAAATTATCTTAAAGGAGTCGACATGTATGATTAATCTGTTTCCTTCCAAATATTTTTTAAAATTTTAACTGTAATTTATAATAGGCATATTTAAGTCAATGACGTTTTTAGCACTGGTGTCACCTGGTGCGATAATTTTTGATGTACCTCCTTCTGAAATACAAATACTTTTATTAATGTTGTACATAAACGTAATTAAACCGATTTTTTATTTCGAATATCGAAAGTTTCAGAGAATGTTTAGTTTGTATAAATTTAAGTATGATCAAACATTAACATAAAATCAGAAATTTAACCTGAATCAGAATCACCTTTGCACTAAACACATGACATGTAATTCTATCAACCCTCATTAATTTATTTTTATTGAAATCGTATATATGCTCCAGTATTTATCACACATTGTTTCCATCCCATGTATTTTTCAGATAAATATAAAATTGTTTTTAATTTATACTTCATTTTTACTTTAACTTTTAGGATTTCTACATTATTTTGAGGAAAAATTGATGGGCAACTTAGAAATTATATAATGCTCTATGAAATGTAAAATAAACAACGGCTTGGGGTGGCCATTGCTTCAAATTTATGGCTAGCCATGTGAGCAAAAATTAGGAAAATAGCTAATACTAGCCAAATTTGTCAACCGTGACTTATTAATAATACGCTTATATGTATTCGCGCAACCAAGACCACTTTACCCCATGTACTATTCACAGTACCCCACCCTATTGGGTCCTAAAAAACGAGGTGTCATAAAATTATTTTACGCAAGTTTTTTTTTGACCACAATTTAATGCAACGTGTTCTTTCATAATGTAATGTGAAATAGTAAGCAAAAAAAAAAAAATGAAGGTTTTGAACAAATTCTTATATTCTGTACTTGAGAGCCATAATATCTGAAGTCCAATTTTTGCGTTTTGGCGAGTTTACACTTAATGAACACGCAGAGTACCGACGACAAAGCCACTCTAGCTACATGAGGGTTCCGAACTTTTAAAGCTCCCATCGGACATCTTTATTCTAAGGTTCTCACGAAAAAATCTACTATTATAGTACTAAAAATGATTATTTTTTAACTTCATCACAAAAACTCGAAAAATGGACTTAAACTACTATGTCTCTCAGGTATAGTATTTATTACCCACTTCAGTTGAAAAACGTGGATTTCATGACCCCTTTATCCTACTTGACCCTCAGTATGACTTAACATTGAGTACTAAAATAATAAATATTTTTCCCGGCATTTAATCGTCCTAAGAAACACAATTTTGTTTTGAACAGGTAAATATAAGGAAGTATATGTAGAAGTCGTTCACATCAGCAGATTGTTGATCACTTGTTATTTGTTGCAGGGTAAATCGAATTCGGTTTTAAAAATATTGTAATTATAGCAACATTATTTTTGGATATGGTGTCATTCAGTTATCATTTTATCAGCTGTCAAGGGCCTTAGAAGCTGCTAATCAAAACACAAAATTTGCTTGTATAGAGACAATTAGTATAAACTCTTAGCTAGTTTTTCAAAGAAATTTTTCTTTTATTTTATGTAAAGGAAATCCAAAAGTGTTAGTTAAGGAATTGCAAAAGTGTTGACTTGTGTTTCTCTTCACATTTATGTGACTCATCATTGATGTACTCATCATTTTAATGAGTGGTTTCCCTAACTTTTAAGTGAAATTAAGATGACACATTTACAAAATTAAAAATGTATTTATAAAAAGAGCACATTGAAAAATAATGTCAATTAAACGCGCTCTTGACTTTATAATAAGGTAAATGAAACTAAACATTAACGTCAAAAAATAAATAAATAAATAACAAATCAATTCTAGGAAAATAAAACCAAAATAACTTTGAAATTTTGTTTCTAAGTCAAAATGTCAAAATTTTAAAAAGTTACAACATTAATATAAGCAAAATTAGTAGACAATAATACCGGTAGTTCAAAACAATATCAAATAAATGCAGTCTTAACTTCTTAATTAAAAGATAAAAGTTAAAAGCTCATAAAACGTTAGTGGAAAACAAGATCTATAAGGGGGGAAAGACCCAACGGCACGCGTACATGAACCAGAGACCGAAAAAGAACAAGTGAGAGTAGAAAGTCTCTTGCAGAAATGAACAAAATGTTTCAACTTTTCAATAAAAATAAATTAATGTGGGTTTATGGAATTATTTGTCATGTGTTTAGTACAACAGTGATTCTGATTCATGTTAAATTTCTGATGTTAATGTTTGATCTCACTTAAAAGTATACAAACTAATCATTTTCTGAAACTTTCGTTACAGCTAAGGGACACATAAAATATCCCAAAAGAATTTTTCGAATATATATATATATATATATATATATATAGTTACAGACTTTTATAATTTAGTACAAAATTGGCCGTTTTCAGAAAATCAACAAAGCACTCTCTTTTAAAATGGCAACTGTTTCAAAAGTTTTTAACAGATTGGGATATTTTTTTTGTATAAATAACAAAGGTGTGGTATTTTATTTAGGCAATACTTTTAAAAATCTAGTTGGCTTTATTGATAAAGAAAAAAAGTGTTTGTTACGTGAAAAAATTGTATTTTTACCGATTTCATGATTTTGTGTCTTTTAAAAAATATTTATTTTTGACGAAACAGAGACGGAAATCTAAAGTGATGTTATGGAAGTTATATATCATATTTTATTGTAAGCCTGAGATGCATACCAAATTAGAGTTTGAAGTTTGAAATTTTAAAATGTTAAAAAATTAAAATTTTTGAAGTGTGATTACACAAAAAAGCCATTTTTTAAAATGCTGCTCATTTGATGCCTTTTGAGTGGTTTAATAAGCTGCTATTAATCATATTGGGTATTTTTGCCTCAGAGATTTTATATGACTTTTCAAAAATGGCGTTTTGTGCGTTTCTCATAAAACCAGAAATCCAAGTTTGTTCTTATTTAATCATTTTAATTTTAGATTTAATCAATTTTAATCAAGAAATATACTATACTGTTACACAACTACTACAGCTAAATTGTACTTAACCTTCTTAAAATTTAAATAGCACCATACACAAAGTGCAGCCACCGTGATTTAATGCATGTTATTCTGTTCATTGCAATTATTTCTTTTAAACTCACACATTTTACATCAAATATCGTGTAATAGCAAAGGCAAGATCTACAGTAGGAATACAATCAAAACATCATTGTCTATATCCTTAAAATAGTACTGCTTACATTGGAGCACGATCAAACATCAAGTGGAAGCAGCTACAAAACTACTAGCCCCTTAAAAAATAGCTCAATATATGATTTCCAAATAGGAAAATTTATTAAACGCGTTAATGACAATTATTGGATGGGACAGATTACGAATGTATCACCAATGGTACATTAGAGCAGCGATTCTCAACCTGTGGGGCGCGAGCCCACGAGAAGGGAGGCGCGAGAATATCCAAGAGAACACATTACTTAAAAAAATTGTTTAACTGACTGAAAGGGAAGCACACATACACATAGAAACAAAATACATTTCGACATATTTAATAACTTATTAAAGTAAAACAAATTACTAAATTAAAACTTTCTTAATCAAAACATACTAAATTAAAAACAAATTTAATAATTATTAGTAACTTCCTTGGGCCTACCTTTCAAAGCAAAGTTTTTCGAAGGAAGGCTTAATATTAGAAATTGCCACCCTCAGTTGTTTCTATATTTAGCCTAGATCTATAGTTTGTCTTCAAAGAAGCCACAGCAGAAAATCCAATTTCACAAAAGTTGTTGAGGATGTTGAAAATGGTAATAGAATGCGAAATGCCCTTGTTTTTAGTGCAGAAAAACCATCCTCTACTCCTGCCCAAAATTCAAGTAGTTATTTACTACTAAATTAATTTTATTACTAAAATTAATTGTTTTTACACTTGTTTTGGCAGTCAGTTAAAAACAATTCAAAAACAGAATCAGTACTCATATACATTATTGTTGTATGCATTTTATGGTAAGGGCGATGAAATTATAATAGAAAATTGGGCCGCAAATACTGAAAGGTTGAGAAACGCTGCATTAGAGTATCATTTGTACTTAGATAATCTAGAGAAAATATTTCAATAGGCATTAAAATCCGTCGAAAAAGAAAAAAAAAACAACTCTGACATATAGTAGTAGTGAAAGTAAGAAATACAACACCATCTGCACCCTCCTAGTCTTTTCAATTTTTTGATGTTAAGGAGTAGAAGATAATTCAAGAACTTAATTACTTATTTTTCTTTAAGTACACATCCACATATCTTTTTTAAATTATATATATCATCAGTATATGTCTTAGTAAAAATTGCTTAAATCTTAAAATAATTGAATAAGAACAAGATTGAATTTCTGATTTTATGAGAAACGCACAAAAGGCAATTTTTGTAAAATCGTATAAAATTTTAGAGGCAAAAATGCACAATATGTTTGATAGCAGCTTGTTAACCATTTAAAGGGCCTCAAATGAGCAGATTTTCAGATATAAAAAAATGGATTTTTTGAGTAATTACTCTTCAAAAATGTTAATTTTTGAAAATTTTCAAATTTCAAACTTCAAATACTCTGGTGATATACATCTTAGACTTAGAGTAAAATATGGTATAAAACTTGCGTAACAGCACTTTAAATTTCCACCTCTGTTTTGTTAAAAACAATTTCATAATAAAAAAAATCATAAAATCTGTAAAAATGCAAATTTTCCCACGGCAAAAACATTTTTTTTTCTGTATCAAAAAAGACAACTAGATTTTTAAATATAGTGTTTAAATAAAATAGTTATTAGTTACTTATTGAAAAAAATGTTCGAATGGGTAAAGAACTTTTGAAACAGTGGCTATTTTTCAAGTGTGTGTTTTGCTGATTTTCTGAAAACGGCGAATTTCGTATTAAATTTTAAAAGACAAACTAGAGAAAATAACTTTTTTTCGTAAAACCCTTTTGGGATATTTTATATATTCCCTAGTTGTAACTCCTGTAATAAAAAAAAAAAAAAACATGTGAGGGTCATGTGACATATTTTAGACTTGCCTGCCTGATTTGAAATGAAATAACTCACATGAAATGAAAAAAAAAATGGATCAAAACAATCCATAACTATTTACCTGAGTTACATAATAATATAGGGAAAAAAATAAAACGAGCCATTGCCTTAGGACCAACTTCCATACAAAGCAGCCTTGCACATCTAAAAGAGTGGTTAGAACCATGCCTCAAAGCAAAATTCTCATTTAATATTTACATGGCATTCAGTTGAATTCCTCATTATACGTGATATATATATATATATATATATATATGCATAAACATCAAACAAAACGATTTTACTCTTTCAACTGTTGGAAAGAGTAAAAGATATACAGTATCAACACCAAGAAAAAAGAAAAATAGAACAAATGAATCGAAAGAAAGAAAGAAAAACGGCAGAGAGCGTAATATATTTCTAATTTTTTCTCATGAAATCAAAAATATGTCGTGGCAAATAAAAAAAGGGTTGATACTAATTTATTTTTAAAGAAGTAACTGTGGTGTGATCTTCAACTTTTCTTGTTGAAATACCTTGATCATTAGAATTTAGTACAGTATTGAAACTAGGAAATTAAAGAAAATATTGACATTGTTTTGAAATTAAAAAACTAATAATAATATTTTACTTTATATAAAATAGATATGCTTCGTTTTGAAATATTTGTTTTTGTGATGAAAATAGTTGTACGGAAAAAATGGAGGCGACCCAATGGAAAAACTTAACACTAAAATTGATGCCGGCAAATGGGTAAGTAGACTTGCGTAACTCTTCACGAACGTTTTGTCTACTTTTTCCAGTTTACGCCTGCAAACACGTAATAGTTAGTTTAAAATGCAGTAGATAATTGGTTTGTTGCACTCTGACCTAAAGTATATGCAGCTAAAGCTATTCCTCCTTACGTGAATAGACGTGGATTCTGAACCAATATATTTAGGGCGCAAAAATGCCAGACCGTCTGCCATTTTTGCACTACATTACTGCTAGCCCACGCGTCAACTTAACACTGTTTTTATTTCTCAATTAAAGAAATTGCATTAACTAAAAGTCAGTCAGTCGGACTACCTCCGCAATCAATGAGTGCAGTAGTCTCAGTCGCGTTTCGGTTTATTTCTGGGTCGATACATGGTGTAGGTTGTACCGTGTGCAGAAGATTTAATCCCATTTTAAATGTCATCACAGATAAGCCACTCAAGTAATAAATAAATTGATTAAGTTTGCAATCTTTGATAATGAAGCGAGATGTTATATTCACTCGTTTCAAGCAACGGAAATGCGTACACGATTCATTTCATACCTCCAATGGCAAAAATAATGATGTAACTTATAACAGGGATGAATGGAATTTTTCTTCCCGTATTTAAATGAAAGTCACTTATGTCAACCAAACTTTAAGTAATATCGGTTAAATATTTAATCAAATTCATTACTCAAATCAATACATTCCAACAAACCTCATACCCCACATACGAAATCAAAATAATCGTCTTGTTTCTTTACTTTTCCATATAGTGCAATGAAACTACTTCGGTCGAGGTTACTTTTTTATTAAAACATATTTTACTTACCAATTGAAACAATCATTCTAAATCTAAATGAATTAATCAGCTCAGCCCAGTCATTTCAAATTTTGACAGGTACACTGTAAAAACTGGTGAGTAATGCAGCTTAGTGTATAAAACCTTAAAAACTGGATAGGTGAACACCTTATTTCAAGTAAGCGTCAAATTAAGTGCCTATCAACACTTTGAGTGGTGTGGTTTGCATCAAACACCAAAAATGGTGAATTCTTACACCCTATTGACACCATTCGTGAATTATTTTTACCTATGAAAACAATTATTTATAACAATTTTGGTGTATGTTTGGAAGCTGCGATGGCAACGATTATTTATCAGAAAACATTTGCTTGGGGCCTCAGTGGCCGAGCGGTCTTAGAACCAGTCTCCGCTGCCTGCCTGCGAGCAGTGAAAGAGGCGTGGGTTCGATTCCTACTTCCCCCTGGGTGTATTTCCTTCTTTGTATTGTAATATATTGTACTGTCTTGTTCCATCAGTCATATTGAACGAGAGTTTAAGGCACATCCTTGAGAAGAGCAAATAAACTCGAAAAAAAATGGGCCCTGAAATGGTCGTTTACAAAAAACGATTTGCTTTGCCGTTCCAAACCAAGTGTTTGATTCCGAATTTTATTTATTATGAGAGGTCTATATGTTTTTAGTTGTGTAATGAATTGTATTTCGTTAACATGAGATAAATGTCATTCCATGTTTATGTATATCATTTGTATTTAAGAATTTTTCTACAGTTAATTTCTTTATTACACATACCATGGTTCTAAAAGTTTCTAACTTAAGCCTAATTGAAATTTGTCCTCATTAATATTTGTTTGAAAAACGGACCAGTTGTATTTTTAAACCAGTGTATGCATCCTTACACTGGTTAATTCGTACTGGATAATAAATTGCACAACATTAATATTAAATGTAATTTTAAATTGTATAACAAAAACTCCGTTTTGACATGCAATAATGCAACAGTATTATATGCTGCTGATGAAATACATTCAGAAAAAGTATAAATATATGCGCTTTTTATTGGTGACGAATAAGGGCTTCCTTTCGCAATTTAATCCTTTTTACTTGTAGAACAACATTGCAATGTCTCAATGCACGTTTTGAATAAAATAAGTAAAACAAAATTTGTATTCCCATGCGGAATAGTTCATAGTTCACTATGTAATGCTCTAACGCCACAAAGAAGTTCCGAGTAATGCTTTTTAATTTTAATTATTTATTTAATTTTATCTAATTAATTTTTATTTTGTTTGAACACAGCTGAACTACGCTGAAGATAGCAAATCAGCTGCCTTTAATGTTATTCCTCTTCGTTTACAATTTTAAATATACTTTTCTCTACCAGACCCCTAACTGCTAGCCGAGGCCTTAGGATTGCTTGAGCACGGGGCGAAGTAGTGGGGTTCACTGATAGTTACAACAGAATAGTGTTGAAGTTTTACTTTTTATTGATTATTCAACCTTTAACCACATTTTATACAATATGCATATATTTTATAGGTAGGGTACTTATTTGCTAGTATATTTGAATATTCACACAATTTAAAAATACTTTTGATGGTATTTTATGTCAGGATATAAAATATTCTATGTGTGCTACATAGAACTTAGGAGAATCGTGTTTCCATTTTTTAGAAATTAACTTTTTTTTTACACCTTGGAAAGGCTTGCAAACGTATCTTAATGCTTGGTTCTGGTTTATGATTTTACTATATTATATAAACTTCCGTACTGGATAATAATTTAAAGCTACAGCTATAATATATTTTTATCAATGCTATAAAGGTGAAAAAGTGATCTTCTGCCGTAACGGTTATTGAAATACAACTGATAATAAACGACATTAATGTTAGCTAAAAGGACTTGTAAATAATGAGTCACCAATAATTATAGCAGCCAATTGTTGTGTTACTAGTATGTGAATTTACTGATCAGATTGCTAGTAAATATATTCATTAACATGATGTTTAGTCTGAATGTGTGTATTTTCATTCGTGGTTAAAATGATTCTTTGATAAGTTCACGTAGATATCTTTTTTTTCTTTTCAAAGAGAAAACAATCATTTCAACGTAATTAAGCACTTACTCAACGTCTATTAAAATATGGAAAGATTTACGCTTTTCGGTAAAATAGCATTATAATAATAAATGATAAAATTTGATTTTAAAGGGAAAAGATTCATCTTTTTGCAAAGTAATCTGTTCAGTAAAGCATTTAAAAAAAATAAACAGCTCTTAAAATGTAACTTCTATTAAAATGTAACAGAAATCAGCGATTGAAAAAAGGAAACTCTCAGAAAATTAAAAAAAAATGGCTATTTAGTAAAACTGATTGAAAATACGAATGGCAAAAGCAAATCATGAATGATACTACTGTCTAAAGTATACATTATCAAATATATTTTTAAAAGACAGTTACATAACACATGCTCGTCGCTGTAACCCAGTTTAATTCAAATACCCAATTTTACGCAGTAATAAACCTCATGCTAAATGCATTCCATCAGTTAGAAACGGATACCGACGAACACAACATTTTTATTTACTTTTGATAAAATCTCCGAATCGAAACTGTGCGTGACAAAAGCAGTTGTAGCATCACGCAAGCCTGCGTTTGTGAGTGCTTGTGATGTTCTGCATTAACTTAGGAATTTGTACGTTAAAATAACTTTCCGAAACATTCATATTTCGTGATACATTTTATTAAAGATCATTTATGATTGTTCCCACATTTTATATTATTCTCAACGATATCAACAATTTTTTAATCATGATTTGTATGGTACATACTGAAAGAACAAAACACAGATTACACTACTTTAAGTAAATTAAAAGAGCGAGAGTGATGTGAAATCCAGAGGTGTCGAAATAAGGATAAAAAAGTACTAAAGTGGAATTGCGTGATACATATAAGAATGGAATTATATAATTACGATATATTGCTATGGATTTATATAGCAAGGGATATTTTTACATTATTATGTATTTAACCATTTTCTAAATTTGTATGATGAAGATCATAACTCGATGTTTTTGATTATTGAATACTCTTTGAGCATTATTGGATGTAGAGTGTAATGTTACATGTTTAAACTTCAAAATTTGAAGTATATGAAATCCCCCCCCCTAAAAAAAAGTAATAGCAATAATAATAATAATAAATAAATAAAATGAAATAAAAAACAAAAAGTAAAAGAAAAACAGGAAAAGAATATAAATTTATATATTTTTATACAGGGAAAACACCTTTGTGAACATTATTATTTTGTTTATTTTTATTATTTATTTATTTTTCAAAGACAATATATAGAACTCAACGGAAATAAAAACACATTTAAAAAGCGGTTTAAATTTCTTTGCGAAAGTTTACATTTTGCATATTACATGCATTTGAAGCATTTTCTAGACGCTTGAAGGTACACTAAAAAAATAATGATATGTGACAACAAAAAATGGTGCAAAATTTTGATTTCCAAAAGGTAAAATACAGCACCATCTCTTATAAGCTTTATTTTACCATGTTTTGTTTGAATATACGCAAGTAAGCACTATCCTTTGCAGCAAGCAAATCCGTACTGTTTATTGTTATAAGATACTATCGAATTGTTTAGGGCAGCGGTCGGCAACCTAAACTGACTGAAGATCTACTTTCCCAGTTCAGCGAACACCAAGATCAACTCGGAGGACGAGGGGGGGGGGTATACATTATTAATAGGGTATGTTGGGATTGCGCCTGTCTTCAACTTGTAGGTTAATTCTTGTCAGAACAAGTTCTGATGCTTATAAAACAATTACTTTAAAATTTTTAAAATAACGGTTTGCTAACACCGTTAACTCGCATCAAAACAATACAAATATATTATTTCTATCGAATTTGATTAAAAAAACTGTTAGTTTTTGTTTTGTTTTTTAACTAAAACACACATGTGAAATGTAGTAGTTACATTCTTGAATTAACTCTCACCAAGAGCATAGTTAAAGTGCCGACTGACAATCCATATAATTGGAAGTTTTTTTAGGTCCGGTGAATGGTCTGACAAACTAAGAAACATTTTCTGAAGGAAAAAATAATAATAAACTCACCATCGAATTCAAAAGTTATTTTATTTATTTTTTTTATCTATAAACTGTCCAAAATGCTGTCACGATCGACGGGTTGCCGACCACTGGTTTGGCGTATTGCTGGGTTGGGACGCGAGACCTAAGGCGAGTGATCAACCAGCACTACCACCAATGCCACTGTGAGGGGGGGGGGGGGTCAGTGATGGCGAACTTTTTTGAGACGTGGGTGAAATTTTTTTAGTACTAGCTCGTGAGTTACTAATTCCCATTTGAACCAAAGTCATGTTTAAAAATTTTTAACTGAGTATTTTTAAAGCTAAATATCTTTAAAATTAAATTGGCTTAACTGGTTAAATTGGGCGTGGTTTAACTATTTAAAAATTTTGGCAATAAGAGTTGGAATGAACAAGGAGTAATGAAAATTACATACATTTTATTTGAAAAAAGTGCTTTAAATATGATTATTTGCTTTGGTTTACCGATTTTTTTTCAACAAAGAAAATGTGAGTAGTATTATACACTTTATTAGATATTTTGAAAACACTTTTGCTTTATTTCAAATACTACAAACGCATTTATCGCCATTTGCGTAACTTTAGAACTGTAATGATTAAACTGAAGGTTATAGACTGCATTTGAATTGCTTTTGTGTCAATGCAGTTCTTGAAAAAATACAAATAGTATATAAATTATCCACACAAATTAGAAAAACTAGATAAACTCGCGTAAACAAACAAATGATTGCCTAGAAATCGTGGGTCAGTTAGAAATCTTGCGTGGTTCAGTGTCTAGCCCGCAAGTTATAGGTTCGCCACCACTGATATAGGTCAGCTCGCGAAGATCGGGAACGGTATCGCGCTTCAAATATTGGGAGAAGTAGTTAGAACTTTATAGCATTTTAGCCATATAAACAAAGCTATACATTTTTTATAAAATACCTTATTCATTATAACGTAATATATTATAATAGCATTTCGAATTTATGCATCAATTTTGGTGAAAGCAACATGAACTTGAACCTTCAATTATCGAAACTCTGGTGCAAGTAGAAAAATTGCACCGTACACTGGTTGAACGTTTACTCAGATTGTTTACACTGTAGAGTGCTCAAAATATAAAGAATCACGATGAAGAAAGAATTAACTTATTTTCAAAACCATGATGTTTTTGAAACTTTATCCCAAGAGAAAGAATTTTGATTTAACAGTGTGGGGTAATCTTAATACATTTTTCTTATATCTGAGTTGTATGTTTGTTTCAATTTGACTATTATTTTGTTACTCCTGATAAATATTTCTTCATTGTTTTAAGTTATAATAATTTTAGTTTTATTATATTCTTCATATCAACAGATATCAAGAAAAATATTTGAAAAATTATTTTTGTTAAATTCTCTAGAGTTTAAAGTGGAACCAAAGAAGATGTAATTAGAAATACAATCAGTCTTTGCATGCACATATATTAAGAGTGAATATTAATTTAATAAATAGTTAATGCTCTTAATTTATTTACTCATTTAATCAGTTAATGGTGGATTGTGGAAGTGCAAGTTTATTTTGCATAGATTAGCAACGAAACACATTTTTGATTTTTTTCACAGTACACAATGTATAAATGAATTCATTTATATAATTCATGAATTACAAGTAGAGGAAGTTTTAAATGTATGTTTGTATTTAAATCAAATTTAGCAACACATGTCAGTAGCTACATTGGCTGTATAAAATATTAATAAAGGTCCATAAATGAATAACTTCATTGGCAGAAACACAAAATTAGATTACGAACTTGGAAGGGGGTTTTTTCGGTAAGAAAAATTGTAAACTAATATTAAATAATTACTAATCATAACTTTTACATGTAATTTTTAGGGCGCTTGAGTCAAAAAACTTGTTCAGCTCTTTTCTTTTTGTGTATTGTCAGCTTTCATTTAATTTTTATTTATTTATTTATTTATTCCCCAACATTTTTTTTTCGCTTTCTTCATTTATTTATTTATTCCCCAACATTTTTTTCGCTTTATTTATTCGCTTATTATTCTTTTATGTTTGCTCATTTGTGATTTTTTGTCTAATTACCTTTTCTATTGAGATAATACGCAAACTAGCACCTCCACACTGTAAAAATTGTGGAGTAAAGTAGCTCCATGTTTGGAGGTAAAAAATCTTAAAAACTGGGCAAGCAAACACTTTATTTCAAGTTAGCCCCAAATCAAGCGATAATGAAAACTTCTGTAGTTTGAACTAATGTGTAATTTGAATTAAACGCCAATACTGGTGAATTTTTGCACCATATTGACACCATTCTTGAATTATTTTCACTTGCGAAAGCATCAATTTTAGTGTAGGTTTGGAAACGCTGCGATGACAACCGATAAATTTATCTATAATCTATTGGTATAACAAACATTTGTTTCGTCGTTCCATTATAAATAGTTGCTGCGGAAATCTTTTCTTATACAACTTCTGTAGGTTATCATCTCTGTAATGAAGGCAATAAGGCTAATATAAAATAAATGTTACTTTGTTCATGAGTAGGTAATTTGTATTTAAAAGTTTTGTTACGTTTAATTTCTATGTTATGTATGCCATGATTCTGAAACTTTCTACATTAAGCCTAATTTGAATTCTAAGCTAAGCAATATTCTAAGCTGCTGATGAAATATATTCAGAAAAAATATCACTTTATTCCCTTTATGTTGGCGAAGAGCAAGAGCTTTTTTAACGATCTTGTTGTTTTTAAATGGGCTGCGTATATTCGTTCTTAACAATTGCAGACCTAGTGCGTTCCCAGAGATTGGTACCAACTCTTTCAGCAGCACCACAATGAGTGTGTTAATATTGCCGCAATTTTTTGAAGCTCAGTTTCCCACCTAGTTGGCGGCACCCGAGCTCCAATTGATGCAACCTTGACTAGGAAATTTAACTTAGCCGACAGTATCCCCGCCAAACGGATACTCAAGGGATAAAAGATCCCTTGATATGCCGCATAATCATACGACATGGGCGCTCCATTTTGAAAATACACCGACTTTGGGCCAGGTTTGATCCTGCTAACTTGGGCGTACGAGGCCAGCGCCTTACCACTACGCCCATAGTGCGTATATGAAATTTTATAGGTTTTTTTTTTTTTTTTTGGTAGGAAAGAAGTAATGTGGATTTGTATTTCGAAAAAGAAAATAAAAATAGCACAACCAGCAGATATAAGAAATATATTACATTTTTTTAAAGTTAGAAAACTTTTTTTTTTCAAATTCAGGCAGCATCCTAATTAATAACATTTTACTACAGTTCCCTTTTGCAAATGAATACAATATTTGTTTATTAGCAATTAAATTACTCAAGTAAGCTCTTGTGTTGGAATTTTTATTAACGCGTAAATATAAGTTTTGTTCATTCGATCCTTATTATCAAATAAATGGTCTGAATGAATCGGAGTTATTATCCGATTGCAAAATTGCACTTCTTTTGTATATGCTTGGAAGACCATATATAAGCTTAAATGAATTCTCAAAGGCAACGACATTATCTGTTAATAGATATTTGATGCTACATAGAGCGAGTTCTTTGGTAAATGTCTACTAAATAGTTTTATACATCATTTTTTGCTGAAGAAATTTATTGTAAACAATCTATACACATGCTCCGGAGTTGCAAGGATTCCTTAAACAAGGACTTGGATAGAAGTGACGAAAAGGAAATACTAGTTTTGACTACTACCTCTATCAAATACATCGGCAATTGGCAAAACCCGTGAAATCAAAAATTTGAAATTTGTAAAAAAAAAAAATGAAAAAAAAATACTATTAAACGCTTTAACTGCACTAGAGCTTTGGCAACACTTTGAATAACATAAATTGTAATTCATATCTTTCAAGAGTTCTGTAATTGCAGTATTTTCTGAAAAAAGTTATTTAATTTAACAGTTTGGATTTAACAAATTTCTAAACAAAAGAAAGCATGTACTGTGGCCAATATAAAAAGAAAAATAGAACGGTTAGCATAAGTATATACAAGTTCGGTGCTCAGACAACATCCAAAAGGTGAAATTAACTGGTTTTTCTTCGCTCTCACCTTAATTGCCATTTGAAGGTTTCAGGATTTTACATTTAATTAAATTGTTGGTAACCGAACATATCTATTAAGCTGCTTTTTATTCTATAATCATAAAGGATTAAACAAGTTTTGGAAATGGAAATGCATTTCAAAGCAGATTTTTTATCGAGTTATAAACGCATCATAAATGCATCATAATATAATTTGAAAACTTTGCCAAATCAAATGCAGATTCAACGGCAACCACTATCTCATTTTCTGTATGAAATAGCACTATATACACTGTTAGAAATTTCATCATAAAATTACGGTTAAATAACCGGCAGCAGTCTGTATATCTAATTCACCGTCAAATTTACGTTTTGGAACAATTTTCTACCTTTAAGGGACTTAAACCATATCCAATCAGCTTGGTTAAAAAGCCGTAAATCCAAAAGTTTGCGGTTTGAAAATGGTTTCAAAACTAAATTTTTACGGTTTTTGAACAATTTCGAGGCGTAGAATCTTCGAGGCATAGAAGCGTGTGGGAATCGAAACCTGATTGTATAGTATACCAACCTTGCGCTCTAGTCATTCGGCCATCTACACCACTCAAAGCAGCCGTTGATATATCAATAAATCTTCTTTCCCAACAGGCAAACTGCCTTAAAATTGAGATTTCAGTTTTTGATTGGATCTAAAATCATTTTTGGTCTAAATTTACTGTATATTGACGAAAATCGTTTTATTTGCTGCAAAAATTAAAATACAAACAAGCTTCAGCAGCTCAAATTATGGGTTCGCTCATTCGCAAATCGTTCGGGAATCCGATGTCCCCAACTTTTGATTTACGTGTGTATGTGTTTCTATTTAGTAACCACTGTTTAAACCACTTTTTTTCCCTTCTTTTTTATATACACATGCAGATTTGAACTGGTAAATCTTTATTCATATTGTAACAAAAACGTACGACCGGTAAGGTTCCACAACCAAGATGGATGCCCGATTCTTATTGACTACGAGACCTACACTGTTAGAAATTTCATCGTGAAATTACGGTTAAATGACCGGCAGCAGTCTGTCCATCTAATTCACCGTTAAATTTACGGTTTGGAAAATTTTTCTATCTTCATGGGATCTAACCATTTCCAATCAACTTGGTTAAAAAGCCGTAAATACAAAAGTTTACGGTTTTATAACCATTTAAAAATGGTTTAAAAACAGAATTTTTACAGTTTTTGAACCATTTCGAGGCGTGGAAACCACAACCGAAGCTTGCAGGAATCGATCCCCGGTCTACAGGAACACCAACCTTGCTCGCTAGCCATTCGGCCCTCTAAACCACGGGAATCGGCCGTTTATTTATCAATAAATCTTCCTTTTCAACAAGAAAACTGCATTAAAATTGAGATTTCAGTTTTTGATTGGATCTAAAGCCATTGTTGGTCTAAATTTACTGTATATTGACGAGAATCATTTCTTTTTGCAGCAAAAATCAAAATACAAACAAGCTTCAGCAGCTCAAATTACGGGTTCGCTCATTCGTAAACATTGCGGGAATCCGATGTCTCCAATTTTTGATTTCCGTGTGTATGTGTTTCTATTTAGTAATCACTGCTTAAGCCACTTTTATTTTCTTCTTTTTTTATATACACATGCAGATTTGAACTGATAAATCTTTATTCATATTTTAACAACAACGTACAACTGGTAAGCTTTCCAAGATGGACGATTGAGCGCTTGAAAATTACGGTTAGTTAAACGTTCTTAGGATAAACAGAGAATAAACGATTTTTTTCGCAATCAGCGGTTTGAGTACCATCTTTTTAATGGTTATTCAACTGTTGTAATTAAATGTGGTAAAATAACAATCAAATGAATGGTTATTTTACTGTTTTCTTACGGAAATTTTTAACAATGTAGTGGCGCTTGTAAATTACGGTTAGTGAAACGTTATTTAGGAGAAACAGAGAATAAACGATTTTTTTCACAATTAGCGGTTTGAGAACCATTTTTTTAATGGTTATTCAACTGTTTAAATAAATATGGTAAAATAACTATAAAATAAAGGGTTATATTACTATTTTCCTACGGACATTTTTAACAGTGCATTGGTACTCTTTTATTTTTTACTCATTTGTTTCTACCAAATTGTGTTATTTTAATTCAACTTCTATTCTTTCATGAAATTTTACAATTCAATTAGATTTATTTTTTTCATAAAAGAAAGACAATTAAAATCACAAATTTTTATTATTTTATCGATACCATTTGCGCGACAATCAAAATTTCTTCAAAAAACAATACAATGCATTTCATTGGCGCAATAAGTTGCACTCATACTGGATGCTACATGCAAGTTTTAACTGCAATTTAAGTTAGATTTTTAATAACGAAGCTGCTCCAATAATGCCTCAACTTTATTAAAACCCTTTTTCTATCATTCTCTTACCACATAAATACGTGGGATGCAAAAATATTTTAAACTAGCGGTACCAGCACGGCCGTACCCGTGTTAAAAAGTGAAAATACGAGTTAGTTCACCATTATATACACTGGTGTGCAACAATGTAAATTTTAAGCAGATAGCTATGAAATTGCAGAAAAAGAGTTCTTGCAATTAGTACAATGAACATGCAATTCAGTAGAAAGGTCATGCGGATGCAAATATGAGGAACAAAGCGTCAGAGGCAATGTGAGCGTATGCAAAACGCGTGCTGTTGTCGCGCGCACCTTAAGAGTACAATAAAAGGAAGGATGTAAATGCAATTAAAGACATTCGCAGTAGGTGCAAGTGAGTTTTTTCGTGAACTATGACTGAAAGATATGATCTGGACGACTTCACACGTGGAAGAATGATCGGAAAGTTGGAGGAGGGTCGCAGTGTGACCAGTGTAGCTGAAGAGTTCGGATTCAACAAAAGGGTCCTTTCGCGCTTCGAAAGCTTTCCGAACCACAGGTACAGCTCTCAGAAAGGTTGGCGGGGGCCGCTCCAGAAAAACAACTGCAGTGGATGACCGATATATCGTCCTGCAGGCCAAAAGAACCCTGAACCTGTCGGCAAACGTCACTGCTCAGCAACTGTGTACAGCAACGGGGCCGCAAGTGTCACGGTTTACTGTGGCCAGACGCCTTCACAAAGGTTGCATATTCGCTCGTCGTCCAGAACGCTGCATCCCTTTGACAGCAGGCCATCGGCGCCGCCGTTTAGAGTGATGCAAGGAGCACAAAAACTGGACCTCTGTTCATCAGTGGAGTCATGTCCTTTCTACGGATGAGAGTCGTTTCAGTGCCACACCTGATTCTGGATCCCAGTTTTGAAGAGAGGTCGGGACACGGTTTCATCTCAGTAACATCGTGAAAAGAGGCCGCTACGGTGGTCTTGGAGTTCTCGTCTGGGGAGGCATTATGTTGAATGGGCGGACTGAGTTCCACACTTTCGACAGAGGTTCTGTAACAGAAGATCGCTATTGTCAGGAGGTACTCCTTTCCCATGTGCGTCTGTCCAGAGGTGCCATTGGACCAGACTTCATTTTTATGAAGGACAATGGATGCCCACATCGGACACAATTTGTTCAGCAGCTACTGGAAAGTGAAGATATCACTCGAATGGATTGGCCAACGTACTCCCCTGCTTTAAATCCTATTGAACATGTGGGAGATGCTTTACGGAGACGCATTGCGGTGCGATTACATCCTCCTGGGAACACCCAAGAGCTGAAACGGATACTGATTGAGGCATGGGCCTTCTTACCCCAAAAACTGGTGGAGAATCTGGTGCTGATTATGGGTACATGACGCGAAGCAATCATTGCAGCAGGGGGAGGACATATCCCATACTAAGGAACATCTGCGTGCTATTTTTCCGCTTGGATAGACAATCGCGTGTAACGATATTATGAGTTCAATTAAGCCTATTTTCGTTTAATCCCACATTGTGTGAATTCTATTCATTTTTACGCAGTTATGCTTTCATCATCCTTTAAGTACAAAACTGCTCTCTCCCATTTCTAAATTTCATGTCTCTCAGATGATATTTCGTGGAGTTATGGCAAAAAAAACCACCTGTTGCTTAAGTTTTGAACACCGGTGTATGTACATTGCTATTTTTTTTTCAAATATGTATGTATTATGTTATTGTATTAAGATGCATTCCACAAAATTTAAAATTAGCCGCTCACGTCAATCAACCAGCGATCTTACATATTTAAGCAACTTAATAGAATTTTATTTAGCAAATATAAAGCAGACAAAATGGCAACCATTCAAATAAAGTACAAAGCAAGCTCTTTATCGGTCGTCTGAGGAAAATAAAATTTAAGGTAATTACCGTAAAAAAAAATTTCGAAATACAGCGATAAACGCTTATAACTTCTTCTCTCGTTAATTTAGAGGCTTCGAATTTTAGCACGATAAATAAAAATATAAATAGTAATAATAATTTAGAGAAAAAAAACTTATAAAGGATAACATTTCTTTGAAAACTCCTGTACAATATGGAAAATGATTCCGTAAAATACATGTCAAAATAAGGAAATCAAAATAAAGGAAATCAAAAGCTAAAAAAGAAAGAAAATCGCCAGCTTCTCAAACCGCTAAAAACATTGTGAATACAACTTTATTTAGCAAATATGCATGTAGATAAAATGGCAACAATTCAAATAAAGCACGTCTGGGGAAAATAAAATTTAAGTTAATTATCACGAAAAATAATTCCGAACTACAGCGAAAAACGCTTTTAATTTATTTTCTCGTTAATTTAGAGGTTTCGAATTTTAGTACGCAGAACAAAACTCTTACTGAGACAGTTTTTCACGAGCTTTTCAATATTAAAAAGCTCGTAACCATGCGCTAATTTCTTTCTATAGAAAAGAACCATTTTATGCAACTTTCGGCTATAAATTGGAATAAAAAAGAACAAATTCGAATTTTAGGAAAAACACTTCTAGTTTCACACCCCCATGTTCCAAACTAATTTCGTGCCAAACATCATGAAAATCGGCCGAACGGTCTTAGCCCTAAGCCGTACACAAACACATATACATACATAAACACGCACAGACAGACATACATGCTGCTTTATTATTAGTAGAGAAGGCGAGCATTAATGAAACATATAACCCGTAAAACATTATTGCGTAAACAAAATACAAATTATTTCGCTAGGTATAAACATTGTATGTATCGACTTGATCATATTTGCTATTACACATGAAACTGGCAATAGAGCTTCCCAATATGAGTAACCTAGACCAAAAGCTAATTTTAATAATATAGTCAACCGAAATATTGAAATTCGATGCTGTACAACTGCTTTTTACGAAGGGTGAGCGTGATAAGTAAATTCACAAGCATAGCTTGTACCTGATAGTAGAAATGTTTAACAAGAATTTGGTGGTCATGCAATACTTGAAAATGATGAAGGTCTTCCCTCATTTAAGTTAATCGGATACATTTTTCATTAATTCCACTCTTTTCCAATATTGTCCGTCGTTTAGTTAAGATACAAGTATGGCGTGGAAAAGTAGATTTTTATTACCAGAGTAGGTGTGAACTCGCAAAGTAATACGTTCCTTATTCATGAATAGAAACGGATTGTTGCCAGCAAAGCAAGACTTCATTTGCATCAAACTGATTTTTGTTCTTCGCTTTTAATTAACGGATAATTTAGAGAAGCCTAATTACTCAATTAGCATATCTAACTAAGATTTTTAGGAGCCGAAGAAAAGCTTTTCTTAACTTCGAAGAAATCCTTAGCGATCGATGTCTGAGAAGGTATAATACGGCAAAAACCGACATAAAATAAATCTGAGTTTTAATTGAAACTTTTCCTCTTTTCATGGTACTAAAAGAAAAACTATTTAATTAATAAATTGATTGTACTTAGAATGCACCTTGCTCGCGCAAAACCTTTATCGAAGCTTTATTATCTTTCCGGATTTAACATTAAAGGCAACTCCTCCTGTAGCAAATAAAACGTAGAATATTCGTTTATTTGTTTATTATAATAAAACTTTAACGCTAATTTTCAAGTAACGCGAATAAATTGATTTTTGGACCTAATAACAATTTGCCGTCACATAACATATGCCATCTAATAGTTAAAGATTATATCAAAATCATGTCAATCATTCCGAATGAAACTTCAGAGAGAATCTTATGAGCCAAATAAGTAACATTTCAAAATTTCTATGAAACTTTCTGAAACACATCAGTTGTGGGACACAGTGGGAATGGGGAATGGGGATGTTTTTAAATCAAACTTTTTTCAACTAATGGAAAAAGAATTCGCAGCACTCTGACAAAACGTTAACTATTTCCTACTCTGACACAACATTTAACACATAAATATTATTATATAAATATTTCCAAAGAGTATTAAAATGTCCATTACATCTGTAAAATTTCAAACAAAATTTTAAAACATCTTGTGTCTACTATATTCGTAACAATTATTTTGAAAAAAAAACTTTTCAGAACCTACTGATCGCCTGAGCAAAATAAATAGGGCTGTTTTTCGGCTTCAATCTTCACATTAACTGCAAAGAAGATTTTTAATATATAGGGGTGATAAACTTACCATGGAAGCGCTTTATATATACATGATAAGAGGAAAAGTAAAAACTCACAGCTAAAAGGCCCAGAACAAAACACAAATCCCACAAACGACACAAAATAATTCATTGTAAAATTTATTAAATGTATGTAAGTAAAAAATCACAATCAAAATAAAAATATAATTCCAATAAACAATCACAAAAATATCAAAATGGCTTTTGGAACTATTTTGAGTCTATGCTGCAACGACCAAATACAAGAAAAACTGAAGAAATATGGAATAATATAAAGGGAAACCAATAAAATTACAACTCAGTTTTCGCATATGTACACACAGATATATATATACATATATATATATATATATATATATATATATATATATTATAACTTCATATAGTAAGCGTGGCTCTTATTACAAAATCAAAATATCCATACAGAGGCTTTGAAATCTGAAATTAATGAAATGCTCATAAATGCAATTTTTATTCATGGAAGTACAACAGTGATATATTTTCAAAATTTTTAAACATTGATATATTTGCGTTGAGGCAATCTTAATGCCAGAAGAAGGTTGTGAGACGGTCTAAAAGGAAACATAACAATTTAGCATCTTAACTGTCACGGTCGTCTATATATGTCCTGAGCAAACTATAAGCTAACTGCCATAGACGTATTTATATGTTGTTGCAAATACCTTCCGATTAAACCTGTTTATATACACGCATAATTATGACCTGCTCCTTCAACTAACTGGAAGATTGCGGCACATGATGATTTCTTGAAAAATGTTCAAGACGCATATATACGATACTGTTAAAGGGTTCAGGAATGGCTTAACTCCATGTATATCCAAACACCTTTTCAAAATTATTTACTTAGTTCTGCTAGTTTACAACAACCAAGAGGTGAAATAGATTTGCTTGAGCACGTATCAATAGAAATTTCCGTCGGACACAAATTATAGTAGTCGTTAATTTGAATCTACAACTGCAAACCCGACATAGTAATGGCCACGCAATGTTATCATTAAATCAACTAAGCGAATTTGTAGATCAATATTATCACGAGAGAGAGAAATGAGGTACTTCTCTATCTCTTCTCCAGTTTAAAACCGGAAATTGAAATAAATAGCTCTTTTCTATTGGTTGAAATTACCGCATCGTTTCAAAATTCATAGCATTGGAAAGCCCGCAAAAAACTGATGCAGAAAAGAGGGGTTTTTTTTCCTTCGTGCTAAAACTTGAAGACCCTAAATAAATTGGAAAAGTAGTCATAAGCGTTTTTCGCTATAGTTCGAAATTATTTTTTCACAGTAAGTAAATTTTATTTTCCCCAGACGATTAATAAATCACTTTCGTTTTATTTTATTTGGAACGCTGCCAAAATTATCTTCTCTACTAATAATGAAGTAGCAAGTTTGTGTGTGTGTCTGTCTGTCTTTGTCCAGCGTAGGGCCAAGACCGTTTGGCGGATTTTCATGAAACTTGGCACGAAATTTGTTTGGAACATGGGGGTGTGCACCTTGGAGAGTTTTTTCTGAAATTCGAATTTATTCTTTTTTTATTTCAATTTATAGCCGAAAATTTCATAAAATAGTCATTTTCTATCGGAAGGAATTAATACATGATACCTTTTGAGCTTGATACCATTGAAAAGAACGGAAAAAACTACTCCAGGAAGAGTTTTGCTCTACGTGCTAAAAATCGAAGCATCTAAATTAACTAGAAAAGAATTTATAAGCGTTTACACTGCAGTTCGAAATTATATTTTCACGGTTTTAATTTTATTTTCTCCAGACGACTGATAACGCGCTTACTTTTCATTTTATTTTAATTTTTACCATGCCGACTGGCTTATGATCCTTTTTAGCCTACTTTCCCGTAAAAGTAAAAAAAAAATAATAATAATAAAGCATGAAAGAAGGCTTAATGTATCGTGAAAATATCGTTAGAAATAAAAAAAAGTCAAAAATAAATGAAGTAATTAAACAAAGATAGAAAAACTAAAAAGAAAGTTGAGTTTTGACATGGGGGAAAAAGTGTGTCTGTCGGTCTGTCGCTCATTTTGTCGATCTGTCTGTCAGTCTGTCTGCCGGTCTGTCTGGTGGTCTGTCCCCCTCTAATAACTTTTGAACGAATTGTCCGATTCAAAAATTCTTAACATTAGCGCCTATGGCGAAAATGAAGCAGATTATGTAAAGTTTGGGTACAAGATCCAAGTCCCAATGAATAAGCTTATTGGAAGAAGCTCTTGGCGTGAAATATTAATTTGAACAATTTTTGTTCATTTTTGAACAGTTCAAAAAAAATTAACATAGCGCCTACGGGGGAATTTCAATCCTATATAAATCCTGATCTAACGTATCGATTTGCTTGGAACTAACTTTATTGGAAAGCTCTTATGACGTAGAACATGTACAGATAGAAAGTTCATCCAGAACTAACGAGCCTATTTCCCTATGAAATTTTTAAAACGGGATTTTCAAGAATATTTTTGAATTAATGAATGATTAAAGGAATAAGTGAAAGCATGAATGAACACATGAGTGAATAAATGAGCGAATGAATGAAAAAATAAGTAAATGTGTGAATAAATACATGAACGAGTGATTGAATGACTGAATAAATGAATGAGTGAATGAATAGGTAACCGTTGAAAAAGGTTTATTTGAAGCAATTAAGAACTGAAGTTAAACGAGAAAAAGAGAGAGAGAGAGAGACAGCTAGATTATAAATTTGAAGTTAGTGTACACGGGAAGTAGGCTCGTATAGTTATAGATGGAACTTCTTGTTTTTAAATGGAATTACAATTTATTTTTTGCGGCTAACAGGCGAGCGATAGCTATATTTTGATTTCCTTATTTTGACATGTATTTTATGGGACCATTTTAGGGTTTTTTGTTAAAGAAATGTTATCCTTTATAGCGATTTTTGTTATTCCGAATTATTATTACTATTTATTTTTTTTTTATCTCTCCAGTGAATTAGCACATATGTTATTTGCCTCTTTGAGCTCGGATGAAAGGTTCTTCCGCTTTCAAAGTTTTGCTTGCTGCTGTTAGTTTCTGCAAGCTACAAAATTTCGTCTTTGTGTTTTACTGTCAATGAATAATAAATAAAAATTAATTACACTAAAAATTTATTATTTAAAACTATTCTAATGGATTATAATCGTCCTTTTTTGTGGGTACTTGAACTAAACAAACAAAATGCGTTTTCATTTAAATATTGTTTTTAATTTTGTTTCGTTTCTTCTTTTATTTTTTCCTTTTTTATTGTGTGTGTTTTGTAAAAAAAAATGTCTGTGTAGGATCGGCTGGTTGATTTGCCGTGGGCGGCTAATTTTTAATTTTGTTTAATGCTATACATTTTAATAAAATAACATAATATACACATGAAAAAGTTATCACTGTATACACAATGGCAAACCGACCGGTCTTTTCATTTTTTAACACGGGCATAGCCGTGCGGGTACCGCTAATCATGCATATTTGCCAAATAAAATTTTGATGTACATGTGTGAGAACTGACGACCAGATCAAAATGTGATAAATGTGGGCGAAAATTATAAAAGACGTCCTTTTGGGAGCTGCATATCTAGGCGGCAGAAGTCTTAAACAAAATTAAATAGCGTTGAGGCGTCGATGGTTTAAAAACCGGAACATACTACACTAAACAACCTTTTTGTTTTTCAAAGTGAGCGTCCCCCTGTGGGTGCTGATTTCTAGGTGGTAAATATATGGCCAATTATGGGCTGGAAAGCACAGCATTTGGACGCAACTATACACAACGGTCGTTTTCGAAGAATAAGTAACAATTTATATTTTTTTTAGTTTTACCCAATTTATAAATTATCTATTGAAAGGGCTTAAATTTAAGTTTCGTCATATAAAAATGAAGCATTAACGTAAGATAGACGGTGTGACTCTACAGCTATTGATGAAATTGAAAGGAAATCAGTATAGGATTGATAGCTTAAGTTTAAGAACACTTAGCACGTCATTGAGGGACCTGGGTTGGGTTTGAGTCGCACTCCGGACTAAACTATTTTTACTCAATTAATACTAAAACTCGATTTAAACGAAACTTCTTTTTAATACACGATTCTTGTAGGATACAATTGTTATGCTATCCCATAAAAACAGCGCATTTTCCCTGGTTAAAAAGTAGAATATGATGCAATCAGTTTTGCCTTCTTTGCAAACCATGGATGGAGCTTACATGTGCTAATAACAAACGAAAATAAAACAAGAGTAAATGAACTATTTTACTGGGGTATAATCCATGTCGATTCAGGCAGGGGGAGGGGATTTCAACCTTCATATCAATATCAATGTTATTTTTCACACATAAATATTTAAAAATATATTGAAGAGGGACGTTTTGATCAGAGTGACTATTTTCAGTTACAGTTGTGTGAAATCAAATTATATATGGCATAGTCCATGTCGATTCAGGCAGGTAAAAATTAAATCTTACATTCATAGTCTCAGAAATTTTTGGATTGAACATATGTTAAAATTTAAAACAAAGGGAGTTATAGGTATGTTTTTGTTTTGCTTAAAAAAATCCGGGCCCGAGAAAAAGGCCGCCAAAGATGGTAAACGTCTAAGTGTTCTGTTTCCTGAGCCGTGCAAAAAATATTTGGTTGCGGTTTTTTTTATTTGAAATATAATTGTATTCTGTTTCAAATGAGAGGCTGTATTTTAAAATATATGTTCAACTTTTTTTTGCTGCAGCCTTCCGAATTTTTTTTTTTATAACCTTTTTTTTATTCCTTTTTTTAATATTTTTTTACTGTTGGTCAATACCATTGAGTACTACATTCTCTAAAAAGGAGAGCTTTCACTTTTGCGTTTAATTGTTTTTAGAAACAATTTGAGACTTTGACATATATTTTACCAGTTTTGTTTATAACATAGTCATATATTGGTCTTATGAAATCAAAATTATTCAATTTTAATTTTCTTTGACATTTCATTTAGTTCTTCATAAATATAATAAACATACCCCCCCCCCCCACACACACACACACACACCAAGACCAGTAGACAAACAGACAGACATGCATTTCCCAATCTTATTATCCGCTACTTTAAAATATTTTTGAAAAAATTTTTATTGATTTACTTATTTTTCAAAAAATCTCATTTACTTATTTTTTCATAGCTAGAGTTCAAAACTATAAGTTGTTAGTTTTAATATATGTGCTATTCGACAAAGGGAGGATTTTTATCTTTAATTTTCATATCTTGCTATTGATCTTATGTAAAAAGTATTTACTTTTTTTTTTTGAAGAACCCTACTAAAAGGGGGTATGCATAGTCCAAACAAAATCAAGGAAAACAAGAGTGTTGAAGAATTTATTACAAGTTTGAGTTAGCATGGTGAGTTGTGAGGTATGAGGATAATAAACATCTGCTCAATTCAAAAGAAGAAAAAATTACTTAATTAATAAAATTTTCCTGATGGAAACGGAATGTAAATCAGCTTACTTTCAGAGGTGCAATGAAAGTTAATAAGTCATTCCATATAAAGTTGCATAAGAAATTGGCTAATTTTTATGTAGGTATTTAAAGAAGGAATTCGTTTAAAGGAAGAAATTTAATACAGAACTAAACGCCAAAATATTTTCAGTATGACAATACTAAAAAATGTGGAGGATCTACCTAATCAATTAAAACTAATCTTAACTGCTTTAAATAATTGCAAGCAGATAATAAAAATAACCGAATCTCTCACAATATATTTAGAAAAGCTGGAAAATATACCCTGAATCAGCGAGATAAATTATCTATATCATACCTATCTTTTTAAATAAGAGCAGGCACAGTCACCTGCTCATTTTTTCAGCCATCTCTAACCCCAAAATATTAAACAAGAGATTTAACAGCCAATTGAATTTGGTTGAAGAAAACACTCAACTATGAAGCAATGATTTGAAGTTCATAATTTCTGCACTTACTTTTTGTGGAATCATATTTGACAGCGAATTTGCAGCCTATGTCATCATTTGAGTCTGGGGAAACTGTAACTGCTGTAAAAGAATTCATGGGTGATAAAATCCCCCCCAAAAAATCAGTTGCTCATTTCCACAGCAATTGAACAAATGTTTTCTATATTTGGTTCGGTCCAAAACAAGCTCAAAAATCAACTTAGAGTTGAATAGACAGCCAAACTTGTTTTCTTATTCAAATTACTTAATGGAAAATAGAATCAACAAAATACTTAACTGTATTTTTTATTTAAAAACAAATTGAATTATTAATATATTTGTGTTTAGGCATTAATGATATGCAGAAATGATTTTAATGGTTGGTATACATATATTTATGTTACTTGCTAACAGCCTGGCGAATGTACAGTTTTTATTTTTCCAATAATCATTGTTTAACAGCATATTTATATTAGATTTAAAGTGCAGTATACTAAATTTATTTTCCTCAAATTGTAGCAAAAATGTACAGTTTTTAATGTATTTTTTTATTTACATTTTAAAAAATATTGTATCCATTCCATTTTACTCAGAACGTTAATGCTTTTCGGTATGATAAGCAATCTGGTTTAAAATTATAAAAAACCTGATTTCTTTTTATTTTAAAAAATCATGATTTTTTATGCCCTAATACTTATTAACAATTAAACGCCCTGTCAAAGAAAATTAAATTTGGGTAATTTTGATTTCATGAGACCAATATATGTCTATATTATAAACAAAACTAGTAAAATATATGGCAAAATCTTACATTGATTCTAAAAACAGTGAAACGAAAAAGTGGAAGCTCTTCATTTCCGAGAATAATACTCAATTGTATTGACCAACAGTAAAATCATGTAAAATTTTGAAACTGGCTTTTTTTCAGAAAAAAATTATTTTTTTTTTAATTTTTCAGAAGGCTGCAGCAAAAAAAGTTGAACAGATATTTTAAAATGTAGTCTCTCATTTTAAACAGAATATAATTGTCTTTCAAATAAAAATCCACGAGAAAATATCTTGTACGGTTCAAAAAATACAGCACTTGAAAGTTTTTGCCAAAAATCGCAAATGAGAAATTGCGCCGGAAGCGTCCTCTTTAGCAGCCTTTATCTCGGTCCAGGAATTTTTTAAGCAAAACCAAAACATACCTATTTGTTATTATACCCTTTGTTCTAAATTTTAACATATGTTCAACTCAAGAGCTTCTGAAATTATGAAAGTAAGATTTTTTTTTCACCTGCCTGAATTCACGTGGATTAATGCCCCGGGAATAACCCTTTAGAGGTCATTGATATTATGTTGGTATATTCCGCACGGCACTAGGCATGGTGGAGTAATTTAAGAATGAGTTTCGCACTTCGCAATGATACATCAATTGAGCAGCTCCTGTAGCACTACAGAACTGAAAAATACTAAAATGAAGAAATCTTTCGCAGCTATGAATGTTCTCTCATCTCGCAACAGATTAGAATACGGAATTAGAAGAGCATCAGCTGAAGTTAGCGTGGTGGCATCTTTACATAAAATTATTCGTTTTTAGTGCAATGATCTTAAGGTTGTCATCTCGCTAGGTGGATTACATGGACAAGACACAAGCAAGCAACAGAGAATTCCAACATTTCACATAATCATTCACACTCTCGAATGCAGATTGGGAAAGAATTCATTGTCAACAATGGCTACGGTAACTTTCCTACATCGACTGGGGTGATTGGCATCTAGGGCATTGGCTTATGTCGTTGCACTTGCTTTACACGATTTTGTAATAACTACTGTAATCTTCATTCTTTCGTCTCTTTTTTTGCATACATTATGTAACTCCAGGGTTGTTGCAGCCATTAGATGAAAATAAATACTTTATTGCTCCATGCGTCTATTTTTATCTGTCGCGCTATTTTTTTTTAAAGAAATTAGCTCATGATTCAGTGACTGCACAGTAGTTGTGAGTATTAAGACTTTAGAAACACCGAAGTACTGAAATAAAATATTTTCATTGCTTATTTTTTAAGAGAAAAAATCACTTCCACTTCGAAAAATAAAAATCAAATGAAAGGCATAAAGCATAAACTGAACTTCCGAAAATTTGGAAAAAACAATAGTTTAGAAGCGAAGATTTTTCTGCGAACGCTGCGCGTCTCTTTCAAAAATTGTTTGAGAGTCTACCCCAAAAACCAGTTCAAGCTATTTATTAACGATGTGCGCCGCTCACACAAATGAATTCAGCAAAAATGTATCGAGACTGTTTACAAAATTAACAGTTCTCGTCTGTCCAAAGCGTTTCAATTTTTTCTTAAGAAGATGAAACGATGTGCTTCTGATTATCATATTTAATATTGTTGAATTGTCCATCATATTGTGTTAATTTGACGAAATCTATATAAATAATAACAATAACAGCAGTGCTACTGCAGAAAAATAATTACAGCAAGCAGCTGCGCACTGTGCAACAAACTAACTAAATTTTTCAATTTCGTACTGTGATAACTTTGACATACCTTCAACCGAGGTGACTGCCACATCCGGTGTGATTTTTTCCACTTTTAAAGTGTTAGTTTTTAACATTTCTGAAGCTAGACAATTTCACTGCTTCTAGTTGTATCGAATGAAACATTTATCCCTTACCTTTTGCTATCCGGTTAGTTTTGGCAGAAATTATACCAACATTTGATAAGTGGGCAAATTCACCCGCTATGTGGCACAGTATGTGGTTGACGGTATTCTTTAATTTCATGTAAAAGTTCATTTACTCATAATTCACTATGTTTAAGGATTTTAACACCGATACGAGAACATATAATCATAAATAAAACTTATTATTTAGTATCATCTGATCAAAATAATGGATGTTATTTTCCTACGGTCGAACAAATTAGCGAAAAGTTGTAGAGATTGTCAAAATAATCACACTAATTTTTGTGAATAATTGTAACTATAAAATGAAAATTTTACATATTTTAATGTTAATACGAATGGGTACGCTTTTCTTATCGTAAAATGATATTAGTATTAATTATGATTACTACGGCTAGAAATTTAATACTGATTGAAAATAAATATTTTAAGTATTTATGTGGATGAGCTGGAAATAATTTATTTCAGGGAGAAACACTTCTCAAAGAATGCTAACATTTGAACAGATAAGTGAAAATATTCCTTCGCACGCCCTTGAAAAATAGATTAATTCCATTATTTTGTCCTTGAACATATTGTCGCATAAGATTCGCTTCGATGCGTGCCTCCATCACTTTGTGCCGGTTTTCGTCCGGTATTTCCACGCTGTTATCTTTAGCACTTTCCTAGGGAGAAAGTGTTCCTTTTTTCTCTAAGAACAAGACTACATTAAAGCAGCTGTGTTATCTCTATTTGAAACCCCCATCGTTGAACGGTGACAAAGTGAAAACACAACTTGACAGCTCTAATTTTTAACTTACCGTCTTTTACTTTTTCACTCAACTCACTTGCTGTTAAATAACACAGAATAACTGTTGACTAAAATCATACTCGAGCTAGCATCTAAAGATAAGTTGTTTATAAGGCCAAGGTTTTTCTTAATTTAAGGGGGAAAACATTCTTTATGAAGTGAGTAAAAACGAACAGCTAGTTGTACGTACGTATACGTGTTTTCTTCAAAGTAAATTTCTGAATAAGTGCTTTTTTTTACTTGTATATTTATTTACTTAACAGGAGTGATTTGAAGGAGAGAGAGAATTTTCATTCTCTAACGTTTTGTACCGCAGATTTCACGTTAATATTTTTCGAAATTAAAAAGAACTTTTTTAGCACCATTTTGATCATACATTGTTTCCAACTAAAATGATTAAACACAACTTCATTAGCTAATTTTTTGAGCTTCAACGGGTAGTTCAACGAATAACGAATGACTTTTATTCCTGTTTTTAGTAATCCAAGCTACTTTATTTGTTTATTTTTTTTTTGCTCAATTTAATTAATTTAGTTATTTTCGCTCTAAGTAAATGTATGGATGTACAACAAGGTAATGTATAGCCGAGAAATATATATGCGTGAATGCGGTAATAGCTCTTTTGCATTTTCAGGGGCATAGATGTCCTTTAGGATATGTGGATTAATGATAAGCACGAACGTACATACGCTAAGAAACTGCAAAACAAAGTTTATACTAAAATGGCTAACGACTACCACACTCCACAAACCAGCAGATCCTGTAGCGAATCAACTTCCGAGCTTATTATGCTGTCTCGAAATTCGCCAAACTTGTGTTTAATTAGGGTTTTTTCTTTTTTAATGTTGACCGTACACTGTTAATAATTTTTTCATATAGTTTTATCGTTACATGACTACTCTAGTATGGCCAGATAAAAATAGGTTGAATTAGTAAACACATCATAAGAATTGCAATATTCCCTGGACTATTTTACTTCGCGTATACTAATAAAAGTCATGGACAAAACGAATCAATGATCAAAACAAAAATTTAGCACTATAAAAACATTTTATTAATTTAAAGTTGCATTTTACAGCTATTGTAAGGGTTACTGATACCAATTTCTAAATATGAAAAGGATATTTTTAGGATGATTTCGATATTTCTCCAGGGTTATATATTTATTGAAACAGTGTGGTAGACAATTTTTATTTTTTTAACTCGGTTTACTTAGTCGTTTAAAACGATCAATAATGAATATGAGCAATATAAGAGAACTTCACTGGAATAAAGAACTACACCGAAAACTTTAATATTGATACACATGGGGGAAAAAGAGCCACTCTTGTTCTTAAAATATTTCAGATATTTAGAGTCCAGTAACGTTCTGTTATCTTATAAATATAAAGTAAATGTTGCTTAGATCTTTTTTTGCTTTTAGCAATCTTGTAAATAATAGCTATAATTGTCATTAGCTCAAAAGAACAAAAAAATGAATGGACCTCGTTTGCTGTTTCACTGAACTCCTCAGTTATTGCTGGTGAATATCAAAGACGGAATTTTTAAAATGGTTCGCTCTGACTTCTAGTGAATGTAAAAAAAGTGTCTCAGATTGTATTTTCATTGAACTTGATGTACAGTGCCATACATTGAAAATGTCATAATTAGTATTGAAGTCAATATTAATAAAGACAATTTTAAAGTTTTCAACAATGCATCTATTATCATCCCTACTTCATATTTCCCCTTGCCATTTACAGTAACACCAGATATTCATAAAATAATTTTAAGATTTTTTAATTATGTACTTGAGAAAAAAGAAGTAATTTAAAATTTTAAATTTGATTTTGTGAACATTTTTATTTAATCTTTTAGCAATATAATGTTGCTTATTATTAGAAAGAACGAGAAAATTTCTAAAAAATGAGGCCTCTCCCTGGCCTTTAGCTGAATTAGGAAATCTTCTAGAGCAATAATTCAAAGTCAACATTCATTTCACAGTCCAATTTTAGAGAATTTTACAGCTCTGCATCAGGCACACATGTCTCGGTAAAATGTCACATTATCCCAAGTTCACAAATGGTAAACCTATAACAAATTTCAAAGTATATCTGAGATGGTAAGATTTAAACCCCGTACTGAATTGACATCTAATGATCCATAATAGCCAATAATGCCACCAATTTAAATCTAAAAAAAAAGCTTGAACTTAGTAGATTAAGGTCAATAAACACCTTGTTTAATGGTTATAAATATCAAAAACAGAATGCTTATATGGACGCGTTATTTGGAAAATTTATTTTTCCAGTGTTTTGAAAACAATTTCTATATACGTAATGGCAAAATTACAAGAGTTAGTCAATTTAAAAATTGGGTGAGTGAAGGAGTAAAGAGCAATCTATCTATGCAGTCCTAAGAAAAGAACTCTCTACTTTTAACTCAGATGCACATTGAAGCCGTCCAAATATCCTTGGCAATCATTACTGCTAGAGCAAGCTCGGCATTGGCAAAAAAAGTTCTACTTACCGGTAGAATTGCGACGCACTTTCGGAAACTTTTGGCTCCCATATTATAAATGTGCGACAGGATATTTTGTATCATCCGAAAGATTCAAGGAAAAATAAAGAAAGTGAAGAGATTTAAAAATAGTTAAGAAAACAGAAACTCGATAAAGTAACACATCAACATAATACGGTTAAAATTGTTACGAGAAGGATGAATAACTAAAGTTGCTAAACTTATAAACTAGAAAAAGATCATCAGAAGGAAAAACAAAAACATTTCTAGATATAAAAACAGTTCTCAAAGACGTCTCTCGTAAAATTAAAAAGTTTTCCGCTTTTACCAAAAAAAATCAATTTCCAAGAGGTTTCTTTGAGGTTTCTTTTATTTACATAAGTTTTACATAAACCAACATATCTACTGAAAATTAGCCTTATAGTTTCATTAGTTAACCAAGCATTGCTTGTTTTTTGTAATCTATTAAGGTTGATGTTCTGATGTATATCGTGTAGCGCTGATTTTGTATTCGCTGTTTTAAATTATAATAGTAATTTATTTTCCTGATAATTGTTTAAAACGGAAAACCAGGCATCGAGCCCTATTTCACACCGAGAGCTTCTTCCAATAAGCTTGCTCATCGGAACTTGGGTCTTGCGCCCCGAGTTTACATAATTTGCTTCATTTTTCCGCATAGGCGCTAATGTTAAAATTTTTTGAACTGTTCAAAATTGAACGAAAAATTATTCAAATCTAAAAGAAAATATGGAAATGAGATGTTATAGCCGAAATCTTTCGAATGCAAAAAGAGTTTTTCGAATCGGACAAAGAGCTCAACGTTATTGTGGGGGGGGGGGGGGGGACTGACAGACCGACGAACAAACAGACCGACAGACACGCATTTTATCCATCTCAAAAGCCTACTTTCTTTTTTTTATTTCTCAATTTTTATTAAATTACTTCACATTTTTTTTACTTTTCTTTATATTTAACGGTATTTTTACGATACATTAAGCCTTCTTTCATGCTTTATTATTATTTTTTTTACTTTTACGGGAAAGTAAGCTAAAAAAACAAGACTACATCACATCGTAACTTTTCACCATTTATGCAACACATTGATTACGTTTTTTCATTACAACAACATATTCTGTCGTTTTGAAGATTTTTTTTTTTTAATTTAAGAATTTGTCATTGCTTCTGTTTATAACTCAGAGCTTTCAAATTCATTGAAAAGATGGCTAAAAACATCTAGTTTGCATTTAAAAATACATAACTTGATTTAGTTCATTCTGACGAGCCCTACGGCTGATTCGTTGGCACCCATGAAAAAGCTAAAGATGCAAGTTACGGCTTAGATTAAGGTTGTATACGCTTAAACATTTTTTAACTAAAAATATGATGTTTTATACGTAAATAAACACTAAGTGTTTCTTATAACTTTCTGAAATTCATTTTAACTACAACCTGGACGCTGAACAGAGAAAAATCCTCCTTCTTGGTTACATTTTTAAAAGTTTATTTGATAAAAGAACACTTGGAACCAGAATAATACAATATCAAATCTTCAAATATATTTTCTACAACCACACATGTAACTTCATTTTAATTTCAGATCAAAGTGAAGGCAGGACGTTTTTTAAAAAAAGCGAAATTAATTACATAACACTGTGGGATACAAGAATCTGTATTCAAGAGAACACTTTAGCAAAATAATATTTTATATTATATTTTCTTTCATCACGTTAACCAATAATGTATTTATCGCTGAAAATCATTTAACCCATAACAACATTTAATGTATTTCAAACTACGTAGTGAGTTTCTTCCATCGTTGGAATTTTTAGTATGAGCACTATTATCTGCCTGTATGTATATATATTATAAATTGTGTACATGTTAAATAAGTACACAATTTATAATCTAGATAAAATTTTCATAATATAAAGTATTGCGGTGAAGTTAATTAAATTTGCGTTGTTTTATTTATTTATCTTTTTTTTTTCCTAACATGTTTAGTATTTTCTTTCAATTCATACGGGCAACTAATTTTGAAAGATTCTCACAAAGCATCATTTTATTTAGAGAACTAATCTGCAGCAAAAATATTAAACTTTTCAATTAAGCATCTAGAAAATCAGAATTTTAGGCGTTATGTCTAATATCCCTCAACATTTTTTCATTTGAAATTCTCAAAAAATTATAATCTCTTTCGGAAAGTTTTGGGGGAAAACACAAAAAATGTAATAGCATTTACATCATATTATTATCTAATTTAAGGAGGAACAGTACCTCCTTTCAATTTTTTCCCACTAATGATCAGATAAAAAATAATGCATACATTTAATTTCAATTATGATTATAAATGAAATTTGAAAGTAGAACAGCAATGTGATCAACCATTGATTTGAAATTTAAAAAAAAAGTATTTCAATTTTTAAAATTTTTCATAGCTTCCTGAAAAATATATTTTTCAAAAGGCTTTTTCTGAGTAATACTTCCTAAGCGTTCTAGAACGAAAGTTAGGATGGAATTAACTATCTGAAACTTAGTTGACCTTTAATATATTTTTTTTCAACTCAGCTTTTTAAAAACTCAGAAAAAAAGACAAAACAAAATCAAAAATGCAAATTCAACAAGCAAATAGAAACAAACTACAAGCTTCAGAATCAAACCCATGCTTATTTTTGTTAAACAAAATCCGTGGAATGAACATATCAGGTGTTCTAGGCGATAAAGGCGAATCCCCCAAGACTGTATTTCTAGAAAAAAAAAACCCTCAAAGAAAAAGAAAGTAGTTTCAAAGCGACAAGGGCGAATTGCAATGTCATGCAGAAAAAACACGATGGAATGTTGCAGTAGTACTTTTATTAGAATGAAAATGAGAAACAAAATTCATTTCAAAATGCTTTCAATTGAAGATCAGTATAAGTAAAGATCAGTAATGAAGTATATCAAATTAAAAAATTCATGGTATTAATCTGGGCAAAAATCCATAACATCATCCTCATTTTCCGTAGTTGGCGTAAACAATTTATTTCTGATGCTTTTTGAATGATCAGCTGTTTGAAGAAACTCCCAGATGGGCGCATTCGCCCTTCTTCCACATTCTATTATCGCAGTTTTGCTGTTTCTCACGACTTATGCGCCCAAATTCTACACGCCAAAGCTTCAGACAGAAATTGCGAATAACATCTTTTTGTATTCCTTAGATCTTCTATAACAAGGCTTTCTATTGAAAAAAAAATGAAGGGACAGCAGATTCACAATTGTCGCCTCATATAAAGTTTCAAAGCTGTATCTTTAGCTGAAAAAAAACCTTAGGTATTTTACTACACGTAATTGGTCAAAAATACAATGCAGAGAAAAGTGCGTTTAAAGATCTTAAATACAGAAAGAAAACAGTTAAAGTCATTTACAAAAACCGGAATATCTTTCGAAGTATTGATCACATAAGTTTGCAATTCTGTATGAGGCTTTAAAACAGTTTTTTTCCATCAAAATACGTAATAAAAAAATTGATATTTTGTACAATTTTGAGGTACTGTGCCCCCTTAAAATTATAAGAAGAAACAAATTTCTTATTTTTAACTCGTGACTTATCTAATTTCAAAGCATTTTACTATTATGATTTTAAATCATATTTTAACAAATGTCCATACAAATGTATCATTTTCAAAGCTTCAGCTGAGAAGACAACGATACACGAAAAAGAAAACAATTAAGTTATTTTGTAGAAATTTACAAAATGTAACTACTATATGGCGGGCTCAGAATACAAGTGAACCAAGTCCATGAGAAGTTTCTTTGTGCTACAGAAGTTTAAAGTTAAAGCTTTATAACAAAATTACCTCTTAAATTTGTTTTAGTTATAAATTAAATTTTCAAAGTTCAAAGAGAGACTTGGTTCATTATTGCACTGAAATTTTACATAGTTAGTTCATGCTATTGGGTTGCCAACTCGAAAATGACAAAAAGTGGACTTGGTTTACTTGTATTCTGAACCCTCCATATATTAATTTTTCTATGCTCGTTAACGGAAAGAGCTCCCTTGTGGTCGAATACCTGGGTTCGGAACGTTTCGAGAATCATGAGACATCATCCACGACAACTTGTTGTATAGACTTTAAATATTACTTTCGACCCTTAAATGGTACTAAAGTAACTCCATTAAATTATAGCAAATATTTTGGTGAGGAATATTGATGAGGAATTGAAAAGACACCAAGATATAGCGATTCACATTTTAGTTAAAAAATGTTTCATTATCACTTTTCTAGAATACTAATATTGGACGTTAGGAATGTTCTTAAGGTTTATCTCTTCTTATTATTTCATACAGCCTTTTTAATTGGTTGAAACAATTGCTTAAAAGCGACATGACCTTAATAATGTTTATTTCTTAAATTTATTGAACTTCCGATTTCTGTAAACTATAACTAGTATTTCGAAAATAGTAACAAAAGTAAAGAAAAAAATAACACGCCAACTATACATTATATAAATTGTTTCTATAGAAATAAATTATTGTGGAAAAAAAACATTCAGGAAATAAACTTCTTTTTTTAAATCTCCAGAGTTGGAGCTTTGCCCACAACGTTAAAATCCATGGGTTTTTAGTTATTTTTTGCTCTCAACAGCTTTTCATCCGATGCAGAAAAAACATAAAGATGATATTCGGAAGTCTTGTTATTTCTTGTCCCCCCCCCCCTTTTTTTTTTAACTTTTGGGGGAAAAGCTTTCATTTCCAGAGTTATTGTTATTTCGAGGGAGAAAATACTTTTAATTTTCGTCCATGTTAATTCGTTTGAACTGATTATAAATTTAATCAAGCCGTAAAAAAAATATCCACAACTTTTAATGCCGAAAGGTTTTCGGAAGAATTTTGTTCATACTAATTCCGCTTACTTGATCAGTGTACTGCTATTACAAGAGATTTCATTTTACTTGTAGAGCCTAATAGTACGAGATCCGGCTGCAGAATTCTGTGCTCATCGAGTGTTTGCTAAAATCTAAATTTTTAAGCATATTTATGATTAGGAGAATATATATCTACCAGGTTGCCTATCAAAATGTGGCCGCTAATATTTTTAATTAAATTATTGTTAATTGATTTTTCGGAATAAAATTCATTCACTTGTTTTTTAAATAAAATATCATCCACTTCACGGCAATATAGATAAAGACTCTGAAAATTCACGGTTGCCGTTGAGCACTTAGCCGCACCTCTTCGCAGCCAGGTGTAAACAGGTATGATTTTGATGCATTTATACGTTCATAACGTACATTTGTTATTTATATATCAAATTAAAGCTAATTTTTTTCTGTTTATTGTGATATACGTTTGCCTAATTAAGTCTGGCCGCAAATAAGGGTTGCTGGTTGTTAAAAATGCCAGCTGTACGACGCTTTAAAGCCATTGCGCATGCGTCGAATGATAGTGTTCTCAAAAACCGGTTCAAACAGTAGTAGGGACAACTTGATAAATACTCCAAAAGAATCGTCTTCTTTTTCAAAATGACGGCGCATGCGCATTGGCTTTAAATCGTCGTACAGCTGGCATTTTTAACAACCAGCAACCCTTAATTGCGGCCAGATTTAATTAGGCAGCCGTATATCACAATAAACAGAAAAAAATTAGCTTTAATTTGATATATAAATAACAAATGTACGTTATGAACGTATAAATGCATCAAAATCATACCTGTTTACACCTGGCTGCGAAGAGGTGCGGCTAAGTGCTCAACGGCAACCGTGATTTTTCAGAGTCTTTATCTATATTGCCGTGAAGTGGACGATATTTTATTTAAAAAACAAGTGAATGAATTTTATTCCGAAAAATCAATTAACAATAATTTAATTAAAAATATTAGCGGCCACATTTTGATAGGCAACCTGGTAGATATATATTCTCCTAATCATAAATATGCTTAAAAATTTAGATTTTAGCAAACACTCGATGAGCACAGAATTCTGCAGCCGGATCTTAGACTATAATTCTAGTTCTGTGTGAACTGATCACAAAACACGTTAGAAAAGAAAAACGGATCTTGAACGGTTTGGCAAATACATTTAAAACATGTTCAAATCTGATAACGACCTCAAAATTATTGACATGGATAAAAAGAAGAAGTAACGGACATGCAATTTGCATATCGCGACACCATTATTTTGAATCCGTGCGTTAATTTATTTCTATATTTACAGGGATTTTTTTACGGAAAATTTAATCTGTTGGGTTATTGCGTCAGATAATTTAGTTAGTAATTCTGAAGTTGCAGGCCATGGGCTGCGTGTGGTTCGTTGGATTTTTGTGTGTGTGGAGGGGGTGGGGGGCTTGATCATAGGAGTCGAAAAAACTTACAAGCCATGATATAAACTTATTTTTGTGCAGGGATACTCATTTTTTTTCTATTTGCAAGAAGTTGAAAATTCTATTAGGTTTAAAAAAGATCGTGTAGTTAGTGAATTCATCGACATTATCAAAGAAAGAAATTGAATGAAATTTCTAAAAAGGAGGAAATTGAAAAAGGAAAGAAACTGAAAGAAAATTGTTTAAAGATCTTATTAATTTTAATGCCGTCTTACGAAGATCACGTCAGCTAGTAGGAAATAAAAGTGAAGAATTGTCTAATTTTTTTAAAGTATAACAAATAGGTTTTTGGACAATTATTTCCTCCCCCCCCCCCGTTTTTTATGAAAAATCTTCACTAGAAAGTCAGTTCTTTTTGTGAAGGGTTTTTTTTTTTTAATTATTTTTTTAGGTGGTCATTGTGCAATATTTTAAAAGGAAGAAGAAATCTATTAAAATACCACTTAGGAAAAACAAAGAGTAAATTTGCTCATATATATATATATATATATATATATATATATATATATACGCGATACAAAATACGTTTTTTAAATTCTCAACATTTCTATGAATTTTCATATGGGATGAACTTTAAGACTTAAACTTGTAACGGAAGATGTGTACACAATGTACGACACCAAGAAGTTCGTTTTTAGCCAGAGTTTCTAAATAATGGATAAGAAATATTAAAATGCAATTTTTCTTCCACTCTGCCTGTCTAATCTTATATTACAAGTACATTAATTCATATTATACTGTAACAGATATAAAAGATATTCTGAGCGTTAAACAAGGATCCTCAATAGAGTGTTTAGAAATTCGAGGGCTTAATGAAAAGCAAATTCGCTTAAAAATACTTTTAGGCTTTCAGGTAAAATTGAAGCTGGCGAGAATATCCTTAGTTGCTCTTGTACTTTAAAATACTTTTTTTCAAAAGAGAACAACTGAATATCTTGTATATCAGATGAAATGCGTTCTTATTGAAATAGCAGTATCTTTAAAATTTATTTTTAAAGCCATGTTTAAATTTTAGTGAGACATCAGGAAGATATAAAATATACATTTATATCTGCTTTATGAAAAGTAAACTTCTTTATTCGAGAGGAAATATTTATTTATCGCATTCAATTTTTCTGTACTTCCAATGTGTTTAACCAAAGTTTGCTAATGTTTGAAACGAATTTTTAAAAGGTAACTTTTCAGAGTCATTCGGTTAATTATTAGTATGCACTAATTGTTGTTATATTGCAAAGTGTATAAAACAAACAGTCTTAATGTTAAACAAGTGCCTAAAGCATTCATTAGAAATATGGCAAAGAATTCGGACAACTCTGATTCATGTAACTTATTTTCGTCATTGCTGCTAATTTACATAATTCAGCAAATCATATTAGAATGGACAGTTACGTGAGTCAATTCTTTCTGGGTGCATAATTCTTTCCGCAACATAGTGCAGATGAAATGCTAACTATTTACTGACAAATCAATTTTACATAAATAACTTTTGAAGTATTTTTAGCATGTATGTACCTAATAAAACATTAAATAAATAAATTTTAAGAATATATTTTAAAATATATACTCTGGTGTCAAAATAATATATACTCTTAATCTATATATAATTGTTAAGGGTATATATTATTTTGACACCAGAATATTTCTATGACACTTATTTGGAATACCAAGCGAAAGCGAGGAAAGTATTCAGAAGTTGTAGCGGAGTAACTCAAAAAAATTAAGAATTGGCTGCTCCAGTTCCCGATTCATACATACATATATGTATATGTTACGGCCAAAGCCCGAATTCAGCCACTTCGTGAATTGGCCGGCCAAATCGCGAAATGGCATAAGATGGCTGCCCGTGTCCGATCTTTTCTTGATTTCGGGTATTGGCCGGCCAGATCGCGAAGTGGCATGGGAGGATCAGCCAAAGTTGGAAGAAAAAATCTTTGGCAAGTATTATTGGCTCTACCATAACTTCATTCTTTAAAAATTATTAGCTGCGGTACCCGCAGTTGACTGCGGTGGGATGTGGCCATTTGAGACAAAGTAAAAATTAATTTTTTAAATTTTAATTGAAAAACTTGTCTATTTTTTATATTTTTAAATTAAAAAAGAAAACAAAAGGGGCAATATTAGCAAATTAACTTTTCAATAAAACAAATATTAAAAAATTGTGGTCTCACCGTACCACCTGGTATGTGAAAAAACATACCACTACAGTTTTTTTTTTTTGTAAAGTGATAGTTATTAGAAATACAAAAGATATTTAAAAAGTAGTAAAATGGGCAACATGAAAAAGTTACCTCTTTTCCTTTAATTAAAAAATGAATTTTAAATCACCGTAATCATTTATTACATCAAGCTGAACTTTTGTGACATTTCGAATTACATAAAAGTTTGCTGCTTCTGCATTTACAGCGGTTTGTTGCACACTTAGTCGTCTACCGGGCATTCTTGAATGAGTACATCACGTTTTGGCCGGAACATATATATATATATATATATGTATATATATATATATATGTATATATATATATATAACGCCAATGCAATCGTTTAGTCATTTACGAAAGTTTCATCAAGACCACAAACTCATGTCCTCCAAAACTTTGTCTGCGTAAAGGTTTTTTTTGGACGGAAACGGAAAGCACTTTGCATACGGGAGTGATCTCGGAATTAAAATTAGTCCTTGAATAAAATTTACTACTTGTTTCGATATCGAAAGTTATATTTCCAGTGCTTCAAAGTACATGATTTTTGTTTAATCCATAAGATTTCATATACACAGTTTTCTCAAAATAATGTGTTAAAGAATTTCGGATACTGAAAAGTGTTTAATTTTTTCACAAGTTTATATTTTTAATGGAAGAGGAAAGAACAATTTTAAATTTGGCAAATGATGGCAACTACTTGCGCTCGTCGCCAGATGCTACTCATAAATAGGAATGTCTTTAAATAGAGTCCTTCTTGGAATGTAACTATAAATTATTTTATATCAGAAGTGAACAGAAAAATTACAAAAAAATGTTCCTAAGACTTAAAAATAATTCAATAGAACATTATTTTACTGCAACTAAACTATTTGTTATTTTAAAGGAAATAATGAATGTTAAACTCGATTGTAGTACATAAATTTTCCGTCCTTAAATTGGTAGTTTTATTTGGAACAACGCTAATGCATACTGCTTTATGTCCACAAACAATTCACTAAGTGGACAGTCCAGAATGAGTGGCGTGAATTGCAATTTAAGTCAAGCATGGATTTTGGGTTCCTGCTTTATTAAGTGAAATGAGAGTAGCGTAAAAATATACTGAAATATATTGGCTACTAGCAGAGCACAACAGAACTTTCGACTAACCATAATTGCTACTCAGTTAAGAATGACAGTGATTATGTCAGGTTCGAGGCCGCGGATGGCACCAGTGACTTTAGTTATCGTCATTTTAAAAGGTTTTTATGTGCTTTTATCCACTATAGTACTTTTACAAAAGTTATTATGCCGAAAAATACCAGTTTCACTTATTTAATTTGCTTTTAAGAGTATTAACAGTTCTTCAGAACAAAAAGTTCTTGATTACATTGTCTACGCATCCTACTGAGTTTATTTTAAGGTGTCTGGAAGGAAAAGTTTCTAACAATTAGTTCAAACCACCGTTCATGAAACTGATTTTTTTAATCTCATTAAAATTTCTTTTTGAGGAATTGCTTTGAACATGACATAATATTTGTTAAACAATGCTTTCTTTTTTCAAGCTTTTACGAAATGTGGTACACTTCAAATATTTATTTAAAATAAGTTTCTTTATTCCATATTTTTCTGTAAAAGCAACTGATTAACATTTTGTATTTTTGTATTTGACAAGAACAAAATGGTAACTAATGTAATGAAGCAGCCATTCATACATCCGGGTTCAATGAATTAAGTAGCAAGTTCGTTTGAAGGGTTAGCGGGGTATAGCGATAGATTAGTTATTCGACCTTAACAATTGGCATTTGGTACTTAAGCCTAAATGCTACAGAAACACAGCTACAGATACACGAATAGTGAAGACCCGGTACGACTGTTGCCGAATTATCTTTCTGCTATTGAGGTCGATAACGAGAAAGTTATTTCACATCATGTATAAAAATACAGTATAAAAAAAAGTAAATCCTCTTGAAGGTTAAGGTACTTATTAATTAACGGAGATCGATTAGCAATTTAACCCTTTTTGAGATAAATTGGTAAGATGGCTGAAATATAAGTACGCTCGAAAGCGATTTAGGTGTCCATTAAGGTGCCAAAGTTGTCTAGTATTTGAATGTTTCTTTACAGGTGAATTTTGGATTTTTCTCACTAACGGGTAAATATCCAGACTTTGAGACGGCTATTAAGACGACTAGAACTTAAAAGTAGTTTTAATTCTTATTTTTGTTAAAAACCTGTTACTGAGAAATGTCATGCATTCATGTTCGTGCTTGTGCCATTCCTTTCTATACTAAAATTATTTTTATCAATCTCTAAATGTAGCATAAAACATGAAATTAACAAAAAAATTGATTCCTTAATGAGTCGCTAAAACTATTTAAACATTTTTTTAAACTTCACTGCACGATTTAATGGAACGCTGAATCTGCCCATTGAAATAAAACTTAAGAGTCAGAAATCTAAAACAGTTAATCCATACTCTTCCATTAAAAGTAACAGCACCGACAAACTTTTTTTAATCACCCAAAAAGCCGTAAATCGTTACTACTGCAAGTTTCTATGGCAGTGGAGAGTACCTGGAAGAGCGCCAGATATTTTTCGGAACTTTTCTCCCTTTGGCGGAAATAGTGTCACTGCAGATAGGAAAAGCATAGCTCCTCCTGGAACGAACCGAGATACAGAAATTCAAATCCAGATATAAAATCTAACATTACAAATGAAGAGTAAATGTAAAATGTTCGTTGATCAAACGTATACACGATCTGTTTTTAGATAGAAAGTAGCGCGATACGAGAATATGTATCGTTATGGAAAGAAGAAAAGTAAGCTCATATTAAAATTTAATGTAGAAAATGTCATACATTATTTCACTAAGTTTCTTTAATATCGATCAAACATGTATGTTATGCATTTATGAAACGCTGGCATTCTATAGAATGCCTAGGCATTGTATATAATGACAGACCTTTTTAGGCAAGGTATGGAATATGAGAAGTATTACATACTTTCCCTAGGCATTGTATATAATACCTAGGCATTCTATAGAATGACAAATGCTATTCAGGCAAAGCAATAAAACAAACGTCCTGATGAAGTTATTATGAAAATGATGTGCATTTCTCAAAAATAAAAAAGTTATTATGTAAATGATGTGAATTTCTCTAAAATAAAAATGTTATTATGTAAATGATGTGCATTTCTCAAAAATAAAAATGTTATTCTGAAAAAATAATGAGAGTGCCATTAAAAAAAATTTATTCAAAATGCGTAAAGAAAAATGAAAGCTGTACAAAACATAATTTATGCCTTTCTTATTAAGGGAAACAAAATTTTCATATAAGAAATAAACACGTTGCATTGCTACGTGATATTCGGAACTATGGGTGATTCAAAGCGAAAATAAATTTTCGGAACTTCACACAAAACTTTTGGAAAAAGTATGCGTCATCAATTTAAAATAAAAAAATATATACTTAGGTTAACACGGCTTCCCCCCCTCCCCCCATCAACATGCAATGCATATATATATATATATATATATGTATGCAGATAAGCTCAAGAATAATATTTCAAGTAATTAAATGTAGTAATCTAATATTAATATCAGAAGTTTTTTTTTTTTTTTTCAGAAGAAGTTACTCTATTGAAAGTTTTTTAAATTAGTACAAAACATTTTGCTTGTCTAAAGGTAGAAAGAAAAGCATATATATTTATTGTGAAAGAAACCTTAAGATTAATAAATGTACAAAATTTCGGAAAACCGCTTTTTTTTTTTTTTTTTTTGTAAATTTTTGTAACAGGTGCTTAAAATTTTCGGAAATGTCGGAGAATTTCGGATCAGAATCACCTATGTTCGAAACGAATTGGAGATGTATTTTATACTTTGCCGGTTTCTCATTTGGCCTTCTACAGAATGCCTAGAAAAGAACAAATCGTTTCATACATTGCCGACTAGTTTTAGGCATTCTATAGAATGCCGGATTTTAAACTTTACCGGTAACATATCGATCAGAACTAAAAGCTTGATCGATGCCTCGTAGATCAAGCACTTACTCGCTCTGTTTTTATAAGAAAGCAAAGCGATACCAGAATACGCAACGGTATGAAAAGAAGAAAATATAATTTCGTTTTAGAATTTAATCTGGAAAAAACCCAAAGACCACTTTATTAAATTGTCTTTCTTTAGAAATGGCACAGAATATTTTCATCCAAGCAGAACAAAATTACTTTTTTTTCTTTGCGTAATGCAGTAAAATAGTTGAAACTAACAGCACAGAAACAACAATACGGATATAGAATCATCCTTATTCTTTAGGCAAATAACAATGTTTCACGAACAAAAACAAATAATGTTACAAAACACTGATATAAATGTAACCAGAAGCAAATTTTATTTTCTTTACATGGATCAATAAAAGAGAACATGATTGAAATGATTGTGAATTTTCTTTAAATAAAAATTCTTTTGCTCTAAGTCATACAGTAATACAATTACTCATTAGGGTGTCCCAAAAAAAAAACCAACTTTCAAATTTTTACACTCTTACCCCTTAAAAAGTTTCCTTTTGGGAACATAAGATTCCTGGTATAATTTTAAAACTATATGAAAATATTTAGAGGCCCCCCAAGAAAGTCGAATTTTTCAAAAATGATCGAAATTTATCACTGTTTTGCCTAAACAAATAATCAAGTAACACTATTTAGGAGCATTTAAAATGGTTAAAAATGCATTTAATATTTCAACATGTTAAAGAGATATATACATTTCAAAAATATAATAAACAATGTTAAACTTAGTTGAAAACCTAAGGATAATAAGAATACAAAAAATAACGTATTTACATTTACTTTGAACCATACAAAAGAAGTAGCTGTTAAAAATATTTTGACAATTGTACCGTGAGAAGCAGTTTGTGACTGATCTGAAATAAATGTTTTCAAACTATCAAATGCTGCCGCTACAGGTGTTTTTTGATATTTTGGTTCATGGTTGTAAAGTTTGGGAAATTTTTCTTTAAATCTCTTTAAAATACTTATGTCAGGTCCAGTAGCTGGCCCCAGGCATACACTAAATACATCTGACAATAATACTTCAAACAAATGATGTCAACAGGACAACCATAAAAGATTTTGACCTATTTTTCTTTCAAGAACAATACATGCTCCATTTAATTTCTCAGTATTTCTTGATGTTGTATCAAAGCACATACCAACGACGGAAGAGTCACATTTCCACGACTGTAAGCACAGCAGAACAGTATTAGCTATTTCTACACCTCTTCCAGACGGTAATGTAAGAACTCCAAAGAGTTTAGTATTTTCGTCAAACAAAGACAAAACCATTACTGATAAACAATCAATCTGATCAGATTCATTAAACGATAAGTCAGGTAACAACTGCATCAATGTACTACAGGCCTTGATGCTTTAAACTGTGCTTTTATTTGTTCAGAAAACATACTTTTTGATAACACTACAGATTTTAGCACCTTATCAAATGATGTTGATACTGTTACACATCCTTCTTAATTTGTTATAGGTGCTATTACCATTGTAAACAACCGAATACTTATGTTACTTCTATCTAATACAGCAGCAACTTTTGAGGTAATTGCTGATCTATGCATGGATTTATTTCTAGTATTTGGGAAACAGTCATCATCTTTTATTTCTTGTTACTTCTGTGCAAACTCAGTTCCATCTTCATTTGCATCCACATTCATAACTCAAATTAATATCAATGGAACGTGATGCTGTTATGAAAGAAGCAGTTGTTTCATGAGGTGTAGTGAGCATAGCAACTTCCTTTCGCTTAAAAAGCAAACTTTTTTAGCCTTTCGCTGGTTCACCTGATCTGTTGCGTTACTTCTCTTTTTATACCTTCATAAGGTCTGCTTGTTTTTTATACAAATTCAGGCGCTTAGAAGCAAAGGGGTGTAAGTGACAAAATTAAAAATTTTGAGATAACTAGTGAAAATGATAGGGCAAGCACCATTCTATGTCACGGCAACAGATGTTAGTGATTGCTCTAACAGGTGTTCCACCCCAACGTGATTTAGAAACAAATTAACATTAAAGCTCCTATAAGATCCAAACTTTGAATGCGTTTCACTCAGAATCGTTTTTTGGACACTTACATCCCTTTGCTTCTCGCTGCCTCAATTCTTGATTTTCTGTATAACATGTTGTTTCTACCTTACTGGGAGCCTAGTTTTTTCCCAAAATGGAAAACTTGATCATACACAAGAGGCGCATTGTCTTTGATTGTGTGCTTTTGAGAACAATGAGAGTAAATAAAGTTTCTCATTGCATCTCTTCCTGTTGTTAGTTGGGCACCTTTGTTAATTTCAGTAGGATATGCAATAAGCCATGCACTTCATTTTTTATAGTACTAATTGATGTAATTCATGAAATAAATAATGATAGCTGTGTATTTCTTTGTTGAAAGAAGTAATCAATATTCAATCTGCATATGTGGGATACAGTAGCTATATCTGGTTAGGTAATATTTTTAGTTAAAGTGTTTGCTTTCATATTGTGTAAATGAATACAGTGAAGGTATTTTTTGTATATATAAATGGTTATACATAAGATTTTGAAACGTTTTAAATAGTTTTAGGTGGCGCAAGTGGCCACTCGTTTTATTGTAAACTACTGTTAAATTTCGATCAATTTTGAAAAACTTGACCTTCTTGGGGGACCTCTAACTTTTTTCTTAGAGTTTTAAAATTTTACCAGGGTTCTTATGTTCTCAAAAGGAAACTTTTTAGGGGGTGAAAGTTCAAAGATTTGAAAGTTGGGTTTTTTTTTGGGGACAAAATATTACTCATACGCTAATAAGGAGTAGCTAATGTATAAAGATTAATTTTTATGCTAAACGTAAAAAAATAAAGAACGAAACATTTATTATTTCATATAATTTCTAAAGCAATCATTTATTAAACGTATATTTTCGTTTTTTTTTTCTTTAACAAAAGTTCTATTTTTACAAATTTTAATCATTTCGTATTAACGAAGAAACTTTTCGCGTTTCATATGTTAATGAATACAACGACATATAATTAAAATAATTATTCATAACGAAGATAGTTTGACCAGGTGCATAAATAAATTAAAGAGAACTCGCACAAAAACATAGTTGTACATTGTTTGATGTTTTGTTTGTTTGCTTGATTTATCTTCCGCTATCCGCTCAAACCAGGAGAAAAAAGATTCCGAGATCATAAATTTGTTAGAAACCATATGCTGTGCACAATTACATCATACTTATAGGAGTCATCAACAATGAAAATAGAAGAAAGAAAACATTGAATTGAAGATGTGGTAATAATGACCTTAGCACATCGCATCCGTTAACTTCCGAATGTTGCGATTAAACTTCTTACAGCTAGTAACATCCATTGTGTGATAATGAAGCAATTTCTCCTAGAATTTGCAAGCGGAAGAACAGCTCACGAACAGCAGATACGCATTTTAAACATTAGATGACATTACACCTTAAATAGTATAGAAAGTGGCGATATTTTGGATTCCTATCTTACAACACCCCTTCCTTGCCACACTCGTCTATCCGATGTTTGTTTTGCCAACACTAGATTCAAGACGCCTAAAATACGAGTCATTCACTTAGGAAAAATCTCAAATGATATTTTTTGCTCTTTGCAATAAAATTTAGTCATAGGAGTAATACTGCAAGATTCAGGTTCATTGAGCGGATGGAATGGAATTTCTTACATAAGATACCTTTGTTTAACGTATTACTACGATAAAAGATTTAAGATCTGGTTTGCTTTTGCCAAAATTTCACGTTTTAGCTTTCAAAAATATTCACGATTCCACGCATGATATAATATGACGTATCCACGTATGAACGCACGTATCCACGTATGAATGGTATGACAAAATATTCATACGTTGAACATAAGCTACGTATGAATATTTTGTTACAAATTGTCTGAAGTTCTTTTTTTAGGATCATTCTAAGAAACAACGCTAAGAGAGTAGTTAAAGGTTGATAAACTTTTCTTTTTATTTTTGGTTATATCATACCTATTCACATGTGTAGATTACTGAATCTTACACAGTAGTATAAAATGGATGCTTTAAAAAGTAAGAAATGATTATATGAATGATAAATTTTATATATTACCTGTAAAGAGCCCGTAAGGAGAGAAATGTTATATTACACACTAGTTTCAAATTTAAAAAGGCTCAACAACCTTAAAAGCAAACAAATAAGAATGCCGCTAACACACCTAGTCAAACTGTCTATCCTGTGCAATCAAAACCATCGTACCTGCCCTTATTTCTCTGAGGGCAATTTGCATCAGACAAGATTTTTAAAGATCCATTGAAAAGGGTATGTACGTGATGCTAAGAACACAAATGTTACCAATGCTTTATTAATGCAAATAAATCTGTGAAAAGAAATAGGTGAACTGATTGATTTTGCATTGCGGTGAATATGGTATTACATATACTAACATCGAAGATCAGCTATAATACGCACGTTTTGCTTCTATACAACCCTGGAATTAGCTTTCGAATTTCAGCAAACAAGGCTAAAAATACGTACCGGATTGTTTTATGAAGATGCAATATGCAGTCAGAGAGGCACAAATCTGTATGACTTGAGAACGAGATATAGAAGCGTAGTAGCAAAAGTTATAATCACTTCATTATAACAGTTGAAAAGCGAAGAGCTTTGGATCATTAGTCACTTGTTGACACTGAAGAGTGTTTCATCTTTGACCTTTATACTCCAGAATAGTAGATTCATTAACGAAGTATATGAAGCAAGAAAGAAAGGGACACCACCCGAAAAAATGACATTCAATCTCGAAGAGTTACCACATTTCCTTCCCTTAGCAGTTCTTTTCTAACAACTCTCCGTAAGGACGTGTTTCTATAACTGCTAAACTCAAAATGATGAGATTGTTCAATTGCATTTAAATTGGTCCTGGAGAACATTTAAATTGCAATTGAATTTAGCATTCCTTTTTAATGAAAGAAGTAGTGAAGTAATTTTGTGTGATAAAAAATGTAACACCACCTGAGAAAATACCATTAAATCTCTGAAAAGGAACCACATTTCCTTTCCTTAAAAAACTCATCGCAGTTCTCTTCTAACAACGCTCGATACGGACGCGTTTCTATTATCGCTTAACTGGAAGTAAGGACATTGTTCGATTGAATGTAAATTGGTCCTGGAGCACATTGAAATTGCAATTGAATTTAGCATCAATTTTAAAGGAAAGAAGTGAAGTAATTTTCTGACACAAAAATATTAACAAAATAAAAAGCAATACGTTACGCGTTCAAAAAGATTTTTTTTCTGGAATCATTGCTATATATATATATATATATATACTTATATTTTTCATGACATTTTAGTCAATGCTATAAAAAATTTCTTGATTTCCTTAACACAAAAAGTTATCCTTAAAAAAATACTATACAATAAAATCATCTTTTAGGCTTAAAAAAACGCAATAAGCTTGATGTATATTAATTTACACATGATAAGTAATAAATGTTGTATAGTATTAGCATTTCCTCCAAGATTTGGCCCTTTAAAATGCGAACTTCATGTAAGAAATATTGCATCAAACATCAAATATATATTCCATGTTACAGGAAAATACTTAACAAAAATAACTGGAGGATATACCGTTAAGAAACTGTATCAAACATGTGGGGAAAATAATACTTACCTGAGAAAGAAAAATGCAGAAACGTTCGATGGACATAAAATCAGGTAGTAACTAAGACAGGCTCCCAATTTGCATAGTTGCTGCATGTAAGAAACACATCAAGCATGAAAAAAAAATGCTACACGACATGCAAGATACAGGTGATCTCACCCAGGGAGAATTTTTCTTAAAATCGCAACAGTAAAAATGATCTTTCGTTTTACCGCTTCAAATATGTGCGAAACTTAAATTACTTTTCTTAATTGTACTTCATAGTAAAAGTAATAGCTTTTGTTTGAAAATATATTACTTTCGGTATTGGAACTTTGCTGAAGACCATAAACATGCAGTTATTTAATATGAATTCTCGTTTATTTTAAAAGAGAGAATATTTCCTTTTATGAAATTACAACATACAATGCCGCTGAAACAAAGCATTTTTTAAATTTTATTTATACGCAAATGGGCACTTTTCCATACACATTTTTGAATATTATCAATCCATCTCATCTTCCTTTAAACTAATTATAGAAGATATACTTCGTTTAAAGGAGATTGTTCCACCAAAAAAAAAAAAAGTTCTCAGTTAATTACAATTCTAATATCAGTTTAAACGTTGGAAAAGGGAGAAGGGAAAACTGGCAGCACTTAACAAAATCAATGACATAATATTAACATAGTAAGAAGGGACCAAGACACCAGCAAACAAAAATGTAATATCAAGCCTTAAATTAAAAAAATTATTTTTTTATCAGAAGTTCTGGAAACATGCATTTTGTAAACAAATTCGGGGCTAGTAAAACAGTTGAATAACTCTTCTTACATATTTTTAATTAGCAAAAGCAAAGAAAACAGTGATTAAACTACCTTTGAGGCACGACTCTTTTAACAAACGCAGATAAATCATTTGTTCCTTAAATAAATACATAGTGTAAAATCTTTCGTGCATTGAGAAATGTTTAACTCATTCTTGAAAATTAAGTTCGTAGCTAAATGATTACAAGATTGAAAAAACCGATTACTTATTGGAATTTGATTTGAATTAAAATGGCAGAAATATTTTAGTCTTAAAGTCACAGTAAGATATGATCATGCAAAATCAAAGTTTCAATGGCTAAACGAGTTTGCATGAAGATGATCCACAATCATTTTATTTTTACCTCAATAAAGACATTAAAATCTTACATTTAATAAAATCTAGATATTTTTGCATCATAACACTAAATCAGACAAACATTTGAACATGTTATTTATACATGCTCGAATAATAATGCCGAATAGTTAACATATATTATAATCTTAAACGCCAGATGGAAATTTACACTAGGTGTGAAATTTATGCAGAATACCAAAACAAACTTAACATTTTGTTCTAAAACAAGAAGTATAACGCAACATCATAAAATTATAAAGGCAGATGAAGCAAAAACAAGATTTTTTGTGCATTAAAATTTAATAAGGGTTTTCTAACGGTGATGTCAAACGATCAACAGCAGTATTAAATAATAAATAGTCTTAAATTATAAAATATTATCATGCTATTTTTAGTATCCATAGCAAGTATGATTAATTGAATTTAAAATTCGTAGTTATGTATTTTCCGAATAGCCTTTTATTTTCCAATAGCCTCTCATAAATATTAGATTGTGTGCTCTGTACACGTAGTATTTTGTACTTGCTTTTCAGGTGTTTAACAAGACGACAAACTCAAAACATGTATCAGAAAAGTAAAATTCAAATTATATGGAAAGCCGGTAGACAGTTCAGTAATTTTTACAAGCATATAACACTAGCATCACGAACTGAAAGAGCAAGTTATGTGAAGCATTATTTTTAATAAAAAGAAAAGTTTTCATCATAAGCATTTTTTAAGCACAGATCTATGCTTCTAAGCTGTACTTTTAGTGCTCGCATTTGGTTGTTTGAATAAACCTGTATCTGAATTAATGTCAACATTATAAAACAGAAAGTTTTTAAAGAAATCTTTTTAAAGCTGAAACATATCTACGAAGTAGACTGGATAAAATGAGATGGAACACATGGAGATTAAACAAAGAAAAAAATTACTATTTTCATTCTGAAATTCAAGTGTCAAAATGTCAACAGCACTATCGATTAATCGATAATCCATTCTAAACTGTCGTAAAATCAAAATTTCAACTATTGATAGTTTGACACCACTATTTTCTTCTGTGTTAATTTCATTATCCTCATTTTCCGTTTAATGAAACTGGTTACTTAAAATTTACTTTAAACTAAATAATGCTTTAAATTTTCTTCTTTAATTAAACTAGAAGAACCGATCTCGCTTCATGAGGTCATTTTTGTCCTTTACCATTAAGATAATTCCATAAAATAATTGTAGATATCATCGATATTCAACGTTTCAGTATCAAATAAGGCAATTTTTCACATGAGAAAAGAATAAATAGTGCCAAAGCTGAGAAACCAATAATAAGAAATCGGTAATAAAAAACTAAACGGCAATCCACAATTTATTGATGGAGTAACCGTCTTCTATAGCGGATGCTACTCCACTCGTATCTCAGAGCATCGAACTGGTAGAAAACTTAAGCAATGCAGGAAACTAGCTTTATACATCAATACAGATTGCAAACAAAAACAGAAAAATACTACTGAAACAGGTGAGATATTTCATCATATATATTCATATTATTAGTAGATATTATTATTTAAATAAAAAGAGAGATACACTGTTAAAAATGTCCGTAAGAAAATAGTAATATAACCATTTATTTGATTGTTATTTTGCCATATTTAATTACAACAGTTGAATAACTATTAAAAAGATGGTACTCAAACCCCTGATTGTCATAGAAAATCGTTTATTCTCTGTTTCTCCTAAATAACGTTTAACTAACCGTAATTTACAAGCGCAACTAGATCTCGTAGTCAATAAGAATCGGGCGTCCATCTTGGTTGTGGAACCTTACCGGTCGTACGTTATTGTTAAAATATGAATAAAGATTTATTAGTTGAAATCTGCATGTGTATGTAAAAAAGAAGAAGAAAAAGTGGCTTAAGCCGTGGTTACCAAATAGAAACACATACACACGTAAATCAAAAATTGGAGACATCGGATTCCCGAACTGTTTGCGAATGAGCGAACTCATAATTTGAGCTGCTGAAGCTTGTTTGTATTTTAATTTTTGCAACAAATAAAATGATTTTCGTCAATGTACAGTAAATTTAGACCAAAAATGATTTTAGATCCAATCAAAAACTGAAATCTCAATTTTAATGCAGTTTGCCTGTTGGAAAAGAAGATTTATTGATAAATAAACGGCAGATTTGAGTGGTGTAGATGGCCGAATGATTAGATCGCAAGGATGGTATACCATACACCCGGGGTTCGATTCCCGCACGCTAAGTTTACGGTTTCTACTCTTCGAAGATTATACGGCTCAAAAACAGTAAAAATTTAGCTTTGAAACCATTTTTAAACGGTTATAAAACCGTAAAATTTTGTATTTACGGCTTTTTAACCAAGCTGATTAGAAAGATGTAGGTCCCGTAAAGATAGAAAAATGTTCCAAACCGTAAATTTAACGGTGAATTAGATGGACAGACTGCTGCCGGCTATTTAACCGTAATTTCATGATGAAATTTCTAACAGTGTAGTACCATATTATTTAACTGTAATTTCATGATGAAATTTCTAACAGTGTAGTACCATACAATTTAAGGGCATTTTTTTATGACTTTCTTGGATAAAAAAAAGCAGCGCCTTTGTTGCTGTTCGCTTGAAAATTAGGCGACTGTTAAGGGGATAAAGCCCCCATTTGAATAAAGACAACTATTCCTTTTACTTTTTAGTAAAAATAAAAGTTCTATTAAATATAATCATTAACACAAAATTTTAAAGATTTATAAATACTATATAATCGATTAATCAATTACAGAATTGATTGTTATTTATTGTTAAAACAAAAATTATTTTCTATGGCACGTTCATCCATAACTAAACGATCCTCTTTTTTCGTATACCAACATCGATTTTGTTGCATTAGCTACTGTCAAATAACTTCATTATATTTTTTGGAAATAAAAACAATTTTCCGACAAAAATACAATTTTTATGTGAGAAGAAAACTATAGTTACAATATAAAATTTATTCTCGGAAACTGGTAGGAGTTATGTTTTTAAAGAAAGTTCAATCAATCAGTTATGTAACTTTCTTAATGTGAAGAAATTTATTCAGCTTTCCACGCAAAACTTTCTCTGTTTTTTAGAACAAAAAAAGGAAAATATATTTTTAATCTGTGAGTCCTTCGATTTTTTGAATGAAAAGGTCATTTCGATTTTTTTGGAGAAGAAGGTTTGAGCTCCCCCCGCTAATACTTATGTTAAAAAATTTTGAATTGCTTAAGATAATACTTAAAATAGACAATTAAATAAACCTTTTCTTTATATACTCTACGTCAGATGTACTTTCACATAAACTTTACTTGAAGAAATTCGCAGATTAGATTTAGATTGATACAGGATTGAAATTTTTCCGAAGAGCTTAATGTAAAGCTTTTTCAAACTCTAAGATAAAACGAAAAATTGTTGAAATCAAAAAATGAAATATGGGATTGAGGTGTTTTGGAAAAAGATCTTTCTAGGGGAAAAATATATGGTTTTTTTTTTTCTATTTCCCCATAAGCTATTACAGGCGGACGGACAGACAGACAGAAACATTTCCCTCATTACCTCCTAGTTTCAGAATTTTTATTTTTAAATGCGTATTGAATCACATTATAGTTTTTTTTACTATTTTGCTTATAGCGAAATTTCGATAGATGTTTAGTTTTCTTTAATACTTCTATTGATTTTTATTTATTTCAAGATTAACTTTTACGGAAAACGTAGCTTTAAAAAGGTGCAAACATGCAATTTTGAAATTTAACATGTGTAAACAACAAAATTTAGAACAAATTTCTATAAAAAACTGGGATAAACAAAACAGTTACTTAATGGTTCCCCTTGAAAACAAATCATGCAGAAAGCATTTCTGTGAAAAATAAGTTGTAAATTCGAAACATGACTCCTTTTTTTTTTCAAATTTTCTCCCTGCGGCTCCATAAATTTTTTATGTTGCTCCCGTTGAGCAACTATGTTCTACATAATTGAAAAGAGCGCCTACTAGAGCGGTCTAATTTTTCTGTCAAAGTGGGTGATAAATAATAAGACCATTGTTTCGTGAAACAGCAAGTTTAATTCAATTCAATTGAATTATTTATTTTTCAATCAAGTGAGGGGAATAAATTACAGGAAAATAAAGTAAAGTTGTAGTTTACATGAAAACATTTTCGAAAGTGATTTGGATGATCTTTTTATTCACAATTTAATATTTCTTTAATTAAATGAAGATACAGTATTATAGTCTCATTCATACTGGAAATTATTTTGGTGTATAACTGTTTAATTACAAGTGCACTTAATTTTCATCTTGAAAATGAAATGAATCAATAAAAAATGAGGCAATAATAGGGAATAATTATACAATTTTCCCCAGCTATTCTTACTTAAAAAGTAGTCAACCTTTGTAATATTCTCTGGGCAGGGTATTTTATTGAAATATTCGTAACAGTAAACTGTTAAAGTTTTGTTTTACTTTCTCGGGTTAAAAATAAAGCGAATGTTATTTGAGTCTTATTAGATTGTAATTCGAAACAATCGTCTGCTCAATGAGTGAATTTGATTAATGGCAGAATCACAAAATGAAGCAATTATTACACATCAAATTGTGTTAAATGAAACTACAATGTTCAACGCATCGAAGGGTTAAATGTTCTAACACCCGTTTTTCGAATTTGAGAAAAGGCAAAGTGAACGTCATTTATATTTAGATATAAAATTACGCGCATTGACATATCAGGCAAAGTTAATATAGTTTTACTCTTATTCATATATAAAGTATTCAAGGAAAAACAAAAAACCGCACACCTCTTTTTTTTTTAAAATCAAGAGATGAAAGAATTTTATTTTCATCAAGCGATGCTCATAACAAAAAATAAAATACCTGTAATACACATATTTCAGTATTAAATAATAATTGAAAAAATATAGTTGGCTACTTTGATTCAAATTAACGGGTATGTTTTACAACGTTTACTTTGCCTCAAAAAAAGTCATGGTACAGAAAAGAACAATGACTGATTAGCTTTGAAATATGCTTAGTAATCCATTCATTCCCTTTGTTTCGTTTTTCAATAAAAAATGCGTAAAAGTAGGTTAACAATTTTCGGTCTACCAATTGTACTTTCTAAGATGCATCTAAGGTTAATATGTAAAGCTCCAATATTTGAAATAATTGATAAAGTGAAAAGATGGTATACACTTTTTACTTATAACAATTTTATATCGCTTCAAGTGCGTTAAAACTAGGGTATATTTGTTTGTATGAACATTTTTACTTAGAACATAAACTCAAATGCCGTTAATACTTATTAACGGTAGCCTGAGCTATTTATGACAAAAAAAAATACGTAAAGTAATGAAAACAAACAAAATTCTGAGTTTTTGCTTTACAGAAACAGCATACGAAAGTTACTGTATATTCCCAGAAACATCCTTAATACTCGCTAAATAAGTCTTAAAGAATAAAAATACTATGTAGCAAAAAACGTGCAGTTATGCAATAAGTTACATTTTAAATTATATTTACAAGTTTGACCGTAACATTAAAAAGTTAATTATTAATTGTCAAGTAATTTGTTCAATAATTAATTGTTCAAGTAACTAGTATATATCCCATCAAGTAAAAATAATGTTATTTCATAACCTTAATTCTTAACATTTTATTTAAAACTAACTTCCAAAAGCAAGGATTTTTTTCGACTTTCTTCATTTAACTGATGCATATTTTGTGTATGTTCCTCACTTTTCGATACCCACACTCAAGAACTGCAAGGAACAGATTCAAAAGTTGCAGATCAAGAATGCGAACTTAATAGAGGTGGCTGTCATCAAATGGTCCGTAATGAAGAGCAAACTCCGACGTGCCGATAGGGAATGCTTTTTGGAAGAATTCCCCCCTACGTGTTCGTTAGCAAAAGGCTGAGGCATTTAATAAAGCCGAAAGAAGACTAAAATACTTCATTTAGCAAATAGGTATGCTTTTAGTAAACAACTGGGATATGACAATGATAACGTGCACAAATAGACATCAAATATGTTTCTTCTTTTTTATTGAGTTTTGACTTTGTTGCATAAACTGAGCGATATATATATATATATATATAGCAATTTGCAGCATTTGGAAAGTGCTAGAAAATATTTTCATGGAGCAGTTGAAGTGTGGATAACGGTTAAAAATGAATATGTTATTGATGATGATTGCACATGATTATACAACAAATAATACTCTTTAGTAGCAAAGTGGTAATCAACTATAAAATGCGTTTGTAAACAAATACGACATTGTTCCTAATCAATATTCATTTTATTGACTGTGATTCAGCAATACCTGTCACCCAGAGAGAGCGTCGTGAACTGCGCTTTTTAAAACATAGGTGCAGGGATGGTGATAAACTATTGTCGAATGCTCCATTTTTGTACCCACGTTCAGTAGGCCATTTTCGTAATTATCTTTCAATGTTTCAAAAAAAAAACAATATTTTCTAGTAGGGGGTATTTTTTATCCTTCTACGTGCAATATTCCATTAATTCTTAAACGTCTAACAAAAATTTACTTTCCGAACAGCCAATGTGAATTACACAAAAAGGAAAATCTCCTCCCGTTGCCCTTAAAAACAATCGAACTTTCTAGCGAAGGGATTTCTTCGAAACATAAATTACAGCGAAAGATCTAATAAAAACCTTATTTCAACTGCCTCAACGGACAGCCTTTTAATTTCGAGAAAAAAAAGGGAAAAACTAGTAATTAGCTATCTACAGTAACTATGGAAATAAAAAAATATTGTAAATTCGAAAAAAAATTATTTTCTCAAACAAGGATTTTTTAAATTACTGATTTGCGCTCTTTTCCTTTTTTTTAAATGGCACATTTGTCTCTCTCTCTCTCTATGTGTGTGTGCATGTGTTCAGTAAAAGGGAAGGTAACAATTATGTTCTGTGATTTATTTTACAGAATTGAAACATTATTATTTGCAACGCCTTGTTTTACGTGCTCTTGGTGCAATGCAATAAATAACATTGAATTGTTCATTTCGTTCGATGTTAATAAAACAAATATTTAGATCACCTTCGTTCAAGTTTCTTCAAATAGAAACTTTAATGCTTTAGAAACAGAAATAGTTTCTTTAGATTTATTCTACATAAAGGTCAAAATCTTCCGTACCATGTAGATGCTGGAAGTTTATTGTGTACACTTTTGGCAGTACCAGTAAAGTTTTTAACTTTTAGGTTTCAGACTTGGTGTATTCCAAAGATTCATTAAATAATATTTTACATGGGCCAGTGTATAAAAATGAATATTTTCGAATTATATATACTCATGTAAAAACACGATAGACAGAGAGATTTTTACTGACAATTGCAAAGACTTATCGAAAGATACTAACTTGGATAAGAAGCTAATTTGTTTTACATGCTGTGTTAGAAAAACTATAGCTTTTAGAATGATGTTGGGCGAGTCGAATACTAGTAGCTCGAAAAAATGACAATACCCCCCCCCCCCCACACACACACACACACTCACACCCAATGGATAGGTCTATAAAGTTGGACGCGGGTCTTATTCGATATTTTTTTCTTTTCAATCACAATATATTTTCCCCAAAATTTTATCCCCAATAATAGGGATGCGAGTCATATTCTGAGGCGCCTGTTATGCGATCTTATATGATTCATACGTATGTACGCCAATTTTTTTCGCTTACTTAGAAAAGTATCAAATTGATGCACATGGAATTCAATGGAAGAATATATTTTAATAAATTATTCTAACTTTTTTATATTGCTCGACTTATCTTTGCTTGGATCTTCAAAACTCAAAGAAAATGTAATCAATTCTTAATAAATATTATAATAAATATTTCCTATTAATTATTTATGGTTTCTCTTTTGTTGCATATTAATGACTGCTTCTACTGTTTAAATTTATCTAAATGTTCAAAAAAAATATTTTTATTGTTTTTCATTGCTATGATTTTTTATTATTAGTTTGAACCTGATCTGAAAAAAAGTAATGATGCACAATTTTTGCGACATTTTGAGCTATGAAATGTTTTTGGGGCCCGATGACTCAGCAACACATATTTCATTGTTGAAGAAAAGGATGGAAATTAGAATACTCAATTTCAAATTAAATCAATTTCCCCCCCCCCCTTTTTTATCGAAAGATACAATTTCTGTGAATAATTCTCTACCATTAAATATAGTTTTCTATAATGTTTTTCAGAAAGGCTATTGGTTACAAATAATGTTCTGATTATGCATAATCTTCTTTACTCTCAAGCTGCCGGTCATTGAGCATAGTAATTCCTGACAGCCGATTAGGTCACATCCTTTTAGCATTATTAAATGCGAAGCAGCTTTCACCATTTGAAGCACAGGAAATGTATTATCGTCCCGTACGCAGATTGAGAAATCCATTAACAGCTGAAACTGGAATCAATTCCTTTTCGCTAATTGCATTTTTCATGTATCATAATTGTTGCTAACGTAACACAAAAAGTTCGAAGGATTCATGCAATCGTCGTAAATACTGTTTTGGGAATAAGTGACGAATATCAAGCTATGTTCAAATCAACCTGTCTAAAATTGAAGGAAAAATGTATCGAGTACTTTAAAAATAACAATAACTAAGCTTCGGTATTCAAATCATTAAAAAAAATTTAGTAATAACAAAGGGAGAATCTACACTTTCAGAGTACTTAAAAGTTTCCAAGATGAAAACTGTTCAAAAAACTGTCAAAAAAGTAACTGTAAGATAGCAAAGCTGTAAAACAGGGAATAATAAAAAAGAGCTAGTTTCATTAATGTAAAATCAATAATATTAAGTGCGATTTTAATAAAATATCGACTTTTGTTTTTTAGAAAATCTATCATGTATAAATCTATCATGTCTGGAGAGCTTAGTTTATATAAGGAAGTCAGAGAAAATATTTGTATTTAAGCTAAGAACATTAATAAAGATCGGATCTTCAGAAAGTCAAAGAACTTTCATTCCAGTCCCCTAATTGTTATTGGATAGATGTGACAATTCGAGTTATTTTTTTCCAAACGTCATTGAATTCTTGCACACAAGTCTTTCATTTGTAGTATTAAGCATTCATTGACAAAGGCACAAATTAGGTATTTTAAACACAGTTCCGAATACTACCATTTTCTCTCCAAAAATTATCTAGTTAAAAATTATTTAGATTCTGGACAAAATTTTAATGCATAAAAATTCTTGTCAACTTTTACTGAATATTCAGCCAAAAATATGCGTCGCAATTATCACAATAAAATATTTATTTTCAGAAATTCCCAGGGATTCTTTTAAGCTTTGAAGTTTGACTACAATTTCAATTTCATAATATCGTTCACATTCAGAAAACACACATAACGTTGCCAAAAATTGCTTTGGTATTAGCAAAATAATTTCAAAAATAAATGACAACAAAGCTTTTTTCTTTTTCAATTCGTTTTCATCAAAATACCAATGCACTATCCAATTAAAGCACTTCAAATGCGTTTTTACATCATTTTGAAAAGCACAACTACCATAACACCATTAGATTGTTTTAAATGAAATACTTTTGAAAATCTTTAGTCGGGAAATCTGGTCTATAATGATCAGCTCATTTTTACATTTTAAAATTTTTGAACACATAATACTAAAAAAGAATTTATCAAAAATGCGGCAAAGAAAAAGAGAATTTATTGTCTTTGAACAAAGAAATTAAAATTGAAATTCATTTTTACAAACCTTTAAAATTTTAGAACAGCGTTATTTGCGTTATTTTTCTTAAACATCTGAATTCTAAGCAATTCTTTGCTGCCAAGTTTGATGCAACAAAAAATGTAATAAAATAAAATTCATGATTTAAAACTAAGTTTACCACATGCATACTAAAACAAAATATTAACAAATTTTTTTCTATTATTTTTTGTAATACGTAGTAAATAATAGTTAAAGTACGCTCTCTTAAATATTAAATGACCTGCCTATAAAACATGTTTCATACAGAACATATCGTCTACTACTAGGGAACTAACGAAATGCTTTAAAACTGCGCATACCATATAGATATTTCATATTAGTAGATTTTAACGTAGTTAAACAATGTTAAAACCTTACATAATAAGAATTCAACTTAATAGTAACAATTACATGCATTTTAATATCACTAAATGTGTGCACAAACTCAAAATACCTTTCATGATCGTAACCTTTTAAAATCAATCATAATAATTATCACTGTTCCAACAGAACATAAAAGTTTATCGAAATAATATCAATCATATCAGATTCCCATTACACAACTTTCAGTATTTCATTAAGTTAGGTACAAAAGTATTGAACATGTTTTTGACAAAATGTAAATTAGCTTTTTGACTAACGCACATTTTCCACGGGCGCCTATATTTAAAGGTAACTATGATATTCGCTCACGTCTCTCCTTTTTTCCCCTTCTAGAAACGAATATTGAATAATTGCTTTTCACATGCACTAGAAAAGGACAGTTACTAGTTTATATCACTATATAATGCTTTATATGTACTTCAGTTAACTACTATGATATTCATGCTCAGGGAAATCTGTACATAAATAGGCAAAGGACAGAGCAGTAAAGTACCATTTTCTCCTCTGGTTTTCAATCGATTTTCTTACTATATTTAGTGGTAGCTATTGATTAGTTTGTGTTATCAATAAAAAAAAAAATTGGAATGTTTTTTTTTCTTCTCATCCAACTTTCGCGTAAATTCGAAGCATTTTTTTTAGAAGTTTCTATTCGTTATACTTTCATACTACTCCTCACATCTATAATCTACAATGTTAGTACAATGCTCAATGCATTTTTTACTATTTATAATTCAAAGAAGAAGAAGTGTTAACTACAAAAAAAACGAGAAAATGTCAGCTGTTAAATGAATGCCAAACCAAAATAATACTGATTTTAAGGTATCAGGTGTCAGGTAATCCATTACCGAAATATATATACATAAGGTCATGCGCACTTTATAGAAACGATTTTGTAAATTTTTTTCTTGTTTGTATTTTAAAACTTTGTCAATTTCAGAACATTCGTCTGCAAATGTTTTCTTTTGACTGAAATGTAAAATAAAAGATTTATTTCGAAAATGGCTCCTAAAAGTAATAGACGTCTTGATGGTTACGTAACTGAGCTTTCCGAGGAGAAATATTCGCATCAACAAACAATAAAGCGGATTTAAAATATCGGTTACTGTATTTCTAAAAAAAGTATTTATTATAAATATTTTTTTTTTCGAAATACAATAACCGATATTTTTAATCCGATTTATTGTTTGTAAAGTGGTCATATATTATATATGAAATTTGAAAGGAATAAAACGTCTAGCTGAAAGTTAAAATGAAAACATGAGCCCGAAACTTCATCCTAAGACTGTTCAAACACAGAGAGCTATCAAGGAAATGAAATCTCTGATTCTAAAAGAATATGCGTAGACTCAAAGATTAAGTGTATTTAAGCTAGGAATGTCTTCCGGCACTGTATATAAAATCATTAAAAAAAATTAAAGATTTTGAGTTAAAAAATACGTTTAAGCCTAAAGTTCATCGGCTTTCGCCAAAGCATATTACTGAAAGAAAAACAAATTGTAGAAAATTATTGCATTATGAAAAACACCTAGCTGCTGAAAAATGGAAATTCGTGGTAACACTCGATGAGGCATGGGTATATTTAAATGACTATAATAAAACAAAGATCAAGTTTCTATCGCTCAATTGACGGGAATGAACGTTCGAAATGATTCGTCGGTGTCAGTGTGGAGAAAAGTTCCCAAATGGATCCGTAATAGTTGTAGGATCTTGTTACAACGGCGAATTAAAAATTAAAAAAGTCTCATATAAAGGCAAAGTTTTTTCATTGTACTATCAGCAGAATATTTTAGAACCAATTTTTGAAGAAGAAATGCCATCCTTATATGGAAAGCACCTTGATAAATTTGAGTTTCATATGAACAAAGTATCTAGTCACAAGTGTAAGTCAACTGCCACTTATTTAACGAAGAAAGAATCAGAAACATGAATCAAGTGCAACGCAATCTCATTAGATAAAATATCTACAAAATCGCCTGACGCTTCTCCAGTGGACTTTTGTGCTTTCGGTTTATTAAAAGGAGCTTTAGGAAAACGGCATTCTAGGATTTGAACAGACTTTGGTAAACGGTCCAAGAGGAATGGAGTAAAATGGACACGACAGTACTAAGAAAAAGTTTACTTTCACGAGAAATTCGAGCCAGAGCTATTTTCAAGAATCATGGCTATCATATAAAAAGCAAATCGCCACAAAAAGTACGGCACTTATTAGATAAAACTTAACTATCAAAACCGTTTCCATAAAGAGCGAACGACCTTCTGTATTGATAAGTCAGTGATATTGTTTGTCCAATACAATGTTAAAGAAAATAAAATACATTTAGAAGCTAACAATGTCAAATAAAATATAAAGTGGGATAATAAGTACGTTATTTTCCTTCGAATCAACGTTTCATAAGTTTGTTGTTTTGCACTAGCGTTTTGAACTCTCGACTAAATTGAAAGTCAGTGTTTGTATTTCTAATTTATTCAGGAAAATAAAATGTATGTATAATATGTGCTGCAAATGCATTAAATTAAATAATTAAATCAGTGTTCAATCAGTCACACGGAGGAGAGAATATCGCTAATTGAAATATGTAAACAAAACAAACTGTTGTCTAACAGAAAAACTAAAATATCTAGAAGTTGTTTAATCGCTCGAGGCTGAACTTGAATTACGGTCGAATTTCGAAAACTAGTTTATTTGAAACGCACGTCATACTGTAATAGTAGCATTAAACTTTGCTGGACAGTTGTTATGTATTATTAATTTCATGATTTGTCAAGTCCTGAACATAATTTGTAGCCCTCCTCCCGGGACCGAACACTTGAATATTTTTATTCAGAAACCTCTTGTGTCTTACTATAACCACATTTATTCATTCATACAAGAAATATCTCATTATCTATTCAAAAAAATACATAAGTTTAAACTTTTCCCTCTAATTAAAACACGAAATGCACTGAAAATTTAAATAGTTAGGAGCGACATCGTTTTGCACGCATCACAAGTAAAAACTTCGCCATTTCTCAAAAATGTTCAAAATTGCAGAAATAATATACGAACATCTTTTAAAACACAATTCTATGCTCCATTTTTACCAATAACAAAGAAAATAATGTAATTCTTGTGTAATTTTTTTTATTGCAGAAATATTACAGTATATTATGAAAAACTGATTTGAAAAAGTTTTCAGAATAGTAACGTGAAGAAAGTACTGATTTTTTAACATAATTAAACACTGACACACAAAATTTCATTTCAATAATAATTTTTAAAACTCCGATTCTAAAAAAAAACAATCAATCAACTATCATATCACAAAATATTTAGAGATATCGTACCGAATTGAAACTTATTTTTTTAATAAAAAAATATATTTTAAACATTTAAAAGAATTCATATTTTTTTATTCAATGACACCTCATATATCTACAAGGAAAGAAATTTTCAGTTATTGAAAATGTGTGCACTTATATGACAGATTAGTGCACTTTTCTTTAAAAAAATCATATAAAAATTCAATGATTCGAAAGCGAAAACGGTAAAATTATGGATGCCAACATAAAAACTTAATAATCAACAATAATTCTTTTTTCGCAAAAACCTCAGCTTTTAAACTGTAAATTAATATTTACCATTTTACAAACATTTTCAGCATTACTCCTACATATATTAGCAAGGTTCTTGTAATCAGTACTCTTAAAAAATGTCAATTTTTGTTCAAAAGTAAATTATGTAATGTGCATCAATTAGATGTCAAGTAAGTGCTATGGTTTCCAATTAAAAGAGAAAGTCTTACTTAAATAGGCGTTTGAAAGATAAAAATGACTTACCCATCCTAATGAAAATCCTGTCACGAGCTTCATTATGTTTTCATCCACACAATGAGACACATCGAATTTCAGTCCCTGACATACTTGTTCTCAACAAGACCAATGTCCTGGGTCGACCTGTACGCACAGTTAAAGGGCATGGCTTTGGCGCGCTCATTCTGCAGGCACGGGACTCTCCAACAGCAACAGATGAAACTTTGGATAGTGTCTTTGAAAGCCTCACGGAAGTCACGATTGAAGTAAGCATATATGATGGGATTCAAAGACGAGTTAAAGTAGCCAATCCAGAAGAGTACCTCGACGACTATGTCCGGGCAATAGCAGGCATCACCACACATGCTGATGGACACATACCAGAGAAAGAAAGGGAGCCAACACAGAATAAAGGCTCCCATGATGATGCCCAGGGTCTTCGCAGCCTTGTGCTCCCGTTTCATCTTGTTGATGTTTCTCTTGGTCGGGGTGGATTGACCACTTTCGGGATCATCACCGTGCGAATTGCGGTGCGGAGGAGCATGGACATTAGGAGCAATCGAATGGTCAGTGCTGTTACGAGCACTGTTATGCATCATGGCCGGACCCACTTGAGATTTGCACATGAACTTTTCTTGACGAACAGCCTCAACATAAATCTTGTAATATGTGAAAAGCATAATAAAGCAAGGTATCCAGAATGAAACGCTGGAAGAAATGATTGCATACGGCTTGTTGACCACAAACTCGCAGACTTCGGGATTTTTTTCTCGAGATTCCAGGTGTTCGTTGGTGGTATACCATCCTAAAAATATCGGGATAAAGCTAATAAGACCGGAGCTGAACCACACACAAGCTATCATGATAGCTACCAACTTTCCTGTAATCTTAGTGGGATATTCTAAAGGTTTAATGATAGCGTAGTATCTGTCTACGCTGATACAACACAAGTGCATGATTGAAGCCGTGGAGAAGAGTACATCGCACGAGTTCCAAAAATCACAAACTGTCTGATTAAAAAGCCATTTTCCAGCGATCATGTGGCTGGCATTGAAGGTCATGGCTAAAAGAGCAACTAAAGTGTCGGCAAAAGCAAGAGATACTATGAAGTAGTTGGTCGTAATACGAAGCTTGTGATTTCGGTACACACTCGAGATGACAAGGATATTGCCGAACACTGCACAAACAATGATAGTCGTCACTGCTAGGGTCTTGAAACCCATCGTCACTTGGGACTCCCATGTCATTTTTTCTAACGGCTCCGTAAAGTTTGTGCTACTCAAGAGAAGCGACTCGTTCGATGAGTCACTAATCATTGTCAAAGTGGTCTGAAAAGTGTCATTCAGAAAGACTGTCGCGTAATCACTCCCGAGAGGAGATTCAGTCATCTTGAACACGAGATTCAATTCAACGAGAAGATTTTACATATTATCCCAACTCGCATCCCTTTCTCGTCTTGACACAAAAAGGTAGAATCTGGGCGTGCTTCGCATTTCACATCTTTTACCGGCACTTCCAGAGATTAGTTCAAACAAATACATTCACGTTTTTAAACCTTCTAGTAAAAACTTGTCAAACTCTATCAAATATAGCGATTCAAAAAATAATCTCTATTACATGCTATTATATCTGCTATTGCGTACAAAAATGCACTTTTGAATGAGATTATCTACCGCAGTCCTCCGGAATTCCTTCACTTACCAAAATCTGTTAGATATCCAAAACTATCATCTGTAGCAAATTTTTAAAATATAATATTTTATAGACATATTATCTACGATAACTTTTTGAATATAAAAGAGAATTACTATCAATCGAGAAATAGCCTCAATTTTTACTCTTACAAAATATTTCTCTTCCGTTGTATCACAGTTCGAAAAATGTCCACGGGTCGAGGGTTCCAATTTTCCGAGTGCTCGTAGTTTGGTCACAGGCCAGAGTCGCTCTTCTGTCCGGTTCGCGATAGAAATTTTCAGAGGTAGAAGAGGTGACTTAGAAAAATAAATAAAGAGAGCGAAAAAGCCACTCCTGGAGCGAGGAGCAGGAAAGCTCGCGGCGCTCAGAGCGGAGTAGAACGAGTGGCTACAGAACCACCGGATTGTCGGAGGTACGCTCTTCGATTCAGGGTTGCCAGCCCGGCTCCTCGCCTGCAGCCAAATCAGCCAAGTGCGCTCCTGCTCCTCTCTTTCTGTCTGCGGAGAAGAATCGGGAAAGGGTGCGTACACCCACATAACGCGCAGCAGGGTTGCCAGCGATACGAACATTGCAGTTACTTAGTTTTAATTATTCGCTCCATCGGCAAAGACTCGGGAGTTTTTTATCGGCAGGAGCGATTAGTTTTTGAAAAACTAGTAATCGGGATCGTGTTTTTTTTTTTTTTTTTTTTTGGTTTTCTTCTTTGATGTTCCTATAACTCTGAAAAAAATTCGAAAAATATAACAGGTTTTTAATTTTTTTTTCAATGGAACATGAAATGCAAATTAAAACACTAAATGCACGTATGATAAATAGATATACAGGAAAATTAATGACTGCAGAGGCATGAACAACAAAAAATAAAACATTGGATTTTTAAAATAGATAGGTTAGCACGACTTTACATGAATAGAAACTAGTTAATTCACACAAGCTGGCAAAAAACGATTATATTAAGGAGGTTTTCTTTTTTTTCTTTCTTTCTCTTTTTTTTAAATTTTGATAATTGATTTTTTAGTAGGTTCTAGTGCTGATTTCAGATTTTTTTTTTACCGTTATGTTCTGATTTTTTCTAAATTTCAGATTTCAATATTTTGAAAAGTTACGAAAATTTGAGATTTCAAAATATAAGCCTGTGTTTTCTGGAAAATAGTACAAACGTCAATTTAAGGAATGATCCTTCGAACTGATTGAACAGCCTTGAGTTTTGTATGCGTGACATGGTCTCAAAGACTAATTTGAAATTCAGACTCTTCTTTACTGCTTAGAAGAAAACTCAGTAACTATATCGCTAAAGATTCCCCATACTTCCTTCTCTACAACTCTCAATTGTTTTTCAAAATTATCATTTCTGAAAACGTTTGGGTCAATCCATATGAAATCATCCAGACCATGTTGCTCGATGATTTTGATTTTTTTTTAAATTTGCCAGTCAATTTATTGTAATCTTGAGACCCTCAAAACAAGAGTTTAAGAGTTTTTTAGTTCTTGAAATTTTTGATTACAGCCATTTTCAAGTCTCATGTTTAGTGGTTTTTCATGAAAAGAATGCTTTACCTAAATCTTTATAACTTTTTTATTTCTGAATATTTCGAAATGATTTAAAAACCATTATATTTCGCAGGAAATGAGAAAAATTTTGCTTTCGTTTCTTTTATATATATATATATAAAAATATATACTTTTAAAAAATACGGAAATGGAGTTTGAAAATACCATTTTCAAACTCCATTCCCGTAACGTGAAAAACTCAAGTTTTCGTTTTGAAAATACCATTTTCAAAACGAAAACTTGAGTTTTTCACGTTAAAATTTTTAATGGAAAAAAGTAAGACTCACCTGTACATTTTCCCCCTGAATAGATAGATACCTTTTGGTAGTTTCCTCAAAAGCAGTATGGAACAGTCGGAGGCTTTATTTTGTATAATTTTCCAAACTTATCATCTCGGTGTAGAAACGCTACCTTTGAGACTTAATATCTAAAAAGAGACTGAATTAAATTGTATGATATTTTAGGGAAATAATCTTCTTATAGATATAAATATGCAGAAATGTTTTTATAAGTGATGTGGTTTTAGAAATACGGAGCCTCGAATTCAGGCAAAAAATCACGTGTCTTTCCGCCTTTTTTTTCACATGTAAATATCATTATACTGCTTTATTTATTTTACTCAATGCATCAAAAGGTTTATAAGGTCTTCCAAGGTTTATAAATTTACTTACAGCGGCACATAAGCAAAAAAAAAATCAACGACCAATGTTAAATTTCAAAATCCATGTTTGTTTTGTTGTAGTGAGCCAGCACATAAGCATATTATGTCTTAACTAGTATTCTTTTATTGCTAAACCTTCTAAATGATTTGACAAAGAACAATTAATCACGTATTCTAATGTTTATATTTTTCGAATGTTCAAATTTCGCGTCTGAAACTGCAACTTTAACTAATGCAGAGTTCAACGTGAAAACATTTTTTCCCCGATACCTTGTTTAAACACAAACAAAACAATTTTAAAAAGGGAGCAATAGTAATATATAAATTAGCTTTGAATTCTCTTTAAAGTACTCGATTTTTTTTCTTCGTTTGACAAAGAGTGACCTTGCGCTTTTAATAAAAAGCTAAATAAGTTGTTGTAATAATTAAATTAAAACACGATATATTAGTTCACTTCTTCGCAAGAAGTAAACAAAATAGAAAAAAACAAACGAAGTTTTTAGAATTCAACGGGATAAAATCGCAAGTTTTGCAAGTGCAACATTTTATCTGCTTTTTATTTGGTATATAAGGATTTGATTGGTATATGTAATATTGGTATTTGTAATATTTTGATTGGTACAGTATTCATTTCAGTATTTTTATTTATTTGGTTGCTTTGTTAATGGTGCTGCAGCATAACTATCACAAGATAGTACGTTTTATTAAAAACATATTAAAATTACGTTCCTATTTTAAGATCCAAATTGTAAGAATTTCGTCCCTATTTCCTAAGTAAATAAATTTTTTTCTATTTTATATTTTGTTTTACTTTTCTTTTTAAATACTCTTTTAAATACTCTTTCTTTTTAATACTTTAGTTTGCTGCTTTTTTTTTTATAACTTATAGGTAGTATGAAGGCCTAATTAAAGCCTATATTAATCAAATAATATAAACATGTTCCAAGGAGAAAAATCTAAATAAAAATCTTAATCGGAGTCTGGTAGTTTTTAAATAATTGTACAGTGTCCGCCATTTAGCTGCAGGAACGAACAATAATTAGTCGCTGTACTAATTTTTAATAACTTAAGAACTGTATTTTTTTCGTGCAATATTGTCATAACTGTACTTTTTATAGTTATTTCTAATTTTCTTGACATCATTAACATCCATCATGTGAGAGAAACAAACAATAGCTATTTCCTGAACAAAATCGATCATAATAATCATTGAAACAAATAAAGTAATTAAATAAAACAAATTGTAAAAGTTTAAACTCCTCTCTTGAAAAATGTGTATTTTGCAGATATGATACTGTTCATTTCTATAAGCGCTGTTGTGTCCAAAATTCTGTTGTAAATATTTTAGGAAAAATTTTCTTAACTAATCCAAGTAGATGGGCAACAGTCTTTAAAAATTCCATTTAAACAATAAAACTCAATAAAAATCACGATTGCACTGAAAACAACAGCCTCAAAAAATTTCTCGTAGACCAAAAATAAAAATCCAAAAAAATCCACATTAAAATTCCAACAGCAGTTCATAAAAATTGCCATTAGAGTAAACAATGCAACAGTAACTAAAATGCGCATATGCATCAGGATAATTGTTCCAAAATAATATCGAGAGTCTGTAAAAATTGTAATTACAATATAGACAACACATCCATCTAAAAATTCAAATCAGAATGAGCAGTATTCTCTTTTAAAATGCCCATCAGATGAAGGATAATGGGCCCTGAAAATTTTTGCTACAATAAAGAAAACATTCCTTTACCCCTTCCTTGTCGTTCCCGTCAAAATCATGGGCTGGAATGTTTCAAAGTAGCGCACCAAAACGTTAAGAATATATTCATCATTCTCTGAAATTTATTTCTTGTCTTACGTACTAGAGATGATACACTGTTAAAAACTTCCGTAAGAAATTAGTAATATAACCATTTATTTGATTGTTATTTTACCATATTTAATTACAACAGTTGAATAACCATTAAAAAGATTTTACTCAAATAGCTGATTGTGAAAAAAAAATCGCTTATTCTCTGTTTCTCCTAAATAACGTTTAACTAACTGTAATTTACAAGCGCAACTAGGTCTCGTAGTCAATAAGAATCGGACGTCCATCTTGGTTGTGGAACTTTACCGGTCGTACGTTGTTGTTAAAATATGAATAACGATTTACCAGTTCAAATCTGCATGTGTGTATAAAAAAAGAAGTGGCTTAAGCAGGTGGTTACTAAATAGAAACACATACACACGTAAATCAAAAATTGGAGACATCGGATTCCCGAACGGTTTGCGAATGAGCGAACCCATAATTTGAGCTGCTGAAGCTTGTTTGTATTTTAATTTTTGCAGCAAATAAAATGATTTTCGTCAATATATGAATTTAGACCAAAAATTACTTTGGATCCAATCAAAAACTGAAATCTCAATTTTAATGCAGTTTGCCTGTTGGAAAAGAAGCTTTATTGATAAATAAGCGGCCGCTTTGAGTGGTGTAGATGGCAGAATGATTAGAGCGCAAGGTTCCTATACCATACACCCGGGGTTCGATTCCCGCACGCTTCGTTTATGGTTTCTACTCTTCAAAGATTCTACGCCTCGAAATAGTTCAAAAACCGTAAAAATTTAGTTTTGAAACCATTTTTAAATGGTTATAAAGTCATAAAATTTTGTATTTACGGCTTTTTAACCAAGCTGATTGGAAAAGGTTTAGGTCCCGTAAAGATAGAAAAATGTTCCAAACCGTAAATTTAACGGTGAATTAGATGGAGAGACTGCTGCCGGCTATTTAACCGTAATTTCAAGATGAAATTTTTAACAATGTAGTACCATACTATTAAAGTGCATTTTTTAAATCATTTTTTTTTTTTTTTAAAAACAGCGCCTTTGTTGCTGTTCGTTTGAAAATTAGGCGACCGTTAAGGGGATAAAGCCCCCATTTGAATAAAGACAATTATTCCTAAACATCCCTGATAGGATAAGGACATTAGTCCCAAAAAATCTCCATTAGAATAAAGTCGTCAGACGTCAGTCATTAATCAATTACCCATTAGGCTACGGACCTTTAAGAGCTGCTGTTCCTAAAATTACCAACGGTCCATCTTAAAATTCCTATCAGAATAAGGACAGCAGTTCCTAAATATCCCGCTTGCAAAATCGTCAAAACATTTCCTGAAAATTCAATTAAATAGCACTTTTATAAAATTCAGATAAAAACGGAAGAAAGAAAAGCATTATTTTCAAAGGCAAACGCCCATTTAAGTTGAAAAAATGTTCAGTACTGAATCAATGCTGACGCGTGAAATTTAAGTTGATATTAAAAAATAACTTCTGTACAAATGGCGCTAAATAGACAGTACAAAAATTAAATAAATGTTAGAAAATAAATCACTTAAGTAAAATATGGAATCAGTCAAAACCGATAGGCTAAAAAAGTTAAAATGAAGAACGCCAAATTGCTCTATAGTAATGGAAGCATAACGCAAATGCGCCATTATCCTGTAGTGTAAATCACCAATTGAATTAAATGAGCACTATATTACTAATAAGGCTTATTGGCGTGGTTTGGAAAAGTTACGAAGCACAAAATAACATATTGAGAACAATTAACTGAATGGGGAGCGAAAAAAAAAGTTATCACCACTTGGCGAAATTTTTAATTTCATCAAAAATAAGAGATATCGAAAACTTTCCACCAGATGGTATATAGAAAGGAGAGGTAGGTCAGAGATTCCCGGTAACCCTGCCCCTTGACGAGTTCTTGGAACTGTGACGTCGCCTGGTCCCCTCCTGCTGGTTACTTGGACCGGAGATGGGTGTTTTTAATTAGTTTGCATCCTTTTTTCGTTGCGTAAAGCTAAAAATTCACACATTTCAATCATGTCCATTGCAATGAAAAGTTCTATTGCTCAGTTCAACATACGCTTTAAAATTTTTAAAGCTATTAAAAAATAGTATTTTGTGCTGTAGCTGACTACAAAATGGAAATAGGAGCAAAAAAGGTGATGTTTCACTGCTTTCCAAAAAACGACGAGATTCGGAAACTGGAAAATTATTTGCCGCCGTCAGGATCCATTTTTACCTGAAAACGCTAGAATTTATTGAAAATCAAAATTTGTGCAGTAATTTTGATAACTTGAAAACCAACTGAAAGAAAAAGATGCCTGTATTTTAACGATTTAAGAGGAAAAGAAGCAATTAATCCAAGAAATTACAAAATTAAAAGATGCTTCAAAAGGGGAAGAAGAATTGAAATTAAATATGGAAGAAATGATTCCATTAATTCGTTATTATCAGTCATTTTAGCGCCAGAGCAATTGCAGCGTCTGAAAAAATGAGTATTAAAAAGACCTTAGTCTTCTGATGACAGCACGTTGTCTTGTTTTTAGATCAATATCATCTAAAGCTTGTGATTATTTGAGAAGTCATATAAAATTTTCTTTGTCAAGCATCAGCGGGAGGAAAAGAAGCAATTAATACAAGAAATTACAAAATTAAAAGGATTGTTAAATGATGCTTCAAAAAGGGAAGAAGAATTGAAATTAAATATGGAACAAAAGGCTAATGATTCCATTAATTCGTTATTATCAGTCATTTTAGCGCCAGGGCAATTGCAGCGTCTGAAAAATGGCTATTAAAAAGACCTTGGTCTTCTGATGACAGCACGTTGTCTTGTTTTTTGGTCCCTATCATCTAAAGTTCATGATTATTTGAGAAGTCATATAAAATTTCCTTTGCCAAGCATCAGCACCTTGAAACTTGAAATCTTGCACAAAGAATTTTCATTGCTCACCAAGAACATTGAACCAAATTATTGCCATGATGAAATAACAAGCTAAAATTCTATCAGAAATACAGAAATTAACAGTTCTTTCGTTTGATGAGATGAATGTCATGAATGATATCTGATACGATCATGCAGCTAATGAAGTTTTGGGCCCTCATAAAACTGGCCAAGTTGTTCTTGCTCGAGGACAAACGCACAATTTTAAACAACCTATTTATTACGAATACGATAAAAAAAAATTATTTTGATTGTTTGAATAATATAACACGCATGTAACATGAAATCGAGTACACAGTCGTTGCAATCGAATCAGATATGGGGGACAGAAATCAAACCTTATGGAAACAATATCCATAGACAAAACATATTTTGAAAATCCTGCAGCAAACGAAGGAAATGTTAGGATCTTTGCTTACGTACCGCATTTGATAAAATTGTTGCGTAATCATTTTATTGCTCAAGAAGTTAATATTGATGATAACTTATCAGCTTATGCAAAGAAATTATTGAAATTATTTTGAGAAAAGATAGTAATGAATTTCGTCTTTGCCCCAAATTAAGCGCAAAGCATTTAGAAGTTAAGGGATGTGAGCGACAAAGCGTGTGCTATGCCATAGTTATTTTCACACCATATTGCCTGTGCAATTTAGACTATACAAGTATGTCCGAATGAAAAAGTAGCAGCAAATTTCTTTGACACAGTGAATGACGCATTTGATGTTTTTAATTCGAGAACGAGCATGAATAAAGTTAAATACCGATCTGCTTTCAGAGGCGGAGAGCAAACAGATATATTAAACAAAATGGAAAACCTTATTTCTAAGTTAAGAATTCCAAACAAAAGATCCCTTTTTCCATTTCGAAAGGGATACATTGTATCATTTCGCATTCTGAAAGTAGTTTATCATGGGGAAGAAATGATTACAAAGTTTTCAAGTTATTTCGTTAACATTCATGGAAAAGAAAACATTTCCAAATCTGGTAACATAATTTTGAAACTTCAAACTGCTAGAAGCGAAATTTCCTCGAATGGATAAAAAACTTCTTCGAACTTATGCAAGAGCTAGGACATTTTTTCACATAAAGTACTTGAACAAAAAGAAGAGTTTATGCTCGGAAAATAAAAATTCATCTCAGTCCCGGGCGAGAAAAAAGTTGAAATAATTTATGAATGCTTATATTTAATATCAAGTGTGAAAGTAAAAATATTTTCCTGTTTTCTGAATTGATTAATATTAAATGTCTATACATCTTAAATATAGTATAATGTTTGTAATTTTTTGAAACAATAAGCAACTTTTTTCCACGCAGAAATTGTATCATTTGTTCAGAAAACTTAAAAATGCATGCCCAATATTCAAACTATCATGCTACGCATTGAGCGGATTAAAATCGAAAGGGGACCAGTGTACGTCAGACCCCCCTATCGCGTGGAGACCGCCCGCTGTTTGTTGACATTCTCTGACCTACCTCTCCTCTCTATATACCTTGCTTCCAACCTAGTTTTTATCAAAGAAATCAATATTAAATCACCAAAAAAGAAAGAAGAATCGCCCTCAAGATAAAGCAATTGAAAGTCGTCTGCAGTTAATAATCCACAAAATTTGCATAAAAATGAAATGAATTTTTAGAATTTGTTTCGCTCATAAAACAGCATAAATAAAGATAAAATAGCATTTTTTTCAATCTTAAGTTAATAGAGATCATCTAGTTGGCGACTAAAGTTCTATTTATTTTGGCGAAAACACGCAAATTGAGCAGATAAATTCTGAGGTAAGCCGCGTATTCTATTTGTGCTACGAACTTCAGAAAGAGATCATCTTGTGCAGTTTTTTACGGGCATTATAATGCTGCAAAAATCTAATACGTGGGACATTTCTTCGACGAGATAATTTGTGAATTAGTATACAAGATCTTTTAATGAATTTCCTTGCGCATTATCAAAACGAAAAACATAGACGTAAGAAATTTCGCCATTGCGCAAAGGGCTTATAAATATATTTTCCATTTCTTCAAAAAATTTGGCCCTAATACTTGATGATTATTTCACACTGGTTCCTTCTTCAAATCAGCCATGGAGTACTAATCTCGTAGCAAAAACCTGATTCAGCTACAAATTCACAGAAAATATACAACTGTCTTAAGCAGTGAAAGCTCATTTGCCACTGTGGTAAAATAAGTAAATTTCATCACAAACAACGAATTGTTTACTGATGGAAATTTTAATTAAAATACTTATTCTGAACAAGTTTCTAAGCTTTTGTTTCCCTGATTTGAAGTTCAAAATCCAATTACCGGCATTTAAAGCTCGCTCCTTCATCCACGGATCGACTGATTATTTTGCGCTATTTAATGCTTCAAGTTCATTAAATCTAACATGTTTTTAAATTCACGGAAAATTAACCGGAAGAATAGGAAACATTCTTGCAGGCAGTTTCTTTGATTGAGTTATAGCTTGTGCAAAGAACTGATTTCATTCTAAGGGGAATCTTAGGCAGGCTCGTGTCATTATGCCCTTCTGTGAGAAGCTCATTTTTTCAATGAACATTTTCTTATGCAGAAAGAAGGATTCTATTGCCATTTAAAACTACCAATATTTTATCACATATTGCACTTATGAATCACTTTCACCTTCTTTGCCGTAAATATTACTTGAAAAAAAAAATTACGCACATACATAACATTGGCGTCACTAGGGGGTGCAATCCAGCCCGGATAACACCCTTTTAGGGGTGGTACATGACATGGATTAAAAACTTACGAAAAATGAATGGTACATCAATTACGCAATTTTTTGCTACACATTTTCTATTATAGTAGACTCCCGAGTATCTGCTTCGAGAGTGTCCGGCTTCCGTACTATTCTGCCTCATTGCTTTCTCAGTGTGTAGCGGACCCCGATGCAGTTACGCTTGTGCTGCTCCTGATTATAACTGTACAGTATTCGTTGCTCTTGGGGTGCGCTGGCTATTTCCTCAAGTGTACTACAGTATATACTGAACATTACTGAAGATTTTAAAATGGGTAATAAAAGAAAAAAGGTATAGTGACGAGAGAGGAGAGTAGATCTAGCTTCGGAGTTCGGACTTCAAAATATCTACCATGGTTGACAATGTTTTTTCCTTTATTTTTAATGAAACTATCAACCAACCCATCAATAAAAACTTGTTTTAAGTGTCTGAAATTATTAAGCTATTATATTTCTATGAATTATAAAATTAATATGTGTGTTATATTTTGGCATGAACAAGTTTATTTAAAATAAGCTCTACGGTGATAATGAGGAGGTGTCATATAGATAGTCTGTACAACTTTACAGTTACAGTTAAACAAATATACAAATGTCACACCTTCCCTTTCACAATAATACAATCCTTAAAATTCTTTCGATACAAAATTATATTTACATTTCACATTATTTAGCCGTTGCGCCGTATCGTTCTGGTGGTCTGAAAGTTCTACCATATCTAGTTACATAATGTTCAGAGTCCACTCTAGAAGCATTGTTACTTTTAACACAAGAACTGTCACTTGAATTATTTACAACATGTACTTAAAGAACCATCCATGTCATAATTGTCTCTGAATCTAGGTTCATTATGGAAAGATTTTAGGTAGTACCTGTTTCGTCTTACAATACGATTATTTTCAACTTTTACCTAGTAACTACGCGGCATTTTATCTCTTTCCCAAACGTTACCATTACGAGTTAATACGTTTTGATATTAGACAGATCCTTAAGCTGTTTAGAAGCAGAGCCCCCTATACTAGATGCCGTCTGATTTAAGGGAAAAAACTGCCGTGAGAAAGTCTCTGCTAGGTGGCGCAAGTGACTAGATCATAAAACGCAGTTTTTTAGGATTTTGTTTGTGATTCCTGTTTATTTTGTTGCTTATTCTAATAACTTTTAAAGTTTTTTTAAGAACTAAATTAGATTTTAGTCAGGATTATGGTGCATTGCGTTGTGCCGTAAAGCCCTTTTAAATTCAAGAACTGAAAAAAATCAGTTTTAATGACTTCCCTTCTGACGAAGGATTACGAACAAAATGCCTAACAGCTTTGTCAAGACAAAGTATTTATTCTTTTTCTTACTCCAATGTGTTTATTGAAACTTGGACTGTTTATTGTTTTCAAATCGCTGCTGTTTTATTCTTTTAGCATACTTTATTTTCGATTTCGCAGATCTTGTATCGTATTCGTATATCAGAAATGTTCATATTTCTTAAATGTTTTAGCCAAAATCCAAAAATATGATGTTTGTAAAGATTCAAATAAACATTTTAAATTTATACCACTCTTTAACCTTTCATTTCTTTCCTAAATTAATTAATTTAATCATCACTACTATTTACTATTTTAAAGTGGATTTACTGTAAATGCTTTTATTCAAGAATAAAAATATGTTTGGAATTTCAAATTTTTAGTAATTAGTTTAGTTTAATTTAAATGTAGAATGACATTTAATAAACATTCTCAAGTGTGTAATAATATTTGATTCCTACCATTAAAAAAACTAGGTGGAAAGGAAATGTTGAAAAAGAAAGGAAAAGCAACTCTGCCTCGCATTGATTTATTTATTTCAAACAATCGAAATCACGCATAATGTAAAGGCTATGTTATGTAATGCCACGGAAACCCGTGGCGGTAGATAACCAAAAGAAGTTATTGACACGGACGACTCAAATACTTTATAAATAAGTTATTGCAGAAGTTTCTTGAATTCTTTTAAATATTTTTTAAACAAATTATTTAGTAAATATTTACGCGAATGCTTATTTTTATTTCCTACAAAATAAACTAAAAAGATTCAGCGTGACCGTTATGAAAGCCCACTGCTACGGGACCAGAGTTCTGTGTCATAAGTAAAAGAAAATAGAAATTGAAAACGCTCACCCCCCCCCCACCCCCCCCCCCCGATCTCACAATTATTTAAGGTAAACAATCAAAAAGATTATTATTTTTTGAAGAGATTTTTGAAGGTGTTTGAAATTTATTTATATAGTACTTTATATAGTATTCAGTGTTGCTATTCTTAAAAAGTAGGACTTTAAAAGGAATTATGTGTGTGGGTGTGTGTAAAAGCATTTACTTAGGTGTATAATTTGTACCACACATATGTTGCGTGTGATATAAGTATTTGACTTAAGACTATTAATGCTCAAATATAAAATTTCATAGCATAATATAAAAGTCTCAAATTTTAATTGTATACATTTGATACATATGTGTACAAAGAAATAATTTTTTATCCTAAAATAAATATTTACCACGCACATAAAAAATTTAAAAGTTGCTAAGTAAATTTTTATTTTGAAAAATATTTTTTAATATACTCGTACTTTTTAACTTTTACATAAATACGAAATAAATAATAAAAACAATGATGTTTTTTGTATGTATATACAAAACAAACATTATATAGTACGAATTAAAGAACAAATTACAAGAGAAAGATTAGTTATTTTGTGATATAATAACCTAAAAAGTGAAAAAATAAGGACTCCAATATTTTATAATTTGAATCACTAGAAAAATATTTTATAAGTGAAGAATAACGTATTGTTCTGTCCTCAATAAACTCATTAAATGACAAGTAAAAATTTGCATTTGCGAAGATTTTGTTTGCTGATATGTTTGAAATGAAATAGTTTCTGTAATTTAAACATTCAGTTCAGTAATCTTTGCCATATGAATCTACGAATAAAAGCAGTATCATGAGCGAGCAACGAGTGCCCTCTATCGAGAGACAGGTAAAAAATTGCAGCTAAAATGTACATGGATCTGAAGCGCTATCGGAGGGCATCTAGTATGGGTGCGCTGGGCCGTGGTAGCCTAGTGGTTAGCACGTCGGACTTCCACCTGGAAGGTCGCGCGTTCGATACCCAGTGAAGACCACCATGTATACTTGGGGATATGTGCATGTAACATCCGTAGACCCCACTACCTCTCCCCATGCGTAAGCAATCCTAAGGCCTCGGCTAACAGGTAGGGGTTTGGTGGAGAAAAGTATGGGTGCCCTGGGCCGTGGGTAGCCTAGTGGTTAGCATGTCGGACTTCCACTTGGAAGGTCGCGCGTTCGATACCCACTGAAGACCACCATGTATACTTGGGGATAAGTGCATGTAAAATCCGTAGACCCCACTACCTCTCCCCGTGCGTAAGCAATCCTAAGGCCTCGGCTAACAGGTAGGGGGTCTGGTGGAGAAAAGTATGGGTGCCCTGTTAGAAGTTTTGTCATTACATCTTACTTAATTCTTGCTTTTTACTAATTTTGTCCTTTACAACAAATTGCATTTCTCGATTTAATTCAAAGCATATTTTTAACAATTTCAACTCTACTTTCCACTTGACCATCAGATTTAGGATATATCGGACCGCTATTAATTATTTCAAAATCCCAATGTGCCGTGAATTTTTGAAATTCTCTGAAATTAAACTGCATATTATCAGCAACTAGAAACCTAGGAATACTATAAGTACTAAGTATTACTTTTAAGCTCTTAATTACTTCAGTCGCTTGTTTATTTATCAATGGGAACAATTTCCAGCCATTTAGTTAAGTAATCCCGTTAATACTAAATAATCTTTTTCCCCAAATTCGCAGATATCAAACCCCTTTTTTTCGAAAGGCAAGGACAAAATTTCATGAGACATGAGTGATTCTTTACAATTGATTGGCCTCAATTTTTCCCAAGTTGAACATTTAACAATTACACTTTCAATGCAGTACTCATACCTGGCCCAATACAATATACACTCCAGAGAGAAACAGCTATTAAAATACTAAAGTAAATTTACTAAATAAATATTAATACCATTTTCACTTATTATAAAGTATTTAAGATAACTTCAACAAGATTTATTAGATTCATTATTGATAAGGATTAATGTACAGAATATTTAACAATGGTAACACTCATGAGGAAAACTATCACTTGTCAAGACACTTTTTGAAATATCTAAAATATTGATAAATTAACTTGAAAATAACTACCTGCTCACAATGCAGTAAATTATAAGGAATTCATATATAGACAAGTTTTTATGTTTGGTGCAACAAAAATTTTCAGATTGTGTCATACCCAATCTGTCAATAAATTTGAAAATCACCCTATTATATGCATCCAACTTGACGCTTTACCATAATTACCAACAGAAGAACAAACAATGAAATTTTTTTCAATCACATTTGCAACTTTACACTTCTTTTTGCAACATTAAGAGAAATGGTTTAATTTTCCACAGAGTTTGCACTGTTTACCGTCAGCCATACATTGAGTTTTCCAATGTTGCTTGCCTCAATTCTTACATAAGTTGTTAAAGTCGTTTTTATGCACAGGAGTAGTTCTTGATAAACAGTTTTCTTCCCGAAGCGCTGCCGGTTTCAGACTCTCTTTTCTGGTTTCGTTCCTTATACTACGCAGAATATTCACTTCACTTTTCCGTTGAATAATTTCCACATTAATGGATATAAATTTTATCTTTCTGCACTCCCCCTCCTGTAAAGAAAATAGAAAGAAAATTTTCATGGCACCTGATTTTTATTTATTAAATTAGGAACACAAACACTCACTTTCAATTTAATCAAGAGTTCAAAACATAAATGGAAATCAACAAACTTACGAAACGTTGATTCGAACAAATTAACGAGTCACCATCGCACTAATTACCTCATTTTATATTATTACAGCAATTGTTAGCTTCAAATTATATTTTATTTTGTTTGACATTGTACTGGACAATATATATATATATATATAAGTATGTATACGAATTTTAGACGATTAGTATTACTTTTCTTTAACATTCATTTAATAGATTACATTTTCTCTATTGTTTTGTTCTTGAAATGTCTAGTTCTTTGAATTATAAATAGTAAAAAATTATAATATTGGGTATTGCATAAATATTGTGGATTGTAGATGTAAGGAGTTGTATGAAAGTATGACAAATAAAGACTTCTAATTTAAAAAAAAGGGCTTTGAATCTACGTCGAAAGTAGCAGGATAAAAAAACTAAACATTTCCAAAAACTTTTTATCGATAACACTAAAACTCGTCAATAGCAACGAAATAAAAAAAGGTAAGAAATTTGGTTCACAAACAGAGGAGGAAATGGTACTTAACTCCTTTGTTTTTGCCTATTTATATGTAGATGTCAAAAATTTCAGATAAAAATATTCAATAATAATTTTTTGCTATGCTTTAAAATACATCTTGCTGTTGTTTCAGGAGCTATATAATAATCCCATTGCTGAGTGTATAAAATTCAACCTGTGTGGTAAAAATAAGATATCTTAGCAAAATCACAGTATTTCGATTACTTAACTCTTAAGCATTATAACCAGTAATATTGCTCTTATCCCGTTAAAATACCTAAATGCTAGTTTTCATGTCTTCAAGAACCTTGTCCTGTAAATTGGAGTGTTGAAAATAATGCTGGTTCCTTTGTGAGTACGTTCTGCTCTAATGGTCAAAATGAATTCAAATTTTGTATTTAGGCTTACTCATAGTTAATGAACTCATTTTTCATCTGGACCCTAATGAAGAACACATCATGTCACCAGTTGTTTGAATAAAAAAAAGTTTATAATAGGAAGCGGGTAGCAATTGATTATGAAAATGTTGAAAGGGTTTAGTAAGCTGTGGAAAATAAATCATTAAAGGGACTCGGCACTAAAAATCGGTCAAAATTTTGATTTTGGGATTTTTGCTCCAAATTATACTTTATATATTAGAGAACCTTTGTGCAAAGTTTCAAAGTCCTACGTACACTCTAAGATATCTTATTTTGTATTTTAGATGAGCATTTTAATCCTTTTTTACCTAACCAAAAACTTTAAATGGCTTTCTCTCAGCCTCGCTTCTTTGCATACTATGTGGTAGTTAAAATGCTAAGGCTTTTTCAAATATGTATCTATTCACTTGTAATTTTTATTGCTTGTTCCAAATGTTCAACTAAATGTAACCTTATATGGAATTTTTAATAAATTTATTATAAATTATTTTGATGAAATTTAACTTTAAAAAATCTTGCAATACCGAGATTTTTCTTAGATTTTTCAGTTTTAAATTTTTTTCAAGAACTAATGAAGACATCGAAAATTCCGTACTACAAAGTGAGGAGTATAATTTGTTCTTTCTTGTAAAAAAGCATCCAGGCAAAAGTCTCCCAAAAGTATATCTTCATAAAAATGATAGTTACTCATTTTGCTAATGAACTATAAGAAATATTAAAATAAAAGTTGAGCTAAACACAGAATATCAAAACCAAGATAATTTTCTATCAGTGGATAAGTAACTATATTATCTCGTTTCTTAATATTTCTTAAATTTCCTAAGTGAATTTGATTTTCTGAATAAAGATTTTACAGTCTAATTAAAGGCATAATTTATTTAGTTAAATAGACTGCATAAAGGAAATAATTTAATTTAAAATCAGAAAAAATAATTATTAAAAGGATGCCAAACAAATATTTACAAAACTATTCACAAAAAAATTAACTTTTTTGAGATACGTCTTTCTTTTATAGGAGGGCAGTATACCAAGAATGAAATATTTAATTGTTAAAAACGAGTAATCATCACTAACCATACTCAGAAAAAATGCATAGAAATGTACGCCTGTTATATTTATTTACTAATGGTCCCGCACGGCCATGCCCATGTTAAAAAATGAAAAGACCAGCCGGTTCGCCATTATAGATATATACACTGCTATTTCTTAAAATATGTATGTATTATGAGTAGATGACAAATGGGGGTTCTACGCCAAGAGGCGGAGGTGCGCAGGTGCAAGTGCAAGGGGGCGTGGTCCCTCCGCCTCCACCTCCTGCTCCCCTCAGCCTCCTCCGCCTGCCGAGTGGGGTTGAGTAGTAGGGTTTCCTCGTAGAAGATTACGGGGGTTTCTGAGTGGAGTTGAGTTGTTACACTGAAGTTTCGTTTTTAGGAATGGCAACACCGATTAATTTTGACCTTGATTAAATTTATATTTTAGGGTATGGCAATGGTTCTACCGTATGTTGTGGTTTCCATGACAACGTATTTTTACGAAGAGCCTCATAGTGACAAAAATAGGAATAATTATTTTTTGGACTTAGTCGTTTCCCGATGTTATTTTTAATTTCCAACTTGGATTTTTCACGAGTGGTAACATTAATTTATTTTTTTTAATTTCAAGTGTTGAAACGCTCATGCTATCATCCAGCGAGAGAAATTATTTTTAGACATAGAATATTTTATTTAATTACATTTTCTTTCAGATATTCGAATTCATATACCACAAACCTTAATGTTGTAAAACTCATTCGATCAAATCATGATTACTATGTTTTTTTTTTTCCTTGCGTTTGTATCAGACATAACCGAAGTGTTCTAGCGAGAATTAATTAATTATTTCCATCAGAATTAAATTTCACAATTTTTAATCAACTCATAGCACTATTTTAATCTTAATAATGTATAAGTAGTAACTATCTCGTAATTTTGAACATATTTCATTTTTACATTTGTAATTTTTTTCCCCCAAAATATTAAACCCAGGAATAATTGCGATCCAATCAAATAGCTTCTTGAGAAAGTTTATATTTAATGTGAACCAAACAAATCAATCCTCGAAATTTACAAAATTTAAGTCAAAGTTAATTATAGAAATGTTTAAGACTTAGAAAAATTTTTAAAATCTTTTTTCCTAAAGTATGAAAGACAGAATTAAATGAGATCTTATCAAACAGTTTCTTGAAAAAGTGTGGACTTAATATGCACAAATCAAATCAATCCACACAATTTACTAAATTTTAGTCAATTAAAAGTTTTGTTGAAATATTTGGAACTTAGAAAATGACCATCAATAGGTTTATACATACTAATTTAACAATACTTTTACAAAAAGCGGCGATTTCTTCTATACTTAAACAGGTTTACATCCATTTTACTGTTTTCTATCAATACAAATCAACGAATTTATATCAACTAAGACTATATTTACATTAGATAATCATCCTTTAATCAATATTATACCACTAGATTTTTTTTCAAAGTTTAAGAGTTTGCATGAAATAGTGGAAGTTAGAGTATGTTCAGCAACTTTATTTTACATAGAATGATAAGCGAATTTTTCGTGCATTTCAATATTTATTTATTTTTTTTTATTTATTTTTTTTTTACACATTTTAACGTTTCAAACGGATACAATCTCAGAAATTATTGTGATCATATACATCACGATTAAAGAAACTTTAAAAAATAGTCAAGAGCATATTGCTAAATTTGTAACTGCGAAGCAATTCAACAACCTGATTGACGTACAATGCAATGCATTTAACGAAAATTTCAGCTATGCAAAAGAGTTTTAAAAATTTGTCTTTAACATTTAACGAATTTTTCATTTTTTCAAAGAGTTATTTATTTTCAAAACTCTGTCTTTAACATATTTTTACGATTTACACAGCATAATACAACCGGGAAAAATATTTAACATAACTATTTACAACACGATTTTCACACACTGAAAAAGTTTATAACTTAAGCACGAAGAAACTTTAAAACTGTTCACACCGCAAATTTCATGCATTGAAAAAGTCTATTACTTACATACAAACTTAGAATCTTTGAAACTAAGATCACATGAATACAATTTAACTTAAATACGATAATGCTTAAAATCATAGCTACAGAAAATAAAAAAAGAAAGTTAGAAATATTATACTCAAAGACATAAAAAAACACACACAAGACATACCATCTGCAGAAACTACTATCATTAAAAATAATTAATAACATCAAGAGAATTTCTAGAACTTGGAAGAATGAATGCTAAAAATGCCTCTTAGAAATAAAGGACAATTTCAACACATCCCCCACCGAGTTCCTACTATGCAAAGCAATCGTTGCGTATTTTCAGTTATCCTATACATGAACTCAAAAGCAACTATGCAAAATCTAGCAATACAGTTAGCGAATGAACACAGAGAGAATGCACTTAAAATAATATCATTCACACATTGAAAATCGAAGAAGTTTTTCATGCAATATAGCTATATTTCAATTATTCAAACTTACATGAAACTAATTTTAACAGAGTACAATCTTAGAAATACTTTAAAGTTGAAATACAAAATATATAAAACATCATTTACTTACAGAGAAGGAAAATATATCTCTTCCTAGGGCAAACCGCAGCGTAGAAATGACTCTTCAGGCTCTTATCAGCTGATGAAGATAAGGCTCATCGGCCACTCCAATCGAAGAATGACACATGCAAACATGATGCTACCAGCTGAGTAACACTATCGATAAACCAATTTGACTTCAATTGAAGTTTAATATGAATGTAACAGTATGTTTTAATTAAAAAATATTTCATACAAGCAAACATATACATACATATAAGTTTAATAATTTTACGATGACCTATATATTTAACTCACCATACGCAGACAGTTTTCCTTAAACACACATTTTTTCCTAGATATAACCCTTTAATTCATTAGTTCCGAGTGAAGAATTTCTTACCTTTAGCATTATAATCAAACCATACAATACATTTAACAAACGTTTCATCTATTCAAAACTTACTCTTAAACATTTAACGAACGTTTCATCTATTCAAAGAGTTATTTATTTTCAAAACTCAATCTTTAACATATTTTTTTACGACTCACACAGAACTTATAATTTACAAAGATTTTATGATATACAACCGAGAAAAATATTTAACAAAACTATTTCCAACACGAGTTTCATACATTGTAAAGGTTTATTATCAAAGTTCGAAGAAAACTTTAAGACTATTTACACTGCAAATTTCATGTTTTGAGAAAATCTATTACTAACATACAAACTTGGAATCTTTACTTTATTCACACCTTTAATATTATAATCAAGCATATAACACATTAAGCGGACATTTCATCTATTCAATGACTTTCAAAACTTACTCTTAAACATTTAACGAACGTTTCATCTATTTATCGAGTTATTTATTTTCAAAACTCAGTGTTCAACACAATTTTTAAGATTTTCACAGAGTAATACATCCGATAAAAATATTTAACAAAACTATTTGCAATACGAGTTTCATACATTGAAAAGGTTTATTAGCAAAGTTCAAAGAAAACTTTCAAGCTATTTTCGCTGCAAGTTTCATGTTTTGAAAAAGTCTATTACTAACATACAAACTTGAAATCTTTACTTTGTTCACACCTTTAATATTATAATCAAGCACATAACACATTAAACGAACATTTCATCTATTCAAAGACTTTCAAAACTTACTCTTTATCATTTAACGATCATTTCATTTATTCAAGAAGTTATTTATTTTCAAAACTCAATCTTTAACAAAATTTTTATAATTTACATAGGGTTTATGATATACAACCGAGAAAAATATTTATCAAAACTATTTGCAACGCGTCTTTTCCTACATTGAAAAGGTTTATTACTAAAGTACAAAGAAAACTTTCAAGCTATTTACGTTACAAATTCCGTGTTTTGAAAAAGTCTATTACTACTTACCTACATACAAAATTGAAATCTTTACTTTGAAACTAAGATTGCAAACAATTTTATACAGAGTTTAAGTTAAATATAGAATTGGTTAAAATCGTAGCAACATAAAGTACAGAATATAAAAAAAAGTTAGAAACGTTATACTCAAAGACTTGCATTACTAACTGAAATAAAGAAACATAGCCTGCAACTACTACTACCAATGCAAAACTTATATTAACCTGCTAAAAACTCCATAAGAAAAGTCAAAGTACTGCACACAAAACATCAAAACTTAGAGTCATCTAGTAAAACTTAGAACGAATAATGTAAAACTACGAAAATTTTCAAAAATAAAAGTGTTATGCACTTGCAAAATGTAAAAAGTACTGTGTACGAATGTTAATCTTCTCGCGAACAAAGAAGTGCCAGCTAACCAACGATGAAGGGAACCCTAACCAAGCACCGACTCCCCAAACTAAAGATTTTCCTCGACAGAGAAAAATATATGAGTTTTGTGATATATGAGAAATATATGGGTGAATTTGAGTTTTGCAGCTTTATACTTAACATTTTTACATGTTTTGTTGTTTTGTACTGCGTGTTTTTTAATTTTTCAGAGTTTTAGGATTTTGTTGTTAGAATTTTTACATTTTTGATTAATATTTCAGGAGCCAAAGCTATGTTTTGTTGCTTTATACTTGTCATTTTGACATTTTTATGATGTTTTAACAGTTTGTACTTAGTAATTTTACGACTTCATTCCAAGTTTTTGTAGAGAAATCATTTTTTACGTTTTGAAGTTTTAATAACTTGTGAATACTTAACACTTTTGTTTTGTAAACTTCAATAATTTTACATTTCCGCTCTAAGTTTTTCTAGACGAATTTGAAATTATATGGTTTATCAAAAAAATTTTAGTTCTAAGTTTTGATCGTTTGTATGTAGTATTTTTTCTTTTTCTTTTTTTTTCTTTTTTTAATTTTTATGATACATTGTTTTAACATCTTAATCTATGTTTGACGTTTTGTCTTTTGCACTTTAACATTTTCATTTTGCTTTTATCAAATTAATATATTTATTTTTCTCGTTGTTGTATATCATCAACCCATGTAAATTTAAAAATTGTGTTAAAGATTAAGTTTTGAAAAGTAAATAGATTTCTAAAAATGAAATTTAGTTAAATGTTAAGAGTAATTTTGAAAGTCTTGAATAGATGAAATGTCGTTAATGTGTTATTGCTTGATTATAATATTAAAGGTGTGAAAAAGTAAAGATTCAAGTTTGTATGTTAGTAATAGATTTTCAAAACATGAAATTGCAGGAAATAGCTTAAAGTTCTTGAACTTTGTAATAAACCTTTTCAATGTATGAACTCGTTTGAAATAGTTTTGTTAAATATTTTTCTCGGTTGTATATCATAAAATCTTTGTAAATTATAAGTTCTGTGTGAGTCGTAAAAAAATATGTTAAAGATTGAGTTTTGAAAATAAATAACTCTTTGAATAGATGAAACGTTCGTTAAATGTTTAAGAGTAAGTTTTGAATAGATGAAACGTTTGTTAAATGTATTGTATGGTTTGATTATAATGCTAAAGGTAAGAAATTCTTCACTCGGAACTAATGAATTAAAGGGTTATATCTAGGAAAAAATGTGTGTTTAAGGAAAACTGTCTGCGTATGGTGAGTTAAATATATAGGTCATCGTAAAATTATTAAACTTATATGTATGTATATGTTTGCTTGTATGAAATATTTTTTTATTAAAACTTACTGTTACATTCATATTAAACTTCAATTGAAGTCAAATTGGTTTATCGATAGTGTTACTCAGCTGGTAGCATCATGTTTGCATGTGTCATTCTTCGATTGGAGTGGCCGATGAGCCTTATCTTCATCAGCTGATAAGAGCCTGAAGAGTCATTTCTACGCTGCGGTTTGCCCTAGGAAGAGATATATTTTCCTTCTCTGTAAGTAAATGATGTTTTATATAATTTGTATTTCAACTTTAAAGTATTTCTAAGATTGTACTCTGTTAAAATTAGTTTCATGTAAGTTTGAATAATTGAAATATAGCTATATTGCATTAAAAACTTCTTCGATTTTCAATGTGTGAATGATATTATTTTAAGTGCATTCTCTCTGTGTTCATTCGCTAACTGTATTGCTAGATTTTGCATAGTTGCTTTTGAGTTCATGTATAGGATAACTGAAAATACGCAACGATTGCTTTGCATAGTAGGAACTCGGTGGGGGATGTGTTGAAATTGTCCTTTATTTCTAAGAGGCATTTTTAGCATTCATTCTTCCAAGTTCTAGAAATTCTCTTGATGTTATTAATTATTTTTATTGATAGTAGTTTCTGCAGATGGTATGTCTTGTGTGTGTTTTTTTATGTCTTTGAGTATAATATTTCTAACTTTCTTTTTTTATTTTCTGTAGCTATGATTTTAAGCATTATCGTATTTAAGTTAAATTGTATTCATGTGATCTTAGTTTCAAAGATTCTAAGTTTGTATGTAAGTAATAGACTTTTTCAATGCATGAAATTTGCGGTGTGAACAGTTTTAAAGTTTCTTCGTGCTTAAGTTATAAACTTTTTCAGTGTGTGAAAATCGTGTTGTAAATAGTTATGTTAAATATTTTTCCCGGTTGTATTATGCTGTGTAAATCGTAAAAATATGTTAAAGACAGAGTTTTGAAAATAAATAACTCTTTGAAAAAATGAAAAATTCGTTAAATGTTAAAGACAAAGTTTTAAAACTCTTTTGCATAGCTGAAATTTTCGTTAAATGTATTGCATTGTACGTCAATCAGGTTGTTGAATTGCTTCGCAGTTACAAATTTAGCAATATGCTCTTGACTATTTTTTAAAGTTTCTTTAATCGTGATGTATATGATCACAATAATTTCTGAGATTGTATCCGTTTGAAACGTTAAAATGTGTAAAAAAAAAATAAAAAAAAAAAATAAATAAATATTGAAATGCACGAAAAATTCGCTTATCATTCTATGTAAAATAAAGTTGCTGAACATACTCTAACTTCCACTATTTCATGCAAACTCTTAAACTTTGAAAAAAAATCTAGTGGTATAATATTGATTAAAGGATGATTATCTAATGTAAATATAGTCTTAGTTGATTTAAATTCGTTGATTTGTATTGATAGAAAACAGTAAAATGGATGTAAACCTGTTTAAGTATAGAAGAAATCGCCGCTTTTTGTAAAAGTATTGTTAAATTAGTATGTATAAACCTATTGATGGTCATTTTCTAAGTTCCAAATATTTCAACAAAACTTTTAATTGACTAAAATTTAGTAAATTGTGTGGATTGATTTGATTTGTGCATATTAAGTCCACACTTTTTCAAGAAACTGTTTGATAAGATCTCATTTAATTCTGTCTTTCATACTTTAGGAAAAAAGATTTTTAAAATTTTTCTAAGTCTTAAACATTTCTATAATTAGCTTTGACTTAGATTTTGTAAATTTCGAGGATTGATTTGTTTGGTTCACATTAAATATAAACTTTCTCAAGAAGCTATTTGATTGAATCGCAATTAATCCTGGGTTTAATATTTTGGGGGAAAAAAATTACAAGTGTAAAAATGAAATATGTTCAAAATTAGGAGATAGTTACTACTTATACATTATTAAGATTAAAATAGTGCTATGAGTTGATTAAAAATTGTGAAATTTAATTCTGATGGAAATAATTAATTAATTCTCGCTAGAACACTTCGGTTATGCCTGATACAAACGCAAGGAAAAAAAAAACATAGTAATCATGATTTGATCGAATGAGTTTTACAACATTAAGGTTTGTGGTATATGAATTCGAATATCTGAAAGAAAATGTAATTAAATAAAATATTCTATGTCTAAAAATAATTTCTCTCGCTGGATGATAGCATGAGCGTTTCAACTCTTGAAATTAAAAAAAATAAATTAATGTTACCACTCGTGAAAAATCCAAGTTGGAAATTAAAAATAACATCGGGAAACGACTAAGTCCAAAAAATAATTATTCCTATTTTTGTCACTATGAGGCTCTTCGTAAAAATACGTTGTCATGGAAACCACAACATACGGTAGAACCATTGCCATACCCTAAAATATAAATTTAATCAAGGTCAAAATTAATCGGTGTTGCCATTCCTAAAAACGAAACTTCAGTGTAACAACTCAACTCCACTCAGAAACCCCCGTAATCTTCTACGAGGAAACCCTACTACTCAACCCCACTCGGCAGGCGGAGGAGGCTGAGGGGAGGCTGAGGGGAGCAGGAGGTGGAGGCGGAGGGACCACGCCCCCTTGCACTTGCACCTGCGCACCTCCGCCTCTTGGCGTAGAACCCCCATTTGTCATCTACTATTATGTTATTCTATTAAGATGTATAGCATTCCACAGAATTAAAAATTAGCAGCATTTTTTCAGTGTTGCACTTCGGCAGCAACAACTGAGTTTTTCAGCAGTTAATTATGGTTATAAAAGTGATAATTCTAAAAATTTCTTTCGTCAATGTATCTTAATTTTATGGGGTATTCAAGTTTAAAATGATCAAAAATACTCCAATACCAAAACTATCAGACTTGTCAATCACATAATGGAAATGTTTTCCCTTTTGCGCAGGTAATTTCATTGCAATCCCTGTATCTGCTGAAAGTATTCCAATTGGGAAAATCTTAGAGTGCTAAGAAAATAGTCAACAATTTTGCTGCACACAAAAGCGAAAAGCTTTAATACATGAAAAATTGTAAGCAAAGTAAGGTTAAAAATTACTAGTCGACCCGTGCGGAATTACGCACTAATTTGGGAGAAAGGACATTATGAGGAATAGAAAAAAGCAAAACGGTTTTGGTACAAAAGAAAACATGTAATTGAACAACACATCAGTAAAGACAGCTGTCACAATTTTTCCCACTATTATTTAAACATTCAAAATCATAAAATAATCACAATAATAATGATAATTATTTTTATTAGTAGTATTCATTGCATTAAAATACACTAACGGAAAAGTGCTATTACTTAAAATATAGTCATTGTTGGTTGGTTAGACACATTCATAATATAAATGAATGTGTAGAGCCTAACGATTGCATAAGTTTAATACACAGACGCAGCTAAAACTGTCCAAATTGCTACACAATAAAAACAGAAGAGTTATTTGCTCATTTACTTGATACCAAAGGGCGCCAGCATACACAACACCAATTTGGCATCCTTTAAAGGATGTCTTTGTACATGATTTTAAGTGTCAAATTTCAGAGATGCGGTACATTTCTAGATCTTGGGTCTATTTCTCGTCATTAGCCGGTACGATAAGCTTTAAAATGAGGAGTAAATCGTGGAATTTGATAAAGGAATAAGGAAGATCTCGCAGAAAAACAAGCTAGAGAAATAATATATATTATATATAGATAAATTTAAAATAATAATTAATTAAATAGAATAATTTATATTTAAATCGGTCTTTTTTCCTGGGTCCAGGAAACAGGTGGCACAAAAAATGCCGCCCTTAAATTGCAAATATAAAAAAAATAATAATTTTTAAAATTTTAAAAGTTGGTAAGACAATAAGCTAATATTAGGGTATATAAATATATATATATATATATATATATATAACAAGAGTGCACTGATGGGGAAGGAATGCTGGTCAGGTACGTCTATTCAGAAAGAATGTCCTGTCTTCACGTAAAATGTTTTAAATTTAGCAGCTAATAAATTAATAATAATAGAGTATGTTCGATGAATTCATTCCAAAGAGTTAGTTTATTTTTTAATATTTAATTTAATAAATAATTTTAATAGTATATTTTCTACTATTTTTTTTCATTTACTGCATGAAAATAAAAACACCGAATAAGATATAAAAGAGCCCTTTTTTATATGTAGTTAATCAAAACTGAACGGTCCATCAAAACAATTAATTGGATAAAACGCAAACGATAACGCGGATTTCGAACCACGGGTGCTGCGTATACCAGCCTTGTGCTCTAACCACTCGGCCTCTAACCAGCATACACAACACCAATTCGGCATCCATTAAAGCACCGCTTCTTAGATGATTTTAAAATTTAAATTTAAGAGAAAGCGGTACATTTTCAGACCGTGGGTCTATTTTTCATCATTATCCGGCACGATAAGCTTTAAAATGAGGAGTAAATCATGGAATTTGATAAAGAAATAAGGAAGATATCGCGTAATGACAAAAAACAGGTTAGAGACATAATATATAAAGATTGTCTAAAATGAGTTTTACGGGTAAAGGGGTTTCAGCAATTTAAATTCATGCAACAAAGCACGGGGACATTTTCGTTAAGAAAATATACACGGTATAAACCGTACGACATCATCTACACGTACTGCGTCGTCAATAAAAAAGGATGAAATTTTCGTTGTTCAATCAGAAAAGGACGTTATTATAGAAAACTGAGTTTTCTCTTCATTACTAGAGTCCTTAATCCTTCAGAACTGGCGTCAAAAAAAGTAACCTGATTTTCCTCACACCACCAGTTTTCCTAAAAAGGTATTGTAAATGAAATAGTTTCAACTAAAAAGCATTTTTATCATTTTTATTTATTCTAAACACCAAATTGCTACCCAAAATAGTAATATTGTTCAAAATATACCGTACACGTGTACTATTTTCGTGAAATATTTTGTCCCGCAACTTAGGTACTTTTATTTGTTTGATACAAAATGTTCCTTATGAAAAGTCAGATTTTTTTTCTTTTTTTGCAAACTATGTATGTCTATTTTATAAGTTTTATAAGAATCGATTTTAGCCAGAGCCATTTGAACTAACAACCGTCCTCCTGAAGTTATTCACGAAAATAAAACATTTTTTCAGTACAAAGAAATTTTAATAACTATTGATTTAATCATTTATTTTAGTCTATTTAGGTACATACGTGGTTTAATATTTGATGAAACAAAGTAAAAAAAAATATCGTTTTCGGTAAATCACATGAGCAATAAAACGCTCCCATTCAAAAAGAAAAAAGATTAACCAGACACGCACGATGAGAAAAACACTCACACTTGACTACTCTGACTAGCAAACTACCTTGACGGCAGTCAGGAAAAGATTTAATGATTGCGAAACACATCAGAGCAGCAAGAGGAGGCCTACAAGGAGAAGCTAGACAGAGCAGCACCTTCGCCTATGAAGTAGAATGCAAGGTATACTTTTTTCTTCTTGGAGTGATTATTATGCTCACGGCGCGAGTTTAAAACAAGATTCAAACGCGTTTATACCATACATTAGTCCGTTTCCACTAAACACCTTATTAATATATTATTAGTTTTGATTTTAAAGAAAAGATTGAGGTACGTACAAAACTAAGAAAACAACCCATACAAAGGTTGTTTTTAATTAAAATTACAAGAAAAAAAAAGGTAAGAAACCCTAAAAGTTGATATTTCGCGAGGATCAATTTCTTAATAGAAGTTGAAAATGAGCTTTTTGAAATATTTTACAGTAGGAGAACTTCATATTTTCTTGTGTTTCTTTCCTTTTTTAATCCTCCGTGTCTAACTGTTATTCTAACTGTACATTTTTTTATAGCTGAAATTTAAGATCAAAATCAGTACCTTTTTTTTAAACTTAGAAACATGATATCTTCATTTTTTTGTCATAAAAAACAGACAGGTGTATGCATAAATTCTAACTGAACAGTTTTTAAAGCATTATTATTTTTTTTTCTTGACTACTCTATTGCCTTGTTTATGAAAATATTTGAAAACACAACATAATTTCCTATCAAGTGTATTTTCTCTTTAGAAGTTTTATTTTTCAGCAATTTTAATAAACATGATTAAGTGTTTGTTTTATTTACTACTTGCAAGCAACCACCTTCCGTGTTTTACGGTTAACGCACCAAAATCATTGAATTGAGCCTTGTGGCGAAATAACTCTTTATTTCTCGCCATCAGAAATTCATTCAATTAGCAGTAATCACACTAAACCCCAAAAGTGAGTAAGAATCTCTTCTGTGGAGACCGTTGATCATAAAAACGAGATTAGGAGCTTTGATGAGGGTGATCTACCTAATCCGTACACCGTAATCCTTTCACCCTCAGCTGCCTCTTCTACACTTGAAATTAGGAGTCATGAGTTACTTTATACCCTCTGACCTAAGTTAGCTCCCGGCTTAGAGAAAAAGCGTACTGCTCAGATTCGAATCAAAGCAAAAAAAGAAACATTGGAGTAACATCTTGGTCCTTGTGGTGGACTCGGCACGAGAGTTATAACAATCCACGAGTTATTGGTGGGACACCCACATTGTAAAGAACTGTTAGAATTTCGAAAAACGCCTTTCGATCGGCACCGCTACACTCCGTAGGGGCATCGACTTTTCGGGGGCTCCACGCCGCGAATTTCGATTGGAGCGAAGAACCGTTCAATGTGGCGATCACGTGGTGTTCCTTACTCTTCCCCGGCGAGCTAGATGCGGCCAGAAAGCGCGCCACTGTCGAAAGAAATACCGCCAACTCTCGGTGAAGGTATGTTGCGCTCCGAGCCGAAAAGTGAAACCGAAACAGGGACTTGGACGACAGTGAGAAACGCCTGTGGAGATCCAAGAAGAAAAAGTCATTCACTTCAATCCATCATCGGAGGAAGGAAACAATAAAATTGGTCTTAACTGGCCGGCAATTCTTTCCTCAGACTTTTTTTAAATAAATAATGCATATATATATATATATATATATATATATATATAATATATATATATATATATATATATATTGTGTGTGTGTGTGTGTGTGTATGTATCTATGTATGTAAATAGGGTAAGGGCGACATTGATCGGCCACTACAACATAAAACTCCTTAGCAATAGTATTTAGCTTATAAATGTAAAATTCCATTTTCCCGTGTTCACTTACCTATCGGTAATCATCAACCAAAGCAGTGAGTTATGGGTACTTTTTCTTAAATTAGTAATCAGTCGTTTTATTTCAAGCAGTGTAATGTTAATCCTTGATTGCTAGTTCGCTTATGTTTTTTACTAAGAAGAAGAGCCTTTTTAAAATGGTACACACATTTTTGTTTTTCATTCTACTGCAAACTTAAGTGATTTTCCTACTAATAGGTTGTCTAAGCTAATTTGTTTTATAGAAATATTATCACATTTTTAGACAAGAATATGTTTAAAAGGTAGGCTGGATTGGGGGGGGGGGGGTTTGGGCATGGGAACTGGTTTTGTATTTGTTTACAGATCCAGTGGTCAGCCACGGTAGGCGGACTACTGGAAACATGTCGTTTAGTTGGTTTACCCAGTACTCAGACACTTTCGTAACGTGATCTTTCTAGTGTGCGTTAAATAGATCTAAAATTAAGGGGACAGAGTACCTCAAAATTGTTTAAAATATCGATTTATTATTATTATTATTACGTATTTCGACAGTTGAAAGTGTTTTAAAGCATCATGGCAAAATTTCAAACTTATGTAAACAATACTTTATAAGATATTCCGGTTTTTCTGAATGACTTAAGTTGTTTTCATTCTGCTTTAAAAATATTTGAGTGCATTTTTCTGTACTTTGTATTTTCGTTTAGTTACATGCAGTAAAATTCTTAAGGCCTTTTTTTTTTTTTTTTTTTGTTAAATATACAGCTTTGAAACTTTTTCGATGCATTCCACCGACTATATTTAACAAAAATCAAAAATCAATCATTAAACTCTGAAGCTTGTGTTTTGTTTCTATTTAACTGCTGAATTTGAATTTTCTGTCCTTTTTTCTGAGTTATAACGAAAGGAAAACATTAAAACTCAACTAAGTTTCAAATAGTTAATTCCATGCTAAGTTTTATTCTAGAATGCTTAAGAAGTACTACCTAGAAAAAGGTTTTTGTTGACAATAAGATTCTACCTTTCAAATTTCATTTCTAATCATAATTGGAATCAAATGAGTGCATTACTTTTCATCTGATTGCAAGTATATCCTCTGTCTCTAAAGTTACTCGTCATATAAAATGTTAAATTTAGTGGTTTAACATTTTCTGAAAAATCAGCTTGGAAAATTAGAGATTTTCTAAAACTGGTTCTTTAAATTCACTCAGCTGATGTGTGAAAAGATTAAGTAACCTGATTAATTGCAAAGCTGGAAATTTGTGCTTTAATCTTTGTTGACTAGAAATCTTCCTGCATTAATAAAGCAAATGATTTGATTTCTAACGGCTCATATTCAGTAATTAATAAGTTATAACGATATAAGGAATTTTGATCTCTTACATCTGCATTTACATTAGCTTAAATTATTCTAATTATTGTCAAACCTTCAGTTTTCCTCTTTGTACCTCATTATGCATAACACAATGTGTGAGGGTACATTTCGCGGCGGAAATGTGCCGGGCTCGAGGGTTTTGCGCTCAAATTTAGTTATTCTGTTAAGTCTCAAAAAAACGAATATTATTTAATCTTTTAACCTTAACTTGTTAAATTTTATATTGAAATATATATTATTATGATTGTTGTAAACAAAAAAGAAAATTTTTAGTTTATAAATTTTTAACAGTATCGTATATATGAAAAATCAAATAGAAATATATAGTTTTTCTTTAATTATATTATTTACAATCATTCTTACATTATAAAAAAAGGAAACATAAAACTAATTAGCGCTATGTGCCGTGTGCTGTGATTTTGTATATCACTGGTTAAGTAATTACTGTTAGTAAATTACTAACCAACGGTGAACCAACCATTCAGCCAACCAACGATTCAGAAGACCAACATTTCATTTAGGTCATTTGTTTCAAATATTGGTACTGCTCCTTGCTATTCTAGAAGAAAATTTTCATTTCTTGTGCTTTCATAACTGAATAATCCAAATTTATTTACTTTTGAAAAGTACTAAATTTGTTTAAACAAAATGACATGGATACGTTTTGACGAACACCATTATGTCTTCTCTTCATGGGCTCTACAATGGCGTAGCTAGTTTCTTAAAGGGGGCGGTGTGCAACAGTCGCTTAAATTGACTTGTATGTGCCCCCCACCCCCCTTCGTTCCTTGCAGTATGAAAATGCCCCCACAGTCGTAAATTGTATTCACGCTCCCAGAATAATATAGCATACTTGAAATTTGTCCAACTGCCCCTTAACCTACTGCGGGGAAAAAGGGGGGCGCCTATGGGGCTCTATTATTAGCTTTATGAAAAGTTCTTTTCAGTTTCAATTCACTTACACAGAGACTGAAAAAATAATTCATTTCACCCGAGCTCTTTTTTTACAAGAAATTTTTCCCAAGCATTATTTTGAGGTGAAATTATTTTAAAAACTACAATGTTCATTTTATGTGCAGTATATTGATGATTTTTCTTCTAATAAACCCATAGCTTAAAGTATAAAACAATTTGGAGACACAAAAATTTACAAAAAAGAAGCTGTGTGATGTCATGTGCATTTTAATAAGTGATGAGTAGGTGAGGATCAAAAGTGTATGAAGTGATACATGTCTTAACAGTACAGTGTGCCTCAAAACGGTCCAACTATTTTGATTTAACGCAATTTTTTTGGTCCAAAACTTCAAGAAAGTGGGCACTACAACCGCATTACGTGGTTCCAATAAGATGGCCACGGCGCATACCACTAACAATTCGCGAGCAGCGCTGCTAGAGTTGTCTCCCGAAAAAGTGATTTCTCGAAAAGGTGACATTGAGTGGGGCCCCCACGGAGCCCTGATTTAACCCCACTTGATTTTTTTCTTGTGAAGTTATCTTAAGAGTGTTGTATACGAGAATAATCCACGAACTTTGGTAGATTTGAAAAGAAATATTGAAGAGAAGATGAGATTGATTCCTCAACAACTTCTTACAATAGTCTTCAATAACGTCCGCACAAGGTTTGAAGAATGTCGTCAAACACACGGTCGTCATTTAACTAATGTATTATTTAAAAAGTAAAATTTCCTTCTTTGTTTACATTTTGGTATGAATAAATAAATGATTTCAAAGAGCATTTTTTTAAACTGGTGATCGAAATCTTTGGATCGTTCTGAGACACCCTGAACAATCAAGTGGGAATTAGAGAATAGATTCTCGGAAACAAAAGGGATTTTACAGAAAAGATCTCAGTAATTTATTATAATTTAAAAGGCAGCTTCTTTACTGTTTTTAATAATCCAAAACCAATCATTATTCAGATTTTGAAGGGTATTTAACAAAAATTTCAACTTAATTTCCAAAATTAAAGCTTCTTTCTTGCCAATAGTGTTAGTAGCAAAACAAATGGATCTAAATTTAAAACGGACTTTAAGAAATTTCGGAACAGCATACAAATAAGGCAAGCAAATAGTGTCAGGGTGTTTTAACTTCATGCTTTTATAAATGGTCAAAAACGTTTTTGTAATAGCATTTTCATTCAGAGGACTTTTTGAATGAGCTATCAGATTGCTCAATTCAGATCTTAAAATACTGGCACAAAGTTTTTACAGCAATTGCATAGTTATGATTGGCTTTATCAATGAGGTAAGACCATAATATTGCTTCCATTCATTTAGATCGGCTAAATCTTGTTTAGGTGTGCTTATATAATTTAAATTGCTTGTTTAAATGCCAGGAAATTGGATTTTTTAAAAATATTAAAGAGCTTAATTTTATGTTCCGAGAAACCTTCTAATAGTCAAATAAATTGGTAGGCACATTTCAATAGAAAAAAACATTAATGTCATTAGAAAAAAAAATGTAAAACAAAATGAAATATTTTTTTTTTTTTTTTTTTAACCGGCATTAAGTGCCACACTCTCAGAAACGCATGCTCAAATTTCACGAAACTTTCGTGGTATTTGACGAAATGGCTTCGTGAAAAATGCTCCGATTAAACATTTCGTCGAAAACTAAAAAATGTTTCATTATATACGTTTCGTCAGAAACAATGAAATTTTAGTCACTTGTTTCGTCATCTATTTGATGAAACACATTTGGTCAAAAACAACGACATTTTAGTCACTTGTTTCGTCAGGGGCTATTTGATGAAATACATTTCATCAAAATAACTAAATTTTCGTCATTTCGATTCCATATTAACGAGTCTTTACATTTCGTCACTTTGTATTTCAATTTCATCAAAAATGAAAAACGATTCGTCACTTTGATTCGTTAAACATCATAATAAATTTCGTTGTATTAACATACTTAATACAACGAAATAAAACTTAATTAAATTTCGTTATTTTGAGTACCTCATGGAAACTTAAATAAAATATTAAAATGTATTTTTTAAGAATGCAATTTGGTATTTCCAGTAAGTTGAGGCTTCAAATAATTACACTGAAAATTTTCGCTTTTTTGAGTTGCGGTATAATTTGTTGAAATATGTATCATTCATTTTAAATAAATGTTCAAAAGGTGACTTAAACAAAATAAATCATATTGAAAAATATTTTACTACTAGTAATTTTAATTCTTTGTACACAAGAAATTTCAAAAATTTTCTATCATACAAGCATGCCATATTATATGCATTTAATTTATTTTTATTTTAGGTTAATTGTAACAGAAATTTCTCACACAATTTTATTTTAACATTCTTACTTTCCAAACAATTTCAAAAGTTAGCATTACTTCCAAATTAAACATTTTGTTGACAGATAAAAGCAATTTAAAAATGTTTTTATTATTATTTTCCCCTCATAATTCTGCAAGCAATGAACTATTAATTTGTCTAAGTTAAGTTTACTAATTCATTCAGAAAATTGTTCAATTAATTTTAAAAACTTATTTTTATTGAGTTGGTTATATGTATGTATGAATTTGTCACACGAAGAATTGCTCTTTAAAGGTTTTGAAACCTCATAAAAAGTATTTTCACATTTAAAAGAAAAAAACACCAGCAATAATAATAAAATTTGACATTTATTACGTTGATAAATGTTTTTCTAGCTCATATGGAGCGTTACAGCAAAACCGAAATTATGGTATATAAGCATATAAATTGATAAACGTGTATAGAGCTCAAAAAGCACGTTTGAAAATTAAAATCAAGGAATTGAAGTCATAAATTAGGGGAAAGCATGTTCATGATTAACTAAATTTTTCAGGGTCACAGGACTCCTTAAAGAAATAACTGTACATACAAAAATTTAACTGATATTCAAACACATGCCAACCCTATAAAATAAATTACAAATCTGAAACTTTTACCATACAACAAGGATGTAATATATATGAGGTTTTCTTCCCATATTTTGACATGATTTATAGATTAAAAATAAATAAATAAAACTTCTATACACATTATAATTAAAGCAGAATATTTTGAATATATTATCGTTACTAGGTTAATTATGCGGAAGAAATATTTTAAAAATAACTTTATAATTGAATCCCTTTCACTTTCCAGTGCACTTTCCAATTTAAAAATTTAGTATTTCTTAATCACTTCAAAGTTACTTTCATGTAAGATAACATAGACTCTACAAATGTTTATTATTTTCATTCTCAAAATCCTGTATGCAATAAAATATCAATTTAAAAATTTATTTCTGTTTCTTTATAATTTAACAAAGTATTTAAATTCTAACAAAAATGAAAAAAAGAAAAAATGAAGACTTTTGTTTTCACATGTGTTAGTTGCATTCAATTAGTATACTAATTTGGGGAACAATTGTTGATACTTAGAATTGATTTTTAAAAGACACATTTAAAAGAAAAGAAAAAAGGGATATACACACCTATATCAAACTGAATCTCAATATAACTTACAACACCACCTGATGCATGAAATTTATTATATATTGTAGCTACAAAGCATAATATTAATAAACAATTTAAAAATTAAGAATATTTGCATAACATAGGGACAGAGAATTGGACTAACTCTTTCATTTATCATCAGACTCAGATTATCAGAAATTCTTATAAAGTGTGATTACGGTGGGCTGAAAACACTGATGAATAATGTTAAAGTTTTAAGAGAAGTTTCCCAGCTCCTTGTATTTTGTGGTATTAAAATTATAATCTAAAAAAATCTCCCACACCTCATTTAAATATGAAACAAAAAACATACTTTTTTTTGATAGGTTACACCTGAAATTATACAAAATGAAACTAAAGTATAATATATGGTATAAATAATAATATTTTAATTCTTTCACTTAGTTGTGGGTGTAAAAAAGTCAGATTAAATCAAACTAGGCAGCAAAAATTATAAATTCTGATTTTTAAAAAAATTAAAAAGTAGATTATATTTAAAAAGTATTTTTCATAAATTTCAAATTATTGACAGCAATCACATAACATTTTCTTACAATTTAAAAGAATTTGCAGAGGATAATTATACTAAAGTTAAGTAATTATAGACACTTCATTTGAAAAAAAACCCGAGTGTTTTGCAGCTCTGCTACAGCTGCAAATGGAAATTAATACTGCTAATGAAATAAATATTTTTTTAAATGTAGTGTTGATTCTTTCTTCAAATTTTTTTTCAACCGATAAATTATTACACGGTTCATAATCTTTTGGGAAAACAAAAATGAAGTACTTTTTAAGGGAGCATTCATAAATGATGACACACTTTTTTTCCAATATATTTGACCCCCCTCCCTTGTCACAAAATGTCCCACTTCATCATACCCCTAGTCACGCCATATTACATAACTTAGAAACAAAACACTGCATTAAAGAGCTTCTAGTCACTAGCTTCATCATCTATTTCATTACCTACAAAAGAATAAAATCGTGAGAAAAAAATCTTCAAAACTTTTCAGAAAAACTAAGTTAAAAACATTCAGAAATTCTTAGATAAAGTTAAGTAAAACTCCACAAGCATAAAGAACAACAGTAATATCTTCAAGAATGGAAAGCGATTTTGAGCCACTTCATCACAACAAGATGCACCTTTTGGACTACGTGTTGTATTTGTGCGTTTTAAAATGAAAAATTAAACGTAAAAATGTCTTGCAGTGGACCAGTCGATAGAAGCTTGGTTCCCGTAGAACACCAAAAGTGAAGCAACATTGACCAAGGTAGCGTTTGTAAGGGGGACATTTCTCGCAGTTGGTTGCTCTGGGACTGTGTACACTCAAGTGAACCGATACTTCTGTAGGTGCCAACACCCTAGCGATGTCTCATCTGGGAGCTGGATCAAAAAAAGGGGCGAAAGTCGGACTCCTGCCAATAAGGGCCCCTTTAAACTTGGGAGCAGTGCACCCTCCTTTCCTCACTTCATGCGAGAACTCACCAACAACAACAAACGTAGAAATGCTTTTGTGTAATTTATTATTTAGTTTGCTTGGAAATAACTTTCTCGCTGTTTCGTAAAATCGTGATACATTTTCTACGCAATTTTTTAGCGGTCAACCTCCAATGCTTTTCTTAAGTATGTTTTTTTTTTTTTTCCAGTTTCGGAACAGTTTTTGTTTTTTGAGCTATTTCTTTTATGCGATACGTACCTACCGCACAAAGGTAGGTTTGTCTTAATTTTCTTATGCTTTATGCTATCCGCATTGGGAGGGAGGGAGATAACAATTATAAACTTGTGTTCGCTTTAGATAAAAGTTAACTTCAAATAACACTGGACAACAATGAAAATGTGTCTTGAATGAAAGTGTCGAAATATTTATTAATTAACCTTACTTATCATGAATATGACAACAAAAGAGGGAATTTCGCTCTAGTTTTTTTGTTATGTTGAGACATTGCTTTGTATGATCGGGATAGAAGCACACAATAATGGTGCATTGTATGTCTCGTTTCCAATTTAATTTATAAAAAATAAAGGTAGCAACATAAAGCATCAATGCATACCAGTCTTATCAATACTTACAGTACATAATAAATACGTAAGGGAAAGGAGGGTAAGAGTACGCACCTAGTGGATTGTTCGTTATAAAAATGAGAATTGAAAAGCGAGAACCTTGAAAATTGACTGAAGCATAGTTTATTAACTTAGAAACTCGGGTACACAAAATGAAAGTTTTATCTTTAAAAAATATATGAAAGAAAGCAAGCGGAAAAAAAATTGCAAATGCGTACTCTTACCCGACCTGGCGGATAAGAGTACGCATTCATAAAATTTAGCAGTAGTCATATACAAATGCTCCAGTGCCTTCGTAACTGGAACAATCATCATGCCACCACTCCTTACATAATCCACACTGGCAAACAGTGTGGAACCACTAAAAAGCAAACAGCAATCCTTTATTGACAAAAAAATTAATATTTCTTCACAGAAAATTACATGCCAACATGCAGAAATCATATTTTACCTGATAAATAAACGACAGCAAGGATGAAAATAATAATGGCGGTCTCTTGAGCCAGCTGAAAACAAACGTGTTGAGTTGATCACACTCGCTTCTGCTTGCAGTGTTGCCAACAGGGAAAAAAGCCCCTGCGTACTCTTAACCGACTGCGTACTCTTACCCTCCTTTCCCTTACATAACAAAAGGGGCAGCATAAAGTAAAGTCTTACAAAGTTTATTGACGAAATCGTTTCGTTTACGTCATTGCTCTGCTTTCTCCAAATCATGGGGGCACAAATTGCTTACTTTTTCTTTTACTAGTCCCCCACAGAGAAAGTGTTGTTGCACAGGTGATACAGCATATGTGGCGCGCCCATTGTTTTTTATCTTGGTCGCCTATTTTACAACCAAAATGGGGAAATATGCCTTCCTGATTGCGTCAGTAATGCTCTTTTTCTGCGATTTAAGTGTTACGTTACCAAAAATGTTTTAGAAGTTTTTGGCATCAATAATGCATTTTCGCGACATTGCTGCAAATGAAATTATAAAATGACTACACGTTAATATAAAAGCTCAGTCTTCAACGAAGTCAAGTACCGCACTGACGAGAGAGCGAACACCTACACTCTTTTTATCAAAAAATACACCAGGTTGTTACGTATTAAGTCTGATGTTACTTTACAGATTGCAAAGAGTTGTGCAATACTTTCTGTGTGGTATACACTGTAAAATGGGCAAATGAAATATAGAGAACAAATTCCTGCATTTTACCTATGATATTTGTATAGTTTTAAAAATACTTTTGTTTTTTTCTCGAAATATTTATTTTATTACACGTTTTATTAATTCATATATTCACAGAGACATCTAAAAATGAAATATTACTTATTTTATGCACAATAAATCAGTTTATTCTTAAAAATGTTTTAACAGAAGAGACATTAAAGCATTAGGTGCATTATATCTTTGCACCCCTGAATCTCAGAAGCAAGAGCCAAAACACAGTTTTCATGGTGATATTCGTGTTCAGCACGCTGAATTTATTAAGAATTGGGTGTTTTAAATTTAGATACACGAACTTTGTCAAAAATTGTTGCCCAGTGTAATAGTAATAACAAAATATGATAAAGTTAAGTAATAGCAAAAAGTAAACACAAAATATGGTAAAGTTATAAAACATGAAGCTTCAACATTACATTACACCTTGAATTTCAACTACAAATAATATAATTTATGGATTTTTAATGATGCCAGAAAGAGTTATATTACATTGATAAACAGTATTCAGTTACTTGGTCAAAGTGCAACTCGGTATGGTGCTAATTTTAGTAGTAGTACTCTTCTGGTAGCCTTAACAATGCTTAAGAAATTAATTAAAATGCTTACGAAATATAAATTTAAGCAACAATTAATAAACGATGCTTAAGAAATATAGATAAAATGATAGGAAAGTGAAAGTAAGAAATGCAATAGTTAAAATGTGAAATGATCCAATCTGAAGTATCTAACTTCAAAAGGCTAATTTCACTCGCAGTTATTGGATATACTACTTTCTGAAACTGACACATAAATCTTTCAATTAGGGATTCAAACCCTCATTATGTTAGCTTTGAAGAAACAATATCCATTTTTAGATGATTATGCACTGTACAAAAAATTCACGAACCAACCTGCATGAGGAAATAAACATTTCAAAATAACTATATTGGCAATAGAAAGTTGAGCAAGTGATAAATAAATGGAGACAGAAAAGGTGGGGAAAAAATCCTTGGATATTCAAATTTTGGAGTAAATATTTTTTTATTAAGGTATAAGATAGATTCAAAGAATAAACACCTACTTTATAAAAAAACAAATTTAAATAATGAAGATAAATTATGCAAATGCACTACAGTCAATCAGGGTAACTTAACACCACAATTACTCGAGTTTTAATCGTTCCACTAATATTTTAATAACGTTATTGTTATTATTTGCATAAAACTAAGGATCAACTCCCAAAGTATTGTAGTTATTAAAAACTAAGAAATAATAATTACAAAAACCATCTAAAATGAACTATTAACCTAGTTCAAGGTTGCGATGTCGCTCAGGGTAACTTTGAACCACATCAAAAAACATTATATGAAATACTCTATTTTAATAAAAGTATTAAAGATATGCAACATTGAACTAAAAAATAAAATTTTTAAATGCTTAAAAAGGCCCCATTTTTGTTTCAGAACATCACAAGTTTTCTATAATGTATGATATTGCATGAAATGTTGCATGAAAAAAGAGTAGAAGAAGGAAAACATTAATATTTAGGACAAAAATCCCCTTTTTGAATTTATTTAAGAAAAAAAAAGTTGCGGAAAACAATTTTCAATTATTTTTAGTAAATATTTTCATACAAGTATATTATTTAAAACAGCCATTTAAAAAATCACATTAAAATCTAACACTTTTAGTCAAGTACTTTTGCATTTAACAGAAAGTTGGAGATCATAAAAGCCCTTCTATAACCTGCTGGAGTAATATTTTTTGGAGACAATTTTGTTATATTTGTGTTCGACAAATCATCATTGGTAGTCATCAAAATGATATCTTGAAAAAATAAACCCATAATCAATTCTCACATTCTTAAAAAATATCACTCGAAAATTTTTATTCTTATATACATACTAATCAGCAATTTAATGATAGTATGTAATGTGTACGTAAGAATTATAAGTAAACAAAATTAATAGTATGCACTTTTGGAAGAGCTATATTCTATTCTATTCTATTCTATTCTATTCGTTTAATTTGAATATCACTCAAGTATTCGTTCATATGCACAATACATACCAACAGAAAATTTTCACATGTTTTCAGTGTACATTTCAGTATCACAAATCCTATTATTTAAATTTAATGGAATGTCCAGTTATTTATATGCTTCTAATATTGCATATATATATATTCTAATAATGTTATTTGCAAACTTTTGTTATATTCATAAAAAGTAGAAACTAAGTTTTAGTTTGTATGTAGAATATATCTATAATCAGTAAACACAAATCTAAGGCTAACTTCGAGCCGATTCAAAGTTACCCTGAGAATGGAATAAAATTGCAATGTCTTAATTGTTTGATATTTTACTAAATATTACTGATCAAAGAATTACAGATACTAGAAGATTCACTATATTTAGAAGATAAAATGCTTGGTAAATTAGTGTAATATTACTTACTTTTAAAGAATAATAAGTTTTCAACAACTTTTAATCAGCATTCCAAAATAACTTCCAAGCTGTAACTTTAGACCTATTGAATTATACAATTAGCAGTGTACAGTGTTGCTAATTTTTTTACTAAAAAAAGGAGAAGAAAAGTGATTTCATAACCTTGCCAGGAGAGTAGCACTGAGCGTGTTCTACAGTTTCATTTGAAATCAAATATTCTAAAAAATATGAAGTGGTGCAAAATTACCCTGATTGACTGTATATACGTTGATTGAAGGTTCAACAAGTGTAACCTTTTGTTAATTTGAATAACAAAATCTGCATTTTTTTAAAGGTTTAAAAAATTAGCACAACATTGCAGTGGGCAATTTATTATTATTATTGTTGTTTATTTTTTTACGCGCAATATACAGTTAATATGATTCCACATTTCCCCACTTAGCCATATAGTAAACGGCAAACTTAGTTAGGCCTAACAGTACGTTGATAAATATTAATTCAAGTATACAATCACAGATTTTTACAATTCTAAAATACTAACCTCATAGTACTTTTTCGATCAGATCTGACCAGCAGCAGCATAACATCCACCAAAGAACTTGCTTCACATACACAGCAATGTTCGAAGCTTCCAAAATGCCATTTTCTTTGAGGAAAGAAACATTTCGTCCAATTTTTGAAAAAAGGAGTTTCGTTAAAAGTCGCGTGATCGCGCGAGGAAAGAATCGTTGAAAATGACTAAATTTGCCTTGACAATTAAAGAATCGTCAAAAATAAGCCTTCTATTCCTGAGAGTGCAAGAGGACTGGTTTGGATCGAAGGGTGTCGAATAGTAGTGCAGACGGAACGTTTATAATTCATCAGTAGTTTGAAAATTATAATTACTTAATATTACTTAATCAATACAGTTGACTGGGAAAAGGAACTGTAATACATACTTTTTAATTCCACAAGTTCCTTTCTTTTCCTTCTTTTATTATATCAAATCTCTCATATCCTCTAAACATTTATCTACAAAAATATGGAAATCGTATAATTTCAATTTGTTAAGTGTTCATTTTCACTTTAAAAAATAAATAAATAAAAAGGTAAAATGCTCGAGGGGTGGAGTCAAAAGATGCTTTGTACCTCCCCAAGAAGGTAAGAACATGAAGGAAAATTATTAATATTTGTTGAATTTATTTTTCCTAGGGGGACCCCTAAAAAAACTCGGCGGGAAATGTACCCATGAGTCTCTATAGCCCCATACGCACCGACTTTTCAAATTCTAGTCGGGCAGGCACCAAGAAACTATCAACCTATCCACTCCTCCTGAAGTACTCTTTAAGGATAATATGTTTCCTGTTTTGTCTTGGAAAAAATAAACTTTTTGAAAATGTTCCTTGCACATTCAAAAGTAATTAAGCGATAGATTTAAACCTCACAATTATGTAATACGTTTGTCCACTATTTTCTTAAATAGGAACTAAAACTGCTCTTTATTCATTTAATTTAGAGGGTGCATTAAAAATGTTGCGCGCAAGAACTTAGAACGGGAAAAGGACTCTAAAACTTTCTAATAAGAATGTGCCTTGTTATATACAGTTCACTACTTGATAATCCTTCTTTCCCGACTGAGATGAGCTGCAGATGATATGCATGACTTCTAAAATATAAACTGCGTTTTTTTTTTTAGATTCCCAAGCCCTGAATATTCATTTTAGAAATCCGCTCACTACAGCTGTGGGGTTGCAACTACTTTCGTTCCGTTGAATTTCTTTCTATCGCGTTTCCATTAGAGCTCTCCTTTTTCCATAAAATTCCATTTTGTAAGTAAATAAAATTAGCCACGAAAAAGGAGGAATCAAAAATTTGTCATCTCTAGCTGGCAGCTAGGAATTATTTAGTATTGATCGAAGAGGCTGCGCTTCCTTGTTATTCAGGGCCAGCGATTCACTGACCAAGGCGTTTTAAGCTTTTGCGAATAAATTCGGATATTTGCTGGGGTAATTCACAGGATTCCGACTGTCCTTCATCTTCGTTATGAAGGCTTTTATTTCGCCAGGAACAGATTTTAAATGCACTCAAAACTTCAGCTATTCGCCTCCGTGCTTAATAAAGGGAGCTAAGCGCAGAAAGGATGGAACTCATAATAGAGCTTTTAAACGACGTTAATAAAGATGACGCCGGCCAGTATTTTCTGCTCGAGATAGAATTTTTCTTCCGAATTCGTTTAATGATCTTCTGTTTTTTTACCTGATGTCACATACCAGGAGTTATTGGGGCTCAGGGAATTTTAGATCCTTGCCTAAAATGTTTTGATGAAGGTAGTTTCAATATTTGTTGATTCGGAAAAGCGTTTTCACCCACTGTTTCTAACACTAACTATAAACTTTCTCCTTTAAAATCTTTAAAGCTATAAACTTTTTCTTCTTAAAAAAACGAAATCAATTTGTTGCATTTTCAGTTTAGTAATGTATGTGAACTACGTTATATTAAACTATTCCATTTAGATATTTAAAATAAAGGATTTATGTATATATATATATACAAAATGAAGGCTTAAAAATATACTTAGGCTATTTCCTAGAAGAACTATGTTTTTAAGTGTTGAAAAACGAAAACAAATACGGAAAGAGAGAGAGAGAAATTAATCGCATTCCGGTTTAACATGCCTCTGGAATGCAAAAAGTTTCTAATAATGACGATTTTTGTACCACAGAAGTGATAACAAAAAGACCAAAGGACGATAAGCCACTGTGTTTTGTTGCTTATACATTTAAAACAAAAGTAAACTTTAAATAAATATATTATGCAAACTTTCTTTTGCACCAAAGTTCGGATAAATGGAAGTTTTAGTTCATGCTGCTTTCATCATAAATTTATGTATAAATTCGAAAATGCTACCCTTGGTGCAACCAGTTGCTCCAACATTTTGAGTGCAATACCAGCTTTAACGCTTACCATTAACTTCTTTAAATGAAGTCTTGTTATGCGTGAATCAAAAATTGTCAAATCATTTTATCAAAAACACAAAAAACATTTACTAAACAATAAACATGTAAAAAAATACATTACATATCTAAGAGCACACAACTATCAAAAATCAAGTTTCCTAACTTTTCATTTTAAAAACAATATATGACATCACGAGATGCGTGTACATTAAAAACAAAGTTAAAGTTATTAGTGTCAATAATAAAATATTTTTCCGCTCGTCAGAAAATATTAACACATCCCTCTTTTCACACGAAAGGAAAAATGATTCCAAGCCTTTTGCATATGAGTACGTATCTTCACTTGGCTCACATCTTTAGTCATCACATCACCCATCAGCATCCATTTCAGTACTTGCCATATGAGGCCGTGATTAATCTTAATTTATTTTCTTAAATTTCACAAAAAATCGTCAATGAGTTCTTCAGATTCTCCAATAATAATACCATCATCAACATTCCTAAAGCAATATATTTATCAGTATCTTGGCCGATAAATACAGATAGAACAGATTCGCATTCTTTCATTTCGATTTTGTTTAATATCTTCTTTAGTTTATCATACCAGCATCTTCCTGACTCTGGGAGTCCATACAAACTTCCAGTGACTAGTAATAATTTTCCACTTTCAATAACAAAACCATCTAGAGGATTCATATAAACATATACTTCTGCCTTACTATTTAAATTAGCAGTTTCCACATCAAAAATTATAATTTTGTAGTTTTTTATAGCTGATATGTTCAATAACGTTCGAAAGGGTTCGGTTTTCATTTCAGGACTATATGATTCTTTGAAATCTCGACATATTATCTCTCTTGAACCGTTAAGAATTGTTCGATCTTTGTATCTTATTTTCACCGTTCTCTTTCGATGTAAAAACAAATTTAATTCTGAAATTTGGCTTGCTTCTGTTAGTTTCTGCAAGCAACAAAATTTCTTTTCTCTGTTTTACTGTCAATGAAGAACAGATAAAAATTAATTATACTAAAAATTCATGAATTTAAACTATTCTAATGGCTTATAATCGTCCTTTTTGTGGGTGTAGTTGAACTAAACAAACAAATGCGTTTTTTTAAACAGTTTCCTTTTTGCTTCTTTCTTCCTTTCTTTCTTTTTTCTTCTTTTTTTTTGTAATACTTTCTTTCTTTTTTTTTTTAATGTGTGTCTTTTGTTAAAAATATATATATAAAAAGTTGCATAAATGCGTAGGATCTCCAGTTGATTGCCGTGAGTGGATAGTTTTTAATTCCGTGGAATGTTATACATTTAAATAAAATAATACAATTTACAGAAAGAAAGGAACCACTGTATATATAATGGCGAACCGACAGGTCTCTTCACTTTTTAACACGGGCATCCCAAGCGGGTACCGCTAGTAATAAATAAAACCATGGTGGCAGGACAAAGAGTCAAGTAGAACGCAGAACCACTGACAGAAAGATCCGTGATATAACTAAGATCTTTGAGCTCATAAAGAAAGAAATATTAAAAATTCACTGAAGTGTTTTCTTTCGGCCGTTCTTATTTTAACTGATAGCAAAATGTTTATGCTATAACTTAAGAAATGTAGGAAATATATATTAAGGAATTAAAATATCGGATACAAAAACTTTCGCAAAAAGTGCTTTTTTGATGAATTAGCTAGAAGTTTACAACAAACGTTATTCTTATCTACAGTTGTTCTATCTGATAATGGGTTAAGTTGCTCCCTGTAATTATCAAAAAACATGTTACGGACAAGTTAAACCTAAAATGCCTTAAAAAGTATTAAATAAAGGAATTTCTTGGTTAATTTTTAAAATGCAGCGTGTCATTCGTGTGTCCAATTTCATAAATGTAAGTGCGATAAATTCAGCTAGATGTGGCTCGCACATCTTTTAAAACAGGCAGAGTGGTTATTTGCTAAGAAGGCATGTTTCGTCCTCACTGGGACGCTATCCTTTATCCCCCGAACGAACGGCTCTCTTCGTCACTGTCCGCCACACATATGAGTATTTACAACCGGTCAAAATCAAAATCATATAGTTCGACAGAAGTTCCTTCTAACCTATCCTTATTCAAGCCACATAACTGTTCCATCAATAGATAAAGATAAAAATCTCACCTATTCGTTCCCTTATGGGATTATTTATCAGTCAAAACGCAGTAAGTAATTGTTAGAATCCCACACTTTTGTTTTCGGTGCAATATATTTGTGGTGTTTGTTTTTCTTGTGGTTGTATTTTCAAGTCGTTAGATTTAAGGAACTGTAAGAAAATTGAGTATTTATTTTTACCTTACCTTTAAATAGTTGGAGGTTCTTACTTGCTGGTCTTGTCGGATTTTAACACTTTTATGAACATAAAATTTGGACCCTTAGCTTTTATATGCAGTAAAAATATTTTCCTCCTAAATCTGATTTTTTTTTTTTTTTTTGTTCAAAGTTAGTCAGTAAAATGAATGAACTATTTCAAGTAAGTAGTTCTTTGCAATTCATCTTGTGGATTTCTCCAAAACTGTCAAATAATTTAATAGAAGATAATTATATGATACCCTGAACGAATTCCATGCCAAGAGCGGTTAAAAAGTTTGTTATTATGAGAAGAAAAACTTTTGAGGTTAACCCTATGTCCAGATCGTAAAAAACACATTATAAGTTGTACATTTTAGGACCGATTTCAAGTGTAAATATACAGCTGTTGGTACAAAAAGAACATTTTTTTTTAAATGCTAAACAATGGATGAAAAACAATAAATGATTCCTGAAAAATAATGAACAAGTGAAATAAATTCATACTATAATGCTAACAAAAATTGCCGGTGAAGATTTTCCCGCCACTTTTTAAAAGTATGCATTTTTTGCCATTTTCGTTAAAAAAAATCCTACTCTCCGCCAATTTGAAAAACTGCACATTTTCCCGAAATACGTTTAAAAATTGCGGACTTTTCCGTTATAAGTACAAAAAATCAATAATTCATAATTGATTTTAAAAAAAAAATAATTTGAAACATCGCTATACTTTACAATTTAATGATTCTTTCTTTTAATCTTTCGAAACTTATGAGTATTTCTTTATGATTTTCCGCTTATTTTGAAATGCATTATTTATTGTTGTAATTTGGGTTTGATAAACCACATTTTTTAATTTTTAGACATCCAGAAATAAGGGGAAATTCAGATATCCCGAATAGAGTTGTTGCTAAGCGCTCGTATAAATAATTTTCCACTGTATTTATATTTTTGAAAATCAGAAACGAATAAAAATTCAAAGAAATTTCTTTAAAATATCAGAGATCAAATTAAAAGTAACTGAAAATAAAACCCAGTTTGTTCTTTAAAAGATTCATTATAAAATTAGGAGAAGAAATGCTAGTTACCAATCCAAATGCATGTAATCCAAAATCCACTCAGACGTCTTCATTTTTCTCGGAAAGGAAAATATGTTGAGAAAATGCGAAAAGTTTTTAATTACATTGGGGCCTCAAAGATAAAAAAGTAGTAAAATTACAATAAATAAATAAAGTAACTAAGTGTGGCCTGGGTCTTTTATTACGGGAGTTCATCTGGTTCGATGACACCAACACCTAGAGAGAAGTAAACCAGTTAATATAAAGTATATTTGAGAGAAAATGTGAAAATATATTTATGGAAACAAAGTTTTAGATATGATATTTAAAGAACTTAAATAACACTTAATCTTGTGTATATGACAAGTTGTTCATTTTCACAAGGTTAAAGTTGTTTTAAAATAAAACATTTATTTACAAATCATGATCAAACAATATAACATAAAATTTTATTTTCAAAAATTTTCTATCAAGAAGTAATCAAGCGTAACATTACAACCAAACCTCTTGGTGAGTTCAAGAGCCTTTCAACAGAATTAATTTTTTCCACTCTCTTTGGGAGCTTATAGCATGCGTCATAACCCCCAAAAAAAGTAAATAAGTACGCCAAACATCTAGAAATTTTAACACGGCCAGTACCAGTGCCCGACTTAGCCTAATTGGGGCCTGGAGCAAAAACTTACTAGGAAGCCCCCTCTGCTTCACTACTTCAGTAATGAAGAACAGAAATTTATGGAAGTATTTAAATTTTTCACCACATCACATATAATATAACAAGAAAATTGACTAGAAGCTAAAATAGCCCTCCAATGGTCAAACAAAATATCGTTAGACCATTTTCTTGATTTTCTGACGATTCTATGTCTACCATTAATGGATATAGCACATCTGAAGAGTAAAAATTTTACAAAAGTGATTAATTTAAAATTAGAGTAAAGACTTTTTCAGAAATTTAAGTTAATTGACGAAAAATACCTTGACAATTACATACCATATACCATATTAAGATGACTTGGTTAATAACCGTATCGCTGCAGTCTGAAATTTTCCCGAAATGAAGTTTTCTGATTTTTAACTTTAATCATCTGGCTGCAAAAACATCATACCCTTGCTGACATTAGGGCGGAATTCAGCGCTACATTTTCGCAATTACGATGGCTGAATTAAGCCAATCAGAAGACGGTATTTTTGTATACATATCACATTTTGAGATATGCAAAGATACAGGCATTTGATTGGCCAAATTTGTCCATCGTAATTGCAAAAATTTAGCTGAATTCCACACTAGAAATCCATGGACTTATGAAATAAAAAAAATTTTGTTCATACAATAGATTAATGAAGAAGCGAACATAAACTGACGTATTTTCCACTGTAGTAATATTTTGTTTTAAAAAAGTTCATTTAAGAAGGAAACACAATATGAACTTTCTATTCGATTTGGGACCCTTCAGTTGGGGGCCCGGGGCAGTTGCCCCTTACGCCACTTCCTTAATCAGATGCTGGCCAGTACAAAAAACGTGGGAAACAAGGGAAAGAAGAGGAGGATATGTTAGGCAAAAGGGGGTGGTATTTGTTTGGGGGACATATTATAACTGAATAGCTGATGTGGTCCTGAAAAAAGAACGTGACTCTACAGAAACGAAACGAGTGCAAAGGCATAAGTTATTAAACTCAAAAAGTAGGAGGGACCCTTGAGTTAAAATTTACAAATGTTGGAGCCTAGAGAAGAGTCCTTCATGTTTTACTGCTTGTGCTGAAACTTCAGTTACAAAGGAATTATATCATGCAATGACATTTGATTGGTATGAATCAAACCGTATATTTTTACGGACATTTCGACGAAATTGCCGGTAACTAAATAGATAGCTGCAAATGAAAATAGTAACGTCATTGCTGGTGTCTAGGAAAAAAGAAAAGAAAAAAAAATACTAGACGTGATTTTGAAGAATTAGTAAAAGAATTCCGAATAAATTTCATCCATCAAAAATCTTGCTTCTCCGATTACAAGCAACAGATGGCACCACCTTTTAGTTATTCCTTCATCGCAATTTGTAATCTTTTTGAAAGCGGCGTGTATGAAAACTATGTATTTTAAGGGGACAGTGGACAATCATTTTTCTTTTTAAATATTATCCAATTGTTTTCACATTTTGCACAGATATTTTTGCTATTATTACAAAACTTTTTCTAAAGTTCGAAGAAAAATATTAAAATTAACAGTATTTATTAATTAATTTGTAATTAAATTTGACGAATAATTAACAACAGAAAAAGTTCCTTTCGCATAAATTTTTAACATATATTTATATTCTTGGTACACACCATTGTTTACACATACATAAATAAAATTAAATGCTAATTTTAATTTTTTAACAAATTTAGGCAGTCAAAACAGTATATTACTTTGAAACAGTAAATTTTATGCCAAACGTTCCAGGCATAGACCCTTTAAATTTTAAAAATTAAGTTATAAAATACATTACACATAAAAACACTTACTTTTCTTTTCACTGAGTTAAGAGGACTTTGAAGTACTACTGCAAAAAGTTTTTAATACTTTTTTTGAAATTTTTATGCACAGGGAGCATTTTGAACTTAATAAAACGCAAAAAAATCACGTTCTTAGAAAAACAAGTTTTCCTTGCCAAATCATGGTAGAAAAGTACAACTATGAGAAATCTTATATTTATAACATTGCTATATAATTAGTGAACACTGTTATCATTTTTTAAATTAGTAATAGGTAAACTAAGTGATTTTTAATGAGCTGTCACTGTTATTCAATAAAACCCATGGAAGCCGACACAAATCAACAACTTCTCCAAAAGCTTTCATTCAAAAAAATATTCCACTAAATTTGTAATACATTTCAATCTTTTTTATTGCACTGTTATATAAAAAATAAATTTTAACTTACAGATAAGTAATATACATATATATATTCATCCACATGTTCTCGAGAGCATTAAAAGTATCAGGTAGCATTACAAAGAAATACCCCTCTTATCAATTTGACTACTTGTTCATTAGAAATAAAATACCAATATCTTACCGTCGTTAAAACTTAAAAGGCAACAGCGCCATAAAAACCATCAGTAGCTCAGCTTCTTTTAACTTTTTTTGTTTATAATGTCCAGACGACCTACATTTAAACTGTGTTAATCGCCTGTTGTCTCTTTTTGCTGCAAGTAGCAGTGTTTTTTTTTGTTTTTTTTTTTTTTTTAGGAGTGGCAAGCTAATTTCCACGGTTCCACGGTATAGTTATACTGTGTTCATACAGTCAAAGTTAAATTCACTTATTGCGAGCGTTACACCTAATTCGAGCCGTTTCCTGGAAACAAATACCTCTTTTGGGCATTTGTTCCAGATCAAACTATGTAAGCTTCATTCGCATTTTGCGTTTTGCCAGATATGCAACGCCTGAGTAACTCATCAGCAGCAAGACGCTGATATATACTGACAGTATCTTCCCAACTACTTTCGGACAACTGTGTCTTCATATGTGAGTGGCTCTTAGAGATTTCATTACATGCCAGTGCTCGTTGGTAAAAGCACCAATGATGTTGCACCTGTGGTACACTTTCTATACTGCGGTTTGGCATCGGTGAACATGCAATGAAATAGGGTTGCCAGAACGGCAGTTTTCATTCTTTGTATGTCCGGTGCATCATCGGTTACAGCTTTCCTGTAAAAGTTTTGCAGCATCTGTGTCATGGGTTTGCTTAAGATACATTTTTCTTTCCTCCAAGAGTAACCTTTTTAATGCGCCACTCCTTCACCTGGTTGTGCAATGCTGTGCCCAACCTTTTAGCAAAATGGTTAATGCATTCTTCTTTGATAATTGTAACATTTTCACCATAAACGTTTGCATCACATACGCTTTGAAATGTTTTAAAGTCTCCCTCACTACTAATCTTTAAATAACGCATTTTATTTGTTTGAACAGACCGTTGCCAAAGTTTCAGTGCTGCATGTACCTCCATGCTCCCTGGAGAACCACTAAAATTCCTTTGGCAGGTTCATGTTCTTCTCTCCAAATTGAAAATTCTGCGGAATCCTTTTCCAAATCTCGAGCGGTGTTGATGCATTCCGTGCAGTGCTTTGACATCATCTCGAAATCTACAACTAAATTAGTTAAAGAGTCAATCACAATCCCAATGCCATAAAGCGAAGTATCACCTCGTTTCATCCATGTCTCTTCGTAGGAAACGGGAATGTAGAGAATGTCTTCATTTTTTAGACTAGGATTGGATTCTATACATGCGACACCTGAAGCACATTTTCCTTAAAAGTAGCGTTCCCACTACAGTTTCTCTAAACACTTCGGAAATGTGTTTCGATCCATAGTTGGCATCTCCATAGCAATTGAAAATTTCTCCATCGCAGCGTGTCCTTTGCCTGTGTTCAAAAAAGCACATACGAGTTTTTCATTCACATCAAAACTTCTTGTGTAAGGATCTCGGTGACTGGAAAACGTGGCTCCAAAATATTTTCCGCAAGATCCACAAAACAGAAGCAATTTCGTTGAATAGTCGTATGTTTCACCAAAATTAACTCAGGAAGTGCATTCCAAACTCATCACATGGCACATTTCTTAGTAGAGGGGAAAATATTTTTCACTCATAAGAATGTATACAGATGTTTGATTTTCTTCACTATGTAAATTATGATTTCTAAACTTATACTCATACTTACCTGAATCAGAGGTTTCAGCACTCTTTGATGTTGATGTAACGCTTCCTTCCAAAGCAGTATCAGGGACTGATTTTTCAAGAGAAGCATTTTTGCTTTTAGCAGCAACAATCACTTTGCTGCGTTTAGTCGGTCGCCCCTTTTGTTTCCTGTAGCGAGAACTAATAGAATGCATTTAGTTCCCTCAAATAAAGAATATTCTTTATTGGTAAAATATATCAAGTTAAATTTTACTGTGAAAATAAAAATTAACTATTAAATTAGTTCTGAAAAAAACTTTTTGTTGATAAGCAAGCTTAGTGAAAATGTAAAGAAACCATGAGTTGGAGTGAAACACAGTTGCCGTTAAATCTGGTGTTGCCAAGATAAAAAATACAAATTTCATTTCCAAAACTAAAATTTCACAATCCCAAACGACAAATACACCAGACCGTTGCTGAGATTTTGAGAGCTGTCAAAGTGGGAGTGGTCATTGGTTTACAAAAGTTTCCAAGCTATTAACTCGAGAAATAATTATCGAAATCTAATTTTTTTTCTACTTATGACACATGGTTCCTGTTAATTTTCAGCAAAAACTTGAAATTTCGAAAATGTTGGCAATTTATGCGAGTTTGAAGGGTCCACTGTCCACTTGATAGCGCAACTGAAAATCCTATGTAGATCGATATCAAAATAATAATCAGCAACTAATTCTAAGCAGTGAGTAGTGAATAACTGCGAAGCTTATATGTATATTTAATAACAAATGTATAAAAACCAGAGTTACATGGATGCAGTCATGTGGTTTATAATTAAAAGAACTAAAATACGGAGGTGCAAAAATGCAAGCAACCAATTGAAATTTCAAACATTAAAAAGGATGAATAAATGAAAAAAAAGAAAGAAATTCGGTACTTTTTATTAATTTATCTTTTATGGATATATCTTGAACTGTATTTTGATGTAAGGTTAATAACAGTAAATGTGAGAGTCCCTAAATGAGACAAAGTTCACTTGCCTTAAATATATATGGCCACGTAGGAAAGACCTTGAAAGAGTTACGTAAGTTTCGAAACGCAACTGTGGAGGCGTCACCATTGTTTGCAAAGCACAGGTAAAAAAAGTTGTTTAACAAAATTTAGTGATCTTACATTTTCCTCTCCAGCTCATCTACAAAACCGAAGTAACCAATTTCAACCATATTTGTTTATAACATGGAATGTTGCTAAAAGCATTTAGCTATGAATTTCATCCTTCCTGTTATTTTTCATGTGCAGGTTAGGTGTTTATAATAAGGGGAAATGCTTGTTCTTAAGGCCTCAATGTATTTTGGACCACTATAAGATAAAACTGTATTTTAAAGATAATTTAGTTATGTGTGGCAACGTAGGGTTGGCTACATGGATGGAACTTCATACAGCTGGCTTTGGTTATTATATCTTTGTTCTGCTCTCCATCGTGAATGTTTGCTTTGTCTTATCAAAAGTATTTTTTTTAGAGTTGCTTTGTTATTTTTTATGGTAAAGGTAAGTCAATACTTTAAAAACTATTAATTGATTTTTGTTTAGTATTCTGTCTAGTTTTGATATATATATAGGGCTTTAAGTAACATAAATGACAGACTTTCTAGAAATATAACCTTTTCAAATATTTATATTGCCTTGTACTTTGGGCCAGAGATAGCCATTGTACGTTGGGCCGGCCCAAGGTACAATGATCTATTTTTATTTTCTTTAAGTGAATTTTTATGTGCATTTTATTTTTTAGATGCCAAGAAATAAGGAGGGGAAAAACAGCCCAAAGTTTCAGTAGAAAATTTAAAGCAAGCAGTCGATTTAGTTTTAAAAAATGGAGTGTCGGCTAGGACAGCTGCAAAACAATGCAATGTGTCTCGGACCACTCTCCAAAGACATTTAGATGCACACAGAAAGCGTGGAGATGTTGACTTTTATATATGAATAATTTCTCGATATGGGCAGGTTCTTCGCAAAGAAGAAGAGGAGTCTCTGAGGGATTATTTATTAACTGCCTAATTTAATGCACTATGGACTTCCAAAAGAAGATGTAAAAAATTTATCCCATCAGTCTGCAAATGCGAATGAGAAATCCAGCATCATGGGATACGAATTGCCAAGCTAGGGAACAATGGCTTGTTGATTTTAGGAAGCGAAATCCAGAATTATTACTAAGAACACCTCGTCCTACTAGTATCGCTCGGGCATTTGGATTTAACAAGCCTATTGTTAAGCAGTTATTTTGAGAAGTATGCAAGTGTTGTGCAAAATCATAAATTAACTTCGGAAAGAATCTTTAATGTGGATGAAACGTTGATTTCATCTGTGCACAATCCACCCAAGATTATTGTTTCCAAAAAACTTAAACAAATACATGGAATTACGTCAAGTGAAAGGGGTTTAATACCACTCTGATTGCATGCATTAACGCAGTTGGAAGCGCTGTACCACCAATATTTGTATTGCCACGTGTAAATTTAAAAAATCATCGGCTCTATGGAGCCCTTCCTGTAATCCATCTGGCTGGTCTACAGGCGAAATTTTTTTGGAATTTTTGGACCATTTTATAAACTACGTAAAACCTGTTAAGGAAGATAAAGTTCTACTAATTATGGACAACCATAAGTCCCATATAACAATCCAAGCCACGAATAAAGCCAGAGATAATGACATAGGTTTTATTAACTATACGTCCCCACACTAGTCACAAACTTCAGCCACTAGACGGAGGAGTCTTTGGTCCCCTTCAGACTTACTATAACCAAGTTTGCAAGAACTGGTTATTAGGCAACCCAGGAAAACCACTGACTATCTATGATGTAGCTTAAATCATAGGAAAAGCCTACGCTTTAGCCCACTACTCCCGTAAACATAATATCTGGTTTTTCTTCATCCGAATTACGGCCCATCAACCAAAACATCGTCCCTGACAAGGATTATTTTGCAAGCTCTGTATCTGAAAGACCAAACCCTGAACCAACTGCTCACATTGATCCTTGTGCTGTTCCTTTAAGTGCAATATTAACACCAACACATGATGAAAAACTTTCTTCTAATGTAACGTTATAATCAGTGGAAGAAATAAGGCCATTTCCTAAATCAGAGCGTCCAAAAAATTATGTCAACAAACAAGGGCGGAAAACTAGCTAAGTGAAGAGTTCTTAATGACACCCCAGAAAAAAATAAAATTGAACCAGACAGAAATTAGAGGAAAAAATATGAAGTTAAGAAGGTGGTAAAGAAAACAAAATGATATAGTAAGGACAGCCTCTTTTAATGATATCAGCGAAAAATCAAAAAGAAAAATAAACAATAGAAAAAAAGTTGATTCAACATCCGACGATTCGTTTGAGTCTCATCTACCCGATGAGAGTACTAGTAATGTACAAAAATTAATTAAAAGGAATAAAGAAGAATATGAAGAAGAAGCAACATATGAAGAATTATTAACAAAATCACCCATGTAGAATCAGTTGAATAAATGTGTGGTTGTGGTATTTCGCTACAAAAACTACATTGAAACATTATATCGAACAAATTACAGATGTGAGTTATTGTAATCTAACAGTTAATTTTGTCAGAAGAGAGGAGAAGACATTCACTTTTTTGTGGCTTCAAAAAACCGATGAGAGTGAAATCCTAAACGAAGACATAGTAGTTTTTCTACAACCACCAGTGATCGGCAGACGGGGTGGATTATCATTCCCTGTATCTTTTTCGGGTTTTGATGTATGCAAATAATTTGTTTGTTTGTTTTATTATCAATGTACATTCGATTTGAAATATCTTATTTTTTAAAGAAACTTTTGGGTTTATTTTTTATTATTATTATTTTTAAACATTATAATAATGTGTGTAAAAACAAATACATTAAATACTTTTGTCTCATTAAATTTTAATTTATTTGAGTGTATTTAGGGACTCTCATATATATTGTAACCGTAACTAGAATAGCAGTTGCTTCTCGAATCTAGCTTGAAGTTGTTTACAAAATAAATACACCCGTCCCTACAAATAGTATAGCGTATCTTGTGTCTACAATCTAACATGGTGGCAGCGGAAAAACTAAATAATAAGCAATATATCCCGAAGCAAACCGGACGGTGTCAACTTTAAAGTGTACTCGTGTGAAAATTAAAGTCACTTGTTTTGGTTTCGAAACTCATCGTCATTGTTCAATGTCATCGTAAGTAGCTTGCATTATTTGGTTCAAGTTGGAACTGAAAGCCCCAACTAATATTGCTTGACTGGTAATTTGGTAGAATATTGGGCTAAATTTAGACAACGATTCGAGTTGTATTTAGAGGTTACAGAAAAAACTGGTAAGCCCGATAAATTAAAAGTAACACTATTACCCACAGCCATGGGTAATGACTGTATTGAGATATTCAATAGTTTTAAGCTGGCTACTGCTGACCAGGAAAAATTCAATACTGTTATAAAGAAATTTGATGACTATTTCGAGCCTAAAAAGAATACTCTGATTGCTAGATATAAATTTTTTAATTGCAAGCAAGCTGAAAACGAAACTGTCGATTATTTTGTTACAAACCTAAAGGAATTTATCGAAGGATTGTGTTTTCGAAGGCCAGGAGGACAGGCATGTAGGAAAGGGGGGGCTCAGGGGGGCTTTTATAATATCACGAATAATTATAAAAATATTCATTTTTTTAATTATTAGTGATTTTTTGTAATTAATATTAATAATAATGAGTGAATACTAATTACTTTTTGATTGTTAATTGGTTTTTCTTGGAAATACTTTTGAGCATTTGGAAATTAAATTGTTTGAGCCTCCTCCATAACTTTTAAATTGCTACGCTCCTGCAGGAGGACAGTTTAACACGGGATTTATTAATAATAGGAATAAGAGACTTGAATGTCAAGAAGAAACTACTATAGATTCAGCGCAAAGCTTAACTAAAGTGGTTGAATACTGCCGAGCCAAGAAATCTAGCGGAAGAAAAATACAATTGATGAAAAATCATAATCATCCAATTAAAGTAAACATAGTAAACGGGAGGAAAATAGACACTCGCATAGAAAGCAAGTCAAATGTTCAAACGTCGAAGAATAAAAATGTTCGTGTGTGTTCCAAATATAATACCTCGCATGAGTATCGTAAATACCCTGCCTATGGTAAAAGGTGCAGGCGATGTAAAAAATTAAAATAAATTACGATAGAAAGAGCTATAGGAACGATGAAGAATATATTATTCAAAGTGGTGAAAGAAGAAGGGGATCCTAATCTAGCAATATTAGTGTATAATAACACTCCTTAATACAATCTCCCATCACCTAATGTTAATGGAAAGAGCACAAAGAAATCTTCGCCCAGCAAAGCGAACAAATCTAAAACCGAGATTTTCTACGAAGAATACCAAGTTCCAATTGGAAGAAAACCAAAAGAAACAGAAGGAATATCATGATAGAACTGCTGTAGAATTGAAAAATTGTAGCCACAGCAGCCAGTTCTCATATAAATGGGACATCGGGATTGTATTCCTGGGACCGTTTTCAAGCCAGAGCTAACCCCGAGATTTTACATGGTTAAAACATCAGCTGGAGCAGAACTAAGAAGAAACAGGATTCACTTAAGACCTGATTGCACATCAAAACAAAGTCCAGCTGATCCCAATGCTAAATCCGAGATGGAGAAACCCTCAAATCCAGAAAAAGAAACAGAGTTCATTACTGAGTCAACATCCATCAGTCCTTCTACTCCCAGAACTGATCGTCCAGAAAGAATAATTAAGAAACCGTTAAGATTTCAGGACTTTGTCACTTAGATTTAATTTTTTCTTGTGTGTGGTTTCCATTATTATTTACTAATTACTTTTTTTTTTTGTAAACGATCATTTCAAGTCACATTTATTTTCGAGTTTATTTGCTGTTCTCAAGAATATATCTCAAACTCTCGTCCAATATGACAGATAGAACAAGAAAGCACAATAGAATATTACAATACAAAGAAGGAAATTCACCCAGGGGAAAGTGGGAATCGAACAGACGCCTCTTTCACTGCGCGCAGGCAGGCAGCGGAAACTGTTCTAAGACCGCTCGGCCGCTGAGGCCCATTTTCAAAATTTACTTGTAGTTCTTACATTAGTGATTTCTGGTGACAATTTTTAATTTGAACCAAACTTAAATTTTAGTTTAATTTGAAAAAAAAAAAGGAAATAAGGGCATGTCAGATATATTGTAACTGTACCCCGTGTCATATATCTTGTAACCGTAACTGGAATAGCAGTTGCTACTCGAAATCTAACTTGAAGCTGTTTACAAGATAAATACCTCCGTCCCTTCAAATAGTGCATCTTGTGTCTACAATATAAGAGGTACTTACTGCTTAAACCTGATTATTGACTTAATTCATTTATAAGTTTTGGCTCAAAGTAAGTGCGGCAAAGGTACAATAAATGGTGGTCCAAAGTACAACGAGATTCATTGTACCTTGGGTCATTTAATTTTTTTTAATGTAAAGTTTATAAGTAGTAAATGTGAAGATAAAATTATTAAAAATATAACAAAGTGTCACGGGTCCTTGAGTAAAATGGTACGAGACGGAACTTGAAAATATCATTGTTATTTTAGAAATAGTGACACCCAGAAGAAAAACTGACCCCCCCTAAGGTACATGGATCTCCCCTACCCCATATATTTCGCACTCTGGGGTAATTGTAACACTTAAATTTATCTTATTTCTAATCTTTTAGGAAGACAATAAATATTATATTTTGAAATAAATTACACTTTTGTGTCTATTTCATATAATTGTTGTTGTTGATAATCCATGCACCCCTTGCAGGGCGACAAGGAATTAAGGAAGCTCTTACCGATTATTAATGAGCTCCGCTATAATGGAAGTATATTTGGCTCGGAAAGGTAGATGATTTTGAACCAGCTCCGAGATGAGAGATTGTCACCTAGGTTGGCACTCCAGCAGGTATTATTTCTAACTGGGAGGACATTTGAAGCCACAACGGATTTCACGTGCACAGTTCCCATTAGCGTAGTCGGTCCCAGAGTAATCAGTTGCGAGAGGTGGTCACCCTCCCAAGCATTGACCACGGACAGTTGTGCTTCACTTTCGTTGTTCTGTGGGATCCGAGCTTAACCGACTGTTCCACTGAGGGACACATTTTACAAAAATTCACCGCATTGCTTGATTTTTTGCAAGATATTTCTCATTAAATGATCTCAGCGGACCTCATGCAGCCCTTTGGCCGCAGATTGAGGACCATTGCAAACAGTCTATGAAACAATTTTCTATTTGCATCAATCTCATTTTGAAATAAATCTCTGTTTACATTTACCCCAGAGGCACTGGGGTAAATGTAAACACGAGTTCTTTCGCTAACAAATAGTCATAAAGGGAAAGTTTTTGTACAGATTTTTTGACAAGAAGTACAGTATTGGCTACAGTGCTCACAATTTTATCTCTCAATTCATTCAAGGGTTAGGGAAGGATCAAAAGTTATGTTGCGTAGACCCTCAACAGGCGTGAATATGCAAATTCCGCCAGAAGAACTTTTGTTTTCGACTGATTGGCAACACCCCATGAGTTCTATAAAACCACTGAATGTGGTGGAGCAGAGGGAGAAAAAGGCCAGGAAGGCTAGACTGCTTTAAGTTGATATTGTAAGTTGTGATGTAATAATAAAGATTGTTTGTGTGTGATAATAATAAGGTCTCATGTCTGCACATCGTAAGTTACAACGTCAAAGTTGCTAAGTGCTATTTTTCAAGAAACCAACTGTTTAACATACCGACAGAAAATTTATAGCACACCTGCATTAAACCTGGATAAGAATAAGTATAAGAACTTTATCTTACGACAAATTTTAGTGGCGAGCCAGCCAGGATTAAGGAAATCGGACGATTTCAAAGGCGTGCATAAGAAGTAAAAAGTTTTTGGAAAATGGAAGCCTGAAGCAGAAACGGACAGTTTTAAGAAGTGCTTTTACAAGAACTCTGAATCATCTGGATGTTTTGCTAGAAGCAAGTGAAGTAAAAGCTATTGAAATTGAATTTGAGCTTTTGACTACCAAATACAAGCAATTAAAAGAAATTGATTCCGCAGCATGGGACATTCTTTCACAAGCAAACCTAACTGAAAAACAACAAGAGGAAGAATTCGAGGCTTGTGAAAAATACGACAAAAATTATTTCACTGCGAAGTTAAAGGTGAAAGGAAAAGTGAGTCCCCCGGTCGCCGGAATATATGAAGATTCTTCATTCCGTAATTTTCAAAATGCCGAAGCTGTATGCCAATACAAGTTACCGAAAATTGAATTAAGGAAGTTCGACGGTAATCCAAGAGAATGGTTAAGCTTCTGGACGCAATTCGAGAAAATACATCTAGATCCGAGCATCGACGAACGGGATAAATTTCAGTATTTAATTCAAGCAACTGTTCAGGGTACAAAATCAAGAGAAATTGTTGATAGCTTCCCCGCCACAACAGAGAACTATCCTAAAGCAATTGAGTATCTGAAAGAAAGGTTCGGGAAAGAAAGTGTCCTCATTCAAGTTTACATACGAGATCTGCTACAACTCATCATGACTAAGAGCCAAAGTGACTTAGCGAACTTATATGATAAACTGCAAACTCAGCTTAGATCTTTAGAATCCTTAGGATTAACGAAAGATAAATACGCAGATATTCTATTTCCGCTAGTGGAATCTGCGCTACCTATGGATATCGTTAAGTTGTGGGAACGACAAAGAGGTTCAGCTGTAAATATGGAGGGTACGACAGATTTAGATTTGTTAATTGATTTCGTTAAGAATGAAGTAGATAGTGAAATTAGAGTTAAAATGGCTAGGGATACTTTTCATCCTGAAAAAGTAAGTAATAAAAAAAATTTAAATAAATTTTCTGAATCTAAACCTTTTGTGCCTACTGCTTGTGAATTGCTAAGTGCAAATAATAAATCTTCATTTAATGATATTACAAGTAAATTTAAAAGGATTGATAATTGTAGTTTTTGTGATAAGTTTCATGCTTCTGAGAGCTGTAATGAAGTTTCTAACTTAACCTTAGACTCTCAAAAGGATATTCTTAAGAAAAAGAAAGCTTGTTTTGTGTGTCTTAAGAGGGGAAATCATAGGGCTAGTCAATGTAATTCTAAACATAAATGTCAAATTTGTCGAAGACGACATTTTGTGATTTTATGCCCGGATTTGCCTTTAAATAAAACGGATAATGCTTTAAGGGGAAGTAACGAGGATAACAAAATTAATGCTTTAAATAATTATGTTCAGCTCTCAGATGTATACCTCCAAACTTTGGTTGTAAAAATAATTAATGGTACGAAAGAAATGTTTATACGCGCAGTCATTGATTCGGGAAGCATGAAATCGTATTTAAGTTCAGATGTGGCTCGAGATATGAACTATAAATCTGTTGGTGAAGTTAATTTAAAACAATCCCTTTTTGGGGGATTAGAAACTGCGGAAAATTTATTTCAGAATTATAATATTGTGTTAAGTAATGTTGATAATAGCTATAAATGTAAATTTGATGTTCTTGGTCAATCACGTATTTGTTCTGAGATCAAACGGCTCCCATCCGGTTGTTGGATAAATGAGTTAAAATCTCGCGGTATCAAAATTACGGATTTTGAAAATAACACATTTAAAGTTGATACAGACATAAAGCTTTTAATTGGCGCGGATATTGCAGGAAAGTTATTGACGGGAAAAGTAGTAAGTCTTAAGTCTAATTTGACAGCTGTGCACACTCGTTTGGGGTGGACAGTGTTCGGAAAACTTCTTAAAACGGGGGAGAACGTCGATAACAAACATTCTCGCGTATTTACGTCTATATTAGCTCCAACTCGATGCATTAAGGATCTTTGGCAATTGGATGTTTTGGGCATCACAGATCCGGCACAAAATAAACGAAAAAAGAATTAGAAGAAGAAACCACTAAGTATTTTAGGGAAACTGTTTGTATTAATTCGGAGGGCAGATATGAAGTAGCGTTACCGTGGACAGGGAACCCCTCTTCCTTATCTGATAACAAAACCTTAAGTGAAAAATGTTTATTAAGTGCACGAAGGAAGTTGGTAAATTCTGGAAAACTAGAGGAATATTGTGAAGTTTTTAATAATTGGCGGTCCCTGGACATAATAGAAAAAGTGCAATCAAAAGTAACAAATAGAGTACACTATTTGCCGCATAGGCCAATCATTAAGGAAAATAGCACAACCCGTTTAAGACCGGTATTTAACGCAAGCGCTCATACCATAGGTTTCCCATCATTAAATAATTGTTTATTTTCAGGACCCAACCTGATAGAAATTATTCCCTCGATTTTGAATAAATTTCGGAGAAATTACGTCGCAGTTACATCGGACATAGAAAAAGCATTTTTACAGATCTCTGTTAGAGAGAAGGATAGAGATTTTTTACGTTTTCTGTGGTTCAAAAAAGATGATTCAGAGCAAATAGAAGAGTATAGGCATCGTAGAGTAGTGTTTGGTTTAACCTGCAGTCCGTATCTTTTGGCCGCTACTTTGCAATATCATTTTAGTAAGGTACCGGAAAATTTAAGTCATACCGCTGAAATTCTTAAAACTGCTTTTTACGTAGATAATTGCGTGACAAGTTTTAATTCTGAATCGGAATTGCAGAAATTCATTATTGAGTCGCAACTAATTATGACTTCGGGCAATTTTAATTTACGTGGCTGGGAGTCTAACTTGCGCTGTGAAATTTCTGATAATGATTCTAGCGAGGCAAAGAATGTTTCTGTTTTGGGTTTTGTGTGGCATACAGATTCAGATACGTTATCGTGTAAAATAGAACATGGATTCGACCGAGAAAAACCCATTACGAAAAGTTCAGTTTTAGCTGTCCAGATTCAAGTTTTCGATCCGATAGGTTTTACGGCTCCGGTAATGTTGACCCCTAAGTTACTTTTGCAAGAATCTTGGAATTTAAAACTTAAGTGGGATGAAATTTTTTCGGAAGATTTATTAAGAAAATTTAAAACCTGGTATCAACAGTTGCCGAAACTTTGTGAATTGAGAATCCCAAGATGGTTAGGCATTTTCCCGACATGTCAATCTGTTACTATACATGTATTTTGCGACGCAAGTAAAAACGCTTACGCGGCGTGTATTTATGTAAGAGTTGAGCAAAATCACGAAGTTAAAGTAAATTTAGTACATGCCAGAAGCAGAGTAGCTCCGTTAAAACAAATAACTATTCCTCGTCTGGAGCTGTTGGCCTGTTTAATTGGGGCCAGATTACTTTCGTCTGTACTTGAGGATCTTCAAATTCCCGAGGTTAAGATTTATTGTTGGACAGATTCTAGTACCGCTTTGTATTGGATTGTGAAAGAGGGGAATTGGGTATTTTCATTCAAAATCGCGTAAAGGAAATACGTTCTGTAACACCTCCCAAAGTGTGGCGACACGTTCCCGGTGTACTCAATATGGCCGATGTGGCTTCTCGTGGCTGTTCAGTCGAGCAATTGTTAGAACAAAAATGGTGGAAGGGCCCGACTTGGTTGTACGCCAACGAAGAAAACTGGCCAAAATCTGATTGCAATCCGGATGAGGAGTTGGTGAACTCAGAACTACGTAAGACCATTGTAATTACGTTGGCTAAAAATGATGAGGATGTAAATTGGTATTACAGATATTTTTCTTTGACAAGAAAAATTGTACGTATGATAGCTTGGATATTTAGATTTTATTTTAAGTTAAGAAACACAGCAGCTGATTACGGTAATATTTTGTCGGTTACTGAACTTGACAGAGCGGAAATAGCTCTTATGTTGTTGATTCAAAAGGAATCGTTTAAAGGGGTAACAGACGATAAAATTAAGAAACTAAGACCTATAGTTGACTGTAATGGGTTGATTAGAGCTAAAACCAATGTTATTTATCGAGATGATGCTAACGATTTTAGATTTCCCATCATTTTGCCATCTGATCATTCTGTAGTTAAGTTATTAATATTAAATGCTCATAATGAACTTTTACATGCTGGTACTTCAATGGTAGTGTCCCATTTACGAGAGAAATTTTGGATTATTAAGTCCCGTAAGACTATACGAAATTGTATCAGAAAGTGTGTAAAATGTCAAAGATTTAAGACTAAAAATTGTGATGCTAGTCCCGGTTTTCTACCTAACGACAGAGTAAAATACGCAGCTGTTTTTGAAATTGTGGGAGTGGATCTCGCTGGTCCCCTATTCTTAAAAAACGGCCAAAAAGCTTATATTGCACTTTATACTTGCGCGGTTTATAGAGCTATTAATCTTGAATTAGTGACGTCTTTGACCACAGGTTTTTTCCAGTCCTTAAGGCGTTTTATTGCTCGGCGTGGAAGGCCAACCACAATATATTCAGATAATGGCACAAATTTTAAGGGAGCTGAGAGACTTCTACACGAGCTAGACTGGGAAAGTTTATGTAGTAAAGCCGCGGAAAATAGAATTCAATGGAAGTTTAATCCTCCTTCCGCAGCTTGGTGGGGCGGATGGTGGGAGCGATTAGTGCAAATGCTAAAGAAAATTTTAAGGAAAGTGTTAGGACTGGCCGCTCTCAATTACGAAGAGCTCATTACAGTGCTCTGTGACTGTGAAAGAATTATTAATGCCAGACCACTTACGTATATGTCCGCCGAGGACGTAAATGATATTTACCCTTTGACTCCTGAAATGTTTTTACAAGAGACTTCTAAGTCGGGAGTAACGGATATCGATGTTGTGGACCGAGAAAAATTGGGTAAGAGAGCTAAGTATATTCAAAAATTACGCGAACAACTTCGCAGGCGGTTCCGTTCTGAATACCTGGGACAATTGCGTCAACAGTCTGTTAGAAACTTCAATGTGGAACCCCTGAAAGTGGGGGAAATAGTTCTTTTAGAAGATGTTAATAAAAATCGTGCCTTTTGGAATTTGGCTCGGGTAGAAAAATTAATTCCTGGTCGTGATGGGCAGACCCGACTTGCAGTTGTTAAAACTGAAACTTCAGAGTTCTTAAGACCCGTACAAAGGCTATTTCGCCTGGAGTTAGAAAATCCCCTACAGGGTACGACTGAAGATGCGATACCTGTGACTACCAGTAGTGGCAGGATTGTGAAACCTCCACTGCGCCTGTAATTTGTTTATTATGAAGTGTTTTAATTGCTTATGCATACTTCATTTAATATAAGTATTTATTGATCTGTATTTTTTTCGTCTAATGTAGTTTATACTGTGTTAACTTTAAGTTTTGAGTGTTATTAGCACACTCAAAAGGGGGGATGTTGCGTAGGACCCTCAACAGGCGTGAATATGCAAATTCTGCCAGAAGAACTTTTGTTTTCGAATGATTGGCAACACCCCATGAGTTCTTTTAAACCACTGAATGTGGTGGAGCAGAGGGAGAAAAGGGCCAGGAAGGCTAGACTGCTTTAAGTTGATATTGTAAGTTGTGATGTAATAATAATGTAATAATAAAGATTGTTTGTGTGTGATAGTAATAAGGTCTCATGTTTGCACATCGTAAGCTACAAAGTCAAAGTTGCTAAGTGCTATTTTTCAAGAAACCACCAGTTTAACATACCGACAGAAAATTTATAGCACACCTGCATTAAACCTGGATAAGAATAAGAACTTTAAGTTACGACAGTTAACACATTGAAAATATTAGAAAAATATATTATAAACATATGTATGGTGTTGGTACTCAACTTGCATTTGGAGCGCTTGCTGTCTGCGTTATATTGAACATTTCTAATTGAGCAGCAATTTCAATAGTAAGTATGCATCGGAGAACTTACCTCATAGTTGCTTCCGTCCTTGATGCCTTCATTCAAATTTAGCATTCATTCTGTTATTGAATAAAATGGTTCACATTCTCAATAACACACATGATGCATCTTTTTTCATAGATAATAAATATAATAAAATTCTTATGGACATTGTGATTTAAATTAGTAGCTAAATTTTACACTACATTTTTGAATGAAAACATAGAGAAGGAAGAGCAAGAGAAGGAGTAACACTTTTAAAACGTACATATACATGCATATAACGTTGAAGTGTCTTAGGTTTTTCCCACGGAGCTGTTTTCCCTCATAATCAGTCAGAGTATCTTATTTATGACACTATTTACCAGTTTTATGTTTGACACATGTGGTATCAAAGCGAAGTTCATTATTGTTCAGGTCCTTGAACTTTCTGCTGACAAAACTAATTCACTCATCGAGGAAGAGATCATTTCTTCCAACAGGAAAAGCGTTTGCAATTACCCCAACTCACCGTACAAAAGTTATAAAAATTAATTTGAATCGATAAAGCTTCAGTATTTACTTTTGGTTTTATTTTCCTAATTTTTTGAGTATTTTAAATAAATACAAGGCTTATGCAATTACTTTTTATTTGTTTGTTTTATTTAATTAAATTTTATTAATTGTTTTTTGTTTTTGTTTATTTAGTTTTGTTTATTTATTTGTTTATCGGTTTATTCTTCGACTTAGGTGGGTTGAAAATCGTCCCTCATTTTGATTTATCAGTTCATGCATTTTACCCGGCTCGAAACGTTGAACTATTCATAGTCATTCAGTTCGATATTTTATTCGTAGTTCTTCATTCAGTTGGCAATGAGCAAAAACGAGTCAATAGTAACAGTTTAACATGAGGTTCTGCTTTCCTCAAAATTGTTTACTTCAAAAAGTTAAAAGCACTCATAAATGAAATACACTCAAGAGCCAAAACATAATGACCACCTGTCAATAACGAGTTGGCCCACCTTTGGCGCGCAACACAGCTTCAACCCGCCTTGGCATGGATGCCACAAGTCCTTGATAGGTGGCCGGAGACAAGATTGTACCAGATGTTTAAGCAACGGTCACGCAAACCCGAGATATTGCGAATTGGTGGTCTTTGAACTCTGAGCTGCCGTCCCACGACATCCCAAATGTGTTCTAGCGGATTGAGATCCGGTGAGCTAGGTGGCCAGGACATTAACTGGAATTCAGCATTATGCTCCTGGAACCACTTCAACACAATTTTAGCCTTGTGACACGGGGCGTTGTCCTGTTGGAACATTCCATTTCCAGCTGGAAAAACAGAGGCCATGTAAGGGTGCAACTGGTCCGCAATGATGTTCAGATACCTTGTAGCATTCATGGTCTGCTCTACCACAACCATGGGCCCCAGAGACGCCCAAGAGAACGCCCCCCAAAGCATAATACCGCCACCACCGGCCTGTGTATGACCTACTGTACATTGAGGGAGCAACTGTTCACCTGGAAGACGGCGTATATTGACACGGCCATCAGGGTGATGAAGCACAAACCGTGATTCATCTGACTAGGCAGCTCTCTCCCGCTGATCCATGGACCAGTCGCGATGTTCCCGGGCCCAGAGCAGGGGCAGTTGGCGATGACGCTTGGTCAGCAAAGGCACACAAGTGGGACGTCTGCTGCGTAGCCCCATATCCAACAGTGTCCGCTGAACAGTGTGCTCCGATACTATTCTACTTGGCCCTGCATTGTATTGGGCTGTCAGCTGAGCCACTATCTGTCTCCGGTTTTGCTTCACCATGCGAGACAGTTCCCGACGACCTTTTTCTTTGATAGCATGTGGACATCCAACACCATGTCGTCTACTGCTGGTTTCAACGTCATTCATCCACTTTGCATAAGTACTAACAACTGTAGATCGCGAACAAACCACGAGTCGTGCAGTTTCGGAAATACTTGTTCCTAGCCTTCGAGCCATTACAATCTGGCCTCCATCAAAGTCGCTTACATCCGCAGCCTTTCCCATCACACACTGAAGTAAGTGAAAGAATGATTCTTCAGACTCGCCAGCAGCAGTTAAATACCACTTCCACCTGATCATGTGTCTTCCACGTCATCCAGGCGAGTTCATTGCAAAATGTTGGGGTGGTCATAATGTTTTGGCTCTTGAGTGTATATAAGTTTACTGTGCTCATTTATATCGAGTAACAAAATTTTATTTATCCACTTCATTTTTTTACTGCCCGTTCATGAAAAGCAATGTGCCAAGAGTTCATTTAGAAATTTTTTTATACCTAATACCCGATAAGGTTTTTTAACACGTTTTCGCAAAAGGATACTATCTTCAAGCATATTGCGCACGCAGTCTGAAAACTAATGCACAAATGCTTTTAGAAGCGAACAAAATGGCCTTCAGAAGCGCGCCTAGTGGCATTTGAAAGCTACATTCCTTCTCCATACGCATATGAAGTTTGAAATTGTTATATTCATTATGTACATTTTGAGTAGTGGAAATATGGAGATACATTCTAGTGCTATGTAAACGCAAGCTAAACAGCGTGTCGTTATCGAATTCTTCTTTTACTGCTGAAAAAGGAACTTCCACTTATAGTTATCGTCTTTTAAAGGTTTTTTATAAGGACGTTACTGTTGATAGGGTCTATTGTAAATCGATGGGTAAAAGAATTTAATGTTTACCTGCTTGGAAAAGCCATAATTGTTGATGAAATATGCAGCGAACTTCCGAGCATTACCACAGATGATAAACATCACAACAGCAAGTTCTTCTCAGTACAAACTGTACAACATCAGTAAAGACTTAAATATATCTAGGGATTACATTATCGTGTTAGAGGCCGCCTGATGCGTGGTGCCAATAATCTTGCAAGATGACAATGCTGGACCATACTTCTCACGCGCAACTGAAAGGGTTCCGAGAAACCTAAAAATTTGAGCAGCTTCCACACCCGTCTTAATTTCTCGAACTTCCGCATTGTAATTTTTATCTTTTTCCTCTACTCAAGGGAGGCTTTAAGGGAAATTATTACATATCAAACGTTAATAGGAAGGCAGATATAGCGTCCTGGATTCGAGAAATGTCGGGGGATTTTTCAGTGACGAATTGAAAAGCATTGTTGCACGTTAGAGGAAATGTGAATGTAATGAAAAATAAATATATATATGATTTTGAAGCTAAAGAATTGTACTTTAATGTGCTCTATGTCCGAGCTTTCTAGTTGCTTTTGTTTATGTTCTATAAGCATGTGTGCATTACTTTCCAGCCTATCTACGTAATGTATTAAAGGTTTAACCAGGCAGAAAACTTGCTGAAGGGCGTTGGAAAAGTGAAACAAAAGTGACTACAAAGGGTGAAAAGAGGCACATTGTGACAGTTTTTAAAAAATTACTTTTCTTTCCAATCTTAATAGTTTTTTCCCGATTTAAAGTTTGTTTTATTTTGAATGTCAGACTATTGGTCAACTCACAATCATCCAGTTAGCATTCTACTATGATTTCAAAATCTGAAAAAAAGAACTAGACAAAAGTTGTTTCAAAATGTCACTATGAGCTCCATTCACGGGGGGCACATTGGGACAACATTGATTCGACTATGAGGCACGTTGTACAGCTACCTTTTTCCAACAATATGTAGAACTCATATATTTATGTGCACATAAATCTTGGAATTTCTTGTTACAAATTAGTAGAATGTTTAGAAAAATAAATTTATTTAACTGCTTACAATAGCGATGGATCAAAAAAAAAAGGGAAAACAAAAGAAAAAAGGAAATGAAAAAAATAATTATAAAGGAAGAAAGTAAAATATGCAACTCCTATTCCAAAAAACAAAAAAGGAGAAAAATATAAAATGTATTATCAAGTAATCCATTCATTTAAAAAACATTTTTTGAAAGCGCATGGTACTATCCCTTCTACTATCGAAATTATAATTACTTATCCAGCCGAAAAGTATTACTAATCATAACAGATAGCTAATTTTCTTAGGTCATAAGAAATCAGCATCAAACCACTTGAAATGACAGCTAAAAAGAAATACCATGTATACCATTAAGTGGTAATTTTTGTAGATTTTATTTTGTAGCAGTTTGAAATTACAGCATTTGTTCCCATGTGCTCCTTCTCCCCTATTTAAATAAAATTACTATGTATTATTTACAGTCAACTCAATTTCTACTGTATTGAAGGTTTTGGTTTAACCATCTCAAAACTAGTGCCTCCCCTCCCCCTCCATTTAAATGCAAATTTTAAATTGGTAAATGCTGAATTGGTCGTAAATTTAAAATGCAATGTTACTGCCTTGTAAGAGTAAATTTTTAATTTAAAATATTAATGTGCTGCCTTAATTTAAAAAAATTACAAATTAACTTAAAAAGCTTTTATTATATCTTTTTGTAGGAACTTCCTCAATTAATTTTTCCAACACCCAGACATTCCCATTCAATACAATGTGTACTAATAGTAATGATGTATTTTTTCTCCTAATAAGCAGTTTTTGTTAAAAATGTTTATTAGGTAAGTTTTTATTTTTCCTATCATTCAAATACTGACTGATCTTCTTTGAATGTGAAAATAAATGCATTAAAAATGCATCGTGAGTGCAAATTTATCAGTTGAGACTGGTGTGGAGGCATGATAGCGGACTTCATCAGAAAGTGTTTACCTGTTCTCTACAGAGAACAGTATCTCAATTACATTAAAAGATACCGACATCATCCAAGCAAACAGTCTTTCCACTCCAAAAACGATAAAGTCGGTGGATGAATCCATCTCTGCCTTTGAAGGTTGAATTTTTCTCTTTGTACACTGATTTCAGCTTTGTAGAGCAAACAAAAAAGTTCAGAATCTCGTACTCAAACATTTTGTTCAATTTTTAGATATGTAAATTTCTAAATAATAATTCATGAGGAAAAGTATATCAATTGGTGTAGTAAGATTTTGTGTGTTTATTTAGTTCTAGCGGTACCCGCACGGCCAAGCCCGTGTTAAAAACTGAAAAGATCTTTCTACTGCATCCCCCTCCCCTGTTAGCACGTGGCCTTAGGGGTGCCCTTCTCCGGGCGCGGGGTAGGGAAATCCGTCGAACGCTCATAACCGCTCCGATATAGGTTTGCCGGGCGCCAGCCCAGTCTAACTACCTCTTTCTGTGTGAACCTGGCCCAACTTGATACCCCTAAGTTGGTTCGCCATTTTTTTTTTTATGAAATGGAAAATATACATATATATTCTGGTAACTTTTTTACATGTATATTAGGATATTTTATTAAGATGTACAGAATTTCACAGAATTAAAAATTTGCCACCAATCAACCGGTGATTCTACATATTTAAGCACCTTTTCTTTTTGTGACCAAAACACCCATAAAAATTAAATAAAGCGAAAAGAAATTATGAAGAACGCGTTTTTGTTTGTTTAGTTCATGTACCCACACAAAGAGCACGATTATAAGGCATTAGAATAGTTTCAATTCATGCATTTTCAGCATATCAACTAATATTTTTTTTAATATTTATATCTATTATTCAGTGACAGTAGGATAGAAAGACGAAATTTTGTTGCTTGCAGAAACTAACAGCAGCATAAAGAAAAAAACTTTCATCCGAGCCTAAATAGTCAAACGACATGTATGCTAATTTACTGGGGGAAAAATAATTAAATAAATAAAATATATATAATACAGTAGAGCCTGACATTAAGGGACCCTAAGGAGACTGGGGATTTTGTCCCTTAAATAGAGGTGTCCCTTCCTCGGAGGTTCGTAATTTGATGCATAAACATACGTATAGTGTATTAACTTAGTTTAATTTAAGAATAAATATCTGCTAACATTTTGGCTTAAATACTAAAATGTTTTATGCCATTTATGCAAACAAAATAAAAGTCAAAGTTTTTGAAATTTGACTTTTTTCATTATAAAACTAAAATCTTATTGACAAAAATGTCGTACCGCCAAAATTTTGTGAATTACAGAAATTTATTTGAAGTAATGTATTAGATGAGTTTGTTTTGCAGTATGCAACACAGTATAAATTACATTTAGTGTTTTTTTTTTTTTTTTTTTTCAATTCTTGCATTAAAACCTTGTTGACAGCCGGGTCCTGTCTGTCAATGTGGAGCCTACATGCATTCTATAGTACCAAAGAGGTGAAAGCATTCGCAAGTAAGTTTCGGCAAGCACTTGAATACTCACTTATTGTTTCGTTCATGCTTCTAAGATTCATGCAAAATTTCAAAAGATATTTCTTAGAAAAAAATGAACCTCAGGGTTTTCCCGTAAATATTTCTCATCTATAGATCCTTAATTTTTGAAAATTTTCTCTGTGAATGTCCCTTAAATAGAGTGCCCCTTAAAGGAGGTACTACAATAGTAATTTGTAATAACAAATCTGTATAAAGATAACATTTCTTAAAAAAATCAGAGTAGAGTATGGAGAAAAGTCTCGTAAAAATACCTGTCAAAATAAGAATATCAAAATAAAGCTTTCGACCGCCCATGTGCTGCAGGAAATAAAATTTAATTCGTTTAATTAAAAAAATAGAATAATCGAAATCCAAAAAGATAAAAAGATAAATTAAAATCGGCTGCACTTCAAAATGATAAAAACATTGTGAATAGAATTTTATTTAGTAAATATACATGTAGACAAAATGGCAAATGTTCAAATAAAATGAAAATGAAAGAAAGCGCTTTATCAATCCATGAAAAGTAATTTAGAACTACAGCGAAAAACTTATAGAAAAGAGCCATTTTATGCAATTCTCGGTTATAGATTAAAGTAAAAAAGAACAAATTCGAATTTCAGAAAAACTCTCTGAGGTGCACACCATACATATGTTCCAAACAAATTTCGGGGCAAATTGCAGGAGACTCGGCCCAACGCTCTTGGCCCTACGCGAGCCACACAGACATACTTAGTACTGCTTTACTAATAGTAGGGATTAACAATGGCAACTTTTCCGCTTTATTACTTTTCAGTTGTACAAACTTTGTTTTTTTTTTCTTTTTCTTTTTTTTTTTTTTTTGCAGCACCCTACTATGCAATCTACTCTTTTAAAGCTATTATGTAATGTAAGTTTTTTATAAAAAAAATATTCAAACATTTAGAAAAACTTAAAATGGACGTGTTTAAGAGCACACTTTTGTTTTAAAAATAATACTTATTTTAGTTGTAAGCTAAAATACACCTATTCAGAGTTAATGTATATACCAATTTAAATGTAAAAAGATGTGTTACGTTTTCTAAAAATGTTTTATAGATAATGTAAAGCTCTTAACAAGCTCTATAAGCTGCAAGATAAACTCCGTGTTGAAATAACGGATTTATCGAAATGTCAGAGAGTTGTAGGCCGTAGTTGCCGTCTCAAATAATCCCAAAAACACTACTTCTGAAATGTCTGAAAATCTTTTCCACAATGTTGTTTAAACAAAAGGAAACTACAAATGAAGATTACAATTGTGTTTAACACTTTTCAACTATTTGTTATTTAGATTTTGGAAAAGTAGGTTTAAAAAAATTAGAAATGTATGTATTTGTATTTTTATTTATCGAATATGATATGTATGATGTTATTCAAAAATTCCTTTTTAAGGGGAACACTAATATCATTGATTATAATTTTCCTTTCAATAAACTGGTATAGAAAGTATAGAAAATTTACTTGGCTTCGTAGATCATAAAATAATAATTTAAAATTTGTATTCTTATTTTAAAATGTTAATTGCATTAACAAAGCTGCATTTCGATTATAATAGGGTGACCAAACGGCCTCTAATTTTGGGGGCCCAAAATTGTATGTTTTTAATGCCTTGTCCATAAAACCACTTTAACTACTTGGGGACGCGTAATGTCCCCAAATTTAAAAACTTCTGTTTTTTCTCTCCAAATTGCTTCTCGATTTGCACTTTGGAACTTTTAGATAGTACTTTTTAAAATTTTAGATAATATTATAGCAATTTTTAAATAGTTGCCTTAGTAATGCAATTTCTAACAGGCAATGGGTATCTAGGAAAATACGCGTATATTTTTAAGGAAATATGTTTGGATACCCTTTGAAATACATTAATGAGAGTAATTTTTTATAATGGAAGGGAATATGTATTGGTTTGTTATGGTCCCCTGGGAAAAATGGAAACATTTTTCTGGCGTCCCCAAATTGCCAGTGGATTTCTTAGAAATATGGTCACCCTGAATAAAGAAACAAAATCTTACGAATATTTCAGTATTTTAGCAATTGGTTTAGGGAATCACAATACTCTATCGAATTTACCAATTACAACAATGAGTTTCAAATAATGGTAAAACTTTAATGGATTTCTTAAATTTTACTTACTAAATGCTTTGCACCTTTATATAGAAAGCGCCACTATTTTTCGCAGCTTCAGCTTTAATTGCTGTGATTCTGTGGTTTTTCAATTTGTTTTTGCCTTTTATCCAAATTTATTTAATTTTTAGACATATTACCTTTCGGAAGTCCTGTTTGCATAATGGCTCTCTTTGAAATGCTTTATCTACGGAATGGATTGAAAGGCTCAAAACTTGACGGTATGCTTATATGCAGCCCGTTTGATTAGGCACCGATCTCATTGCCAAAAGTTGCCGGCCGAATGTTCTAGGCTAAAGGTGATTGGTGCAAGTTATATCTTTGTGGTCACAAAGTCTTTTAAGTTCCCATTTGAAATCAATACTTGTTCGACCTCTGTTCTAGTTCAAAATAATGGAAATGTTGATAGACAGTGTGGGGGAAAAACAAGTATTTTTATATTTTAATTGGAAAGGCTTGGCTTGATTTTTCTTTGTTGGGAAAATTGTTAATAAACATGAAATTCATTGTTAAAAGAAATTTTTTTGCTATTGAGCTGTATAATTAAAAGCAATTGCAACTTTACTGAAGAGTTCTAAATTGAATCCAATGAGTTTGTTTGCTCTAGTGACCTTTTAAAATCGATTTCAAAACGGAATTTATCATACAAACGGTTAGTTTTTAGTACCATTCCCTCAAAGAAGGTTTCGCCTTTGATATGGATTTTTTAAAAAGAGTGTATTTATATAAACATGTATTTACACTGAAAGGAATAAAATAAAATAGTTTTTGGAAAAAAATAGAACCGACTTCAAATTATAAATTGCGCTCAAAAGTAAAAAAAAAATTCTTTAAACATCATCGATATGACTTTTAAACATAACTTTTGAAGTCTGTGCAAAATTATGGCAGTCTAATTATCATTACACCATGTGTTATTTTACAATGAAAATGTTGCAAACTCTAGGCCATTTATATTTGCTTGATTCATGGTTGCAAAACTAATCATGAGTCAAAATCCATCATAACTTTGCACCGACTTCAAAAATTATGTTTAAAAGTCGTAGTATCGATGTTGTTTAAAGAATTCATTCATTTTTCACTTTTGAGCACAATTTATAATTTTAAGTCGGTTCTATTTTTTCCAAAAATTATTTTAAATATATAGTTTAGTTCTTCTGAGAACTTTGAGAAAGACAAACCTCAGTTTAATTGCATACTAATTTAAATTACGAATCCAATGAGAGAATTGGTCGAATTATATTCATTATCTTTTATTACGAAGCCTATAGTAAAAAATTAATATGGACAACTAAATTATTATACTAAGGTTACGAATGTATATATATATATATATATATATATATATATATATATATATGTATATATATATAATCACCAATAGTTGTACTCAATTCTCGTGTATTTGCGAATATAAACGAGAAGCTTCGTCTAGAACTATACGAGCCAACTTTCCCGTATATAACCAAATATCAAATTGATAACCTCTCTATCTTTATTTCTCGTTTAGCTTTAGCTCTTAATTACATCAAATATACCTTTTTCAACGGTTTATACGTAGTCATTTACTCATTCATTTATTTATTCATTCACTCATTCGTTTATTCACTCATTCATTTATTCATTCATTCGGAAATATTGTTAAAAATCCATTTCAAAAGGTTTCGTGGGAAAATAGGCTCGTTTAGTTCTGGATGAACATCGTATTTTTACATGTTCTACGTCATAACATTTTCTCGATAACGTTTGTTCCAAGCAAATCCATCTGTTACGACAGAGTTTATATAGGATTGAAATTTCCCCGTAGGCACTAATGTTACATTTTTTTAACTGTTAAAAATTGTTCAAATCAAAAAACATTTTCCATTGAACGCTTCTTCCAATAAGCTTGTTCAAAGGATCTTATAACCAGAGTTTACATAATTTGCTTCATTTCTGGCCATAGGCGCTAATGTTAAAATTTATTGAACTGTTCAAAATTGAACGGAAAATTTTTCAAATAAAAAAGTAAAATATGGAAACGAAATGTGTCCTCGCCGAGATCTCCAAACCCTACTTTTAATTATTTTATTTTACAATTTTTAGTTAATTACTTAGCTCATGTTTGACCTTTTTCTTATTTTATGATACATTAAGCCTTATTTCATTGTTTTTTTTTTCTTTTTTAATTTTACGCGAATGTAGGCTAAAAAAGGGCAGTATTTTTTATACTTGCTGATTGCTGAAGATGCTGTGGAAAAATTACATATCTACATAACATCTTCAGCTATAGAAAATGAAATAATATCACTTTCTTATTTCTGTGCAAAATAGTATAAAAAGCACCTTTCCGTTTTACGCTTTTCTTTGACTTCAACATACATTTCAAGTACATTGCATTTACTAAAATCACAAATGAAACGGAATAAAAATAAAAGCTACTGATTTCCCGCCAAGTTTATCTAAGGAAAGTTTGTCCACACATCATTATCTACCGATAGCACGTGGTTATCTCGACTTGAAGTGGTCCTCCACAATTTTAACTTGGGATACAAATGTTAAGAGATCCTTCTTTATATGAATGTATGTATATATTTTTATATATAAAGGGGATTACGATCAAATGATCCAACTATCTGGTACATTTAGTGAGGCATCTAAGGCGTGAATTTTTTTAAGCTTGCTTAAAGTTAAACGACCTTGTATTTTCTTTTAGTCTTGTTGGGAAACGTGTGCAAGATTACAGTGGTGGCTAAAGGATAGGCAGGAAAGTTTCTTTTTGTTTGCAACACTGCTGAAAATCACCACTGTGACGTTTAACCCCTTAACTGGTCAATTTTTTTACCACAAATGTTCCTAAAAAAGCATTTTTTTATTGCATTAATTAAAGTCCTAACTTGGTATAAAAGGAAAATGAAAGAATTTTTTTTTAATTTCATAAATAATGAATTTAAGCATTTTTTTTTTTCTTTTATAACTTCGAAACACAAATGCCCTGAATGACTTTCTTTCAATCTATTAAAAATACGGGCAACTCAAAGCAACAAAGGCGTAAATTTAAATGCCCGTTACGCTGTACGGGCAAACCAGTTGGGGCCAAATTTGGGTATCCCGTACGCCGTAAAGGCAAACCAGTTAAGGGGTTAAATTGTGCTGCTACTGTGTTTGAATATAGCCTATCATTATCAGGTTATAGCCCTTCGTTTTCAACTAACAATGCAACGTTTTCAACGTAAATTGCATTTTCATAATTTCTATGTAAATCACAGAGTACATGGGATCCGAGTCCACATTTTTCAGGTATTTCAAATCACAGATTTCGTAAAAGTTCAACTACTCAGTTTTAAACTAAATCATTTTCTACAAATTTTTGCTGCTCCGAATACAATATTATGGTTAACAACAATTTAGTATTCTACTTATAAATAAACAATAATATTTCGCCTCAAGCATGATTACAATATTCACAATTTTTAAATTAGAATCGATATTCACGGAACCAACAAGTATAGAATTTAAATCTCACTGCTATGACTATCCCATTGGCAGTGAGTACGCAGCTGCTATCAAATAGTTAATAGGGAGTCATATGTTTACGAAATGGTTTAAAATTTCACCCTGATTAAAATTGACAAAACCCCACACTAAATTGAAAAAAAGTAATACAATATTTTATTGTTCTTATTTAAAGATACTTAATTCTGCATGAACTGCCATTTTTCATTTTTTGAGTTACGGCCCTCTCTAATTGGGGTTGCTTAATCTGTAACTTTTCTGAGAATCATCAAATTTTATTTTCCTTTTCACACATATATTTCGCTAATGTCAATCAAAGGGATAATTCAGAAGGAGATCTTTGTTAGTCGCTCAGCATTAGACTGAACATTTGATGAAGAAGTCCTCCATACCAACACTACAGATACATTTCTGTCAAATTCAGTATATGTAGGCAGACCCGTTTCGTCCATATGTGCAAGGGTTGCAGGACATATGTGCAGCGTTGCAGGACAGCGCCGTGTCAAAAATCACCCAGCCGCCGAATCAAAAGGCACCCCTAAAAAGATACACTATAAAACGCATAAAATCCATAATAAAACCCGACAAAAAAAACAATAAAACGTGAAAAGCCATTAAGTTGTATGTTTCGGGGGGAAAACGGGTATTTTTTTCATCCTTAAACAGGGTTTTCAGTGGGAATTTATACGCCGGAACCGAGCAAGTTGGGCGCGGTCCTGTAAGTAAGATTTTTTTTTTTTTATCCTTATAAACATTTTTGATTTGAAATCTTAAAAATGAAATTATTTTACTTGGTAAAGTAGTTAATCTTAATTGAACATATTGATCAATTAAGATTAGCTACTTTCTGAATGCTCCAAAAAATTTGCAATTGTAAGAGAAAAAAAAGTTACACTAAATTAAACTTATTTTCTTCTGGAACAAATGAGTAGTTAAAATAAGAAAAAAAAACAATATCGTTAGTATTTCAGAGCCGAAATAACTCATCGGTTTATGTACTCAGCAGCTAGTTATAATAGATCTGATAGCTGCTTCGATGGTACGATGCGATGGTATAATCAGAAGTTCATAACTTTAATATAATTACCTCATAATACTGAGCTTTCAGAGAAAAAATTGATATTATACGTTAATTTATTAAACTAAGTTTATATAGTAACGAAGGAATTAAATTCTACTCTACAGAGTTTTTTCCCCTAAAACGTTTCATAAAACTCTCTAATTATAAACGAATCATAATGAACATGATGTCCTTAATCGGCAAACTGTATGAAAATTGCTCAGTTTCCAAACAAAAGAAGCATTCACTAAAACTTGAAATCAGATATTTGTTTTCTTCCAAGTCACCTGAACCAGAACCTGGCGGGGTTGTTTTTTTTTTTTTTTTTTTTGGTATCCCCATAATTAAAGCATCGGAGGAAAACCGTATTTCTTAACTTCTTGTTCATGCAAAAATAAGTCCAACATAATCTTCTTCACCTACAATACCAAGAATAATCGAACGTATTTGATCTAGAATCAAAATACGTTTTCTCAAAAGCTTAATATAAACAAGGGCAAGTTCTCTTTCTGGTAACCAAAACTAGAACTTTGGGAGGCCATTTGTAATCTCAATATGGAAGGATCTGTTAAAATCATAATTCAACCTTTAAGTAGTAAATGAACTAACGAACCATGAACAACTTGCTTTTCTTAATCAGCACTACTTATAACAGTTGAACGTGCTTATAGTCTGGTTCTGGGGATAAAAAAAGTCTTTCCAAAAACTGAATAAAATCAGAGGCTAATTTCTTCTTAGTCACGGGAACTAGAAGCTGAATGTGTCATTTGCAGCTTAGCTTCATCATGAAACTTTCGGGTTGAATTAGAACAAACTGATGAATCTAGTCACAAACGAAAGGCTATCAATACATGGGCAGCTCAGGACAATCGCATCTGCTATCCAACAAAAGACATTTTTCTAAAGCTTAATGAAATTAGAGACTAGTTACATTTTAGCCACATGAACCAGAACCCATGGGTACTGAATGCTAACTACGGTCATACTGTATATAGCATCTAAGCCTTCACAGACTACCCCCATACGTGGGGGTGCGACCGCAGCGTCTTCCTGTTCCCCCACAAACTCTTTGACACTTGACAACCAGCACTGGCCATAGGGGCTGGGCTAGCAGAGCATTGCCGACCTGCTTTACCGTCCCGGGGCCACAGTCCTACTATAAAGTAAGCCTTACGTCACCCGGAACGGATAGTGCTATTTTAGTCGCCTCTTACGACACGCATAACTACGCTGGGGCTATTCTATCTTCCACGGCCACCATTCGGGGGTAGAACCCATGGGTATCGTTTGCATCTTTTTCATTAAACTATCGGGTAATAATTTAATTTTCATTCTTAAATTATTCACCCTTCCTAATCACAAACGAAACTATCAGGTTACTCAATCTGCATCACTTCCAAAACAATTCAGCGCAATTGGTCTGTTGGAAATTATTTATTTAGTCGATGTTTGAAATGTTCGGCAACATAACATATTTCAAGCAGGCACTGATATGATTGCGTTCAATTTCGGAGAGCGTTGTCGCAAAAATAGTCCTTCTTTTTCTTTTTTCTTTTTGAACTTCGAAATCGGAAAAGGTAGCTGTGAAACCTTCGACCTTATGATAAGGTGCGCGATGCGCTTCCTCCCTTTTGCTGATTTGTCAGATAGAAAGATCGCGGCCGTCTTTGAATATCTGGCTTGGCTCGAACCCGCCAACATCCATAAATCATTCCTCGGTAAGCACAAACACGCTTTATTATTAACACCCTTTTTTGAAAGAAATGTTTTCTCTTGCAGCGATCCATTTGCAGAAGATTTTATGGTCGTAGCTTTATTTGTTTTGGTAATCTTTCGATTGTAAACAACTTTTTAAAAGTTGACGTTGCGGATAGTTTTATGGACGCTATATATTATGTCAAAAGTGACAAATGTTTATTTGATATAAATGCGTGACTGCACATGTATTCTCTTCTAGGCTTTCTATGATCTGGTGGACAAATATTTTCATAGCAATTGGTGACATTTATTTTTCAGATTTTTAAAGATGTTATGGATTCTTTATTTTCCAGACCGATTTGCTTATGGAAAAAATTGATAAAATTATAATTTATAGCATTGGTTTATTACTAAGACTTGCATTCATAAAGTTCAACCCTCAAACATTTGAAATGAATCGTGTGATATGTTATTAGAGGGCATTTTGAAAGAATTGATTAAAATGTTTGGCCAAAAAAGTTGGATTTCACAAGAAAATCTTGAAACTAACAAGAAGCTTATTTATTTTGAAAATACAGCAAAAAAAAAACTTTTTTACACAAGTCCTTAGTTTAATACTTGTGCTACTAATAATAGTCCAGTCAAAACGTACGAAAGAGGCTAAAATCGCAAAGCGTGATGTAATTCTAATTTTTAATAAAATGTTGTCTGGGTCAGTTATGGGTAGCATAAATCCAAGTTTGCGATTTCGAAAAACCTGTGTTCGCTGCGTAACAAAGCGCAGCGAACGAACTGAAAAACTGCGAATTTTTATGACTTTTTTCAGTTATCACCCTATAAGTCCTAAACTATACAAACTTTTATGGAAAGTGAACTTACCAATTTTAAAGTACATTAAATTTGCAATAGCTTAATCTCAACTACAGTGCTGTACGGCTAATAGTTTTTAAGATATATTTCAAAAATAGGTCACTTTTCCCCCAAAATGAAAATTTTGTGCTCCGATAACGTTTTCTGCTTACACTAGACATAACTTCCCATCCTTCAAGCGAAGTTATAAAAATGCAGTTGTAACAAATTATATTAGCTTTAATTTAAGCCCAAAATAAAGTCTGTAGACCCAATAGTTCTTGTCTCCCTCTTAGTAATCCCTCTTAGTCTCTTGATTATCTGCATTTTCGTTACACATTTAAAAAATGTAATTAATTTTTACGATTTTCTGATTAAAAATATAGATAATTGGAAATTGCAAAAATATTACACCTAGCAGTTTGATAGAATGAATTTGGTACCGTTTGCATAAAAGGTAATATATTTCTTTTTAATAAAAAGAAAACTCTTACATTTCGATGTTAAATGTGCTAACCGTTGAAAAATAATTTAGAACGTAAGCTAAATGGCAGAGAGAGAAATGTAGATTTACAAAATTGAAGTTGGTACACAGAAAAGTACTTCTGTTTAATTCTGAACGAAATTCTTGTTATGTTGTGAGCCATATTTTTACTTATTTTGCGATTTTTTTCTTTTAAGGATTTCCGTACTTAATTTTAAGTTTTAAGTCAGTTTGAATAATCTACTTATTCTTGGACTTTTTGTTTTGTCCCTCGTTGTGCTTTCGATGACGTTTTATCTAGCTTCTACGCTCATTTTCTAAAGTGTTAACTTCAGCAATTAGATAATTTAGTATATGCAATTTGTGCACCTCGTAAGTTAAGCTTACTGCTCGTTTCATTGCACGTAAGGTAGAAATTAGTTGTCAGCATGAAAATGAATCTTGTAGTCTGGAAAACAAAAAAAAATGGAAAAAAAAAGTTGGGAGGTTGTGCATTTGCATATTTTTTGTCATCATAATCAATATTCATTACGTAAGCTCACGTCTAACTGGTAAGTCAGGGATTCCAAGAAGATTTCTTGTAAACGAAGTAGACAAGGAACCAGAAGCAAGTTTGAACTGGGGAAAAAATAAACGAAGAAAACAAACTCTGAATCCTCTCTACCTAGTATTTATGACAAACTGGATTAAAAGTGAGCAATCATGAGAATTATCAATTATGTGATATAATTTCGCATCGTCTGAGTAAACTAAACGTGTGCCACTATTGAAAGACATTAAGGTGATTCAGAAAAGCAATACGTAGGAAAGGACCCAGAAGTGAGACATGAAGAGCGTCTGAAACCGTAAAGAATTTGTAAAAATAAACGACTTGAAAGATAACAAGATATAACTTGCACACAATGAATGAGAAAAACTCCTAAAATAATCCAGTTCAGGAATCAGTATAATGATTAAAAACATTAAAGGCTTCAAAAAAATCTTGTCCAACTGTAAGTTATAACCAAAGCATTCATTAATGTGGCAAACAAGTTAAAACAAATTAGTTTCAAAACGTTTACCGTTTTGAGAAAAGGCGCATGCTAAACCTGAAATTATTCTTCATTTTAAAAGTATAGTATAATGTTTACAGGAAAAGTAAGTCGTTAAATTTTTTAACTCTAATGTTAACACATTGTGTGCGGGACACGTACTAGTAGTACGTTTTCTGACGATTGATACTTGAGCGCGGGACACGTACTACTACGGAATAGTGTAACAGCATGCGGCATGGTTTCTTTGTATCGCTTTTACAGAGAACGAAGTAGTAGGCTGGTAAACACATGTGGTAATAAACACATTTTTTGCTATTCTTTATACAAAACGGAATGGAACAGAGCATGTCAAAACACCTTTGCAGTGATATGCAAAATCACAGCAGACGGCCCGTAGCGCTAATTAGTTTTATGATTGCTATTTTCATTTTTTCATAATGTAAGAATGATTGTAAATAACATAATTCAAAAAAAAACCTATATATTTCTATTTGATTTTTCATATTTTCGATACTATTATAAACTTATCCACTAAAAATTTATTTTTTGTTTACAACACAATCATAATATTATATATTTCAATATAAAATACGAAAAGTTTAGGTTAAAAAATTAAATAATATTCGATTTATTGAGATTTAACTGAATAACTAAATTTGCGCCCAAAACCCCCGAGCCCGGCACAATTGCGCCGCGAAATGTACCCGCACATATTGTGTTAACCCTACACTGCGCCGTGTTGTTTTTAAACAACACCTCCATTTTTCGTTCACTAAGCTTTTATTTTGTAATATTTGTAACATGTGGCGCATTCTTTCGTTTCATTTTGTATGTGTGATCATATTAGTTAATATAGTTTCCCCTAGATCTTGTAAACTGAACTCAAGGTTCATCTTTTTTCACAAAATCGTAAGACATGTTGATTTCATAAAAAGCAGTAACTTCTTAATTTTTTTTCCTACAAATTTTAAGCAACAATTTTATTTTAAAAAATAGTCTCTAATTGTTTACATAGTTTTAAAATAAAATAAACATAAGTTGTAAAAAAAATTTCGGGAAAAATATATATTAAGGCGCCTTTTTTACTTGTTGTTTTAAAACAACACCGCGCATTCGTGGGCAATTTTTTAGCTCCTGCATTATTCGCAGTATAAACAAAAACAGGTGTCACAGATTGTTCTATTTCACTTTATTTATTATATTTTAGAATATTATTATTAAATATTTCCCAAATTAGCTTTTAGTGGTCGATTACATTATTATTTAGGAATTTCGTTTAAAATGAAATCACGCTCAACCAAAGATGAAACGAACATTATCGCATAGACCCCCTACAGATGTTAGTTTTCTTGTTTAAAATCTTTCAGGGAAATTATTATTAAAATTTATTGGCAATCAAAGTAAAAATTCGTACATGTAACTAATAATTATTAGCTGCATCTGAAAATTTTTACTTTAATAAATTTATAAATAATAATAAAATAAATTATTTTAATAAATTTTCATATTTTAGGGCTATTTTATAATTATAATGCATGCCTATTTATTAAAATTTGGTTTCATTTGTTAAAGTGATTATATAAAAGAATTATTTTTGTTACCCCTAAATGCGCAGTGTTGTTTTTAAACAACATGTCAATTTTTCTCGAATTCTACTTTTCCGAATTAAATAAGAATTTTTTCAGTATTTTTCCCTCTTATAACTAGCACAAACAAACACACAAAAAAAATTTTACAAAAAAAAAAAAAAAATTGCGCAGTGTAGGGTTAAAAGAATTCTACTACACATTTGTTTCAGTGCTAATCTATCGTGGTGCCTGAATAAACATATACAGAGGAATTTGTAGTATATATTGGCTGGATTTATGGAGTAAATGGGGAGCATTACCCGTTAGTTTCTTCGGAATGATTTTAAATGTTATCAAAATGTTTTTTCTAGACAAAAGATTTAATTGTTAAAATATGAATAAATTCCTTTTTGAGCGGCAAAGTCTCTAGAATTCCCTGTAATGTCACTCGGACCCACGGTTATCCTTTTCTGAACAATTACCGAGAGTCTTACTCTTATCCTCCCATATTCTAGTGGTTAGGACTACCGCCTTTTACCCAGCCAACCTAGGCTTGAACGCCGGCATGGGAAGAATATAGTAATTTTTCCACGCAATGCAGTAATGCATAATAATCCTAAGTCTTCACCTTAAAAGGGTAGATAGTTGTTGGAGAAAAGTATCTTTTTCCTAAATCAAATTCGGTGGCAATGTCCCCCTCATCCGTTTACTCCTTAATAAAATGAAGAAACTCTCGGGTAAGGAGCAAGAAAAGAAATCGAAGTCAAATAAAAGTCCTGTACAATGGTTTACTTGGCATTTTCAGATCGGCTCCTCCAAAATAAATCAAATACAAATACAAAAGTGACAACGAGCAACAAGCACAGGGCCCAGCAAGGCTTATCCTAGTCAATTTAACAGTCCCCAATGAACAACTACGATGGACACAGGAGGTATTACGATGGTTTTCAACACCATCGCAGTCAAGCAGTTCTTTTAATCACAAGTCTGATCAAATTGCACAATCTACTAAAATGTTTACGTGAGCCATTTCATTTCAGATCAGGCAGAGGGTGTCATATGACCCTCACAGATTTTTTAAAAAAAATTACAGTAGTTAAAACTAAGCGACATATAAAATATCCCAAAAGGATTTTGCGAAAAAAAAATTATTTCACTGTTTGCAGACTTTTAAAATTTGGAACAAAATTGGCTGTTTTCAGAAAATCAACAAAACAATGGCCTGTGTTTCAAAAGTTTTTAACCGATTCAAATAATTTTTTTTCTATAAATAATGAAAGGATGGTATTTTATTTAGATACTAATTTTAAAAGTCTAGTTTGCTTTATTGATAAAAATAAAAAAGGGTTTTTAAGTGAAAAAAATTGCATTTTTACCGATTTTAGGATTTTTTTTTTATGAAAAAAATTTATTTTTGACAAAACAGAGGTAGCAATCTAAAGTGCTGTTATAGAAGTTTTGTATCAAATTTTATTGTAAGCCTGAGATGCATATCCCTTCAGAATTTAAAGTTTGAAATTTGAAAATGCTCAAAAATTTCAATTTTTTAAGTGCGATTACTCAAAAAAGCCGCTTTTTAAAAATCTGAAAATCTGCTCATTTGTTGCCCTTGATGTTCTTAATGAGCTACTATCAATTATATTGTGTATTTTTGCCCCAGAGATTTTGTATGATTTTTCAAAAATGGCCTTTTGTGCGTTTCTCAAAAAAGCAAGAAATTCAAACTTGTTCTTATTCAATAATTTTAATATAAGATTTAATCATTTTTTATTCAGAAATATGCTATATTGTTACACTATTACTACAGCTAAATTGTACTTAACCTTCTTAGAATTTAAATAGCATCTTGCACAAAGTGTAGGCACCATGATTTAATGCATGTTATTCTGTTCATTCCAATTACTAGTTTTAAACTCACACTCTTTACATCAAATACCATGTAACAGCAAACGTAAAATCTATTGTAGGTATACAATCAAAACATTATTGGCTATCCTATAATAGTAATGCTTACATGGGACGCACCATCAAACAAGAAGTGGAATCAGTTAGAAAACTACCAGCCTCTTAAACAAATATAACTCAATGCATGATTTCTAAATTGGAAAATTTATTGAACGTGTTAATGACAATTATTGGATGGGACGAATTTCGAATGTATCACCGATGGTTTAGGGACATTACCGTAGCATTTGTACACAGATAATCTAGAAAAAATATTTCAATAGCCAGAAGAATTCGGGGAGAAAAAAACTACACCAATATATAGTAATGCTGAAGGTAAGAAATATAACACCATCTGTACACTCCTAGCCTTTGCATTTTTTGGTAATAAGGAATAGAAGATGATTCAAGAACTTGATTCTACTTATTTTTCTTTAAGTACATAACTACATATGTGTTTAAAAATATGTATATCAGTGATGTAACTTGATATTTGATGTAAAGTGTGTGAGTTTAAAACTAGTACTTGGATTGATCAGAATAACATGCATTAAATCACAGTAGCTACACTTTGTGCAAGGGGCTATTTAAATTCTAAGATGGTTTAGTACAATTTATCTGAAGTAATTGTGTAACAATATAGTATATTTCTTTATAAAAATTGATTAATTCTTATATTAAAATGATTATATAAGAACAAGTTTGAATTTCTGGCTTTTTTGAGAAACACACAAAAGGCCATTTTTAAAAAATCATACAAAAGCTCTGGGGCAAAAAATATAATAGAGAGCAGCTCATTAAGCACTTCAAGGGCAACAAATGAGCAGATTTTCAGATTTTTAAAAAAATGGCTTTTTTGAGTAATCTCACTTCAAATATTGAAATTTTTGAACGTTTTCAAATTTCAAACTTTAAATTCTGAAGGGATATGCATCTCAGGATTACAATAAAATTTGATTCAAAACTTCCATAACAGCACTTTAGATTGCTACCTCTGTTTTGTCAAAAATAAATTTTTTCCATAAAAAATCATAAAATCGTTAAAAATGCAATTTTTTCCCTTCAAAAACCCTTTTTTATTTTTATCAATAAAGCCTACTAGACTTTTAAAATTAGTATCTAAATAAAATACCATCCTTTCATTATTTCAGGCACTTAGAAGCAAATGGGTGTAAGTGACCAAAATGAAAATTTTGAAATAGCTAATGCAAATGATAAATTAAACACCCTTCTGTTTTGTGGAAAAGAGATTTAGTGGTAGCTTTGACAGATACTGCAAAAAAATTTGATTTAAAAAAATTACTAAATAAAAGCTGCATTCCGTTTGGTGGCAAAGGGATGCAAGTGCACTTACATCCGTTTGCCTCTAAATAACATTATTTGATTATTTAGTTAGTTTAAATACGCAATGCAGACGATCTATTTACGAAAATTAAAGCGGAAAAGAAGAAAAAAAATAGGAAAAGAATTCCGAATTGTTGAATAATAATAATAAAATCAAGGCTTAAATCGTCTGCAGATTTTATTTTTGTCATGTTTTGACGCGGCAATTTGTCAAATGGCAATGACTTTTAGTTTGTTGATAAATATAATTATTTGAAATTTATATTATGCAGTTTTTAATAAAGTTTATATCCACTAACCAATTATCTTTATTACTGTGTAAATTAGCAAAATGAACACAAGACACGTTTTTCATTTAGTGGCAAAGGGGTGTAAGTAAACTAGTTGGAAGCAAAGGGGTATAAGTAAAAATAAGCTATCTTTTAAAAAAATCCTACGCCGAATCTAATCATCACAAACACTTCACACTTCATACTTAAACTAACACAAAGATATAAGACTCGAAAATAAAAATAATAAAGAAAATAGTTTCATGAAGAACCTCTAGAATTTAGTATAGGAATTAAACTTCAAACGAGTTTTACTCAAAATGATACTTTAGTCACTTACATCCCTTTGCTTCTCACAGCCTCATTTATAGAAAAAAAATAATTTGAATCGGTTAAAAACTTTTCAAACAGAGGCCATTTTAAAATTGAGTGTTTTGCTGATTTTCTGAAAACAGCCAATTTTGTTCCAAATTTTAAAACTCTGCAACCAGCGAAATTTTTTATTCGCAAAATCCTTTTGGGATATTTTATATGTCCCTTAGTTCTAACTACTGTAATTTAAAAAAAAAAAAATCTGTGAGGGTCATGTGACAAGTTTTAGACCTGCCTGCCTGATTTGAAATGGAATGAATGACTCACAAGGTAACTCAAAGGGATATTCAGAGATACGGACAGCCAGATGCATTTTTTCGCCAGAAAGATGATTCATCAAATAAGGGTGATTCATCACTTAAATGTTTTATCAATGACATACTTAAGATATTTATCAAATCACTTTGTTCACCATATCAAATATATGACTCAGTTTTATGATTATTTACAAGAGTTTTTTAATACATTTTCAACTTAAATGACAAACACTGAGCTATACTTCTCAAAAGGAAAAAGTGGTAGTTTCTATTGTAACCAGTTTCGCGTAAAAAAAAACTTCATAAAAAGATAAAAATTACACTGGAAATTCGTAATGGTATTTAATACGTGCTTTATTTTCTCACCAAAATTCAAAAGTACACTGTGAAAAATTCTAGTTCAACATTTCACCAAAAACATGATGAAAATGGTGAAATTTAGCTGCAACCAACATTTTGGATAAAAGTTGAACCATTATAATAGTGAAGTTTCACCCAGTTTCACCATAAATGGGAAACAAGGAACCATTATAATGGTTCAACTTTTATCCAAAATGTTGGTTGCAGCTAAATTTCACCATTTTCACCATGTTTTTGGTGAAAGGTTGAACTAGAATTTGTTACAGTGTAGTGATACGAGGTTGAAAAATGGGCACACATAATGATTTTCGATAAAAACGCTGTTTCTTAGTAAATGTGTAATTTTCTAAAGGTGTTCTAACACATCAACATCTGTTAAAGGTGATGCATACCAACAGCGTAATATTGTGGGATAACACTAAATGACGTCAGATGTGCACTACTGCAAATTTGAATGCTCCGTTTGCTCATCAACTTTAAATTGAAGTTGCAGTGTTTTTTTTTTTGTTTTGTTTTTGTTTTGTTTTTTTTTTTACATTGTCTATCTCGGTAACTGCAGTTCACAAAATAAGGAGCAACCGTATTCGCAATTTCTACTGACCGAATTGAAATTAAACAAAATCAGCTGTTTTTCTGCTTTTTTTTTTTTTTTTTTTTCAAAAAAAAAATATCAAAGAGCAGGAGAGCAGATTCTCTTGACTGTGGCATTTGCAGCATGTGTCAATGCAAATCGCAAATGTTGGACTTTATAATTATTATTGGCATCCCCCATTGGTCGTTGATTTAAATGCTCAAGGATTCTTTTTAAGCTCCACCATACTGTTAGTGGTATATGTATTTCAAATTGTAATTCATTGTTCTTGTAATGTAGTTAAAAGTAAACATTAGTATGCCTTATTGTTCTTATTAATTCGTTTAGGTTTTGTTTTAATTCTGATTCAGTTCGAAGAAGGTAACTGCTGTAATTAGTTTGCATCAATCGCTGATTATCTGGATTTTAATAGTTGTATTATTCAGGTGCAAAATTTTAATATAAGGAATTTACAGGTGTGCAACCAGGAGGGATATGAGGTTAAACTTGCCAAAACCCTTAGTTTTAAGTTATATTGTCAGTCCTGGTATGTCAATATACATTTATGTAAGGGCTGCTGAGAAGCACCCCCCCCCCCCACCTCAGGAGAAAAATTTGCTTACGACACTGCGAATTTACTCCAGTTCATTTGTATTGATATTTCATTGCTTTCTATTTTAAACGTATACATATTCATTTGCATTTCTTCATTTGCAAATAAAAATTTTCTTCCCATAGTTTAAGAACTCAAAACTAGTAACCACAGTCCCCTCAAATGAATCCTCTCTTCCCGCAAATAAATTTATTAGAGGTTACTATGTGGGTATATATTTATTTCAAAAACCGATGCTTCAAACAATGGATGTTTTTTACTCGATGGGTATTAGTACCATTCGAATATCGATGTATTGCCATCGATGTCATGTCTGTTTGTTCAAATGTGTCAATTATAGCAATCTTCCTATTTTAAAAACAATGTCTTTACAGCAAAATTCCGAAGGGGAGTACTAGCAAAAGAAATTAGAAATTAGCAGCTTTTTTTTTTTCATTGAGCGTATTTGAATTTTTTTTAAAGTTTGTGAAATAAGAATGTGAAGAATTTTATCTTTAAAATTATATTTGTGCTTTGGTATCGTGGAAGAAAGCCCAATAATAGTCTTTACATTTGTGATTAAAAATGTTGAACATTGTGTAGCGTTACAGATTAAAGTGCAATAGTAGCGTCCTTAACAGAGCAAAGAGTTTCATAGAACATGCATTCCAGGTTCCACGATCAGGTTAATCGTGGGAATTGCTAACTGATATTCCGTTGATAAAAAAGTAAGGGACCTTATAATATGTTTTTATACTTTATCTTGTTACGTTATTAAAAAATGTATTTGTTTTATATAGAAATAGTACGTTTTTTGTCCTCCTGAAAGTAAAAATGAATTCAAGTTAAATGAATTCAAATGAAAAAATTGTGAGACGAAAGAATTGAGACATTACAACTTAAAGAAATCTTAACTATTTAAAAAATTTGTATACTAATGTTGAAAAATTTTGTTATAAAATAAAATGTCAAGGTATTAAAATATTTTAACATAACTTAAGCAATTAGTGACATTTATTTTATATTAAATGAACGAAAATATAATCTTCACATATTTGCAAAAATATATATTTACCCTATAAATGTAACCAGTTGAACTGTCAATTGTTGGAAAATTGTTAATAAACATGAAACTCATTGTTAAAAAAGAGTTTGTTGCCATTAAGCTGTAATATTAATTCAATTATAATAAGAGTTTGACTGAAGCCTGCTCTGAAGCAAAAATTATATCCTATCCGTTTGTTTGCTCTAGTGAAGTTTTAAAATCGACTTCAAAACGGAATTTATCATACAAGTAATTTTTTGTGCATTTCATCAATCATTCAAAGAAGGGAACAAACCTTCTTTAATACGGTTTCTTTAAAGTAATTATATTAAAATATATTTACACTAAAAAGAATAAAATAAATACTTTTTCGAAAAAAATACAACTGACTTCAAAATTTACACTAAAAGAATAAAATAAAATATTTTTTTGAAAAAAATACAACCGACTTCCAACCCTAAATTGCACTAAAAAGTAAAAAAAAAAAAAATTATTCTTTAAGCAAAATCGATACTACTTTTAAACATAATTTTTGAAATTGGTGCAAAAATATGACAGTCAAATTATCATTACACAATGCGTTATTTTACTTTGAAACTGTATATATTGAAACTGTATTATATTTGTAATTGAATCATGGTTACAAAAGTAATCATGAATCAAAATCCATCATAATTTTGCACCGACTTCAAAAATGATGTTTAAAAGTCGTATCGATGTTGTTTAAAGAATAATTTTATTTTTTACTTTTCAGAGCAATTTATAGTTTGAAGTCGGTTCTATTTTTTTCAAAAATTGGTACCATCGCTTTCAGCGGCACCACAATGAGTGTGGTACCATCGCCGCATGAGAATTTTGAAGGCCGGTTTCTCCACCTGAAAGAGCGAGTACCCGGACTCTGTTGATGTGAAAATGTACTACGAATTTAATATACCCGAGAGCATCCAAGCCAAATGTCTAGTCAAGGGATCTTTTACATGCCTCATAATCATACGACATGGGTGCAGACAATTTTCTGCTACTTGAAAATCCGCCAACACTTCCAGGCTCGATCCTCAGACCTGGGGAGTATGAGCTCTTCGCCTTACCACGACGCCATCATGCCGACCTTTTTTTCACAGCCGACCTTTTTTTTTTAAATCGTAGAACTTTACTGTACTCTATTTTTTCCAGTAAAGTTAACAAATGTTAATTAACAAAGAATACAAATACAAAAGTGACGACCAGCAACAGGCTCAAGGCCCAGCTAGGCTGGTCCTATGTCACTTTAGCAGTCCCCAATGAACATCAAGAGCTCTCTTAAAAGTTTTTACCCCACTGCAATTCACAGTCGCTTCCGGTAAACTATTCCAACTGACTACAACCCTATTGAAGTAGTAATTTTTCCTAATTTCAAGATTAGCCTGAGATTTGAAGAGCTTAAAACAATGACCTCTGGTTCTACTTTCAGCACATAGCTGTAGCCTATCAACATTTCCTATTTTAATGAATTTAAACTACTGAATCATGTCCCCTCTAACTCCCTTTTGCTCAAAACTATACATATTGAGCCTTTTAAGCCTAACCTCATATTCTAAGTCTGAAAGACCACTTACCAATCATGTAGCCCTCCTTTGAACCCTTTCCAATAAGATAATATACTTTTTTTATGTACGGAGACCAAAACTGAGGTCTTCCCAGGGCCGGCCCTACCAATGCGCAAAGTGTGCAAAATACACGGGCGCCAGCATCTTGGGGGCGCCGCAGCGTCAGAGCAATATATATATATATATATATATATATATATAATAAAGCATAAATAAAATAATCCATGTTTCACAAAGTTAATTCAACAGTTCGAGTTGTTAGGTCTTAACATAGGCAGCCCTGGAGGCTTTTATAAGTGCGCCCTGCAGTCACCACCATACCATTTCAAAAGTCCAAATTTGCTTTTTCAAATACTATTTTCGTCTTCCAGTCCTTGAGCTATCGAGGACACTTTAAGGGGCATTCACAGCTATGGCGACTTTTGCGTCTGTCATAGTAGACTGTTGCTATGGTTATCAAACTAACTGCTAATTATCACCAATTCTAAGTTACAAAACAGTGCAATAATGAATCAAGGTTGGTGGGTGCATTCCCCTCAATGGCGACATAAACGTAAAGTTCGTCGTAGACTTTCAGCGTGCATTACTGGTTTTGCATAATTTAATTATCACGTCTTCTTCTGGACTCATTGGCAATTTTTGTTGCGTCAATAAAAGTTACTCTCACCCACACTGAGGACCGTGATTTGTTGATTGCGCTATGGGACTGATGATTCCTAGTTGTTTAATTGATAACCATAGAAGCTCTCTGAGCGTAAAACGTTGTCGTCACCATTGGCACCCTCAGTTTTAAAAAAATCATTTCCCATCAAGTCTCCCTTCAATGCAAAATCCAACATTTGCGAAATTAGTTTCTAATGTCAACACGCGAAATGTTAACTGCTAAAAATTTCCGTTTTAATAAATGGTGAGTTTAAATATGATAAATCTCAGTCTTCACAAGACATCAAGTTCTTGAAAGCCGAAAACAAACAAAACTTACCATATTCATGCTATGAACTTAATAGGGCAGGGGTTCCCAAACTTTTCCAAATCGTGGCCCCCTTGGTAGAATTCGAATTTTCACACTGCACCCTAGTGGTATAATACCTGGCTTAGGAACCAAAATGTTTTACGATAAGTGTTTCGTACCACCCGTTCTCTTTCGCTTTGGCACCCTAGAGTGTAGCGCCATCCAGTTTGAGTACTTCTATAATAGAGCAATCTCAGAAGCAAGCTAGTAGATATCCCTTTCGCCATAAGTATCAAAAGAAAGAGTCAAACTGAAGAAAAAAGGAAAATCTAGAAAGTCTGCCATTAAGTTGACTGTAAGGAAGTTTGTTTTGAAAATATCTCTTACCCTGCATCCCTTTCAGTATTTCAAAGAAGGTAATTTAGAAAGCATGTCTGTTAAATCTCGAAATGTAAAGCTTTAAGTGAAAAATTAATGTTTAAAATGAAAAGTTATCTTGGTTTTGATAAAATATTGACAAAAAAAAAGAATTTTGAAGGGGGGAACAACCTTTTTTTTTTTTTTTTTTTTTTTTTTTTTTTATGAATGTCGGGATTTTTAAAATATATCTAGATAATATTAGGTATTTGAACCGCGCATCAACACAGCCCAGGTACTCACCTTTCAAGTGAAGGGACTTGGCATCAAAATTCACTTGTGGCGATGGTACCACACACAATGTGGTGCTGCTGAAAGAGCTGGTATCATTCCCATTCCCTGTGAAATGCACTAGATCTACAATTGGCAGAAACCAACAGCAACCCATTAGAAAGAAAAAAAAAGGTATTTTTTATGCGTGTAATTATTAAAGTTTTTTTAAAAACTGAAAACGCAATAAAATTATGCAGAATCGCATTGATGGTATTTTCGTTTGTATGATCAGAGAAGGCTAGGGGCGCTATTTCGATAATGTCCAAGGGCGCCGAATACCGTCGGGCCGGCCCTGCCTGGGTCTTCTAAATGAGGTCTTACCAAACTTCTGTATAATGATAATACAACTTCCTTAGACCTGTTCAAAATAGCCTTATTGATAAACCCAAGCATCCTATTAGCTTTGTTACTTACTATGCTACACTGTTAACGGGACTTGAAGTCGTGAGTAATCAATACTCCTAGATCAACAACTGCTTCTGCTTCCCTAATGACGGAACCTTGTAAATAATAGATTGTATGTTTATTCCCATGACCAAAATGAAGCACTTGACCTTTCCCAATATTAAAGGACATACCCCACTTAATTGCCCACTTAGTAATTTTATTCAAATCCTCTTGAAACTGATTGACTTGTTCATCCGTGTCAACAATTCTCATGACTTTGACATCATCAGCAAAAATATTAATGTTCCCAGAAATACTCTGACTAATATCATTAATAAAAATAATAAATAATATTGGCCTTAAAACTGAACCTTGTGGAACACCACTCAAAATATCAATCCACTGAGAATAATTGCCCTTCACTACTATTCTCTGTTTCCTCCCAGTCAGCCAATTTTTAACCCAAATTCAAGTTTTTAAACCAATATCAATATAAGTAAGTTTACTAAGAAGAGCTTCATGCGGTACTTTATCGAACGCTTTCTAAAAGACAATGTAAACAACATCTACGCACTTTTTATTATCTAACGCCATGGTAACCTTGTCATAGAAATGAAACAAATTAATTGCACAGGACCTACCCTTCTTTAAACCATACTGAAAATCAGTCAACACTCCATTTACCTCCAGGAAATTCACTATTTTGATTTTGATCAGAGTTTCAAAAATTTTACAAAGAACTGAAGTAAGACTCACAGGCCTATAATTTCCTGCCCGAGCTTTAGACCCTTTCTTGAAGAGCGGAGTTATGTTTGCCACCTTCCAATCCGCTGGCACAGTCCCCGAGTTATATGAAGATATGAAAATAGTCAAGACAACATCCACGAATTCCTCTGCGCATTTTACTAAAATTTTTCGATAAACATTATCAGGTCTTGGAGACTTATTTGCTTTAATCTTTTTCAAAGGAAACAACACATCATCCCTAGAAAAGACAATATCCTCAAGCTGTGTATTAGTTTGCGTCTCGCTTATGTCAACTGTTGAAATACAGTTTCTGTTAAATACACTGGAAAAAAATTATTTAGAATATCAGCAATATCCCCCTCATTTTGAATTAAGTTCCCGTTCTCATCCACTAATGGACCTACCTGAGTATTACGAGCTTTCCCTGAAATAGCTTAAGCAAAAAATTTCTTAGGATTCCTTTCGTTGTTATCTGAAAGCTTTTGGTCCCTTTCTTACTCTGTACCAAATACTTGAAAGTACGCCGAGCTTCACAATACAAAATCCTGTCAGCATGGCACCCAGTCTCTTTAAGTCGCCTAAAAGTGGCCTGCTTATAATTGAGAGCATCTTTCACCTCCCTAGAGAACCACATGGGCCAAATTTTCATGAAATCCCCTTTTTGTCTAAAAGAAACATAATCCCTCACTGTTTTCTCCAATTTCCTCTTAAACTCTTCCCCCTGAAGATCAGCTTCACTATTCTCCAACCCAGAAGAAAAAACCTCTTTCAAGCCCTGCCTAAGTGCAACATAATCAACATTTCTGACGTTAGGTACAAATCTGAAATTTTCATTCCCCGCCATCAGTTCAGTCCCCGCCATCGAAGCTGGTCCAAAACCTAATAGTATTGTGATGACTGTCTCCAATATGTACCCCTATACTCAACCCCTGAACAGAACTTCCGACATCACAAAAAAATAGATCCAAAATAGAACCACGCCTAGTCCCCTTGGTAATAACTTAATTCAAAAAACAGTCACCAATCACTTTCAGAAAATCTTATTCCCTACAATTGGTAGTATAAAATTATTCCAGTCTATGCCCGGGAAATTGAAATCCCCCATCATGATGACAGAGCCCTTACTAGACATGTCCCTAATAACACTCCCCGTCTTGATCGTGGTTAACATTAGGTGGCCTGTAAACATTCCCCAAATGTAACTTCTTACCCTTATTGCTCAGCAACTCCACATAAACCATTTCAATATCCTTATGCTTATTATTAATGACCAAAAGTGTCCTTAATATAGAATAAAACCTCTCCACCTTTCTTACCCAGCCTGTCTTGCCTAAACAAATTATATCCAGCAATGCTCACTAAGTCCTTAGCATCATCAGTAACCCGTGTTTCCGTAATTCCAATAATATCCAACTCCTCACCTCGATAACACTTTTTAACTCATCCATCTTATTCCTGATACTGCGAGCATTAGTATATAGAATCCTGAGCATGCCCATTTTGCTTGTCTTAAACATATTATGATGCCTCAAATCACTACTATTAATGCTACTATTGCTTAATATTTTACCCTCATTTTTAAAACCTCCAGAACAGAAGTTAACACCATGACATTCTCCAATACCCCCATCCAAAATTAATTTTTTGATTCTGAAGCTTCTAAAGTCATATCGCTAACCTTAACTACACCCCTAGAACTAAGATGCAGACCATCCCTAGCAATCCAATCATGCTGACAAGAGCTAAAACCATCGATGAATCTGATTGAATGCTTTATGCAAAGTTTCTTAAGAACCAGGTTCATTCTCCTAGCCCGCTGATTTAACCAGCCCCTATGCACCCCATACCTGGGAAGCAAACCAACTACCTGGACATCTGTCGAAAAGTTAGTTTCTTTATCCAACAGGCTCTCCCAATCCTTAACGAACTCCTCGTTTGTGCTGTTACCGACGTCGTTTGTACCCACCCACAGAGTAACTGAATCTCCTTCTTAAACTTTCCCTTTTTTCCACAACCTTATCAACATCCTTCACCCGAGCCCCTGGTAAGCAGCACCTAGCCACCTCGCGCCTCGTTCTCCCGACCACATTACCTATCCGGCGTACCCAGGGCCGGCCCGACGGTATTCGGCGCCCTTGGACTTTGTAAAAATAGTCGCCCCTAACCCTCTTTCATCATACAAACTAAAATAATATAAATTCAAATTGTGTATAATTTTATTGCGTTTTCAATTGCTTTAAAAACTTTAATAATTACATACATGAAACAAATAGCTTATTTTTTCTTTCTAATGGGCTGCTTTTGGCTTCTCGCCTTTGCAGCCCTAGTACGTTTCACAGGGATTGGTAATATCTAATCATCTCTATCAAGCATCACAGTGGGTATATTACCATCGCTACAAGTGAATTTTGGCGCCAAGTTCTTTCACTTGAAAGAAGGAGTTTCTGGGAGGAGTCACTATCATATAATTGTTGAACTAGTTTTATGAAACACGTTTTTTTTTTTTTTTTTTTTTTTTTTTTTTTTTTTTTTTTTTTTTTTCTCTTTCGCTGAGGCGCCCCCAAGATGCTGGCGCCTTTGTACTTTGCACACTTTGCACATTGATAGGGCCGGCCCTGGGCGTACCATAGAATCCCCTAAATGACACCCTCTGTTTTTAGGTCTACAGTTCTACCTTCCCTCATACTAGATACTTCTCCTGCAACCTCATTCTCCCCAACAAGGCCATCACAAGAAGTTCCCACCTCTTTTATAGAATTTTCACCCAAGTTAATCCTAACTAATTGGGCGTCCAATACTACCACCTTGACACGTAACTCTAACAGTTCAGCACATTTTGTGCAAACATATTCCTGCTCTGTAGCTGTATTAGCGTTTTCCTCCAATTTGCTAAACATCTCACACCTATCACAGCAAACCCACCAACTCCCATTGCCATTTTTAATTTCCTTCATTAAACATATAACTCCTATAGCTAAATAAATTTAATGCAAACAGGCAAAAAAGCAAAATAATACACAACTCAGCAAATTTAAGCTACTACGCTGGTTAAAAACACAAATTGCATAGAAAAATGCAAATGAATTTAAGCACAAATAACTACAGTAAACAACAAAACTAGGCTGTTCCCCAAGACTTGCAAGATGCAAACAATCACCACGGGGTTAGGCTTAACTGAAAAAACTGAATTACACCCCAAAAAAACAAATAAAATGAGTTTCAGTCTCACAAAATTAAAACATACTAATAACATAATAAATTGCAACAAGTATACAAGTAATTAAACAGAAAATATCCAAAATTATATAAAAGATAATCAATTTGAGCAGGAGCCGGAACACCGGCATGCAGCACTTGGCCCCCTGGTGGCCAAACTCCAACAACAAATTTTAGTTAACAAAAGTAAAATATGAATGGAAAAAACAACAAAAAAAAATACCAGCTCTTATGAGTCATCTTGCTTAGTATTATTTCACAGAATGTATTCTCTGATTTCGTAAATCGCAATTTCTGTGCTGGGTAACAGTTACTATATGCTTATGGAATTTTCTAACATAAAAGTGACAGTTTTGCATCTTAAAAGCAAACTGCTTATCTTCCAAACAGCGCTTGTAAATTGATCATGGTGAATTCCATGTAAAAGTGGATATCTTTGGGAAACATTAAAATGAAAATTTTTAACAAGTATTAATTATGCTTTTTGGAATACAGAAGTTATTTAAAAGCAGCACTCTTCCTACTCCCTTTGTGAGAAAAAACTTCTTCACAATAAACAATTTGGCTGTTACTGGATGAACATTAAAAGCCCGTTTTTCTTTTGTATTGCGTCAGTTACTACTATTTTTTGTACGCATAAATAATTAGCCTAACACCAAAGAATAACAAAAGTGTACATCTTTATAAGCATGCATTACTTTTTCCTTTAAATAAAAATTTCCGTTTCACAAATTCAAAATTCACAGATTTTTGAATTTTTTTGTATTTTCCAGTACATATGTGTATTAATGTAGCCGTATAAAACAGTAAAATAAACTATTTTATATTTAATACTTTACTTATGCTAATTATTTAAAGTTAACTTTTTGCTACCAAATGTTGCGTCAGTTACCGTGGATGCACCTCATACAAATTTTGTCGTTTATGCATTAAATGTTGGGTTTATGTTGGATTGGTATTACGTTAGTATTTTATATACTGTCCGAAGATATTTAATTTTCAGCGGAAAGGATTTCCTTCTCATTTAATTCTGGAGATATATTTACACAAGCAGATTTTTTTGCAGGCTGTAAATAACTTCGTCGCTTTACTTTCAATCTATTGCTTTAGAATCGTGCGGAACAGCTTGAAATTATTGAAAATATTAAGCTCCTGTCAGAATTACTTTGCAACTAACACACACACACAATTCCACATACTGTATGTAACGAAGCGAAATGAAGAGCATGGTAAATACGGGAGGGGGGGGGGGCTATTTTTAGTCTTGAAAATATACAGAATTGTATGCTTCATTTCAATAATATATTTACATTAGTTTTCTTTCCAGATGCACCTGTATATCATTAGAACATTACAACTTATTGTACTTGCTTAAGCGATTTAGTTAAATTTACTGTGGTAAAACTGTTTTATGTTATTCCGATATTTTTGTTGGTGGCATATTTTTTTAGTTAGAAATACTGCTTTTATATAAACAGTGTAAACGATTGAAAAATGTTGTTTTTCTTACCATTTCAGTTTTTGTTTTAACTTAAACGCATATTTCTGCTTACCAATTTTTAGGTTCACTTTCATCATGCTGCTTTTTAAAAAGTGGAATGTTGTTTTTGTATCAGTATTTGCCACATTTTGCAGTTATGGACCTAAAACAATTTCGGCAGAAGGTTAGTGATCTTACATGTACTCTAAGGTAATGTAGTTGATGTTGTAATTAGTGAAAATCACTGAATAATCCTTTGTACCAATATTGAACCGAAAACTGACATCCATAGTACAAAGTCATAAAAAATATGAACGAATCGATAATTACAGAATCAAACAATTGCAATTTTCTGAAAACTAGATTGATTACTAGATCCCGTTTTTAATTCTCTGAGGATACTTATTTTCCTTTTTCAAACCAATGTCCAAACTATTTAAAATATCCCACGGAGATTTATTTTTTGTCAAGGAAGTATAGATTTGCTCCATACAACCAAACCAACTTCATCTTGGCATTCTTAGTATGATGACACTGGATTTCTTTTCCGACTAACTTGACAGACGTCCAAGGATTACTCCGAGTATACTTTAAGATTTTATGCTATGGAGTCTTTACGGACGTCTTGTGAAATTTCTTAATGAAACATCCTATGAATTTCCTTGCTTTAACCAGACAAAAATAGACGGGATGAAGAAAAACTTTTTCGGACATTAAGAGAGCGTAACGTAAAAGTCATAGCCTGAAAGCCTGTAAACAATGGATTTTCTGTAATGATTGTGCATACTTGTTCAGATATTAATTTGTTTTGATACTTTTGAGGAGAGCTCCTACCCGCCAGGCCCGGGTGCGTACTAGCTCTTTCCAGTTTGAGTAGACCGTTTCGGTTCTGTCCCGACATGCAGTCCGACTGTCCAACGAGCCCGGGAACTGCGACGAACGATACAGATCCAAACGTCAGAATGCAACCAAGAACCCTTCATTTTGGTTGACCATGGCCTTCTAGAGTACCACAAGGCTAACAAGATTCGCGCGGTCAGTCACGGTGAGCGTTTAGTGTTACCCAGACCGCACCACGATGAGGCGCCCACCATCATGGTTTACATTTTTGACTAGAATCAATGCTAGTTTGTTAGACAACTTAAAAGTCGGCAAAATAAAAAAATAAATTAAAATTTCAGCGAAATGGAGAAAAGCTCCTGTCAGGCAACTCTGTGAGAGCTAGATATGGTTTTTATAAAATCCTTTTCTCCTCCCTTTTTTCTTAAAATTACTTTTGCAATACCCCGAACACATCAATCAAAGAAACTTTTCGCAAAATACACGTTATCTTTTCTTTTTCCTTTATAACACGACTGACAAATTATACATGTAGTAATACCTAAAATCACTTTTCATAATTTATGAATTTGTCTCTGAAAAATCATTTGAAATCTATTTTAATTAGTTGTAATTACGAATGCAAATAATACTTACTATCTTCTCCACCATTTCAGGTCCACCCAGGAAACTTGCCATTGCTGATCATGAAAGAATCACATTTGTTCAAGCGAATCAAAGCGCAGTTCTAAAATGTCCAATAGAAATGACAGAGTATCAAACATTTGTTGATTGGTTTAAAGGTAACATTTCATTATACATGGAAAAAGGCTATGAACTTACTCATAAAGGAACTCTGAAAATTAAATTGGTAACAAAACATCACGGGGGAACCTATACATGCGAGGGCATCAACGGTCACGGGACAGTTCGAGTAAACATCACACTTATAGTCGATAGTAAGTGTTTCGCTCTTTTCTTAAATAACATTTTTCCCTTTTAGCTCTTGCTCCTTGATTGTTGAGACGCTTGTATTATGATTCATTTCAGTAAGATATTTTTAAAGTAAGCCATTTTCACAAAAACTTGCTATTATAAAGATAATTAAGTACTCTAAACTAACATTTTTATCAACATAATGAATCTAGAAATTCATTTAAGGGGTGCTGAACCCATTTTGACAATTTTTTTTAAATGTCTGTATATGTGTCTGCCTATGGGTATGTATACAGTTCTTTTTTGTGGTCATTAACTCAAAACGTAATGAATGGAGCCGAAAAAGAATTGGTTAACACATGGACCTTTATGGGAAGTGGAGCTGGTTAGTTTTTGGTGAAATTCCCTTCAACGGGTTGGTGCAGTGGAACATATTTCTCGTTCGGCATGCCTGATAGTTATCCATTACTCTCAGAAAATAATGGAAGAATTCAAAAAAAAAAAAATTGCTATACAAAGGGGCCTTAATGTGAACAGCTACAGATTAAATTTTAGCATCATTGATCGAAAGGGGTACAGCAGTAGTCAGCCTGACTGCAGTCTCATGAAATGATGAAAAGATTCAGACAAAAATTTGTAGACAAATCTCATTAATTTTTGCCGTCATTCGCTCCAAAGAGGATCCGTCGAATGTTAAATAACATTATCTCGTACGGAAGTCAATCGGTTCCCCTTCAAAAGTCGTTATAACCCATTGAGTCGTTGCAACGCAGGGCCGTTACAGCGAGCCTGGAATACAAGAGAGATGACAACAGGGTGACAAACCCCTTCGGGCCTACAAGCGCTTTTCTCTCGTAGACTTAGCACGGAGCTTATCGCCTTCCTTTCGTAGAAAAGGCATGTAAACACTTATATATTTTAAATTCTTCTATCCTATGTTAAAAGTCTCGATTCCTAGTACAAATTTGTTAAAAATTGGTGGTTTTTCCAATGTTATGGAACTTTCATTTGCTTCATGGAATATTCTTAAAATTTGAATGGTCTTAAAAAAAGACGAATCCCTTTTCGCGCATGCTACTTTTAGCCGAAAGAGCGCTAGGAAGTTGACTTCAAAATAGTTGCTAGAGGCGTACGCCTCTTGGTAAAAGAGTATGTAGAACGGTCTCGTAAAAATTGGCTTTCATTTTTATTATTAACTAGCGGTACCCACACGGCTATGCCCGTCTTCAAAAAGGAAAAGACCAGTCGGTTCGTCATTATATATATAATACTAATTTTCTTACGTGTAAATTATGTTATTTTATTAAAATATATAGCGTTATTAAAATATATAGCGAATTAAAAATTAGCAGCTCACGGCAATCAACCGACAATCAACTTTTTTTTTACAAAACACACACTTAAAAAAAAAAGAAAGCAAGAAAAGAAAAAGAAACTATTAAAAAAAAAAAAAAAACGCATTTTGCTTGTTCAGTTCAAGTATCCACACAAAGAGGACGATTATAAGCTATTAGAATAGTTTAAATTCGTGAATTTTTCGTATAATTATATTTTACCTATTAATCATTGACAGTAAAGCAGAAAGACAAAATTTTGTTGCTTCAGAAACTAACAGCAACAAAGCAAAACTTTGCAAGCGGAAAAAACCTTTCATCCGAGCTCAAATAGGCAAATAACATTTGTGCTAATTCCCTGTTGAATATATATATATATAGATATATATATATATATAGTAATAATAATTTTGGAATAAAGCGCTCTATTAATCGTCTGGGGAAAATAAAATAAATTTAATTACCGTGAAAACAAATTATTTTGAGCGACTGCGTAAAACGCTTATAATTTCTTTTCTAGTTAATTTAGAGGCTTCAAATTTTAGCAAACCTCTTTCTGGAACAGTTTTGAACGGACTTTTCAATGGTATCAAGCTCGAAACGATGCGGTAATTTCTTCCTATAGAAAAGGACCATTTTATGTAACTTTCGGCTATAATTTGGTATAAAAAAAACAAATTCGAATTTCAGAAGAAAAAAAAAACTCTTCAAGACGCACACCTTCCATGCTCCAAACTAATTTCTTGCCATATTTCATGAAAATCCAACGAAGAGCCTTGGCCCTACGCCGAACACAGACAGACAGACACATACGCATAACATACGTTTTTTTTGCTGCTTAATTATTAGTAGAGAAGTCATTAATCTTACAGTAGTCAAAAACATTTCTTGCTTAAATCAATTCACCTTGAAATGTTGAGTATTTACGTCTGTATAAATTATCGCCAATATTTCAAGTTGATTTAATTTAAAACTAACTTTTTTTCATAAGATAATTTAAAATAGCTTGACAAAATAATAAAGCAGATTATATTAATTCGTAATGATAATATTATTTCACGTCTTTCAGACCCAGAAGTTGAAGATAAGAACACTTCAGCTAATCCTAATTCTGCGAACAGGATTCATGGATGTAAGTTAGCTTCAAAGTACATTAGAAAAGCTTTCAAGTTTCTATGACTATTTTTTCTCCTTTTTAGTTTGAAGTAGTTTTGCTATTTAACTCTCAAAATTCAAAAAATTTACTTCACAAAATTTTTTAATGAGAAGCAAAAAAAATGTAGAAATCACATGAAATGAGGAATTTTTCTACCTGAGATAGGCACTATTCAAGTTCTGCTTGCTAAAAAAATCCTGCTGCTTTACCTGACATGATTTTGCATAATGTGAGATCAATAACCACTATACGATAGGCGCTCTTACACTAAAAAAAAATGCTGTAATTTTTACAGCAACAATTCAACAGACATCAATATATATATATATATATATATATATATATATATATAAAATATATATATATATATATATATATGTATATATGTATAGATTAGTCTTGAATAGTGGACAGTAACCTTCACAACACTATTGGAAATGACACTTTGAAATTCACAACAGTGTAATATTAGCAAGCTGTAATATTCCCAAACACTGTCAAAAACCACACTTTGGGAAATTTGCAACAGTCTGCTGCAATGCTCACATTACTGTCAGAAACATCAGCTTGTTATATGTACAGCAATGTGCTGTAATATTGACAGCAGTGTCAGAAACAGCACCTTGTGAAATTTACAGCAGTGTTCTGTAATATTCACAGCACTGTCAGAAACATTAACTTTGTAAATTTAACAGCAAAAGTTTGCTGTCAGTTACGGTGCCAGCAACTTTTGCTGTTTTGCTGTAAACTTCACGGGATTTTTTTACAGTGTATTTAACGCTAAGAATATATGTTTTACATTAGAAATATTTGCTTTTGATGTAGTCGCAAAAATAAGATTAAATCGGACGACTCAATGAAAAATTACATCTTTAATGTTCATTTTCGATTATTTACAAACTCTGGTTAAAAACTAATTTCATGCAGTGGTACACTGCTTGCGTAACTTTTGTTGCTTGTTGAAATTACTCCCACCTCAAATAAAAACTTATCCAGATTAAAAATTCATTAAAAAAAGGATTGTTTATGATCGCAATGTAAATATTTTGAAAATATTCTAATTTGTGGGAGTAAAAGGTCCCTCCCCCTCACTCTGCCAGTTAGCACTAAAAAGGACTAAGCATGAACGTTTTTCTTTCTCTATCAAAATAAATTTAAATAAGTTATACTCTCATTTGGACTAAAGCCCTGGTTCATTTGGACTGCCGGTATTCTGCGAGCAATTTTCTTCCTAATGTGAGCAGTTTTTTTTTTTTTTTTTTTTTTGTGTTTTTGACTGATTAAAATTGATGATTTAGAGTTGATAGAACTACTCCATAGACAAAATAATTTTCCTGAGGAAGTAAAAACAGCCAGGAGGGTCTTGATGCTACACGATACAGCAGGGTTTAAATGCATTTTCGGTTATCTTGTTAGACGAGCATTAATGACTTCACTAAGTATTTTTGCAGTATGTTATGTCCATCTATCTATATATATTATTTTTCCAGCCTGTTTTTCTGTCGGTTCGCGAGATCTTCCTTATTTCTTTATCAAATTCCATGACTTACCCCTCATTTTAAAGCTCATCGTCCAGGCTAATGACGAAAAATAGACCCTTTGTCTAAAAATGTATCGCTTCTCTTAAATTTGCGATTTAAAATCATCTAAGGAGAGGTGCTTTAATGGGTGTCAAATTGCTGTGGTATATGCTGGAGTCATCTGTTATCAACTAAACAAAAAAGAAACTCTTATGTTTTTATTGTGTGGCAAATTGGACAGTTTTAGCTCTTAGGATCCCACACATTCATTTATACTATGAATGTGTAGAGCCTAACCAGCCAACAATAACTATATTTTAAGTAATGGAACTGTTTCGTTATTGTATTTTAATGCTATGCTTATACTAATAATAAAAATAATTATCACTATTATTGAGATTATTTTATTATTTTGAATATCTAAATAATAGTGGGGGGAAATTGTAACAGCTAGCGCAGTGCGGAATTCCGCACGGGTCAACTAGTCTCCTCTATTACATGAAACAGCAGATTGAAAATTTTTCCTGTACAGTGGTTGGCAGCAGCAATAATGAGGCTAGTATAAATCAGTAATTTAACTGCATTTCCGCGCAGCAGCTATTTGTCAGTTAGAAAGCTGATAGAGTTATGCAACAATAAACGGCGAGATGAAATCAGTTTTTTTCCCTGCTGGTTAAAGTACATTTAACTGAGATTACCCTACTCAGCGGCTTTTCGCTGTGGCAGTGAAAGTAGTCGAGTAATCTTCGAAGTCGTCCTGTTCAACAATCAATCCTAGGCAATTACCAAACAATTAATTAAACGTTTTAGTTTCACAAGCGTCACTTTCGTTGCATGTGGTCAAACCAGAACTTTAAATATAAAGACCACGAACTACTCATTTAATGAGTACTCTCACTCACTTTATTTTTACAAAACAAATTATAAACATTCTTTATAATTAAGCGCACATACGCACATTCTGTTGTATTTACAAATATTTAATCACTTGCTTTACTTCGTTTTCAGCTCCTCCCGTCATAAAGAAGCGAGCTTCTACTCATTTTATAGGTGATGTAGGAGGTGAAGCCACGTTCCACTGCGTGTCTTCTGGAGAGCCCACCCCGCACATATTTTGGCTGAAAGATGGCCATTTGATTGAAGAAGCGGAGAACGACGTTTTTAAAGGAAGAGCTCACTCAACTCTCAAAGTCAGACAACTCAAGAAATCTGATGCAGGCATTTACAAATGCATAGCAAGAAATAGGAAAGGAGAAAGTCACATGGATTTTTTCCTTGAAGTAACTGGTATGTAAAAAAAAATAACTTTCTCATATGTAACGCTATAAAAGTGTACAAATGTTACATTTTCTGAAACAAAGTAGAAGCCTGTATGTACGCGAAAACTATAACTGAGAAAAACTGTTATATGAGAACAAAAAGCTTGTATATATATATATATATATATATATATATATATAATAATAGAGAGAGAGAGAGAGAGAGAGAGAGAGGAGAGACGAGAGGGAGAAAGAGATTAATAAATAGATTAAAAATTTAATTTTAACAAGGGGATATGTCAACAATAAGCTAAAAAATAGAACTTTAAGGGTAGCGGGTACCATGAGACCATTTTTTTTTCTCTACGGTGTTTAAATTTACAATTTCGATTTCATGTCATGTTATATTAATTCATACGAAATTTAATATTAAAAAAAACTGGATTTTCAAAATATAATTTGAATAATTTAATTTTTTAATAAAAATTAGCAATTTTTAAAAATGCATAGCTTTTTTTTAAATTCTCGTAAAGTCTCAAAAAAATTTTTATTGATTCAATACTCAAAAAGCAAAACTTTTTGCTTTGATTTTTTTTTATAAATCAAATACTTTTTGAGAAAAAAAATAAAAACTGAAGTAACGCAAAAATGGCAACGAAAAATTCAAAAAAATTTAAAAAAAAAAAGTATTTTAGTTGTCATAAAAGTAGAGCATAAATTTGTTATATATTAAAATCAACATTATAGATACAAATTAAAAAACGCCTTTGCATTTTGATTCAGATGAAATGCACAAAAAGCAAAGTGAGAGAAAACAGTATTTTAAGTTTTCTGCTTGCCAAAATTTCAAGTAAGGAACTTTTTTTTTCAGTTTCAGTCACGATGATATTGCTTCTTCTCGCTTATTTTATTTTAAAAAATAAATATGTGGCTTATTTTCAGTACCGTTACGGTTTCGGAATGAAAAGGTGACACATCACACCGCAATAAAATCAATAATGAATCAAAAAAAAATTGCTTCAATTTTTCTGAAACTTTCAGGGAGCATTTAAAAATGTTCCCTGAAAGTAAGTAGATTTATTTTATTACTTTATTAAGTAGATTTATCTTACTACCTAAGTCAATAATAAAAAAATTCGGTGTTTTTCGACATTTTTAAGTGCTGGGCTCCCCTTGAGTGATTAAAAAAGTAGAATAAATAACAATTACGATAAAAGCAAAAACAAATGACAAAACCTGCTTATTCATCAGTGGTGTTTCATACCTAGCTGTATGTGCTTTAATCATTAAAGTCCATTTGGTACGTAAATTAAAATTACTTAAATCAAGAGGCAGATATTATATAAAAACATAACTTTAATGGGTGAACTTCCAAATCTAGCTATCTATGTCTCGTATGTTCTAGCACGAGACCATGAGTTGCACACTTAACACGCCTTTTTTTTTTTCTTTTTTTCTTCAAAAAAATATTAATTTTAGTCTCCAAATAAAAGTTAGTTCAACTGTCAAGATCAATATTTTAAGTGTTCTTGACAGTTGAACTAGCTTTTCAACCCTACTAAATCTTGAGGTTTTGACAGGCTTTTGTGGAGTTTTATTTTCTGGACTCTTTCAAACGTTGTTTTTGCGAATTTGTTGTATTTTGAATTTTTTCTTAGAACTTTACTGAATTTCCTGATTTTCTTTGCTTTCTTCAGCTGCTAATGTACTTGCTTGTTGCTCTTCTTCATCGAAAGTTTCATTCATCTTCCTCTCTTATTTTTCTGTACCTTCGGTATTGTTTCTCATCTGGTGTTTCCACAATATACGATCTCGGATTAGGATCTTCGTAGGTATCCAGTTTCTGTGTCCTTCTTGTAATAATAGGTTTTGATCAGGGAGAAGATCTCTTATATTTTCCAGAATAAAGTTCTTGTGATTTTACCAGCTTTTCAGTTACATTAGGAACTTTACATAGTGGCTCTATTTTCTAATTCATTCATAGTAAATGTTGATGGTGTTCTCAATTTTCTTCGCATTAAGAGACATGAAGGAGACGTAAAATTCTGTTTTGGAGAGTTATTGCGATTTAAAACTGCTAAATTAGGATATCAATAGGATTTCACAACTAAATATTAATCCTTAAACAGTTTGTATGGAACGGTCAACTAATCCATTTGACTTTAGATAAAATGGACTTGGTGTCACATGTTAGAGTCTATAATCTTCACTGAATTTTTTAAATGCTTTTGAGCTATATGGTGGGCCATTGTCAAATATAACAATATGAGGAATTCTATGAGTTCTAAATTTGCTTTTAAGAGCTAAAATAGATTATACTTCTGTTTTGTTGTCTGTCCAGCCTTCTAATTTCAATAAATTTTGAGTGATAATCAACTGCAATTATATAGCTTTGGTTCGACACATACATAAAATCAATTGCAATCTTTTGCCAAGGAAGTTGAATAGTTTTATGTGGTTGTATGGTTTCTGGAGAATTGCTTTTGGAGTATGCTTGGCATATTCCGCATTTAATTATTTTATTTTTTATCTGCTGCATAATAATAGGCCAGTAAATCGTTGATCTAGTTCCATTTTTGCAAGTTGTAATTCGCTGATGTGCAGCATGCATTAAGTTAAGTTATTTTTTCATTTGTTGAGGAATAATAACTATATTTCCTTCGTAAATAATTCCCTCTTTTATGTGTAGTCCTTCTTTACAGTGATAGAATCCTTTAACACAATCCGCTACATTTTTTATGTAGTCTGGTCATCCACATTTTATTAAATTTATTAATTCTTTCGTTTCCTCTTTCAACCTTTGTAATTTTTCATCTCGTATATATAGTAAAGTGTGAAACGTTTCTGTATGGCCCTCCAAGTATTTTGTTTTAAATTCATTTTCAAATGGATCTCTTGAGAAATAATCAGCTACGTACATTTGTTTTCCTGGTGTACACTTTAAATTTACTTTATACGTTAAAAGTCTCTTCACCATGCGTTGTAGTCTAGGAGATAAATCTTGTAATGGTTTCTCTATAATTTTCAACAAAGGTATATATATGATCAGTTTCAACTTGAAAGTCAACGCCCCACAGGTAATAATGAAATTTCTCGCATCCAAACACTAATGCTAATCATTCTTTTTCAATTGCAGCATATTTCTGCTGCGTTGCATTTAAACTAGTGGAAGCATACGATATAACTTTTCCTTCTTGCATCAAAACTGCTCCCAATCCATACTGACATGCATCTATGGATTAAATTACTTCTTTATTTTTGTCAAAAAATGCTAAAACAGGTGCTTCTGATATTGACCTTTTCAAATTATGTAAACAATCTCTTTCTGGTTTTCCCCAAGACCATTTTTTTTCATACCCAGGAATTTACTCAATGTTGATGTCCTTTTAGAAAATATTGGAACAAACATTGCTAGATAGGTTACCATTCCAATAAAACGTTGTGGTATGGTAAACTTCTACCTTTAGGAACATTTAACTTTGTAATGGTATCTATCTTCTTCTCTTCTATTTAAATTGCATCTTCTCTAAGTATATGACCAAGATAATTGGCTTTCTGAACTGCTAACTGTAATTTACTTTTGCTAAGTTTTATTCCATTATTTCTTAATCTTTCGAGAACCTTTTTGTTCATTATATTCTTTAAAATTCTTGCCAAATACTGATATGTAATCTAAATAATTTTCTGCACCTTCCAGTCCACATAATATATCATAAATTGCTTTCCCAAATGCTTCTGAGGCATTATTCAATCCATAAGGAAGTCTTTTAAAACTGTAACGACCAAATGGCGTTGCTATAGTACAAAGTTTGGAACTTTTATTCATCCAATAGTATTTGACAAAAAGCAGTCGATGCATCCAGAATGGTGAAATATTTGGCACCGTGAAGCTCAGAAAAAATAGTTTCTTATGTTGCCATTTGGGAGTGTGGTCTTTAGATAACTTTATTTAGTTCTCTTGGATCCATGCATAATCTTACTGCTCCGTTCGGTTTTTGGACAACAACAATTGGATTCCTTTGGTTCTTCAGTTTTTTCAATAATTCCTTTTGATTCGATCGAGTCCAACTCTTCTTTAACTTTGTTTTAAAGGGAAAGGAGTTTTTCTGGTTGAAAATACTCTAGGATTACTTTTCTCCATCGGACACCCTTGCACCTTTTAGCCGAAGCCTTAGGTAACTCTAGGATTACTGTTTTCTTTAAGGATGATTTTGTGCCCCATTTTCAGTTTCCCTGCAGCTTCAAATACATCTTCATAATTCTGGATAATAGCTTCTGCAGAATATTTCATTTGAGATTAATTAATACTGGCACAGTTTCTACTAATCAAAGAGTTTTTCTAGGGAAACTATTCTTAAAACAGGCTGTACATTTCCTACTGCTACAAAAAATTCGAGGTCTGCTTGAAGATTTTTAGATTTACGGAATAACTTACATATTCCTTTACTCTTCTCTTCATGACCTGTATGTGAACTTAATTTTCTACCTGTTGGAAAAATCTTAGCATTTTATCATTTTCGTAACAAGGTTAAACAGGATTACAATTACGTCTGCTCCAGAGTCGAATTTGAATGAAATATTTACATTAGTTTTATTTAGACACTCTGTAAATTAAAAAAAAATAATTGCTTAGACGATTTGTCTTTAGATATGGATAACAAAATTTTACTATCATTTTCATTTACGTTTACCGCTTTTATGTTTCGACTTTGGCATTGTGGCGCAAAATGATTTTATTTTTTACATTTCTTGCATCTTTTTCCCCCAAGACGGACATTGGTTTATTTCGTGATTTTTTTCCTACCATTTTTATTATTTTCTCATTTGGCGCTGAGTAACTCTTATTCTTTATAAAAATGTTACCCATCTTTCTGTACTTTTCTGCTTTTTTCAAAGAATAAACGTTTATATTACTATGAACTTGTATAGCTGGGAACTACATTTTACACAATTCTTCCGTTTTACACATTTTTAACGCTTTATTTAAATCAAGATCAGATTCTTTAATAAACATTGTTGTAGCGCTTTATCGTTTATACCCAATACGATCATATCTCGAATTAAGCTGTCACTTTTGCCGCCAAACTCACAAGTGCTCGCCAATTTTTTCAATTCTGTGACAAAAGAATGAAATGTGTCAAAATCCTTTTGACATGTGTCGAAAAATTTAAATCTTCCGAACGTAACACTATGTTTGGGTTCAAAATATTTATCAAACAGTTTTATTATAAGATCATAATCTGCTTTTTGTTCATTAGCTAGCTCAAATGTAACATGTCAAATGCTATTTTCTCAGAACTGAAAACGTTGTTTCCACCGTAGCCAATTTTCTGCGAAATTGCCTTGAAACGACAGTTGCCCAGGAGTTATGAAATTATTCATTATTAAACTTTTTATTTATTACTTCCAGATTAAATCGTTTTTACTAACTGCCATCATGTTTCATACCTAGATTTAATGTGTTTTAATCATTTAAGACAATTTGGTATGCAAATTAAAATTACTTAAATCAAGAGGCAGATATTATATAAAAACATAATTTTAATGAGCGAACGTCCAAATCTGGCTATCTATGTTTCATTTGTTTTGTATATATTAATGCACGAGACCATGAGTTGAGCTGAATACTTAACAAGTGGGAGAGAGCAGGAAGTATATAACCCTAAAATTATGGCCTTACAGGTTTCTGAGACATTCCAGCATAGCATGTAAGAAGCAAAGGGGGATATTTCCGCTGCATCATGTGTTTTAATTTGTTATTTAAAATTCTGTGCTGCTATTTACGTTGGTTTGTTTAATTTGAATTTGGTTCGTTTAATTGAACGTTTTTATTTTTATTTGCGTTTTACTGTTGTTATTATTATTTAAATGACTTTAATGTGATTGAGTCATTTAAATAATAATAACAACTTTTATTGTTTTGAGTTTTCATGATTTCTTTACTGTAAATAAACTTTTCTTGCTTCTCACATGCTCTGATGAATTGTCTCAGAAACCTGCAAGACCATATTTTAAGGTCATATACTTCCTGCTCCCTCCCACTGATGAAGAGGCAGGAAGAAGAAACAAATGAGATTTTTGCTTTTATGTTTATTTGTTTGGTTTATTGCTGACATGCCCACTTGCTATTATTTAATCAAGTTTTTAATCTATTTATTATTCTCTTTTCTACAATGTGTTATTGTGTGCTGCCTTGGGTGCCTTTCGCATATTGTTTCTTTCCGCTACCTCTTCTATTTGTCTACGTACATATATATATATATATATATATATATATATATATATATAACATTAAAAAATAAATAACTCTTTTAATCCCTTTTTAAATTCAGTTTTGATTTTAAAACGCAATAACTAATGTGACCCATAGAAAATTGTAGGCACTTTATATACGCTCCCTTAAGCTGGGTCCTTTTTCTAACCCGAGAAAAAAATACTTAACCTGAGCTCAGCTGGGTTTGCAGAATCGAACGAATCAAGAAAGACGTGCAGGGACACGGGGCCTGAGACCTCAAAGATTATTTAAGAGGAGTTCGCAAGGACTCGTTGGGAATTCTTACGATGTAAATATTGTATAAACGTTGATATTTGTGTTCGTCTTCTTGTTATTTTGGAATATGTGTCTTTGCTATGTAGAAACTTCAAATAAACAGATGATTCATGGAATTTCGGCCACGATTGAATTAACAACAGTCATTTTACGGAAATAATGTACGGATGTGATCGTCTTATTACACACACATATGTATATATACAATATATGCTAATGCTAGAGTGGAAAGAAAAAAGGATAAAAGTCATAAATCAAAAAGGACTGTATGTGGGAAATTTGACTACGGCAAAGTCTACTATCAATAAAAAATCTCAAATAAGTCAAACAAAACTTTTGCCTTCCCAAATAACGAAAAATATCGACAGCTTCGACTGAGTGATATAAATTAAACTATTATTCATCTCAACGGTTTGACACTTCATATGACTCTAAGAATCAAGGGACAAACTTTTCATGTGTGCACGCTCCTCCATAGACTATCTATCTCTCTCTGTCTGTACTGTTATCGCCTAGGGATCTTGTCGTCTAGCCATATCTTCTAGAATGTATAACTTCCCAAAAGTAAATAAATAACTTTATTTTAAAAAAAAAGTTTAAATGTTCCTGTTTCATTAAGCACAGTTTTCCATCACACAGATCCATCTTCTCCGCCCAGAATCATTGCATTAGAGCCACCAAATGTTACTATAAAGGAAGGAACTACCGCTGTCTTCTGGTGCGAAGTGGACAGTAAACCAGGATTGAAGTTGCACATCAAAGTAAATCTTTCATTTGTTCTATAATTAACAAGAAAATCTAATAATTTTCTTGCTAATTCGTAACCAATGTCAGTACAGTCATGTCTTCTCTTTCATTGTTGACTATCTATTTCGTTTCATCTCACAAAAAGTACAATGTAGTTGAAAATTTTGAAAACGTGACACCGTTTTGAATACTATATTATAAGCTCTTATGACATGAACTTTGAATGTAAAGAACAAACCCTCTGGCATTTTATCCTTCGCCTTTGATTAAAGCTTCAACTCACTAGTGCATCATTCCACGTCAAATCACCCAAATTTAATAGTCGACCGTGCAGTCATATATCAGATATTTTTGAAAAAATATTATAAATACAGTAGAACCCCGGCTATCCGAATCCCGTTTATCCGAAAATCGGCTTAGCCGAAAAGGCAAATGGCCCATTTTTTCCATAACTCTCAAAAATATTGTCAGTACATGATAAAATGTAGAATACTAAATGTCATAAACGTAAAATAGTAATATTTTGTATAGAATTTATTGCAACAACTATGTTACATTCAAGTTCAGAACCAGTTAATCTGCTTGGCAATCCATTGTATTCTGTAGTTGGAAGAAGTTCTATGCGCAGGGGGGAACATGTTGGTTATAAACATGGCCTTTGCCTATAATTCTCGCTTATCCGAAAATTTCTATGGTACCTCGATTAACCGAAAACGTTACGGTCCCGTGCTTTTAGGATAACCAGGGTTCTACTGTAAATACCTATAAGATAAATTCAAATTATTTTTTTCAGCATTTTAAATTAAAAAATCAAACCTGTAGGAAATTCTGATTTTCGCCCATTTTGCGCTTTTTCGTTTTTTGGTATCACTTTATAAAATCCTTTCTAGTTTGCTTATTTTTCAATCAATTAAGCTGAGCTTGGTATCAAATAAAAGCTAATTTTTTTTTTCTAAAAATAAGCTGCACAAATGTAATCGGCAAGGGGATATTGCCGCTCATTGGGCAAAATGATTTTTTCCGATTTTTCAAATCAGAAACCAATTCAAAATTCGTATCTCAATTCAAAAATGTGCCCGACATTTAAATAAATAACTATCAATATGTAATTATAGCATAATATAAAAAATAGCATATCTTCATAAGTTTTGATTTCTTAATTTTAAGAACGCTCTATCGGCTCTTTCTCATTTTCAAGGGAAGAAGGTTGCAGATTTTAGCTCAGTCTATGGGCAGCATAGAAGCTCAATTCGACCCTATATTACTTCTGAAAATAATATCCCCCTCATATATATATAATTCTACATATGTCGTTTCAAGTTGAGGACTCCGTGGCTTTGAGTTAACGCGCCAGACTCTAAGCCGGTAGATTGCGGGATTCGAATCCCGGTGAGGACACACATGGTAAAATGTTGGAGGGGGTAGTAACCGCGACCGACATATCAAAAGCTTTAACAATAGAGTAAAATGCGTCATATATTTGAAATCTTGGTGCAAAAATTAATTCCTCAAAAAAAATCACATTTATCTTTTAAAATGACCATCCATTCTGAACACGTAACCTCATTTTTAAACATGAAAACGGTAGTATTGACTTCTCGCTAAATGCTCAATCTCCATAGGTGTTAAAAGAACAGTCATTCAGGGTAACTTTGAACTATGGGACTATATGACGTGGAACCATGTCATATTTTTTAGTATATTTGACTTTATTTTAAAATTATGAGTAGGAAACTGATTTTATAACTTGTTTAGCTGAGTGCAGCATTGGGTCTTCTAGTTTCTTTTTTCTTGGTCAAAAAATACTTTAAGATATAACAAAGTTTGGGGCTGATTCAAAGTTACCCTCAAAGGTTCATAGTTACCCTGAGTGACTGTAGTTCTCCTAACTCGGCTTATTGCAACGTTTGAGGTACAACTACTATTGTTCTTCTGTTACCTTCCTGTCGAAATATTTAAGAATCTCATTTATTTCCTTATAAAACATCTTGTTTGAATTTTTTTTATCTCCTACTCGATTAGGGTAGCTGTTATTGTTTCGTTTGAACTTACAGCAGTTGCAATTGTAATGCGTGAAAAATGGCATCGCGCTGAGACTAATGCCCTTTTCACAAACTCCAATTTTTTTTATAACCGGTGATGTTTGTTGTTAGAATAACTGACATCATGTTGACACCAGATTCATGCGTCTAAGAAGTGCATTTCAAGTGACTAAAAAAGTAAGTCCTAAAAAAACACGACGTGTGTCTTTTGAATAAGTTATGATTCATATGTCCTTTAATGTATCGCACACACTTATCATGCTTTAGAGCAACTTTTTCCAAATTTACGAAGTCATTGAGCAAATGCGCCTTCAAATTCTACAGTGAGTAAATCCCGTCCCCCCCCCCTCCCCCCGCTACCAAAAAAAGACAAAAAAAAATCAGTCTATTTATCATATAGGCCGTGGTAGCCTAGTGGTTAGAGCGTCGGACTTCCACCTGGAAGGTCGTGCGTTCGATACCCGCTGAAAACCCACCATCTACACTTGGGGATACGTGCATGTAAAATCAGTGGACCCCACCACCTCGCCCCGTGCGCAAGCAATCCTAAGGCCTCGGCTAACAGGTAGGGGGTTGGTGGAGAAAAGTCTATTTATTATATGCGAAAAGGGAACGGTTATAACGATTTTTCCTATACTTTACATGTGCCCAACAAAACATTCTTCAGTTTCTTTCTGAGCCACGCAATGGTGCAATGCAATTATTTGTGAAATATGTAAAATCAACTGACAATTCGTAGGCGCAATAATGATTAGACTATTCACATGAGTGGATACCGCGAGCTCTACTAGTTGCCCGCGATCGACGATTTGACAACCATTGCTTTAGATTTTAAAACATCATTGCTCAGTTTTGCGACTATATTAGAGTAGAAAATTGATCTATTAAAAGCCTTGTGACCCCCTTGCTACAATACAGTATTGAATTTTGTAACATCGGATTATAAAAATTCAATATATTTTATTTAATAAACTGACGTTTCTTCCTTTTGTGGTCAGATTGCCTGGGGTTAAGAAACAATGCTTTAGAAAGTTCAAATGCTGAATGTTTATCATAAATTAGAAGTAATACGATTTTGCTTCAGGACAAGCATAAAATATAACGTAATTTAATTATTTTTTTTATAGTGGCTGAAGAAAGTATTTAGAGAAGAAATTGAAGACTCGGTGCTTTCAAATGATATGACATTGTTTCGCTCTGGAACAACATATTATAGACCTCTGAATTTCTCGGGCGGAACCACAGCTACTGATGGAGTATATAAATCGAAGCTACTAATTAGAAACTCAGAAAAGGACGATTCGGGAACATACGTCTGCCTGGCACTAAATGATAAAGGATTTAGTTTTAAAAACGTCACCTTAACTGTAATTGGAACAGGTACATATTTTTTTAATTTGAAAAATATATAAAAAATCAATAAAATTAGTAAATTAACGAAAGCTACTTTGAAAGGGTGTAGAGCCATTATCGGAACCAAAGTTGATAAAATAGATATTTTTGTCATTAGGCAGGCTCTTGAAAATTAGATTCGTTATCACCTTGGGTGTTTAATTTGGTACTAGATTGTGTTATTAGAAAATTAGACCTGAGTAGCATAATTTGCAACAGCTCAAATTTGCGTACTTGCTAAAGATATTGTGTTATTTACACCAACAAAAAAATAATTAAAGCAGAAAATGCAATTAGTCTGTTATTGTTGCTTCTAATGTCACTTGGGTATCCAAGCTCCCCTTCGCAGAGCGACCAGGAATTTAGGCAATAAGGAGCGCCTTTTTTAAATTTCGCCCTTTTAGGCAATAAGGATCCGTTTTTAGATGAGCACCAAACATCGAAAGAACCAAATTTCTGTAACTACCCCAAGGATTAGTTAATGAAAAATTATTTTAAATTTTAAACAGTTGGAATTTTATTTATTTTAGAGTAGGGTAGACCGGGGGAATGCCGCCACCTTAAGGAACTTCAATTTTTATCACCATCAAAAATCGTATTTATGAGCTAGATCAATTTTTGGAACATAGTACGTAATCTTAAGAATGTATACAAAATTTTTTATCAATAAATCTTTAAAGGAAATAGTCAAAAAAAAAAAAAACTTATTAACATCTGCACTGTGGCGGTATTACCCAGGGAGCTGGGGTAATCCCGCCACGAACCTGAGGTAATGACACAACTAGCCTACATGACTAAAATACTAAGAAGGAAAATTTATTGAAAATCTTATATGCAATTAGCATTACAATATAGGAATTGAAAAGCAAAAGAAATGACATTTTTAGTTTATACGAGTGAAAAAACAGTGTATTTTAAATTTAGCTGATTTCTTAAAACTTACAAAAATCGCAAATGTAGTTTTCAGCTGTTTCAGCATCGCTACACTCTGAATGCACCCACTCGCCATAACAAGTGCATCTGTACCACAGTTCGTTGGTTCCATATTCATTGCATACGGCACAAAGTTGAACGTTTGGATCGCTTGGATCAAAAAGGTCCTTGTTATCGTTGTCTTAACACAACTTTTTGACGTCGATGTCCTCCTCATCTGAAGAGTTTTCAAAACTTAAAAGCCGCTTGCCCCTTTTCTTAACAGATTTATTCATTTTCTTTTGCCGTGTTGTCACTGCTTTTTCTTTTCTTGCCTTGGATTCAGTTTTGATGGACATTCCCAAAACCTTAGCTGCAGATTTTCCTTCGGGTTGTTCCTTTTCAATGTCTTTTCCTTTCTTTTAGCAACTGTTTCTTCCAAAACTGCCTTCATTGGGGTTCCCGTTAGAATTGACGAGTGACCTTTTCTTTTAGAACTTTCCGCTACCCTTTCTGCTGCCAACTTTGGAATCGGTGAAAACTTTTCTAGCGATTGAAGAAACGTTTTTTGAGGCCCTTCCTGAACGGTCTTTGGTGAACAAGGTTCTACATATAGTAACCCAACTGAAGAGGTGTTTCTCGCATTTACAAGATAATTTTCTTCACCAGTTTCTTCTAAGATCATCTTTTCTGCATGTTCTTGATTTTCAGATTCTGTGTCATCTGCATCATCGATGCATATTGGCTCCAGATTTTGAACAGGGAAGAAATCTTCTTCCTTGAAGGTGTTTGAGCTTACTGGAAAGATCCCAGAGCTGTGAAATCCTGCTCTATTGTTGCAACTGACATATAAGCGCCATAAAAGATTGATGCTATGTCATAAGGAGTGATTTACTTGTAGGTGCTTGCTCTCAGAAACTTGTCACACTCCTTATTAACTCCTTATTCTGTTCAGATGTTTCGCTCCTTTAAAAAATTGTTTTTGATTTATACAGTGGAAAGACGCGTCCGGGGGTAATGCCGCCACCATGGCGGCATCACCCCTGAAGAGGTTTCGTCATAACCCCGTTTCGACAAGATGAAAGAAACGTAGATTTAAAGACATCAAAACAAACGGAAGTAATCGATATTGTTGATTAAAATGTAGGCTAAAATACCAAGTTAAAGGTTATTCATAGCAAATGCAGGCATTGTAACATCTAAAGGTACATACCTCAGCTTATTCAAAGTGGAAAAATAAGATCAAACTTCTTCAAAACAAAGTTCGTTACTGTAAAAACAAAAAAACGCGCGCAATGGCTGCCATCCACTCGGGGCATTAGTTGTAGCTAGTTGTAGCAAGGTTCACTATAAGTCAGGAGCTGTCAGGCCGGCTAACCGGTGTCCTTGACTAGAATAACGGGAGTGGCGGCAATACCCCGGTCCACCCTAATAATAAATGCCTCAAACCATTAGGATTTATGTTTACCCTTGATGTTTAGCTTAGTATTAGATTATATTATTTTGAACATGTAGCTGCGGGGTTCATTAGAGCAATTCAAATTTACGTATTTGAGGATGATATTGATGAGGATGCGTTATTGAGTAGAGCATGACATGCATTAATTACAGCAACAAAAATTTAATTAAAACAGCAGGTCTGCTGCGTAATGTAACGGAAAATCTGAATCCTCGCGCAGGTCATATTGAAAGATTGAGCAATAAAAATAATAGTAATGTAGACCAATATATATTTTTATTGCAAATCAATTAGTACCAGAAACCAAACAGTGAGGAAGGTCTGATAAATAGTTAGAAGTTATACTGAGCACAAGCTAAAAATCATGAGAATTCTCAATTGAAGACAAACAACAGGGACAGACCTGTTTGAAAACGTATTGTACGATTTGTTAAAGCCCATGAAAGATGTGAAACTAACAAAGAATGATATCAGTAAAAACTTTCCTAAGACACGCTTTGCATGCACAATATTTTCTAACATTATCTTCTATGTTTATTGACAGTTTTAAAGGGAGCTCTAACAATTTTGTGTACAGTGAATTATTATAAATATATGAAGAATGATCAAAAATTATTTATGCAAAATGAGAGTGAACAGGAAAAAAACAACGTAAATAGAGCACAAATTGTGGATATAAAACTGCAAACTTATTTTCAAAATTCCCTTTATTTATGTTGATTTTTTTCTTTTTAATCATTGTGAACGTCAGATATTTTATATCTATCTCTTTGAGTAGAAAGAAATTATATCAAATTTATTATGCAGTTCTTTTTATTTCTTTTAGTTAAAACCGCACCAAATCCATCATCATACTTTGTTTTAAATAGCAGCACTTCATTAGTTGTGACTGTTATCATTGCATTCGTGACCATTTTATCAGCAATAATCCTCGTCTCCCATATATGCTGCAGAGGAAAGTCTTCACAGAAAAGGAATGTAGCAAACACACCAACGATAGACATTGAAGCCGGAAAGTCTAATCGAATTGCAACTTCTGCAAGGAAACCGATTAAAAAGGATTTCATTCCCTACATCGAAGTCAGAGATCCACATTCAGCTTTAAAACTGTTGTGTAACGACAAGAATTATCCTTACGATAACAATGAAGATCAAGTTTCGAGGACATCTCAAGTCAAATCTTATGCACACTGACAAAGAAAGGATGAATATGGAATAGACAGTTTTTATCGTAAGACTAATGATATCCAAGCTATTCCATAACATCCGCATTGATTCATATGTTTTTAGGAGGTACGAGTTCATTATGTTTTTAGGAGGTTGAACACCTCAAAAACTTCTAGTTTTGAAGCAACTTCGTAGTGTAAATAATGTGCATTCATGACAGTTAAGAGGAACGTTGTACACGAAGTGTCATTGCTGAGATAACACGATAACGAGTATAAGCCAGCATTTATTTATCTTATTTTTTATTATTCCTTTTTTATGTTTTTACAAGTCAAGAAATTCTCTTTTACTTAGTGCTACTCCCTGTTTTCTTCAATGCCTTTTTGGACAGGCCTAATAAACGTGGTACTGGGACGCTTCCTTCTGATTTCCAACTGTTTCTTGTGTACCTTTCGCCAGTACTAGCAGATTTAACGTAATCTGATGGCATATTTAGATGTTTTACATGATTGCGACATTAGAAATAATTACCTCCGTGCGAAATCTACAGCTGAAGAATTATGACGATAAAAGTAGGTAATACACAACCTTTCCACTGAAAGTTGCTTACACCTGCTTCGGAGATACAAGGAGCAATTGTTTCCTTCCACGAAAGAACATGGAGTTATGCGATGAAAATAGCGGAACCGAATTCCAGAAACATATCCGAATTGCTGACAATCCGAGTACGCTTTTGAAAGCATTGATGAAAACAGAAGCGAGGACAAACACGTCATCGTAAATTTCATTTGAAACAACTTACTGAAATCAGGATTTTCATGAAAGCTGTTATCAGGGCTAAAATAAACTTTCACACATCAATCCCCTTAAATTTTCAAATCGTCAATCAAGCCGTTTTTAATGGCTGACTTGTTTAACGTGCACGTCCGAAAAGAAAAAGAAAAGGGCATTTTGTATTAACAGCTTATTTAGTACATACTTTCATTCACATGCAATGGTTTTGGTAAACCCATTTCTATACAGGGGTAGTGCCTGAGAAAATTCGGATCCGTTTTCGGACCCTTCACAAAATTCCAATTAATCAAAACGGACCCTTCACAAATTTCAACTCAATCAAAAGGACCCTTCACTAAATTCCAAGCTTCCAAATCGTACTTTTCACACTATTATTTATTATAAAAGCAGCAAATAATAATAAAATTTTTCATCACTATATATTTAAATTTTCAAAAAAATATTTGATTTTTCACAAAAATCTAAAAGTAAAACCTCTGTAAAAACGATATAATCATTAGTGGCACATCTTTGAAACTTCCGAATTCAGCAAAAAAGATTGCTTAAGACTACAAAAACCAACCAGTTACTATCACTTTTTTTTAATAAAATTTCAGTATGGTTTTTTCTTTATTTTTCTTCCTTTTTTTCTGAAGTTTGCTACTATAGGAAGTTTTGTCGCTGCTGGAACGAAAAGTTTAACTGTCAATTGGGGCAATTGTATACATGTGAATGTTAACAAACTTTGTAACTAAACTCATGGTGGTTTCGAAAATTAAACTGCTGGTGAGTGATAACTTGGCAACATAGGGAGGGAAGATATTTTAAGAGTTTCGTAAGTCTCCAAACAGCTGTAGAGGCGTTACCATTGTTTCAAAATGACACGATGAAAAAATGGGGTAAATGTAAACACCTACTCGCTAATAAATAGTCATACAGTCAACATTTTTGTACACATTTATTCACAAGGAGTATAGTGTTGACTACAAGCGCACAATTTTATCTCTCAATTCATTCGATAGGAAACGATCTAAAAACAATAAAATTGTTTTTACAATTACCCCAACTGACCCTATACAATTTCATAGCATCGTTTCTACACCTATCTTTCGTGCTTTTTTTTTTTCTTTTTTTTAAAGAAATTCTTCAAGTCGGCTATTAAAAGCTTTACGTTAATATTATTGGACGACGATAAAACAGCAACATAAATTACTTAACATCTCGATGCAGCTGAATTCAATGTCATTTTAAACATTTGATGTCTGTGCACTTGTAATAGTATACAGTCATGTTAAAACCGATTAATACATTTCTTACTTCACCTGAAATGTATTTTTTCTTTTCTTTTCGGACACATACATGAGTTATTTCGCAGGAGACGCCACACGAAAATGAATGAAAGTTTAAATGAGCGCTTGTTTCACAGTGTAGCTGAATTCATCTAACAAGCATCTTTCAGGGCCAAACCAAACTGGCAGTTGCTTGCAAAAATGAAAAAAAAAGGGTCTTTTTTAAAGTACAACTGCACAAAAATTAGTTTAGATTACAAGTTGAATATCGCTGATTTAGACAGAGATTCTTCACATGATTGTTGTCACGAAGTGCTCCGATTTTACATCATTTAATTACCTTTTATAAGATGTTTGACGTTTCATCTCTTTGTAAACATTTGTACTAAAAGCATCAAATGCAAATAAAAGATTTATCTGGAGCAGAAAAACTAGATTGGCTTACAATTTAATCATTTATCAATATTTTACATAAAAGAGCTGTCAAAGTGTTTTCTTATTGAAATTTTTTGTAAAATATTTATTAAAGAATGTTTCATTATATTAGACCTGATTGATTTCAATTACTTAAAATCATCACCGTGCAGGACCACTTGGATGAAAGGCAGTGGTCCTAACCATTAAACCAAATATAAAGTTTTTAGCTTTTCATAACATTAAAAAAGGAAATAAAAGCCTTTTAGAAACGCAGATTTCCAAATGATATAGGAATTGTCCTTCCACCGCAATATACAAAATCAGTTTACTTCCAATATCTTTGGATACAAAGAACATTTGAAAAAATTGATTGCTGTGAAAATTGTGTGCCGCTGGCCGTCTGATCCTCTAAAAAAGCTTGTTCCTTCAAAATAGAATTTTTTTTTAAATTTATTCTTCGGTTTATATTAATATATTTTTGCGCTTTCTAGCATAATATCCAAATTTGAGAATAGGGAAAAATTTAGAAGTATGAAAATTACTGCTACACACAGCACATGCGAGGAAATGGGAGTTGTAACTACGTATATGCTGGGTGTCCACATAATATTTTTTGTTAGTAGTGGTACATTAAAATCTTTTATGGATTTAGATTAGTGTCACAAAAATATATATTATAGGTCATTATTAATAAAACGAACATGATTTTTACCTCTCCTCTTCTTCGACGGGTTTCCACTCACATTACAAAATTGATGATCTTGGTGGTACCAGAATCTTTACAAGTTATCAACCACAGGGATTAAAATTGCTAACTATAAATACTTAGAAGTTGATGACTAAGGAGGGAATTAGAAAGGATTAACAGGCTGAATTCGTGACTGTTCTTTCAGGAACATTGGTGTCTAAACATGTTTTTCAAGTAATATGATATTTACAAAAAAAGAAAAGAAAACAAAAACAAATTTTTGTTCTTGAATTCATGCCATTAAAAGTTCTGAACGAGAAGAAAACATTCCATATTTTTAAAGGTAGAATTTTGTAATGATGTAATCACACAACGTAAGTGGGATACATATCATTGAAATTGAGGCATTTGTTTAACATGAAACATAATTAAAAACTATAAAAAAATATGTAAATATTTTATTATGTGAGAAGATTTTAAAATTTTTGTGTATTCAATTCTTGTCTCTATTGACTTTCTACGAAACGTGTATCGCTTAGTACACGCATGTCAGGAGCGTCATAAGATGCTCTCATAGATACCATAAGTGCTCTAGTGCGGATGAAATCCCCATGCACTTATTACACAATATCAATTCTTTAATGTGGGGTAAATATGCTGAGTATAGTAGTGAATTCTTGGTTATTTTTTTTGTTCTAGTAAGAGTAAGATATTTGTGCCATTGCATTGACCAGCATTATCAAAGCCCCCCCCCCCCCAAATGATATCCCTCAAGTATAGGGTATCAAGGGGAGCCAGGTTCACACATTAAGAGGTAGGGAAACTGGACTGGCGGGGTGGTAGAACGCATATCAGTCCAGCGGAACTACCCGGGACCGCCGCAAGTAGAAAAGAGAGGGGGAAAACAAATTTTCCCCTTTCTTCTCTCCGCGGGGGTCCCGAACTACCTCGGCGTACAAATGGGCCCACCGTAGACGATCGACGGCCACCAGGCTCCCGTTTCAACAAACCAAAGGCTCCGGCTAAGTGGTTATGGCGTCTGGTGGAGAAAAGTATTATCAAAGCACCAAAGTATTATCCAGCCACCTGTGTCAAAGCACATACCGCTACCTTTCTCCTTTCTCAGTAAGCCTCACTCTCGGAAACGCTTGCTCAAATCTGAAGAAACTTTCGTCGTATTTGACAAAATGGCTTCGTGAAAAAATGCTCCGATAAAACCTTTCGTCAAATTGACGAAATTTGTGGAGTAAGTTCTTTAAGTCACGTGATCGCGCGAGGATAGAATGTTTACAAATGACGAAATTTTCTTGACGATTGAAGAATCGTCAAAAGTAAGAGCTCTATTTCTGAAAGTTCCCAGTCCTGCAAAGCTGCAAGAAATTGACTTTCACCAGTTTGTGATGCAAGTTTGGACACAGTATATAACTTATAAAAAAAAATTAGGATACTATGACAGGAGGTCTATTGACTTGTACTTTAGTTAAGGTTTTCAACAGTTTTCTATTTCATTGAATTGCTAATTTATCATTACGTTTCTGAAATCCAATTTTCCACTTGTGTAACATATTTCCTAGATGTTTCCATTTTTCTCTCCAACTATAGATTTTCTGCTTAAAGCAATGTTATCTGCTTCACAACACAACCAAACTTATCCCTGCTTCAGCAACAACAGCATTGTGATCAGAAACTTTTGTTGTTCAAAGTTACTGCCAAAAATGATTTCACAACTTGTTTACTTTTTTTTGTTTTTGACGTTCCAACTCCTTTTATTACAAATGATGTTAAATCTTGGTTTTAACACCTATCTGGTTCATCAGGAGAAACAAAATGCACAGTGGCTTTCGCTGCTTCTCATACATTTCATCTGATGTGAAATCTTTCATAGATTTATGTTTACAAAATTTTATGTTTATTCTGGGTTGCCACCGAGTTTTATTAAACCTAAATCCAGGGACATAGACCTCTTTAAGAAATTGAGTCCCTTCAGGAAAGGTCTAGAGGATGTAATTTTTGCTTTCTACTTTACAAATTTCGAGTATTTGACAAACTAAAACGCATCAGCGGCGACCCTGATATTAATATTTACTGAAAATATGTTATGGTTGCAATCGTATGACAATGTACATAAAAAATAGTCCATTTACAATGGCAATTTTCTGTTTAGAACAAATGCAAGGCAATGATATACACTTTGTGTGCATTGAGCTACCTTGTAAAGTTATTTTAATATTTTCAAATTTTAGCTGACTTTTTTTTTAATGCATTGGAGACAAACAGAAAAGTAAGACTCAAAAAATTATCACCTTAGACATTTTGGACCCTCCTATTACGCATTATGACAACAAAAAAAGACTAGAAAAAGGGGGCGAAAAAAATACAAACAATTAAAAACATTAATTAGATATGAATATTTCAGAAAAACTTTAATACAATTTTACTAAATTCGTCAAAATGCAAACATTAATAAATTTAAAATAACAATTGGAAAAGAAATACAACAAGAAAAGCACATATGAGTTTAAACAAAGGAGATGGTGATGAACACATTAATAGTAACAAGAGTATTTTATGTTAAATATGCATTCAACTATTACTATATAATTTAAAGTAATCATGCAGAACAGTGGCACACCCAAAATAAATTCTGCAGGAGTAATGTAGTCCATATTGCACATTCAAGGAGACACTTGAAAAATTAAACATAAAAATTGCTTTCCTTTTAAATTCAGTCTCAAAACGGGTCAATTATTAAATTAAAATAGAAAGAACCTCTGAAGGAAATGCTTCATAAAATCTGCTAAATTTTAAATCCTTCAAAACTAATTGTCACTCATTTTATTTTTCAGATCACCAAATTTTATAAAGATACTTCCCTTTACAAAATTCGCTGCTTACTTTGTAAAACAAACTACTAACCATTTTTAATGTTTCCTTTTTAAAATAACATTGAGGCTAATTTCAAACAGTCTTAGATGAAATGAAAGTATTAATAATACAAGAAACGCCAAAGACATGATTTTGGTAATGAACCTGGACACTGGCATTATAAAAGAAATCCAAAAAATAAATTCGACAGTAACAATTAACGTAGACATAACCTGATACCTTTAAAAAATGCAGCACCTAAGGACCTAAGCACACATATGTAAATATACTTGTATTAACACTAATACAACATTTTACAAATGCATAGCCAAAAATTTTCTCAATAACGTATTTTTACTTCTTACACATATAATTCACTATTGTTGTAGAATCATATAACTTATAATATTAGAAATTTTTAAGAATATAAACATACACACACTAATTAGCAATTAAAAAATGTAAATAAAAATAATAAGATAAAATGCATTAATATTGATAGGCATGAAGCTGATACTTTATATTTCTTGAAAAATATTTTGTCTTTTGAACTATTTTTACAAATAACTTACTGGAAAGTTCTTAAAGGAAAGCATAAATAAAATTATTTGAAGTCAAATCATGCCAAGTAACTGAAAAGCTTTAAGCATTGAAAAGAGTATGAATGTACTGTTTAAACAGAGGAAGGAATTTATTGATATATTTATTTAAAAATTTATTATGCAATAGAGCATTGTTGAAGGGTGTAATAATTGTGCAATTTTAAATTTCGATACTAAATGAAATTTGCTGAAAATCAAATACAAAACACAAGTCAAAAGAATGCAATTGCATCATTTAAATAAAAGCTTTAAAATTAATGTTGGTGATCAGCGTGAAATAACACTTGAATATGAAAAGTTGTGGTACCCCTTTCATAGTCTTCTTTGCATGCAAATGCAGAACAGTACAATACCATTTCTTTAAATGGAGAACTGATATAGAATACATTGAAACTTTTGCATAAATACACCACTGCTAGAATCTCCTTTCCAGAAAATAGTCCACATGATTGCAGGAAAATAAGACTCCTTTAGGTGGAATGTTGATTATTATATTTTAAGCCAAAACAATATCTGAGGAAATTTAACTCTCTAAAGTACCAAACAAACCAAGAACTTAAAAAGAAATTTATGGTTGCTTAACCCCTTAACGGTTGGGTAATTTTCAAGAAAACGGTCATAAAAGTGCCATTTTTTATCCCTGAAAATTATATAAAAATGTGTATGAACAATATATATATATTCATTTAAAATTTTTGATTTGTTTTTATCTTGAAATTTTAAACACTCCAGCCCGGAAATATCACGGGAGCGAGAAATAGAAGCCGAAACCGCAGCCCATCATTTTCACAGGAGCGAGAGGGAAGGAGTTACATTCTTAAAACGACAAAGTAAAAACATATTAATCTTTCTAATAATGCATTTTAAACAGAACACGTTAAATTGAATATAGAGCCAAGAAGCTATAGAAAATTTGGAATTTTGTTAATGAAATTACTTATGTTTGATCACTAAATGTGTAAAATGGAGTATCCTGCATTGAGCGCAGTGGCATACGCAAAGGGGGGGGGGGTAGGGGTTTAACCCCCCCCCCCCTTGAGTCCTAAATAATAGTGTTTTATTAAATACTCCAATTTCTTTTGGTAGTTTAAGAAAATTATGAATCTAAAACCATTCATAATTTTCATGATAAGGGCTCACTTATCAAATGAGCCCTTGAAAAAATTCTGCGTACGCCACTGATTGAGTGTACCACTGTCATGATGAAATACAAACAGTTAGAAATACTACAAATAGATTAGAATGAGGTGGAATAAAAACCACAAAAGAAGTTTCAAGAAGAGAAATCTAAGAAAAATGACTTTAGCATATCATAAAACAAGTTAAGTATGCTTCTATTACTTACTGTAGGATTTAACAGCGAACTTTAAAATGCATGGAAAACAAGTTTGCCATTTACCACATTTTACAGTAATTTTTCTTTTAAATTCTTGCAAATATAGGCTTGAGTAGATAATGTAGAGTCATTAACAGATAACAATTTTTAACTTGATTTTCAGCCTAACACTGTTTTTCATCTTGAAAATTTAATTATGAATATTTTCAGTTTGAGTATTTATGGAGCATATTTCAGCAATATGGTAGCATTGAATATACATTATATATATATATATAATGCTGCCGTACTGCTAAAGGTACATAATATATATCCCAAAAATGTTGGATGTATATTTAATAGTGGAAATGAAGAAAAATGAAACCACATTTTTAATCATAAAATATGTAACTAATTTCCTCCAGCAGGTTACATCTAGTTACAGAATTTTCAAATAAATTCATTGCACTTGGGGAATTTCTCCAAGTACAAAGCAGCAAAATATGCATTTCTATCATTTCCTGTTTTGCTTTATTTCATTCTTCAAATAAACCAGTCATTCTTAGGAAAGTTATTCTTCTCTCTTTGCATTACTATTTATTACATATGAAAAAGGGTTCAAATATTACAATAAGAGAATTTTTTTTGAATTAAGTTATTTTTGGTTTTTTCTATGATAGTTCAATTATGAGGAAAATTTAAATGAAATGAATCTTTTTCATTAAATCAAAAATCCAAACTAAATAAATGATCTCTTTTCTTAAACGATTTGCAACTTACAATGGGAAAATTCCTCTTCAAAAAACAAAACAAAAAAAAATAATACTGATAAAAACATAATACTGAAATGAAATTATTTTTCCTAATTGGAAAAAGTCAATGTGATTATCATTAAATAATTATAAAATAAAACTTCAAATACTTTAATATATTTTTGTACATTTCATCAGAAAAATTATCTAAATTTTCTTCCCCAAATACCATGTCTGAAAGAAAAATGAAAACAAATACTGAAAGACATTCATAAGGCATCCATGATCCAATTATGAAACTTAACTACTGATACACTCAACATTCATTAATCATGCATAGTTATACTTATTTTGCATAGTCAACAAATACATTAAACTTTATTTGTTTAGAATCATATGAATTGGTAACATTATATAATTGTAAACAATCTGCATGTGTAGTCTTTGGGAATTAGCTCTACTTGAGCTCAACTTTTTTGATTGTGGCACTCACAGTAACATCTTTGCATATTTAATTCTCCTTTGATGCTTTGAGGCTCAAATAAATTGGAATCACCACAGGAACTACATCCATGTATATGACATTCACAAGAACAACTAATTATTTGAAAATTGGTTTCAAAATGTACATAGTTTTCTGAAACTTGCATTGCACTAGAATCACTTTTGATATTTTCTGATACAATAAAGTTATCACCAAAAACATTAAATTCTGAGCTTTTAAAATTTGATTCAAATGCAGCCCATTTATCATTTGATGTGAAATATGGCACATCATAAGCACTATCTAAGGTATCAAAAGGGCTTTTTTGTTCATCTCTATCAGTTTTATTATGCATTCTAGGACTATGAAGCCCTCTCTCACAAAAATCCGCCCAATTTTTTATTGATGATTTTTTTGGACTTTTATCTCGACCAGTAAATTGCTCCCCTGGCAAAGACAACTTAATTTTTTCAACTTTAGGATCAAATGTAGGAGAAATTGATTGAATAAATGCTTCTAAAGGAGCAACATTTATGGGTGTTGTACTGCGTGGCCTATCAATAGGTTTTGTAGTTATCTTTAATCTTTCTTGCCGCGTTGGTAAAACAACTTGTTTTGACACTTCAAATGCAAATGCTTGAGATTCAACTACTGGATCTTCATCAATTTCAGATAAATCATGTGGTAAGAGGATTTCAGCTTCAAAATCATCTTCTTTGCTATCTTCTACAACCTCTTTAGTTTCAAATGTTAATTCAGATTCTGATGATTCATGGAATTCTTCAACAATAGCCTTAATATTCTCAGTTTTTGAAACTTTATCAACTTGTTTCCCATCAACTTTAGATAAAATATTGTATTCTTTCTCAAATGACTTATCGCTTATATTTATATGTTTGTGGCTTATTTGATTGTCAGTTGCTTTACTACATTCCGAATTCACTTTACCTAGGTCATTTTGAACTTCACTAACAGTTGGACAAAATTCAGTTTCTAGTAGCTCGTTTTCTTTACCTTTAAAAACACAGCCATTATTCAGCTTTGGCAATAGCACATTCTCAGATATTTGAAGACACTCGGTTAAGTTTTCATTTGGTAAAATGTAAGTGTCGGGTGAAACAGGGGAATTGATATTTTTACTACTTTTCTTCTTGAAAAAGGATAAAAACTTTCCCTTTTCTTTGGATTTAGTCTCTGAAGAATCTTTGAGCACCTCACTACGAGATTTCTTTTTTAATGTTTTATCATTTGCTGCTGTAACAGAATTGGAATTTTTAGTAGTGTTCTGATCATGATTTTTAAAAATATCAGTCCATGAGTTCTTTCTTTGATTGTATTCCAACTCGGATGCATCATATGTGCCTAAAGATACTGCTGAACCTTTCTCCTGTTTGGCACTAAGCGTTGTATTTTTTTTTGAGAGTGAAGATAATGATGTAGTTCTGAGATCATTGGATGACTGGCCCTGATAAGGATCCCCAGGTGTAAGAGTATATTGAGAATCAAAATCACTTTCTTCAACACGTGGTGTGGACTGAGATGAATAAGTAAGAGAATCTGGAGTATGAAACTGGAGATCTTGACTAATGGACTCAATTTCAAGTGAACTTGTAGCACAAACTCTTACTTCTTCAGGACTTTCTAATTCATCAGATGGCAAGTCTTCAAAAGAAGCTAGTGGAGCAAGTCCTGCTTTGATCTGTTTGGAAGCAAAACTGGCTCTTTTAATGGCATCCATAGATCAAATTTGAAGTTAAGCTAGATGTAAAATAAACCTTGAAATGCCGAAATGCCAAAATTATCCACGAAAATTTCATGAGCGGCATCCTCATTTCACTAAACAGAAAAAGCCATCTGTAATAAAAATAAAATATTGCACATTAATAACTAAATAAATAATTCATAACTACATAAAAAGAATTTCTTGTACTCATTTGCCCACAAAAATATCAAATTATTTTACCACAAAAAATTCTCAATAAATATCAATTTTGTTCCTACATACCTGGTCGGGACAAGTGAGAGATTACTGTAGTCAGACATATATTTACAGTCAGTCTATGTGGGGGAGGCTATACAAGTTCATCATATACAGTCATTCAGGGCAACTTTGAACCATGAGGGTTAACTTTGAACCACATCATATTTTTTAGTATATTTTGAAGTAATTTAAAAATTAAGAGAAAACTGATTTATAACCTCTTTAGCTGAGTGCAGCACTGTTTACCTTCTAGTTTCTTCTTTTTAGTCAAATATTATAAAAGATTTAACATGGTTCAAAGTTAGCCCCAATGGTTCAAAGTTACCCTGAATATAGTCCTCCAGTGCTGATGATTCACATCATGTATTTAGGACTACTATGTATAGATTTAGATATTTATTAAAGAAATATCAGGCCATAGTGTCTTCTTCCATTCAGGACAAATGCATACTTTTCACTCACCATCATGACTGATTTTCGAATATTTGTCCGTCAAGATGAGCTAAATAAGATTCTTAGCACTCCAGAAAATAAAGCTGAAAATCTTAATCATCAACTCCATTCCTCAGCTGAACTTTGAAGTGAATGATTCTGTGGATAAAATTCTTGAGCAAAGCATTGATTGTGTCTCTTACTGTATTTTCAGTCCTCAGTCAATCAGCTTGTATCAAACAAAGACCACATTGACAGACTTTCACTTCCCGAGAGTATTATACCAGAATGTTCATTCACTGCTTTTTCCTGCCACACAGTCCAAGTAGAGTATGCAGTGAAGTTCGTGAAAGAAGCAACCTCTCGAGTAGGTCCACGTCCAGCCTGCTCAGCGCCGTCATGCCAATTCCTACTGATCGCCTTTTTTCGAGTTGAAAAAAAAAGGTTTTCCCCCTGAAAAACCCAACCTAATGGTTTTTTGGATTTCTTAAAGTTTCTTGGGTTTTACTGTGGGTTTTTTTTAGGCTTTTTTTTAATAAAGGCACCCTCTTGACATGGTGCCATCGTGCACCGCACAACCTCACACATATGGATGATGTGGGCCTACTCTTGAGCATGCAGCTATATCTTTAGAGGTGACAATATATGATCCATGTTATTTTATCAGCAAGTTCTTCAAAAATTTCAATAAAAATCTCAGTTTTTGTGACAATTTTACAGAACATAGCAATTTAGATCAATTAAGACCCTACATCTGGTTTGTTGGTTGGGTAGAGCTGGTAGAGGAGTCCTAAGTGCAATAATCTCCATGTGGTGCTGCTTGGCAAATGTTGCTAACCAAGTGAGCAAAAGGCTACACTTGTAAGCCCCAGACGAGGCATCTCTATCCCTTCAAAGGTATTTAGCAGGCATTTTTTAAAGCAATTGTCAGTTCCTAACCCAAGAAATTGAATGTTTTAACTAAACTAAAATTACTGACAATTTAGGGTTTTTATTCGAAATTCCCAGGCGATATTTTAACGACCAGTCGTCAGAACTTGTCAAACAAAAAGCAGCTGATAAATTTACTTGAGTCTGAACCCAATACCTGGAATATTAGGATGAAATTTAAATCAATAATAACGTCATTAAAAACAAAGCCTTTTACTTTGTCGTTGTGGCAGTAAGTCCCCAATGTGGATGCATTGCTTCTCTGTAAACAGTCCTGGTGAGATTGTGTAGGAGAGGAGTAAGAAAAAGAAAAGGGGCTGGAAAGAATGAAACACATTGGTGTACGTCGTACATGGTCAACCCTTCTGTTGTTAGACAGGTGTCAATCACTTCTTAACGAGTTTCACATTAGTTAGGTAGGACCATGCGACATGGGGGGAACAGGCAAACACAAAATGTGCCAAACTATGCAACAGGATGAAATCTATTTGCTCTTGTTAGAAAGATATGATAAGTTGATTTCTTATTTGGAAAAATTTTAATTATGGAAGAAATTTTGTTAGTGCTGCATGGAAACTATAGTACACATTGCTGCTGTTAAGAAGTCGAGGAACACAAAGGGCAATTTTATCAGATTCAAAAAATTGAAAATCCGTCAGAAGACGGCAGTCAAGTAGCGAAAGGAGAGGAAGGGGTGGAATCTGCAACCCCCTTCGAAACCAAACGGTTAGGAACATTTTTTTTCTTTAAAAAGTACTCATAATTACACCAGGGGCTACTCCCCTATGCTCTCTGACGCTCGCTCAATGCTGGAGCAATTCCTGAAACCGATTCCCAGAAAATGATTTAAATATTGAAAGCATTGTTTCAACATAAAAGCACTAAAAATCAAATAGAAAAAATTTAAATAACAAATTTCTTCCGTGTTTATGCTTCTATGGCTCTTAAAATTGTTGCAGTCACTTTGGGCTTTGCTGATAAATATTTTTAAATTCTGTTTTTGGTCAAATGATTGCACCCTCCTCTAACAAATATATTTTTTTCAAAACTTTCTATTGACTTTGTGGGTGTAATATTAAACAGATGCAGTTCTCAAGCTTAAAATTAGATTTTCGAGCTTAAATACAATCATATCCAGAAAAAAAGGGCTCCATCAGGAGTTACACAATTTTATGTCTAAAGCTCTCGATTCCTTAAGAAATCGAGCTGTGGGCAACCCAAACAGATGAAAAAAAAGTGTGTCGAATTCTGAACTACTATTCACGTCTATAAATGTTTTTTATATCAGCTTTTTCACCAGTAATTTTTCTATAGTTCAGAATTTTCAATTTTTCATCGAAAGGTTTTCCCTCAAAAGAGTTTGAACCTGTACTCAAAAATTGTCCCAGACATCAGCGGCAGCAACAAAGGGAATCTGTATTTTATCAAGTATTAGAGGAATAACTTCAAAAATGAAACACTAAGCCAAAACCGAAAGTGGATCTAAATTTATTATAATCCTGTCGGATAACTGGATGTTGCCTGAACAGCTACTTAAAAAATGATTTTAATTCCAGTCTGTTAAATTCACATTGCTGTTCCTTTCGCATTTATTCCTTGAGAAAAAACTTGAAAACTTTTTCAGCCTGTGTTCACATTTATCAAAACATTATTCATATCATATTGTATACTACTGTTGTTTAATAAGCGAGTCCCGAGACTAAGCACACGAACTGGAAAATAAATGTACTTCAATACTGTTGTTTATTATGTAGTGTTTTTGTTTTAACTGAATATTTTGACTAAAAAATGTTCTTTATTTCAATGAAAAATAATACTAGTAAATACTATTAAGTGTTAAGTTTATTTTGAATAGATTTAGTATTTAGCAAAGTTATCATTCATTTTTCTTAATGGCTTTCAAGACTTTCAATTTTTATAGCAAGTTCAAATTTTATTAGTTGTTACCAGTAGAGTAGCAAAAAATTTTTGAATTGCCCCCCTTTTCTGTATGCAACAATTGCTTAACTTGTCTTGTTTATGCCGCCCCCCCCCCCCTCTCTTGTGATATGAAAGCGCTACCACAGTTGTAAATTACATTAACTCTCTCAGAACAATATAGTATTCTTGAAATTTGGTCGATAGCATTACCCTTAACTTCCTTGTGAAAGGGGACGCTCTGGACCCAGGAACCCGCCCTACACCACTGGTTGTTACTAATGAATTAATTATCAGTAATTCATACTTCATTTTATAATCATCTCATACTGGATGTGAAAATGGTCATAAGATATAAGAGCATAGATTGCCTATTTGGCGAGGAATATAATTTATTTCTGTTCAATGCATTTTCTACTTATGAAGAGTTATAGGATCGGAAAAAAAGGGAGCGGGATATGCTACATCTTTGCTTTTTTTTTTCTTTTTCCACACCTTGACAGATATCAAGCATAAAAAAAAAAAAAGAGTAGAACCCAAACTCTGTTAAAACCTCATTCAAGAGATCATAGTATTTTTACACTATAACCGGTTAAAGATATAGGCGATACACATTTCTGTGCAGGGGCAAATGAAGAACCATAATTTTTTTTATGTTATTATAAAGAGTTGTCACTATAAACAAAGTCACTATTACTAAGTTCAACTAACAGTAAATCATCAAAATCTTAAGTTTTTGTTTGCATCGACATGATGGCGTCGTGGTAAGGCGTGGAGCTCGTACTCCTTAGGTCTGAGGTTTGAGCCTGGCAGTGTCCGGATTTTCAAGGTGCAGAAAATCGTCTACGCCCATGTCGTATGATTATGCTGCATGTAAAAGATCCCTTGAGCAGACATTTGGCTTGGATGCTCTCGGCTATATCAAATTTCTAGTGCAATTTCGCAACAACAGTCCGGGTGCTCGCCCTTTCAGGCGGAGAAATCAGAAGTCGAAATTTTTATGTGGCGATACTACCACACTCATTGTGGTGCCGCTAAAAGAGATGGTACCAATCTCTGGGGAACGCACTAGGTCTGCAATTGGCAGAAGCCAACAGCAGCCCATTAGAAGTAAAAGTTTTTGTTTGCTTCTTAGTGTAATTTTGTTACATTCCCCAAGGGCAAGACTATTGAGCTTGTGCTTTGAGAATTTCACTTGAACAATGTCAAATCTATAAACTTGTTGTAATACTTAGCTTGGACATTTAAATTGCTTCCTAAAATGAGAAAATAAAGTGAAAATTATGCCAGTAACTGAGACCTTTGAAAAACCATTCTCAATGCTCCCCTAACCAAGCAAGCCAGTTTAAAAACGGATAGCAATTTACACTTTTTCATTGAATAAATTTTAAAATTCACTGTTAATTACTTACCAGAGTTTAAAGTGGGAAGGTTTAGTGAAGTTCCAACTCAGTCTTGCTTAATATATCAAAGACAATTGTAACTATGAATTTTGAAATCTAGTTTGCTTTTTGAAATGAATGCTCCATTTTTCAAGCTGTCATAAGATATTTTTTATTTCCAAAATTATGGCAACTCGATCAATATAGAGGCACATTGGAAACTATCAGGAAGTGAATTCTCAAACTAAACGCATTCAGTATACAATAGCACAATTTACTCATTGTTAGTAGCTAGTGAGGAAAAGATATGGACTCTTCCCATGAATGAAAAACATTTGAATAAACATGTTTTGTTCGCTCACTAGGATCAGCCTAGCTGGAGTCGGTGCCTGTTCCGGGTTTTCAATTTCGTATTTAGCCAACAAAACAATTTTTAAATTATTTTTTACTTATATGTCTTTATTTCAGTAAATCAAACTGCAAGTTTGAACAATAATTTTACTGTTTTGATATGTTAAATTTAAAAAGTTTTTTTTTTTTTTTATAATTTAAAAATAATTATAGCTTTCTTTCAGTTAAATGAAATTGACTTCTAAAGAAGCAAGTTAAAAACAATAAACAAAACATATTTAAAAAAGGGAAAATCAGGTTAACAATAACAAAAATTGTATAACCTACAGCTGACTAATGTCCAAAAACTGTAACCTACAGGACCATGTCAAAAATGTGTACCCTACAAATCAGTAGATTAAATTCAGTAATTCATACTTTTTAAAAACCCACTTGCTGTCATTTAATGCTTATATGTTGTGTTTTCTGTATATGTACTACATAATAAAAAAAAATTGATGACAAATTTGAAATTTTTTATAATTACTTAAAGTTAACATTCATGTTCCCAACGTTTGAGAACTGCCTCCATAAGAAAATCAAGATTTTAAATTTGACCATGTTGATAAAAAATCAGAATTTGGACAATGCCTTTTTTTTTTTTTTTTTTTTGGACAAAAAAATTTTCCAAACTTCAGTTTTTTTAAACCACTTAATATTAACCGAGATTTTTGTTCTATTTCTTCTTGAAATTCTCAAAGTCTTGCCATTTTATGTAAAATTTTACCGAAAGGTATATATACATATATATATATTTAATAAACAGCAGCAGCTCACTTTGTGTGTTTCAAAAATGACAAAAGTTGCAAAATTTCAACAGACCATAAAATCAAAATGCATTTAGGAAGGAAGAAAAAAAGATGTATGAATTAATAAAAGCTGACTACTTAACAAAAGCATTTTCTGCCCATTGACTAATACAGTAGAAGACCATTATAACACACACCTTGGGACCAGAGGTTTGGTGTTACATATATAATTTGACAAATTTATAAAACAATATTCAGAATAAATCAATATTTGCATTTCTGAATAAGCTTAAAATAAAATGACAATTAAAGGGTAAATTATGCAATTTGATTATCACACAAATAAATATACTTCTTAATAAAAATATACATTATTCTTAGCTTGTTTCATTCTTTGCATAGTTGCATTGACCAAGACAATCTGGTACTACTTTTGTACTGTGAATACTATTTTTCATTTAAAAGCTTTGAATGAAGGTGAAAAGATGGAAAAATTTTCAAATTTCATTTGATAAAGCTTTCTGTTGTTTTTACGGTGTAGAATAATAGGGTTTATTTAACGGCACAAATTACTGTTTACATCAGAAAAGTTGTAGTTTATTGAGAATTGTGTTATAAAGGTTGGTGTCTTAAAGGTCCCCTTTGCTACATAACTTAGCTATTTAGTTAAAGTCCCTCCCCCTTAAGGTATATTCTGAAAGTGAAAAGTTGAATTTTCAGGTCTATGTTCCAAGTTGGAAATTTCTCATTCTATAACAGGGTTCACACTGGGGAAAAATACAAGGTGGGATTTTTCTCCTTGCCCAAAATTTTAAGTGGGATTTTTAAAGTTTAAGCCCAAGAAGAAATTTTTTTGAGTGGGATTTCAAAAAATATTGCAGGAATCGCGCAAACCCTGTATAATTTAGTTTTTCCCAACAATTACCATTTATATTACTGTGATAAAAATATTAGTTCTTGACAAGAAAATTCGAACTCTTTTTATGCGACATTCTTCACTTTACACAAGATGTACAAAAAGATACTGAAAATTGAGTAATTCACACCTTGAGAAAAATTTGAACTTCTTTAAATGTAAGATTGTACCTCCTAACAACAATGTACAAGAAAAAATACATATGTATACTAACCTTTGTTTCATGGACTGCATTCAATTTAAAATCTTATATTAAAGAATTATTTCTTACTATCATAATTGCAAACAAACCAGAAAATTTTCACACGCTACAACTGGTATTAAGAAATTAAACAAGAATTTTACAATAACAACTTTATAATGAATCTCTTTAAAAACTAAGTTTCACGCAATGCAGAATTTTACTTGTAGAGCATTTAAATAATAAGGATATAATACATTTCTCTTTATAAACGTATGGAACTACATTTGAAGTTCAGAAAAAGATTAAAATTCAAGGCATCAATTTATGAAAGATATATAGATTTTACAGTCTAAGGACATCATTTAATATTTCAGTACGATGTTTTGAAAGTAGTAAATCAGGTAAATAGGTATTTCCTTTATATGGTACAAATAAATAAAAATAATAACAAGAAAAAAATGGCATTACTTTTGAAGACTGCAAGAATCGACTGGTTAAAAGATTCCAAATTTTTGTCAAAGTATTTTGTAATATCATTATATTTTCTGGACAGTTTCATGACATTCCAATTATTACATTGCGTTCAAAAAAGAGGTATATATTCTTATGTTTATTTTCTGGCAACCCATTTTTTCGAGGTAAGAAGTCATTACAAATTTTCTGTTCAGAGACCTTTTACGAACAGGTAGATGACACTGAAATAAAATTTTTTTTTTTTTTTTTTTTTTTTTTTTTTTTTTTTTTTTTTTTTTTTTTTTTTTTTTTTTTTTTTTTTTTTTTTTTTTTTTTTTTTTTTTTTTTTTTTTTTTTTTTTTTTTTTTTTTTTTTTTTTTTTTTTTTTTTTTTTTTTTTTTTTTTTTTTTTTTTTTTTTTTTTTTTTTTTTTTTTTTTTTTTTTTTTTTTTTTTTTTTTTTTTTTTTTTTTTTTTTTTTTTTTTTTTTTTTTTTTTTTTTTTTTTTTTTTTTTTTTTTTTTTTTTTTTTTTTTTTTTTTTTTTTTTTTTTTTTTTTTTTTTTTTTTTTTTTTTTTTTTTTTTTTTTTTTTTTTTTTTTTTTTTTTTTTTTTTTTTTTTTTTTTTTTTTTTTTTTTTTTTTTTTTTTTTTTTTTTTTTTATTGGTTTGTTATGTCCCCGAAACATTTTTCTGTGCCTGTGGATTTGGGAACACGTCCCCAAATTAACGCTTAGAAATATGGTGATCCTAGTTAAGGCTATATATTTCTTAAGCATATGTATTTGCAGTTGAGAAGCAAAGTACTACGTCATTGTTAAGAATCACATTTCTAATTTTATTTTTGATCTTTTGACAGCATTGCAATAACATGATTATATGTATCATATTAAGGTTTACAACAAAAAGCATAAATAGTCTATAATAGTAAAAAATACTAATTGCACGAATTCGAAATAATGACAGCGTTATTTTGTCTTAAAAGTGTTAAATGCCCAGGAAGATTTCCCTTTCGACCTAAACTTTTAACTAGAAGTTGATTTATTAAACATATATCAACATCGATGCTTCTGATACAAATTGAAATCAATAAGAACCCATACAGCACACGACGACCTCCGGACGTCCTAGTTTGATCCTGAGAGTCCTGCTAGATCCTCAGGATCATTAGGACTGAGCTAGGATATCCCCAGGTTGTTATGAAAGGACAATCCACGGAATGTTCTAATCCAACATTCTCAGGATGTCCTCGTTCACGACGTATCGTTTTTCGAGATATTAAACCTTTGTTTCGGGAAATAATGAGTCTGGGCTTCCTCATATGACTTCTTAAAAGTTACTATCATGCCAAAAGCATTATCAATCTTAAAAAAAATTATCTCTAGTTTAAAAAATATATGAATCTTTATTGTACAGAAAAATATAAAATAGGGCTTAAAAATACTCATGTGGAAATCGACGATAAAATGCAACAGGAAAAAAATATATAATTTCCTGGAAAAAAAGAAAGAAAAACCACTGCAATTTAAAAAAGAAAGTCTTGAAAAAATAAAGAAATTAAAAGAAAGAAGCAAAGTGAGAGAGTCCGAGGTCCGAGCCGTGCGCTTTGTATTTCTCGCTCCTCATCACACCACTTGCAACTGAAGAAAGACGATTGCCTGCGGAATACTAGAAAAGGCGGGAACCGGAACGGAAGCTTTGTTAATGGCGTACGTACAAGTGCATCATCGTACACCGTCTTTTTGCGCCTGTTGCTGCTGTCTTTTTACGAATTGTAATGGTAAGTGTATTTTGTTTTATTTTGTGAAATTCGTGTTAATGCGAATATCTCTCCTTTATAGTTGTAAAGATCTATCTCAATGTTTAGATTAATTGTCACGTAAAGCATCAAAATTTGCTGAAATTTCAGGGTTTGTTGAGATTTTCATATTGATTTTAAGTTAAACTCTTGTGTTTCTTTTTTTTTTTTTGCTATATAACGAACATGTTTGATTTTTCTTTGAACAAGCAATACTGATTACTTCAGCAATTTTCTTGAAATTTAATTTATGCTTAGCCATACTGTTCACTACCCTTATTTCTTTGTGGTAAATTTTTCTTTATGGTAAATTTCAAGCCATTTTTATAAAAACATTTTTAGTTACTGAAAATATATTTATTTTTTCTGATGAAAGTGAAATTACTAATATAAAATAGATTGTCAGCGTTATTGTTCCATAAGCATTTGGTTATTTCAATTTTTAATCACAGATATTGATATACTGTAGGATTTTTTTGGTTGTAAGATATTTTTTTCATCTAGCAGTGATAAATTTAATGTGGAGAGATTCGACAGCATTTCTTAGATATTTTTTTTATAGCCATTTAATTTTAGAAGCATAAATATTGTAGAATAGCTTTTACATAAATATGGAACATTTGTTGTTTTAAATTAAGATTTATTAATAGTGTTTGCAATTTGTGACTTGCAATTATAACATTTCCAAGATAAAACTGAACTCTGAGTAATATGCTTTTATTTTTTGATGTAAATTATTTGATAAGTTATTGCACCTAAAATTTGTTTTCCTCTTTTAAGCTGGAATTAAGATGAAGATTCAAGGTTGACATACCTTCAGTTTTACCTTGTTTGAAGATTCTTATAAAAAAGGAGGTAAATATGTTTTAGGTATTTCATTTAAGTAGTGGATTGTTGGGAAAATATGCTCCTTATGGGAGGGGATGTTAAATTTATCTGTGCATATATTTATATTTCTAAACTTGTTGCACCTGTATAAAAGTGTCGACTCTGTTTGAATTTTCTTATTTGTAAAAGAAATTTTTTTTTCTTTCAGCTGACATTTTAAAAGCCTGCACTGCCTACATCTAGGATCTAAGGGATGCATGGATTCCTCACAAAAATGCAGGTATTGATTAGCAACTATATTTACTTTTATTATTATTATTTTTCCTCTCACCTATGAATTGTAGCATTTAAATTATTGTTTTTACTATTTCTTGTTGTGGGTGATTTTCTAATTTATTGATATATTGGTATGACACAATCTGGAAACTTTTGTTGAATCAAACATAAAAACTTGTCTAGATATGAATCCCTCATAATTTATTGTATTGTGAACAGGTAATTATTTTCAAATTAATTTATTAATGTTTTAGATATTTCAAAAAGTGTCTTGACAAGTGATAGTTTTCCTTATAAGTGTTACCATTGTTAAACATTTTATAAATTAATCCTTATCAATAATAAATTTAATATAATCCTGTTTAATTTATCTTAAATGCTCTGTAATAAGCAAACGTGCTATTAATATTTATTTCTTTTTTAAAGTATTTGAATGGCTGTTTATCTCAGTAATGTTATTGTGTTTCTTAAGTAAAGGATATAACTTTCATTAAAAGTTTTTTATCAAAAGTTAAATGTCTCCACTGCAGGTATAAGAAGTAACTGGGAAGGTTTAATTAGGGAACCATTTTTTTATTATTAGCTAACATATATTAATACAATTCTAAGTTTTAGCTGCAGTAGCACTCATGAGACAAACAAACAATCCTGTTGCAATAACGCACTAAAAAAATAATTAAAGTAACAATAATTGTAAAAAGAAACCAAGTTTGAACTTTTTCCCCCATCAATTCTTTGGTTACATTAAAAATGTAATAAAACATTACTCACTTTCATGATTCTGATCGAGAAATATATGTGTTCGAACAAAACTAATAAAAAATACAATCTCTTATCAGCTTTAAATAGGCAGCGGAAATATTGAAATAAATTGTTCTAGTTCTGCAAGACAGCTTTCAGTTTAATATAAGTGAAGTTTCAGCTTTGCCAAATATAAAGTTTGCAACACATTACTTTTACTTCTACTTATCATAAAATACCAATTACCATAACTTAACAACTGTTCTTTTTTTTCCTTGGGAGAGGGAGGGGCAGTTTTTCTCTTTTTTATTCCTTAAAGAATAAAACACCTTCAACAAAACATACAAAAATCATTATGCCATCATTAAAATTTTGTCAAGGTGTCGATTTTTAAGGAGACCCAGTGCCTCAAAATATCAAAAAAAAAAAAAAACTTTTTATTTTTATATTTTTATATGTAAAACTTTTATAGCCTCATGCAAAATTTCAAACTTAAGTGAACAATACTTTAAAAGATATTCTGGTTTTCACAAATGACTACAGCTGTTTTCATTCCACATTTAAAATCTTTAACACATTTTTCTCCGCTTCGTATTTTTGATCAATTATCTGTAGTGAAATCCCTAAGGCTTTTTTTCAGCTAAAGATACAGCTTTAAAACTTTGTATGTGCATTTCACAGAGTAGGTATAGCAAAAATTAGCATGAGTTTGACTCTGAAGTTTGTAGTTCGTTTTTATTTAATTGTTAATTTTGAATTTATGAATTTTTTGTCCTTTTTTCTGCATTTCTAATGAAAAGAATATATTAAAGCTCAACTAAGTTTTAGGTAGTTAAATCCGTTCTAACTTATATTCTAGAATGTTTGAGAAGTATTATTCAGAGAAAGTCTTTGAAAATAGATGATCAGGGCCATTTCACAGTATTTTGTCCAAACGTGTAGAGTCCGCAACATGACTTTTTTTGTTATAACTACGTAATTTACAGTTTAACTGTCATCAAATTTTATTTTCAAATAATGTGTTGAGCACATTATTTGAAAATAAAATTTAGTGATAATTTAACTAAATTATTTAGTTATAACAAAAAAAGTGTCATGTTGCGGACTCTACATTTTTAGAAAATACTGTGAAATGGCACATAATTGAGATTAGTTTTAAGAAAATTTAAATTAACGGTCGATTGCAATAAGGTTCTACTTTCAACTTTCATTTCTATTTGTAATTGGAATTAAATGCAAGGATCATTTTTTATCCTATTGTTAAACCAAAAAAAAAAAAAAAAAAAAAGGAAGGAGGTACTGTGCTTCCTAAAGATAAATATATATAAAAAAACATCTACTGTGACAAAATATATCCTTAAATAAAATTTAGTAGCATGAAGTCTAGCTCATAAAATATCTATATCTGTAGATTTATTTATTATTTAGTTATTTTAAATTATGATTGTTACTTCCTTCTCATGAGATACCATTTGCAAGTAACACTCATGAAATTTATTAAACAAATCTTCACTAGAATGAATTCTGAGGCTGTTTTTAAAAATTTAGTTGGTCCTATTCATTTCTCTACAAGAAATGCACTATTGCTAAATTGCTTATTTTTATACTGTAAACATTATTGGGAAATAAATGGGCAACACTCCTGATAAGTAATAAAATTACTTACCATGTTGAATTGTATCCTACTGTACAACAGTAAAAGAATAAAATTTACCCATTCTAGGTGGTAAATGGTAAAAAGAAACATAACAAGGTTTCCCTACCACAAAAAACATACACAATATTTCAATATTTTGAAAATTAAATAATGGTAGCTTTCTTGAGTTAACACTCATAAACTCTGCATGTTTGGACAGATACTTTATTAAAATATTAGATAAACATTTTAGTAAAATCACTTGCATTTTGTTAAGAGTAATCTCATATATCTTTTCATGTTTAAAGTCATATTGAAAAAAAAGAAGGTTTTTTGAATGATAAAAAACTTATGCCTTATAAGGCAACTTGATTTATTTTCTTCCTTTTGCTTTGGAAAAAAAAGCAAATAATTACTTTCATCAGTTTCAGTCATTTCATTTTTCTGTCTCCTTTTTACTCAAATTCTCCAAGGGCATTGTCAAATACCTACATCAGTATAAAATTTAAATCCCCCCCCCCTCCCCATGTATTGCAACCCACTTTAAAATTGGTCTGCAGAAACTTGAAAAGTAATTAGTATTATAAAAAAAAGGAACTGCTTAGCTTAATTTTCTATGTATTTAATTTAGTATTAATTTTGTTATAAAATTGAGCATTTTCCCGTAAACTGTATTAGAAATATATTCTAATACTATTGTACTAACTCTATGCTCAAAATAAATATGAATAACATTAATTTAAATTTCTTTTTTCTGATGCTTTAGTTTAACTGGCAGAAAAAAAATTAAATGAATACAGTGAATGCGATTTTCGCCAGAATGGTTTTTACCGGGTTTTTCCCCTATAACCAAAATTTGCCATCCCTAATCTCACTGTAAAATAAATATTAAATTTTCTTCAATCGTCACAGTATATCTATATATACAGTATAAAATCTCCTTTCAATTAAATTATTAAATATCCTCCTTTCAATTTCTCCCCATACAATTTTTTTTTTTCAGAAAGTTAAATAAAAAAGTTATGAAAATATCTGGGGAGGTGGGGGGGGGGCTGCATCTGGTAAAAAAGAAACTGAAAGTCAGTGTCGCCTACTAAAAAAACTGGGAAATGTAAAAATGTTTTGATTCAATTCTATTAAGTCCAAATGTTAAAATTTATTTCAATAAAGCAATCATAAAAAAAGAAAAACTACTTGGTTCCTTAGTTTATAATATAGATAATATATAAATTATCTATATTATGAACTAAGGAACTTATATAAATAAAAAGAAAAACTAGTTGGTTCCTTAGTTCAAAAAATGAAAAAAAATTTCATTTTTTGAGCGATAAATTAAACAGCTGTGAAAATACCTTAAATGTGATGATAAATGCAGCTTTATTTTGCTCTTTGGTTATTAAATTATTTTCATATCCATACCACAATCACACAAGTGTGTATTTAACTTGGATTGTGGAACAAGAATTATGAGATATGATTTTTTACTGCTATAGCGAAGTGACAATATAAGTGACCATTAAGTTTGACTGCGAAGAGACTGAAACGGGGGGGGGGGGGGGAAGCGTTATAACAGAGTTGCCACTATAAACGATGTCCTTGTAACAAGAACAACTGTTTATATATATGCGTATGTATGGGTGTTTTAATATTTTTTTTAATTCAAAAAGCAATTAACTGTAGTTTGAGAATGCTGGTCTGAATATTATGTAGTGAAATACCAAATAAGTGCCCTCCTAAATTTTGCCGAAATTCACGAAAATAGGGAGGGGGAGCTTAAACGATACAAGTGAAAAAACGTTCCAATTTTGTGCCTTACCTCTCCCCCCCCCCTCCCCTAATTAATAGAAAGTAGGTAAAACAAAGTAAAGGTTCATCTATTACTCATTCATGATCATGTAATTAAAAGTTGTTCCGATGGATCCTCAAAAAAAAAAAAAAAAAAAAGTGGCGAACAAATTTCGATTGCAGTAAATGCACAGCTTTCCTTTTAACCTCAGTTCACATGTTTTCCTCCATAATATTAAATTAAATAATCATAAATATAAACAATAGCAAGAAAAGATATCAGCAGAAGCTACAAAAAAGGGGCAAAAGATTCGTTCCGGTGATTTGTCCCCTTTCCCTGGCCTCCTCCTTCATTTTGGGTGTACTTAAATTTGCTACTAAGAATTTTTTAAACTTTTTTTTTTTTTCGTCTTCATTTCAGATTGGATATTGATATTGTAACTTGTGAAATTGAATATTCTTGCAGCTCAATATGCATCCCAATGACTATGTTCCACGCCATTTTGAAAATGTAGTTTTAAAACACAGCATGAAAGCTTGAATTAATACAATGCAAACAATACTTTGTGATTGCATTTAGATCGTTAATGAGCAATTTGCCTATTCATATTCGGGAATTGCCAGTTTTAGCAATAGCGTTTTTTTTTTTGCAAAAGATTCGTTTTCGCTATTTTTGAAATTATTTCTTTTATTTCTCCTTTATAATTTCAATGACAATCCAAGTTTGAGGGGCGGGCAGAGCGATTAATCGGTATTTTTACGTAAAGGAAAATCGCGGGGAAAGAAGGGAGGGGCGCATAATCGATCACGGGCTCTTGTTTGGTATTTTTCGGTAACTCTGCTTGAAAAATACGTTTTTGGAATGAAATGGTTACCATTGTGCTGTAACACCTATAGTAAAAAAAATTCTAAAGGGGGGAAAAACGGTTTCAATTCACAACATGCAAATTGTTTAATTGTACTTTTTATTGCTTGTGTTTTTCAAGGAAGAAATTTAGAAACGATCCTCCATAAAAAAGAAAATGTTTGTACCAGTGTATTTACTATTTTATTTATTATTATTCAAAAATGATGCATGAATCATGCTTTTCTTTGACTTAAGCTTCATTTATATAAAAATGGAGAGAAAAAAAAATGTTCTTGTAAATTAAGTTTTAATCATAATATAACTTCTTTCTTTTTAGGAAATGTTAAAATGATGGTTACTGAAAGTACTGCTTGAGACAAAGAAAGAGATTAAATTTATGTATGACTTGCAATGTATTTTTAGTTATATTTTCAAATAAAGTTTTTTCATAAACTATTTCCATTTGTTTTGAACGGTCTTATTGAAAGTATGTTTTCAGATTTATTAATATTAACTAATATTGAAAGTTGACTTTCAATTGCTGATTATTGTTGTCATTCAAACATTTAATGTTTTAGCTCGGAACGTATCTGTAAATGCACTATTTCCTGATTTGAATATTTGTTTTATTATTAATATATATATATATATATATTTATTTTTGTAAAGTTTTATTTCATTTAAGTAAAAATTCTTTTCAAAAATTCTATTTCATTAAAATGAAAATTCTTTGTTGCATAAATATTTCATACAAATCTCAATTATTCACATCAAAATAATGTAAAATCTGTTATTCACTATCAGAAATAATAAAAACTAACATTCATTTTTTTAAATGTAAGAAAACGATTTACATTAAAGTCTAGTAATTCCTTTAAACAACAAATAAGGAGGCAGGGAGAGTAAATTGGTAAAGTTCCGCCCCTCCCCCCCCCCCCCAAAGAAAAAAAAAGTCAATTTAAGTACATATTGCATAAAGTAATTTGTGGGAATTGTTGAATATAATCATTATGGTTTTGAAATTTTTTCAGATAAGCAAGAAAAAATGCTGTCACAAGAAAAAAAAATTTCTAGCACGACTCCTTGTTCCATCGTTGCACTTACTAATAATGGGACTGACCAGTCATGCCTGTCATTTGGTTGTATTTTACTTGTCTGTGGGTTGGTTTATATAAAATTCTCAATAATGCATGGCAATGAGCTGGGTACGACACTCATCCTGTCATTGTTCAAAGCATGTCCTCGCAGTGTGCTACGAGTCTACGGGATGGTCTCCTGAGGATAAACTCAAGACAGAATTAGGTGGGAAGTATTGGTTTTGATGGGTGTTCTCAGTATGGATTGGGAACATCGAAGGATCCTGTCATTGTTCATAGGATGTCCTAGAAGTCCTCTGACTATCCTCGTAAAGTTCTCCAAGTCCTAACGTTGTCCTCAAAATCCCAAGTCGTCCCGCGTGGTCGTGCATTAGGATTAGGAGGGGAATATTTTAGTTCTGAGGGTGTTCTTGGGATCGACTGGGGACGGCAAAGAATCCTGTCATTATTCTTAGGATGTCCTAGAAGTCCTGTGAATATCCTCATAAGGTTCCTCAAGTCCTAACTACGTCCCCAAAATCCCGTTTGTCCTCGAGTTGCCGTGCGTTTAATGCCCCAGGTCGCTCTGAGGACGTTATCAGGGCGGTCACTAGGCGGGACATTTTTCAGGTCAGAGGTCGTCCTGGGGTTCTCGAATTGGGATTTAAGGACATGCTTGGGACCACCCCTCAGGACTTGACAAGAGTACTCAGGACATCCTGAGGACTATCTTGTGCTGTATGGGAATGGATAACAATAACAAAAATAAACGTAAGTAATTAAAACGTTTAATCTGCTGATTTTTAATCGTTTTTATTTTAACACAGATGTGTGATGTCACACTTCTTGCCACCCCCTCCCCTTTCCTTTTCATAAACTTGCAATGCAAAGAAGGAAATACACTTAGGGGAAAGTGGGAATCGTACCCACGCCTCATTCATTGCGCGCAGGCAGGCAGCGGAAACTGGTTCTAAGACTACTCGGCCACTGAGGCCCCAGAGAATTGCATGATTTTCGCCAAACCGAAGAAGAATCAGTTCGCGAAATCGGAACCTAAATGTAAGTATTCTAATGGGAAAGCAGCAACTCCACGGACTTCCTGCTTTTTTTGCCTGTGAACGTTCAATTATTGCTTCTAATTTTAAAATTCAACATTTAAAAAAGAACTATTAACAGTAAATTTAGAGCATCTGAATTCTTTTTTTTGTTCTACTTTCTGGAACAGAAAAAGTTACTTTGGAGATTAATTGGAAAACAAATATTTTTTATTACTTATCTATTCATCTGTGTCAGAAAGTAGCATTTAAGGTCAAGACTCTAAAATAGAATAAAATAAAAGGTATTTTTTAAAGAATACAGAAACATATGTTTCTACATAGAGTTGAAATTGTGAAAATTAATTTTTGAGCTTAATTTATTACAATCTATTTACTGCTATGATGATAAATTATGGTGTTTATTTAAAAATCAAGGTGTTACATTGCGGAAACAATGGTTTCTCAGTCTCATTTTTATCCTTTTTTTTCCATTCTTTTTCTTTCTTTTTGACATTAAGCAATACAAAAAAAATATAAAATTTTGATCTTTGAAAGTTCAAGAAGGACTACTTGTACTTCTATAGCTATTATAGCATTTATAATATTTTTCTGTATTTACCCAGCGCCCCCTATATCTAGGAAGCCTTTGCACGGGAGTAGTCTAAATAATGTCACGTGGTTTTGAGAAGGCCATCAAATCTGCCATTGCAGTGTGTTGTGTCGCTACCGGTACAGTTGTATGTTTGTTGGTTATCGTTTCTATTATCTTTATCTTCTTGTAATCAATTTTCAAAGTTTTAAAATGCCTTACAAGTGTGTTGTTTACGGCTGCAAGTGCAATTATGCTTCCGGACAGAAGGTGTCAATTTCAAAGTTATGAAAGATTCAGTTCTTTTAAAAGTGTGGACATCAAAGACGAGGAGCAACAACTTCAAACCATCGAATAGTTCCCGAGTAAGTAATTAAATTCGTTAATTTACAGTTCGCCTTAAGAATATAGAAACTGGAAATATATAAATTATGTTTTGGGAAGGTGTTTCGTTTTTGAATTGTGTCACTGTTCTTGCCAGTGTGCGATGTGTTACATTATCATTTGTCATTAATGTTGTGGAATTAAAGTTTTATGGTTAACAAGTTTTAATTTTCATGAACGACTTTCATCTTTCCTAATCCTGCAATTTGAAAGAATACCGACTTGATATATTTATTAGTTTGTATGCCATTTATGTGTAACAAGGTTATTCTATGCTTATCATATTTTATGAAGCTAGAAAACTTGATTTTGGTTCTTGATCGTTTTGCATACACATGACATTTAAGTTAAAACTCATTACTAAGCTGTTTTATTATTCTTAATATTACTATTTATTAACTAAAATTATTTTTGAACGCTTTAATGTACAATTACTTTTAACGTACTACTCTTTATTCATTTCTTTAGCGTTCATAATTTGTTCATTTTGTTTAAGAGTACTGTTACCAATAATAAGTGTGCTCTGTTTTATCTATAATTTAGGGGGTAGGTTACTCACTGTATTATATTGTGTGAATACAGCATAGGGATCATTCATAAATGATATCACGCTTCGAGGGGGGGTCGTGATGTAGCGACAAGCGGAGGGGGTAACAAGAAGTGTGACATCTTGCTTATTATAGCGTGGCATGTGACAAAGGGGGAGGGGTATGCTGAAGTGTGACACTTTGTGACAAGGGGGGGGGGCTCAAATACATGGGAAAAAATCCTGATATCATTTATGAACGGTCCCATATTGCTTTCTGGGTGATTCCACCTTATTTTTGTGTTACGTGCGGAACATTTTTGAGCAAAATTCTGTTATATTTATTTAATTATTTTTAATTATGAAAATATTAATGCAAAGTTTTCAAAAATTTTTAGAACATTTTGTACATCTGGAGACACATTTTGAACATTAAAATTTTGTTTCGCACGGGACATCACAAATGTCCCGTACTTATCAAAATTGTAATATTTTTAAAATAATAAACTATTGACCCTATTGAAAAGAAATTTTGTACCACTGTTGGCTCCAAATGTACGGACTGTAATAAAAATTTTTGAAAACTTTTCATTAATATTTTCAAAATTAAACACACCAAAATTCTGTTCTAACATTTCCAGTAGGTAACATAAAAATGCTGTGGAATGACTCTTCTATGTTTTATTTTAAAAGGGATTTCAATATTTTAAAGATTTTAGGGGCCGTTCATAAATGATGTCACGCTTTTCCCCCATATATTTGACCTCCCTCCCCCCCTTTGTCACAATATGTCACACTTCAGCGGACCCCCTCCCCCCTTTGTCACACGTCACGCTATGTTGTATAATGCAGAATGTCACACTTCTTGTTACCCCTCCCCTCCCCTTGTCACACTTTGTCACAAGTTCACGAGCCCCCCTCCCCCCCCTCGAAGCGTGACATCTTTTATGAATGATCCCTTACCCACAGCTCAAATATGAGTAGAACTCAAAAATTAAAGGGACTTTTGAGAAAAGAGGTATTTATTCTAATGATAGGAATTTTCTACATAACCTCCCTCACAAGTTCATACATAGTCCAACGTTTCACAAGTTTTATTACACAAGGTAGATTATATTTGTATAAAGTGTATTCTTTTGGCTCGAAATCAGTTTAATATTATTTTGAAATTTAACAGTAAGTATCAAATAGTTGTTTAAAATACAAGAAAAAAAGAAAAGAATCATACAGCTTGTAGTAAAACTTTTACAAACAATGTCTAAGTTTATTCTACACTTTTAAGAGTTCTGATAGAAATAGTACCGAATTTTAGGTTTCAACTTTTTTCCAAGTGTTAAGTATTAACATGAACTAAATATATAAATAAATTGCAAAATCATATAGAATGTTTGAGAGGATAATTCCTTCATGAAAAGATATGAGCGAATGTCAATATTGGATTGCTTTTCAAAATAGACAAGATTTTATTTTTCTTATTAAAGAAAAACATCATAGCGTAGATTAAAAAAAGGCTGAAGGTTAAATTAAAAATGGGTTAAGATGAAAAGTTATCAACTAATGAATTTAAGATGAGCGTTAAAAGAAACAAATAATGTAAAAGATATTTTGGAATGACTGAATTTTTGGTGTCTGTTTTTTTTTTTTTTTTACATAAACTCACAATTATTATTTCTAATTATTCTGTTTTTTTTCTTTACAAATATTGATTTATTTTAAGTAGCAGTCAATTGAAAAGAAATAAGCGCGAAGCGAAGCGGTCTTTCTCACTCATCGTGTTTAGCAACTTAGCAATGGAGACTGAGAGACTGGCCTTCTGCTGATCACGTGGCTTGCCTGTTAACAGGCTTCCTGATGCAGGGGGCATTGATTTACCTCCATTCGAATTGCAATCATAATTACGATCCACCAAAGAAATACTATGTCGTAATGTTATGTAGGTATATTAATTTCCTTCAAAATTCAAGAACGTATTTTGTGTTAAAATGTTGCAAAAATTATATTGATGAAATTTAGAAATTGTTTCTGTCCTGTCAACAGCGGCAGTAAGAAAATCAAGATAACTTTTTGAAAAGAATAAAAACTGGAAAAATGAAAGCAATGTGGTAATTCTCTCATTGAAACAAAATACTATAAATGGCTAATTTAAATTTATCAATCTGAAAACAAAATATAAATTAATGGAAAATGCCGAGGCCCGAACTAGCTACATCTGCAGCTCAACAGTTTACCATTGAGCATCCCTCCCCTCTCTCGTGCAAAAAAAGGGCTGTTAATAAATGATCTAACAAATTTTTTTTAATGTCTTTGTTTGAACTACTTTTAACTCCTATCGCCACAAAGTAGTTGCAAAATCATCCTCTCCCCCCAATTACATGTTACACTGTATTACATAAAAATGTACTTGCAGTTCAGAAACAAAGCACTACGTTATAAGATCATAATATTTTCAATTTTATTTTTGAACTTTAAGATGTGTTTTGATGACTTCGGTGAGCGATAGTTTTGATTAATATGTGTACCAATATCGTATTTTTAACAACTCAAATTTTGAAAGAATTTCAGTGGAAGAGTCCGTAAAAACTCATTACTTTTCTTCTCCTTATAACGTCTTCAATGAATGACTAAAAAATCCCGTTTTTAGTTTTCGAAACATTTGAGACTTCTTCCTAAACAGCTTTACCCAATATCTCGCCTACTAACATTTTGCCTCTAGAACTGTGTTATGAATTAAACGATTGGGTTGTTAACACAATGCACAATTCGGAACGATGAGTTTAAAATTGATGGTTTCCCTTCCTACTTAGGGAGAGAATTCCGCCGTAGGGATTTCACTTCGAGCTTGGTAGCGGAAGCAGTTCGTCCTTTGCCCAAATTTTTGAATTTTGTCAGAGGGTCAGGACTCAGGATAGGTGCATTTGGCGTATAATGGAGATCGATCGGACGTGCATTGAGAGCGTAAAACAGACGCTAAATATTTTATTGAATAGGACCTCATTATATAGTATTTACTTATATTATTATTACTGAACACAAAACTGCGAAATATATTAATATTTCTACACTTGTGAACAAAAAATAGCATGCATTGTTGTTAAATTATAACTTCTATTTTAAATAGAAGTTATAATTTTGAAACAAAATAAAATATTATACCTATGTTAAAGAGTCCATATTTCTCAATTGTTAAAATAATATTTATAAATTCCAATTCATTCTTACTAATTTTTCTACCAGCAAGATCATTCACAGGGCAGCAAACTCTGTCTCTGAGCAAATGATAGAAGGGGAATAATGGGCGTTCTGCCCCAAGAGGCGCAATGCGCAATGCCCTCAGGCGTAGGCGTGGCCCTTGCGCCTCCCAATGTCCTCAGGCGTTAGTCGAGTGGAGTTGAGTTGTATGCCCTCAGGCGTTTTTCGAGTGGAGTTGAGTTGTATGCCCCCAGGCATTTTTCGAGTAGAGTTGAGTTGTACGCCCTCAGGCATTTTTCGAGTAGAGTTGAGTTGTATGCCCTCAGGCGTTTTTCGAGTAGAGTTGAAATGTTTTTCAAAAATTTATAGTTTTGGAATGGCAACACCTTTTGTTTCAGTTTAGGACTTGATGCAACGCGATGTCGATTGTAGCGCCATCTATGAGAAGAAAATGGAACTATTTTGGAACTTAGAATTTTTTTTCTAATGTTTTCTCTCAGAATTCAAGCAGGAACTATTTTATATTACAAAAAATAATTATAATGTATAATGAATTAAATTTATTGTCGCTATTTACATCCTATTATGTATTTATTTCTTTTTTCGACTTAGAAAGATTTTCTTTTTCAACCTTTTTAATGTTTCCACTTAGCATCCGCACAGGAACTATTTTATAAGTTAATTATTTTTACACTATGATTAGAAAATTCTCGTCATTTTTACTTAGAAAAGACGTATATATTTTTTAGTTTTTATTTATTTATTTATTTTCAGACTTAGAAAATTTTTCAGTTGCAAGTGATTTTTTTTTCTATGTATGTAAAACATAGTACAGTAACATTTTTCTGATCCGTTTTGCAATTTTTTTCTTAAATCATAATTTTAACTGTATAACACATTTCATTCTAAAGTTTTTTCTACTTTATATTATTATCACACTTGCAGTCTCCTTCAAAGAATATTTTATAAAACTCTATTATTTCACATATGAACGCAAAAAAACTGAGATTTAACGCGTAAAACTTAGAACAATAGTGTAAAAATACTAAGTACAAAGCATATTCATCCAGTAAAACTCAGTATAGAAATGTAAAATTGCTAAATACAAAAGGTTTAAACATCATGACAATATAAAAGTACGAGATACAAAATGTCACAGCAGCATGAAAATATAAAAATACCAAGTATTAAATGTTAAAACAGAACGAAACGAGTGTTAGTACTACTAGTGCTTGTTCCAAACTTAGCTCCATCCAGCCAAATTTAGTACGAAAAGCAAAAGTACTATGTCCAAAATGTTAAAACTTTGATTCATTCCGTAAAACAGTAGAGAATGTAAGAAATTACTAAATAAAAACGTTTGAACTTGCAAAACAAAATGATTTTCTACTTGCAAAATTTTAGAACTTCGCATGAAAATGTAACGTTTGAAACTTTGAACTAAAATTTCAACACTGAATCATAAAAAATCCGAAACAATTTAAACTGTGGAATAAAGACTTGAGACTTAAAAAGTAAATGTAAAAACACTAAAATAGATTTGAGAATCTTAAAAGTGAAATAGAATAATAACTTCACTAGAAACGTAAAACTTGAAAAATTTGAATCTCAAAACTGAAAACTATTACAAAGTGCTTTATGTGAAACGTAAAAGTGCTAAGAGCAAAATGCTAAAACTGAGGAAACTTAGAAATACGTGAAACAAATCATTTAGAACTATAAACTTTAAAAACTTAAACTCATTCAGAAAAGAACGGAAATGCAAAATTATAAAACAAAAGTGTTACGCTCATGCAAAATATTAAAACTTAACGCAAAAAAAAAATGTAAGAAACTACAAAACACCAAAAGTTAAGAGTAGTAGTATAAAAAAATTGTTACTTAGATTCATCTAAAACATGACTCGGAAAGAGTAAAAGTAATATACGCAAATTGAAAAAAACTTATGTTCACCTACTAAAATATAAAAATAGCAAGCACAAGACGTTAGAACAGAACGAAAATGTAAAAGTATGAAACGTAAAATTACAAAACCTAAATTCATCTACTAAATGTTTGGTAAAAAAATGTAAAAGTACTAAGAGTGAAAACTAAAAAAAACAGCATGAAAGCTAGAAATAAAAAATACAAAACATCAGAACTTAAATTCATCCAGAAAAACTTAGAACAAAAAAATGTTAAAGTTCGGAAATTTTCAAAACAAAAGTATGATGCACTTGAAAAATGTTAAAACTTAGTACATAAACGTAAAAAGTACTATGTACAAAATGTTAAAATTTAGATTTATCTACTAAAAGAGTGAATGAAGATGTAAAATTGCTAAGTGTAATATAATAAAACAACACGAAAACGTAAAAGTACTAAGTACAAAACGTAAAAAATTTTATTTATCTACTATAACTTAGACTGAAGTCGTAAAATTACCATGTACAAAGTGTTAAAACATCATAAAAATGTGAAAATATCAAGTATAAAGCAGCAAAACATAGATTTGTCTATAGAAATCTTGTTCAAAAATGTAAAAGTTCAAACAACAAAATCCTAAAACTCTGAAAAATTGAAAACACACAGTACAAAAACAGCAAAACCTGTAAAAATGCTAAATATAAGGTTGCAAAACTTAAATATTTCCAGAAAAACTTAGAACGAAGTTGTAAAAGTACGGAACTTTTCAAAGTAAAAGTGTTATGCACTTACAAAATGTTAAAACTTAATGTAAAAATGTAAAAAATACTTCGTCTAAAATGTTAAAACTCTAGTTAGTTCTAGTAGTCTCTCTAATAGTTCTAGTATTTTGCACTTTTATAATTTTATGTTTCTCTAGTATATTATACTTAGTATTTTTATATCTTCATTCTAGGTTTTAGTAGATAAATCTAAGTGTTAACATTTTGTATATGGTACTTTTTACGTTTTTACATTAAGTTTTAACATTTTGCATTTTCTGGATCAACGTAAGTTTTGAAGCTTTGTACTTAGTACTTTTAGATTTTCGTGCTGTTTTAACGTGTTGTACTTGCTATTTTTAATTTTTCATGCTGTTTTTAGTTGATGTACTTTTACTTTTCATACCATTTTTTTAGAAGAGGAATTTAACTTTTTGGAGTTTTACATTTCGTACCTTTACATTTTTGTTCTGTTTCATCATCGTGTACTTAATATTTTTACATTTTAAAAGGTGAATATCAGTTTTCACATTTCTTTCACAATTTTAGACTTAAGTGCTACTTGATGAATCGAAGTTGCAGTTTTGTTATTATACTACTCCAAGTTTTGACATTTCGTATCTAATACTTTTTACATTTTTGCTTTCAATAATTTGCAAATGCCTATCACTTTTGTTTTGTAAACTTCAGTAATTTTACATTTCCGTTCTAAGTTTTTCTGGATGAAGTTAAGTTTTAAAATTTTATGATTTGTTACATTTTTAAATTTTAGTTCTAAGAGTTTTTGCAGTTTGTATGTAGTACTTTTCTTTCTTTTGTACTGTTTTAATAGATTAAAGCCTTGTTTGATGCGTTGGCTTTAGTACTTTAACAGTTTCGTTCTGTTTTTTACTAAAATAAATGTATATTAGAGGTTCTATGCTTAGTACTTTTACATTTTTGTACTAAGTTTACTAGATGAATCTAAGTTTTGATGTTTTGTACATAGTGCTTTTACATTTTAGTGTTGCTTTAATATATTATACTTAATATTTTTACATCTTCATTCCGTGTTTTAGTTGATAAATCTAAGTTTCAACATTCATACACCTCTTTTTAGACTTTCAGCGAATTACTTAGAACTTTTTAAATTTTTGCATTAAGTTTTGACACTTTGCAAGTGGATAACAGTTTTATTTCTGAAAATTTTCGTTCGGATTTACATATGTTTTTTTTTGTTTCCAAGTTTTTTTTTTCTTCCTTGGATGAATTCAAGATTAGAAGTTTTATAGTTAGTACATGCTTTGTTGTGTTGCACTGCGTATTTTTCATTTTTTCACTACTTTAGCATTTTGTCCTTAGAACTTTTACATTTTTGATAAAGATTTCAATGCAGAAATCTATGTTTTTGATGCATTATACTTGTTATTTAGTCATTTTTATGATGTTTGAACATTTCGTACTTGGTAATTTTACGACTTCAGTCTAAGTGTTAGTTAGATAACTCTAACTTTTTTTTACGTTTTATATTTAGTACTCTTAAATTTTTGTGCTGCTATAATGTATTATACTTAGTATTTTTTATACTTAATATCTTTGTTCTGGGTTTTAGTAGATAAATTTAAGTTTTAACATTTTGTAAGTGCATAACACGTTTATTTTGAAAATTTTTTGTTACCTTTTCGTGCTAAGTTTTTCTGTGTTTTAGTAGATGAATATAAGTTTTTTTTTTGTTTTTTACTTAGTACTTTTATTAAGTTTAACACTTTTACTCGTTCTAAATTTTATTAGATACATCTAAGTTTTGATGTTTGCATTTTCGGAAAGTTTACATTTTCATGATGTTTAACATTTCATACTTTTTACGACTTTAGTTGGGATTTTTTGTAGATAAATCTAAGTTTTTTAAGTTTCGTACATAAACGATTACATTTTCGTACAAAATTTCACTTGAGGAATACGTTATATACTTAGTACTTTTACATTTTCGCGTTGCTGTAGTAGATAAATCAGAGTTTTAACATTTTGTACGTAGTAATTCTTAAGATTTTTGCAGTAATAACACTTTTATTTTGAAAAGTTTCGTGCTTTTACATCATCGTTCTAAGTTTTTCTAAATGAATTTAAGTTTTGCAGCTTTATACTTACCATTTTTACATGTTTTGTTGTTTTGTACTGAGTGTGTTTAATTTATCAGTTTTAGGATTTTGTTGTTAGAACTTATACATTTTTGATCAAGATTTCAGTGGACAAATCTATGTTTTGTTGGTTTATACTTGCTATTTTCAAGTTTTTATGATGTTTTAACAGTTTGTAAGTAATTTTACAACTTCAGTCTTTGTTTTAGTAGATAAATCAATTTGTTTACGTTTTTGTACTTAGTACTTTAACATTTTCTTGCTGCTTTAATATATACTTAGTGATTTTACATCTTCATCCACTGTTTTAGTAGATAAATCTAAATTGTAGCATTGTGTGCGTAGTACTTTTTACATTTTCGCATTAAGTTTTAACGTTTTTCAAGTGCATCACACTTTCGTTTTGAAAAGCTTCGTACTTTTACATTTTTCGTTCTAAGTTTTTCTGGATGAATTTAACTTTTGCAGCTTTATACTTAACATTTTTACATGTTTTGTTGTTTTGTACTGCATGTTTTTAATTTTTCAGAGTTTTAAGGTTTTGTTGTTTGAACTTTTACATTTTTGATCAAGATTTCAGTACACAAATATAAGTTTTACTGTTTTTGTACTGCGTGTTTTTACTTTTTTCAGAGTTTTAGGATTTTGTTGTTTGAATTTTTACGTTTTTCGATCAAGATTTCTGCAGACAGATCTAAGTCTTTTATGTTTCGTACTTAAGTTTAACATTTTTGTACAAAGTTTCACTTGATGACTACGGTATATACTTAGTACTTTTACATTTTCATGTTACTTTACTATTTCATACTTAGTACATTTGATTCAATTACATTTTCATTCTAAGTTTTCGTAGATAAATCAGTTTTAACATTTTAGACGAAGTATTTTTTACATTTTTACATTAAGTTTTAACACTTTGTAAGTGCATAACACTTTTACTTTGAAAAGTTCCGTACTTTTACAACTTCGTTCTAAGTTTTTCTGGAAATATTTAAGTTTTGCAGCCTTATATTTAGCATTTTTACAGGTTTTGCTGTTTTGGTACTGTGTGTTTTCAACTTTTCAGAGTTTTAGGATTTTGTTGTTTGAACTTTTACATTTTTGATCAAGATTTCTATAGACAAATCTATGTTTTGCTGCTTTATACTTGATATTTTCACATTTTTATGATGTTTTAACACTTTGTACTTGGTAATTTTACGACTTCAGTCTAAGGTATAGTAGATAAATAAATTTTTTTACGTTTTGTACTTGGTACTTTTACGTTTTCGTGTTGTTTTATTATATTACACTTAGCAATTTTACATCTTCATTCACTCTTTTAGTAGATAAATCTAAATTTTAACATTTTGTACATAGTACTTTTTACGTTTATGTACTAAGTTTTAACATTTTGCAAGTGCATCATACTTTTGTTTTGAAAATTTCCGAACTTTAACATTTTTTTGTTCTAAGTTTTTCTGGATGAATTTAAGTTCTGATGTTTTGTATTTTTATTTCTAGCTTTCATGCTGTTTTTTTTAGTTTTCACTCTTAGTACTTTTACATTTTTTTACCAAACATTTAGTAGATGAATTTAGGTTTTGTAATTTTACGTTTCATACTTTTACATTTTCGTTCTGTTCTAACGTCTCGTGCTTGCTATTTTTATATTTTAGTAGGTGAACATAAGTTTTTTTCAATTTGCGTATATTACTTTTACTCTTTCCGAGTCATGTTTTAGATGAATCTAAGTAACAATTCTTTTATACTACTACTCTTAACTTTTGGTGTTTTGTTCTTTCTTACATTTTTTTTGCGTTAAGTTTTAATATTTTGCATGAGCGTAACACTTTTGTTTTATAATTTTGCATTTCCGTTCTTTTCTGAATGAGTTTAAGTTTTTAAAGTTTATAGTTCTAAATGATTTGTTTCACGTATTTCTAAGTTTCCTCAGTTTTAGCATTTTGCTCTTAGCACTTTTACGTTTCACATAAAGCACTTTGTAATAGTTTTGTTTTGAGATACAAATTTTTCAAGTTTTACGTTTCTAGTGAAGTTATTATTCTATTTCACTTTTAATATTCTCAAATCTATTTTAGTGTTTTTACATTTACTTTTTAAGTCTCAAGTCTTTATTCCACAGTTTAAATTGTGATTTTTTATGATTTAGTGTTGAAATTTTAGTTCAAAGTTTCAAACGTTACATTTTCATGCGAAGTTCTAAAATTTTGCAAGTAGAAAATCATTTTGTTTTGCAAGTTCAAACGTTTTTATTTAGTAATTTCTTACATTCTCTACTGTTTTACGGAGTGAATCAAAGTTTTAACATTTTGGACATAGTACTTTTGCTTTTCGTACTAAATTTGGCTGGATGGAGCTAAGTTTGGAACAAGCACTAGTAGTACTAACACTCGTTTCGTTCTGTTTTAACATTTAATACTTGGTATTTTTATATTTTCATGCTGCTGTGACATTTTGTATCTAGTACTTTTATATTGTCATGATGTTTAAACCTTTTGTATTTAGCAATTTTACATTTCTGTACTGAGTTTTACTGGATGAATATGCTTTGTACTTAGTATTTTTACATTATTGTTCTAAGTTTTACGCGTTAAATCTCAGTTTTTTTGCGTTCATATGTGAAATAATAGAGTTTTATAAAATATTCTTTGAAGGAGACTGCAAGTGTGATAATAATATAAAGTAGAAAAAACTTTAGAATGAAATGTGTCATGCAGTTAAAATTATGATTTAAGAAAAAATTTGCAAAACGGATCAGAAAAATGTTACTGTACTATGTTTTACATACATAGAAAAAAAAATCACTTGCAACTGAAAAATTTTCTAAGTCTGAAAATAAATAAATAAATAAAAACTAAAAAATATATACGTCTTTTCTAAGTAAAAATGACGAGAATTTTCTAATCACAGTGTAAAAATAATTAACTTATAAAATAGTTCCTGTGCGGATGCTAAGTGGAAACATTAAAAAGGTTGAAAAAGAAAATCTTTCTAAGTCGAAAAAAGAAATAAATACATAATAGGATGTAAATAGCGACAATAAATTTAATTCATTATACATTATAATTATTTTTTGTAATATAAATTAGTTCCTGCTTGAATTCTGAGAGAAAACATTAGAAAAAAAATTCTAAGTTCCAAAATAGTTCCATTTTCTTCTCATAGATGGCGCTACAATCGACATCGCGTTGCATCAAGTCCTAAACTGAAACAAAAGGTGTTGCCATTCCAAAACTATAAATTTTTGAAAAACATTTCAACTCTACTCGAAAAACGCCTGAGGGCATACAACTCAACTCTACTCGAAAAATGCCTGAGGGCATACAATTCAACTCTACTCGAAAAATGCCTGAGGGCGTACAACTCAACTCTACTCGAAAAATGCCTGGGGGCATACAACTCAACTCCACTCGACTCACGCCTGAGGGCATTGGGAGGCGCAAGGGCCACGCCCACTCCTGAGGGCATTGCGCATTGCGCCTCTTGGGGCAGAACGCCCATTATTCCCCTACTAATGATCCAGCTAATGATGTAAAAGTTATCCCTCTGCTCACATAAAGTTGAACAACAAGGAGAACAATAGCAAGGATGACGTAGTGGACGATAGAATTGAAGCCAGAGTCGATATTGAACGAAAAGTTGTCTAGTGTGATAAGGCCTTAAGAAGAAGGAAATTTGTCCATTTATAATGCTGGGTTCACACTTGTAAAACCGACGGACGAAATTCACCCTTGACAATGGGTAAGGGCTTTAGTGATGGGCAGTGGATTTCAACCAATAGCTGCACGGTATTAACTCTCTGCAAGAGCCAATAATGAACGCTTTCGTCATTTGATGGCTGTGTAGTTAGACGGTTCGGTTTTGACGATTTCTAAAGCAGATGATGCATTTAATGAAACGTGTAGGTCAATGCTGGAAGTCTTGGGCTCTAAGTTACCATATTAGCAATTCATCTTTTTTATGGCACTTTCTTTTACGGCAGCCAGCAAAGAGTTATTTCGCGGTAAAATCAACACCCTAAATGAGAAAGATTCCGGAATCCGCATTGAAGCTATTGCTGACTCATTTTCGCTCAAAGCTTTCATTTCTTTGAAATGCGCTTATCAGATCACTTGATAGATAGAAGAATTCATTATTGGGACTGTTTGGATCTCGGCAAGAAATCTTTCGCATAAAGTAAAAGAATGACACCCGAAATTGCGAATGAAATTCGACACATTTATTGATTTAATATGCAAAGAAAATAAAATATGAACCTTGTGAAATGTAAGGGTGTTGTAAAATGTAAACCTTTTGCGCAAATTGCAATTTTTGAAAAATTTGTGCCTAATGTTACGTTGATTTTTAATTTTTACCGTGTAAAGGAAAGTTATTCGCCGCATTTTTAAACAGTTTGTGGGTGATATTTGTGATACATAAACTAAGATACTGAAATATTATATTTCATTTAACTTAGTATTTTTTAAATGATAGTAGTTCAGTTTCCATTGCAAGGAAAATAATCCTGTTTCTTATAGTTTAGAGCAATGGTCGGCAACCCGTCGATCGCGATCGACCGATCGATCTCAAGCCCATTTTCGGTGGTTCGCGGGACAGTTTATATAGTTTGAAAAGAAGAAAAAACAAATGACTTTTGGATCAGAAGGCGAACTTCTTTGTTCTTCAGAAAATGCTTATTAATTTGTCAGACCATTCGTCGGACCTAAAAAACTTGCCAACAATCTGGAATGTCAGTCGTCACAAGTTCTATAAAGGGACTCTAGTCACATTAGCTTTGCACTCGGTGAGTTAATTAAAATATGTAACAGCGTTTCATATATATGTTTTATTTAAAAAACAAAACAAACTACCAGTATTTTATCAAATTTAAAAGAAATAATACTTTAGTATCTGAGATTTTATTTTTTTATGCGAGTTGACGATGTTAACACCGCACAAATTTAGAAATTTTAAAGTAGGTATTTTATAAGCATCAAAACCTGTTCCTGACGGGAATTAACCTATAATTTAAAGACAGGCGCGGTTCCAACTTGTTCTATTACTAGTGCATGTACCCCCCCCCCCCCGTACTCTGAGTCGATCTTGGTGTTTGCCGTACTTGGAAGTAGATCTTCAACTAATTTAGGTTGCCGACCGCTGGTTTAGAGTTTTGAATAATATGCTTGAAATTCTTAGACTGTTTTACTGATATGCATAAGCACAAATCTCCACTAAGATAATATTTAGGTATAAAAAGTTTAGAAATAACATTTTAATCGTTTAATAAATTAAAGCAAAATATTTAAGAGCAAATATCTCTATGAATTTGAGTTGTGAATGTCAATGTTAAAATGATTTTCTTTACAATCAAATTTTAAATATAATCTCTCAATGTTGTTTTTGTAGTTATAAACATAATGTTATTGCAATAAACATCTATCTAACTTTTTTCCCATTTTCTAATGTGAAAACATTCAATTTTTACTTTCAATTATTTTGTTGGCCATGAATACAAACTTATGCTTGTATTCAAGAGAACTTGAAGAAAAAAGTGCTTTCGTTATTTTAACATTTAATCATTTCTTTTTTTATTTTGAAGTAAGTGATATATTAATTAATGAGCAATGCATAAAACTTAAACAAAAACAACTGCTGATTGTTCATATTTTCAGCCTGTACAATCACTATTATTATTTTTCATGAGACTATAATTGGGATCATTTTCCAGAAGCAAGAAGCCTTATAGGTAGTTCTGCTTTCATGTAAGGATTTTTATTTTCATTTTCGTTGAAAGATATAAACCTATAACATTGTAAACACAAGGAAGTCTTTTAATTCTGAACATTTATTTTTATATATGTACTACGTTTGGGAAATTTATGATTTTTTCTAAAAATAGTAAAAGTCAGGAATTTCGGAAGAGTGATTATAATTAAGGGGTTCTGGAATTAAGGGGAAAAAACAATTCCCTTAAATGTATCTGGAGTAGAAGATTTCATTTAGTGAAATTTGCTATTTTCAAAGAGATGACTCCTTTATTTAAAGACCAAACCGATGTAAATGTTGCACTGGATAACTTACCGCCATATTCACCATCAATCTAACTCCACGCGTGAAACCACGAGATCCGTTAACTCGGAGTTGGGGCTCAGCGCTGCGAAGTTAAAAATCGGTATTCACGGAGGAAAATCAACCTGGGGTTTTCCAACCACGAAGTTAGTCAACTCGACGTTATTGGTCAAAACTATCACATGATTTTCTTCATGCTTTTTCGCCGCGCAGTGTACATTTCGTTTCCCGTTCTCTGCGGTATAGTAATGAATAAAACATGAGTGGTTTTTAGCCCGTTTGAGAAGGTATTACTTCTAGCACTCGTGGAAAAAATTTAAAAATATTGAAAAGTAAAGAATCCAATAAAATTTTTCTCGGAAAATGAAAATATATATATATTTAACGAATAGGAAATTATAATTAATTTTATCATTGTAATATATCTCTTTCTGACATTAGAAAGGTACCATTCACAAACGATATATATATAATATAGAAATGTATCATTATGAACCAAGCAGTAGTGTATTATTGTATCTTTTAAATTTTTATTTGAATATTCTTTCATTAAATCAAGGCTGTAACCAGGGATGCCCACGAACCCCCCCCCCCCCCCCAAAATTTTCGCTATGTAGCATATATTCCTCCCTGAAACTTTCCTCAACATAAGTGTTTCAAAGCCTCCCCCCCCCCCCCCAAAAAAAAAAAAAAAAATCTGGCTATGGATTTGCATTAAATTCATACGAGTATTTAAAAAATGCATTTGATTTCAATTATAACTATTGTAAATACTTTATTCTTACAATCACTTCGTATTGGCAAAGTACAGTAAAAATTTGGTTTAAGTCTTACAACTGCATGAAACGGCAATTCAAAATTATGTGATTTGGGGTTAACAAGAACCCTTTTTCTAATGCAAATATGAATTCATTAATACAAATACATATGGCGAATATTTTGACTTTTTCAAAAACCTTGCAGTTTACCTTTAAACACAAAACTGCCATTAGCATTATGGATTCATTTCATATGTCTTTTTTTTTTTTTTTTAAAGAAGCTTTTCACATATTCAAAACCTTTGTTAAATTAAAAAAAAAAGAAAAGAATGTACAAGCAAATGTAAATTGGCCAATGACATAAAACACATGGTAAAGGTCAACAAGTTTATTTTATTCGACATACATAAATCAAAATATTCCACATGAACTTCGCAGGCCCAGAAGTAACCTTGGCAAAAAAAATCAGGACGCATGTTAAAAGTTCAGTATATACATGTACACTTTAAAGTAGAATAAAATTATATCAAAAAGCAACAAGGAGAGAGAAATATAAATAATTAAATAAAAATACTAAAGATATATTAACCCCCCATTGTTTGGTATTTCTGTTCAATTAGGAATCATGATAAAGTTTCAAAATCTTTAATGAAGTAATAGCTCCCGAGAGAAAAACATTATCGGAAACACACAAAAGTGACAAAGAAATCATTGAACAATACTAGTTAATAAAATTAAAACAACTCTAAAGTTGTATTTTTTGTAAGGCTTCTTCAGAAATTCAAGATCATGTAAAGCGAAGAAAGCTCTAAAATCTCAACATATTCCAATTATCGCAACATCCAGTCCGCCATTGCTAATGTTTACATGTACTGAGCATGCGCTCAAACCTTAACTTTGCTCTGGAGCTTGGTTGAGTTACTCGACCTGGCATGGTTTCGGGAACCTGTTTGCGCGTAGTCAAAGTTGATGGTGAATAGGAAATCCGCGGTAACTTCAGGTTGGAGACCGGTTTCGCGTCAAACCATGAGGTTAGAGTTGACGGTGAATACGGCGGTTAGAAGCAAATCTACAACTAAAGCAAGCTTTAACAATTTTACATAACTTAAAAATGTTTGTTCACTTTTTATTTAATAAAAAAAGCAAGAAGAAAAAACCTTTTTGCTTCCAAATTTAAGAATGCTAACAAGTTGCATTTGTTTTTTGTTAAAAAAGTAAATAGATAAAATAAAAAATCATACGATATTTTAAAAAACCCTTAAAATTAAAAGCCACTTTTTATACTTTTTCTCTACCAGACCGGGCAATGCCCGACCTTCTTTCCAGGTCGGGCAATGCCCGACCTGGAAAATGTTTTGCCCGTCCTAGCATGATTAATTGGACCTTAATAATCTACGTTATTTCTGTTTAAAACTTTTTGATTTTTTTAAACGCAAATTCGTATCGAAAAAGTCATGTTCCCATGCACCTTGATCTCTTAATTCAAATTTTAGAAATAAATGAAAAACATTAACTTTTTCCTTTATTCAGCTCATTTTTTTTTCCTGTTTTCAATCTAAACCAGGCCCTAATGAAAGGATCATGTGCAGTCCAGTTTTTTACTGTAACATACCGATACATGTTTTATGCTTCAATGTCTTACTTTGAATGATCGTTTACATTAAAATTATCTTTGAAAAATGTTCACTTTTTTATGTTATTTCATATATTTTATTAATTTACAAAAGACATTCTTAGAATAAGCTTTAAAAATTCAATTCTGCCTTTGTAAGTTTTAATCAAGTATTTCTTTTAAGATCAAATAATTTCAGTATTGAATTAAATTAGTATTAGTTTCCTTATTTAATTGTTTAATTATCAATTAATAAATGAAATAATTGCATTAATTATTAAACAAATTATTAATTTAAATTTTAAGAAAACGGCCAAAATGGAGCATAAATTCCAACATGTTAGAAGAAAAGCTATTCTGCCCCTCCTGTTCAAAAGCTTGCCCGCCCTGGAGTCAGAGTCTGGCTACAAGCCTGGCACAGGGTGAGGTCTTAGTTATTTATCTAGTTTATGGTCTAAGCATAGGCGTAACCAGGGGGGGTTCAAACCCCCCCATTGGGTATTTACTTATTTAGGCACACAAAAAAATTTCTGGCTACGGCCTTGCAAAGCACATATTTTTTCCCCCTAAGAAAACTAAACACATATACATATGATTTTATTTCCTCTTTCTCTGAAAGGTTGTGATCATGACCAAAGTATGCAGCTCATAAATAAAGAGGACTTTTCCATCTGGTTATAATCAACCCCCTTATCACCTTGGGATGGATTTTATAGCGAAAGGTGGCTTCAATCACCCTACGACGCACAGACAAACAGAGATCATTTCAATCACTCCAGAGGCTTATCTTTGCTTCTTGATGTCTTTTTTACCCAAAGGCAGCAATTTGGGAATACAATCGCACAAGTAATCGTGGAAAATATTCTCCACTATGATGGAGTTTTGTTTTCTGATAAACCGGTGTTTTAGGCGCTGGGGTCTGAAAATGAAGGACCCCCTAGCCAACAATTGTCCTAATGGGTAAAACCCTCAATCCAGGATGGGATGCTAATCAAGAATCTTAAAGAGCAATTTGTATTTATTTATGACTTCCTGTCCAAACACCCATTTTGGTAAAATCTTTTTTGTAGATGAGCCCATTGGAAAACTGATGAACTGTATTTTCATTGCACTCTCATTTACAGATGTTCTCTCATCTCTTAAATTTTAAATGTTTTTTTTTTCTTATTATGGTCCACCACTGATTGCATTACGACTCTGGAAATCATACGTTCAACGTTTCCAATCTCACTGCTACGGTTTAATGCTGCATTTTAATTTACAATCGAGTATTTATATTTTAGATAAAATTTTTAATTATTTTCGATACATAATAATGTTTGCACTCCAGCGATGGACACGTTCGTCATCCAAAAAGAAAAGAAAATTTGATTCAGCCGCTTCCACTTCTGAGGTATGTTTTGCTACAAATTTAATAATATGCCTGAAATAAACACGGAGTATATCTTCAGAGACAAGTATTTATGACTAGTAAATTTTCAACTCTTTTACACCTCTTATTGGTGTTTAGTCCGTACATTTTTAGGGTGACCCTCCCCTTTCACCAACCCTAGTTACGCCTATGGGTCTAAGGGCGAGGTAGTGGGGTCCACGAATTTTACATGCACGTATCCTCAAGTGTACACGGGGGTTTTCAGCGGGGAATCGAACCCGTGACCTTCCAGGTGGAAGTCCGAAGCTCTAACCACTGGGCTACCACGGCCCTCCCCTTTTAATACTTAAGGATTAAACGTGCAGTAAAACCTGTTAAGTTGACCACCTTAACCCCACCAGAGGGAACGGCATTTTTCAATTTTGTCCCGCTTCGGAAAACTACAAGATCCGGTACTGATACGAGAAGTTGATAAACTTTTTGTTTTAATTCATTTAGAGTAGTAATTAAAACTATTGGGATTGCCGGCAAGGCCAAAATCCTGTTTTACTGTGGGCTGATAGATAGATCCAAAACCAAATCTATGATCAAAGGCATGCGCATATCCGCGCCTAGCCTGCTCGCCTGCCGCACCCAGCCTGTTTGGCGCCGTCGCGCTAATTCCTTTTGCACGTTTCTTTTAGGGTTGAAAAAAAACAATCTATTGGTTTTTCGAGTTTCGGGTTTAAGCGGTGGTTTTGGTGAGAAGGTGGACGAAGGGTCGGGTTTTATTGTAGTTAATTTTAAGGGTGCCTTCCAGGTCCGTCACGAGATTAAAAATCTGGGAGGGGGGTCTACGAGTTTGACGGCCCCCCATTGTTTTTATAAACTTATGTGTATATATTATATACATGAGTGGATGTATTCTATTCATTTTTTCCTACTCAGGCTTGCCATGAGTTTCTATAATATATTGGGACACATTTTTTTCCTCTTAAAAGAAAGGTTTGAAACGGGCATTTCAGTCGCTCTTTGCTAGATAATCATATCATAATAATACAGATTTCAATGTTCCTAATAAATATTTTAAAATTGCATTTTTTGTTGAATTTTACAGAAAATGAGATTTGTAATTTTTGTTCCAGCATTCCTTCGTTTTGCTTTCTTTATTATGTTGAAATTTGGCGGCTCCGTTCCTAAAACACTAGGGGGGTAGCGTCCCCCACCCCCCGTGGCGACGGCCTTGGCGCCTTTTGATTCGGCGGTCCAGCGCCTTTTTAACTAGGCGCCGTCGTGCGCCGCCCGACCTTGCACATATAAACGGCAAGGGCCTGGGAGTGCGCACGCGGGCACCATCAGGGGTACCGTGGTACCCCCATTAGCACATAAAAACGAACGATAATACGAAACTAGCTAAGTTTTCACGTTTTAGATTCATTGAATCCATATCTCAGATACGTTAGGAATTAGTTTTTTCGTTTAACTCCATCAAAAGTTTCATGGGTGTATAATCTATAGGCACATTTGGTATTACCCACACTAGCACCGTGGTACCCCTTGTCCTAAAGCTCTGCGCATGCTTATGTATATGACTGAAAAATGTGCTGCCAAAAGTGGATAATGTATTTTGGTCACTTGCATGTCCGAAAATAGTACAGTCATAGACGTTGATGGCTCCATTTCTTTTTTTTTTTTGGTGGGGGGGGGGGGAGATTGCTATGATATAGGGTCGTCAACAATGGTATGAGAGGAACTAACCCCTGAAGGAAATGTCGCCCTTGGTGAACGTCCTTGAAAACGAATATATGTTGAAGAATAATTATAAGGTGAGTAACGTTCTATTGGATTATAATAGTGTATGACCAACATGACTGAAGCAAGAGCAACAACAACGTACTCAAAAAACAGTTAAGGAGACAGTTACATACATACAGTTAAGAAAACAGTTAATTGAGAATAAAATATTAAGTTAAACAAATTAAACTGGAATATATAACATATATAAAAACAAATAAAATGAAATGATAACAAAATGTAAATTTCAAAAAAAAATTTCTATGTAATAGATTTCTACACCCCCCCCCCCCCCCCCTAGTATTTCGAAAAAAGAAGTTACCAGCTTCATTTCGGTGATGCAAAGGACAAATTAAATTTTCAGCCTTAAAAGTTTAAAACATAAATAAATTAAAAGACCCCTTGATATCTTTCTTGATTTTACTACATCCAAAGACATTTTACAAAACATAGAAATTTACGAATAGAGTACGTGGAATAGAGTACATAGAATACGTGGGGTTCGTCTGAAAGACTGCATTTTTGCTGAACTCAACAATAAAAAAACGACTACCTTCCTATTTTAATGATGTCTTCTCATCATTGAGAAGAGCCTCAGTCAGCACAAGATAATATTTTTTTAGTGCTTTTTGAAAAAGAAACCCCAAATAGTTTATAAACGAAAACTCAAAATGCGTTTGTATTATCACCAGTATTGAGTTTAAATATACCAGTTTAGGTAAATCACGTTTAAAAGTTTCTTTTTTTTTTCTCTCTCTCTCTCTCTTTTTAGCCTACGTTCTCGTAAAAGTAAAAAAAAAAAAATAATAATAATAATAAAGCGTGAAAGAAGGCGTAATGTATCCTGAAAATATCGTTAGAAATCAAGAAAAGTCAAAAATAAGTTAGGAAAAGTATTTAAATAAAGATTGAAAAATTAAAAATTTGAAAGTAGGGTTTTGAGATGGGTGGGAAAAGTGTGTCTGTCTGCCCCCCCCCCCCCCCAAATAACTTTTAAAGGAATTGCACGATTCAAAAAATTATTTTTGCATTAGAAAGATCTTGGCGAGGAGATCTCATTTCTATAATTTACCTTTTCATTTGAACCCCTTTTTGTTCAATTTTGAACAGTTCAAAAAATTTTAACATTAGCGCCTATAGGCAAATTATGAACACTCTGGGCGCAAAATTCGAGTTCTTATGAACAAGCTTGTTGAAAGAAGCTCTGTCATGAATAATGTTTTGATTTGAACAATTTTTGTTCATTTTTGAACAGTTCAAAAAAAAAAAAAAAAATAAAGCGACTACGGGGAAATTTCAATCCTATATAAATCCTGATCTAATGGACCGATTTGCTTGGAACAAACTTTATCGGAAAGCTCTTATAACGTAGAACATGTACAGATAGAAAGTTCATCCAGAACTAACGAGCCTATTTTCGTATGAAATTTTTTGATCGGGATTTTCAAGAATATTTTTGAATTAATGAATGATTAAAGGAACAAGTGAAATAATAAATGAACAAATGAGTGAATAAATGAGCGAATGAATGAAAAAATAAGTAACTGAGTGAATAAATACATGAATGAGTGAATGAATGACTGAATATGTATTAACCGTTGAAAAAAGTATATTTGAAGCAATTAAGAACTAAAGCAAAGCGAGAAAGAGAGAGAGAGAGAGGTAGCTAGATTATAAATTTGAAGTTGGGTTCATACGGGAAAGTAGGCTCGTATAGTTCTAGACGGAACTTCTTGTTAGTCTTTCATATGACATATTCTTGAGAAGTACAGATAAATGTTAGAAATGTACTTTGCCCCCTAGAAATATTCACACTTACTTAGATCAATATCTAGGGTTACTTCGATACCTTGGAATGCCATAAGTGGCAAGACTGATGAGGGACATTTAAGTGCGAAATTAATATTATTCGAGTGCTATATGTACATTTGTATCTGGACAAGGTAGTATTTATTACCTTTTATGAAGGAAATCGCATTTGATATTTATTTGTAAAATTGTTTACCATTGGTTCATTACTGTGCTCTACTTCTTTATTACAATCGAAGTAAGGACATGCGAAACATTATTCAATTTCTCTTAAGAGATGCCTCGAATCTGCTCAGAGCAGCATATAGGGAGAAACCGAAAATGATGTGAGAGACTGACATAGGTAGTGGAATACCTGTGGCAGTCCCATATGGGTAAGGGACAACTTCAATTTCGTCTTGATAGTCAGGGAAATGACGCTTCTGTTTTTGTTGAAGAGTCACTTTACCCGTAATTAGCAGCGTTATAAATAAAAATAAAAATGATACTTAAATTTTTATTCATATAATAGTTCTACATTTTTATATAATACTATGTATTTTAAAATTTTAAATAACATCGCGGGTCGCAGTTTGGGAATTCTTGCTCTAAGTTAACCAGAATAGAAGTTATAAACGTGTTTCGCTGCAGTTCGAAATTATTTTTTCTCGGTAATTAGCTTTTATTTATTTTCATATATATTGGCTAAGTAAAATTCTACTCACAATGCTTTTAGAATTTTGAGGGACAGCCAATTTTCTTCTTTTTCTTTTTCTTTTGCTTTAAATTCTTTTTCTTAAACGACTTAAAATTTATTTCCCGCAGCATACAGACAATCAGCTTCAATTTGATGTCCCTGCTATGACGTGGTTTTGACCGCACCGTTGTCCGTATTCTACAAGTTTTTTTATTTTTTAATAAGATATGTTATTTTTATTATTCTAATGATGATTTTCTGGATTGCTGTCCTTTTTCTAACTGAGATATGTATTTCTTATGGCAGTTTTTAGAGACTGTTGATGTTATTCGGTAACTTTTGTCGTTAATCTAAAACGGATTTTAAGAGACTTTTCGTCGCATTGGTTTGACAAGGTTCTAACTGACCAAAGAGCAGTTTCGAGTAAATTGACTTTAAAGATTGCTTGGTCCATAACTTTTTCATTTTTGTAAGTTCTTCATTCATATTATTCATCAACCAATATTTAGGTGATATCTACATGCTGAACTTCTTGTTATTGATAAAAATTGTTCAATAGCCACCAAAAAAAAAAACTCAAAATGCAGTTAGAACCTTGTCACAGTGAAATAGACAAGATTTCACTGTGACAAGGTTCTAACTGCTCTTAGAACCTTGTCAAACCGAAATACCATTCAAAGTTTGGTGAGAAGGAATATTTCATGATTAGTATGAGTAAGAAACACCAAAATATTTCATAGAATACAATTTTATTCATTTTTATTTTCACACAAACCATTAATTCTACAATATTTTCACATTATAGGCTTGATTTGACATGGAAAAGTTTATAGATTAAGTACCACCCTATAATATTCTCTGTCTTGTAGAGACATGTACTGCAATGCACTCCTAATATCTTTTTTTTTTTTAATTCAGGAAACACAGCATGAGAGGTCTGTATTTTGGGTTTCACTTCAAAAACAGAGAGTAAATTGGGCGAGCTGCCTTTTGAATTGGACCTCTTTCTCTTCGTAGTTTAATTGAACTTAATGTTCACACAGTTCACATCGGCTTAATGTTCACATCGGTTCATGTCTGTTGTGGCTTCTTTTGAACTCCACAATATTCGATGACTGTGTGAATTTTATAACTGCAAGTTGAGTAAAAGGAATTAATTTGTATTGAAACAGTTTTGCAGTTGATCCAAAATCTTCAAAATCTGCTGAATTCATTTGGATGACACGGTAAGGGTTTGATCTGTTCACCTGTTTCAATATTCGGATCAATCCAATTGGGCTGTAGAAATCAACTTTCCTCATTAACTTTTCCATCTCACTATGAGCATGATCCACTTCTTGAACGCATGAGTGCCCATGCAAAGAATACTTCATTGTAGTAGAATTGACAATGGGGTTATCCCTCACAAAATGTAAAACAGCATTGGATATTATACTGTTCCTATTTTGTGGGACACATGAATCTGACCATGTGATAAGCTCAGTCACATCATTTTCTTCAATTACTGTATTTAATATTTTTATGAAGGCACTTGCAATATCATTGCCTGCTCTACCAGCCATCTTCTCAGTCCACAATGCACAATATACTTTTTTGGTAGTTGTGAAATATGCAGTTAAATTATACACATTCATTTTTCTCAAATAAAAAAAAGAGCTGATGTCAGCATGAGGCGTCAGAATGACATTTTGGAGATCGAATAGCAACACTGGAATAGTACTGTCTTTCTTCTCTTCAGCCCGTGATTCTCTCATTTCTGTTTTATAAACTAGATGTCTTTCAAAATCTTCTTTCAGCTTTTCTGTCAATGTCTCAGTTTTTTGAGCTACATGAAACTTCTCACAAAAGTCACATCTATCTTTTTTGTTAGAGTGATACTTAAATTGAATTCAGTAGAAAAAATGTGGTTATACATTGATTTCTTAACAGGCTCTATTTGATCCCCACACTGCTCCTTGTAGAGATTACACATTTTGGACAAATTCAAATGAGGCTCCAGATACTCCCTATTGCTGTTTGCACGACAATAGTGTGATTCTATTTTGGGGAAAGATCTAATATGGTTTCTTGCCGAATCAAGGCGGGACCGCCGCAAGTAGAAAAGAGAGGGGGAAAACACGTTGTGGGCCTGGTCCTCGCGAAACGGGAGATTTGTTAAGCGATGGAAAGCAACGCTGTGTTTCGATAATGTTTCGTTGCTTTATGAATAATTTCATTAGTTACATCGATAGCAAGTGTTCTTGCAGCAAAAGTTTTGTTCTTAGAATTGAACAGGAAACTTAAAAATGTGTTTTTGACTATGATAGCTGCATTATTTTTTTTATTCCACATTTTTATTTTTTAAGTGTTGAATTACTTCCTTTCAAAGTTTTAAACTTTGCCAGAGCCATGTTAGCCTACTGAAAAAAATTCTAGCGTTTTCCGCGAGGCACCACGAGAAGGTATGGTTGGTCTTTGCTCTCTAGGCCCCCCCCCCCCCCATAAATTATTTACTTTTATTATCTTTAAGTTAAATTTTAACTTGTTATTTTAAAATACAGATATTATTTTGCTTTGTTAAAAAATCAATAATATTTATATTATTCGGCAGAACTAGATTTCAAAGTCATGCACTTGCGTTTCTTTTCTTGAATGACGTTCGGTAAAAATAAGTCCTCGTGATCGCTCAAAAGAAACTGAAACATTTTCTAACTATTTACAGAAGCTTTCCGAAGTTCTGGATTGGGATGGGTTAATCGGCCCCTGGCGATGTCAAGAAAATAATTTTCTGTCATTTCATTTTTCTGAAGCTAAAAATGCAATACAAGAATGAGACTGCAAGTGGTTTTTAATTTTGTAAGCCGCATAAACAGAAATATAAATAAATAGAGGTACATTATCTTCTTCCTCTTCGGTGTAAATACAAAAATCAACTACATGAAAACTTATTTCTGTTTCATATTTTCATATTTTTCTTCGGAAAAATCAAGCAAAAATTCTGAAAGTGCAAACGATCCATATTTTGTAGAATGCAAATTGATAAAACTCATTAAATGCAATTTTTTTTTCTGTTCGTATAACCTCTGAAATAGTTAAATTATAATTTCCCCCGTGGAGTTGAAAATATTGGTCTGATATGACGGAGACGATTAACAAAACCACAATCTTGAATGACCAAAATCATTTTCCGCGTCATTTCAAGCAATTTGTTTGCATTCATAAATTTTACTGGAAATAATCCAGCAACATCTTTATTTTGGAATGGACTGATGATATCATGAATTGCTTGCACACTTGTTGTTCTTTGGTGTCGTCTTTTATAAATGCTACTAACTTAACAACGTCAATATTTAAATGCACATATATCGATAACGAATTCATTAAAACATAAAATTTAGCTAGGGAGATCAGCTCACACATGAAAAAGTAGATAATTTTCTAAACTCATAAAATACATTTAAAATCCCTTTTTTCCCACTTACCTTTAATTTAAATCAGTTTATCATGAACAATCCTTTAGACTATTACTACAAATTACACAAACTAATGCATAGGAAAACATTAAAAATACTATTAATCGATAAAGGGTTTTCTAATTCAAATATCGTACATCGATTTGATTACAATTGGTTTTTAGAAAGAACGTTATGGGAATGAAAAATGAGTATTTTTCTTTGAATTGGAAAGGCTTGCCTTGATATTTATTTGTTGAGTAAATTATTAGGTAGTAAATATTTAGCTCATTGTTAAAAAGCATTATGAAAAATGTGCTAAAAAATCATGTGCTACTGTTATTGGCACATGCGGTATGCAAAATTTAACCGATGAAATAAGCAGAAATACACGTAGTGCTATACGAGACGGAAGAAATTTCCCATCGCTTAGCATTCGTCAAGATGGCGTTTAACAGGTTTGGACCAGGCCCACAACGAAAAATTTCCCCCTTTCTTCTCTCCGCGGGGGTCCCGATCAAGGTCACATGTAGGTTTGCGTTTACTTGCTTTATTCTTACCACGCATATCTTGTGCAGGTGTATTTGTTTTCACATCTTTTGTGTTATGAGCTGTGTAAACTGGCTTGCTTGAAACATCTTACCTTTTATAGTTCACAAGGCTAAAACCTTCATTTTCAGAGGATGAGTTTGGTGGAATAAATTCATCAGACGATTTATCACCAAACAAATCAGATGAACTTGATTCATAGAAACGTTGTTCTCTTCCATGTTGCAAAATGCTGAATTAATAATATAAATTATTATTTGCACACAACTTTTACAGTATTGAACGCTTTCTAACCTTAAAAGTCAACTTCTGGTTAAATTAATCGTAATAGCTGATTGTGAAGCAGTTGGAACCTTGTCATCCTGAAACAATATTATTTACTTGGGCAGTTAGAACTTTGTCATTCTAGCTAGTTCCACTATTTAACAACAGATAGTGTTCTAAGTCAGTTTCCCGGATAGAAATACTATAGAACATTGAGTTTGTACTCTAGCCTCGAATTCACAAAAAATGTCAGTTAGAACCTTTTCAAACCAATGTGACGATTTGTTGTTGTCCTAATGGTGATTTTCAGAGTTTTTCTACTATTAAAATAATTCCACGTCTGTGTATCCATAGCTAAATAAGCGCATGCTGTACGTCATGCCAGATACGGAATTTAATAACTACTGTCCTTATTCTCAAAAGGATTTCAAGGGACAATTATTCTGATAAGGTTTTTAAATTGAATGTTGGCGTTGTCCGACAATTGACGCCCTTATTATATCAAGGATATTTAGGGATTGTTGTCCTTTTTATGATAATGATTGAGGGGTACCCGACACGTTTAGACTTTGTTGCCCTCATTCTAGTCAGAATTTATTTTGACTAATATCGTGTATGTAGCACGGAATTTTGAGACTACTGTTCTTACTAATACGACGATTTCAAAAAAGTGTTGTCGTTGTTCTAATTAGATTTTTTTTTAAACTTGCTTTCTCCTTATTTATATAGACCAGAGGGCTGAACATGCGTCACGTGACATCAATTTTCCTCCACCAGGGAATGACGCAGTATTCTAGATACTTGTGCAAAACGACGCAGCTGGTATTCAAATAAATCTCCAAATTACAACTCATTCAAAAAGTCTGGAGATGACCGGTGACCGACTTTTTTTTCGGTTAGCTAATAAAACAAACGGGAACTTTGAAATTTTAATACCTTAGGGCATAAATGGGCATCCTTAAAGCAAGCTATACGATTAGCAGTTTAAAGAATTCCCATCGAAACTTGAATAAAACTTAATTTATAATAGTTGGCGTCCTTTGTAACATTAGTATCATTAACAAATTTTTCTCATTCGAAAAGCTAACTGAAATGCGGAAAAAGAGGAAAATTCCGTTTTAAATAAATAATTGGTAGTTTTTACAAGATCAAAGAATTCTGCTGATTTCCGATCCGAAAGTATTGCTACGAAAAGTATAATGGTCCTCTGTAACTATTAATTTCTCGAATTTGTATATTTTATTCTTCAAAATAGTATTTTTCAAATTTCATATGGTGTAGATTATTGCTATAACTCGCAGTTCTCTTAATTTAGTTTACTTTTGCAACCACGATACATTTAATTTAATAAAGTTATTTACAAGTTTGTAGGATATACATTTCGCACAACATAAAGATGATATTCTCATAACCTTTTTGCTATCCGTAACGTATCGTAAATTAACTTAAAATTGTGTTTGAAACTTCTTTCTTTCTGCTCCTTATAGAGCATTTTAACCCAAATGACCAATCTCTTATGCACTTTTAAGGCTCCTCTGGCAGAATACCAAGTACTCCTATGGATCACTGGGGCACCTACGGTTTTAAGTGGAATCCGAACCACTGGGATATGATCAGAAAAAGGGCAATACCGATCGAACATCCATGCCTCCGGCGGGACGGTAATCCGATCCCCAAAGAGCGGAAGCAGAAAGCTCTATCGCCTGTGGCACTGAGGCGGCGTCTGAAACTTCAACACTTTTTTTTATATTCACCAGGAGGCCAGATTCACGAACACAAATGTAAAGTACTATACAAATTAAGTAGAGACAAGATGAGTTGTAACATTCAAACATTCTCCATCCTTTGTATTGCAAGCAAAACTATCTCAAGCAATACGAAAAAATTTAAACAAAGATATAAAGATGATCAGTGTCCTATTTTTCTGAAGATCTTCCCCGAAGTTGTCGCTAGGCTGGAGTCAATCTCCGAGGTGTAAAAGGGTTAGGCAAATATATTTCTTGTATATTCGCGGCCATTTTGCAGTTGAGAGTTTCATTTGGACACACCAATTTACGCTTTTTGTTAAAGAGTGAACTGATTCCACTACAAAGTAAACCTCGATACAATAATACTTAGATGACCCAATATAGAATTATCGCTGTAGAGAAGTGTATTGCGATGTAATGTACTTTTAATTTAATTAGTAAGACGCGTTATAGCTGTTTTCATACATTTGATATAATGATACAACACAGTCGACCTCGGTTATAACATTGGAGGATCCGCGGTATTTATGAATTGACGTTATAAACAAGTTGATTATAGAATTGTTAATCAATTGCATACCCAACTCAAATATAAAAAATACTTTGTCCGTATGACGTAGAAACTTTTGTACAAACAAATCACTTCTCCTTCGCTCAATTTCCCTCGCTGAACAGAAAGCAATGAAACCTGTTCTTGAATTAGTTTCTACTATAGATATTTATTAACTAGAGATATCTGCTATAAGTAATATGAAGCAAAAAAGGAAAAAGTCGGGCAAATCAGAAGATTCGTGTAGAAAAACACAATGCTGTTGCAGTATTCGAGCTAATCAGGAAAGTCCCATTTCGCTTCACCCGAACGGCGTTCATGCAAAACTGGTACGTGGGGAAGACACAGTTCGTCATCTAAAGCAACATTCTTTTTCGTCGCATTTTTATTTTGATCCCTTTCCTTAATAAAGTGCCAGCTTCCTGCAATTGCTAATTGTTTCTTCGCTTAGTTCCAGGTATACTATCACATGATAAAGCCTGGGCGCCAGGCCGCCCGGGCGACTAAAAAAATGCCTTGGCGACTTATTTTTCAGGTGTGAAACAGATTCCATTGCACAGACACGAAGCGGATGTTTGCTCCCCTCCCCCTTAGCTGCATCGCCGAGAATCGCTCATTTCGTTACCTTCTCCCCTTCTCAAACAGTATTGGCTGTATATGATCATGCGATCATCTACACACCAAGACGTAAGATATGCAAGGAAGGTACGTAAAGTACGCGTAGGTTTCTGCCCGTAAAACGTAAAGCAGCCCAACGAATGCGCGACTTCTCCCGTTCGGTAATAAGTGATTTCACGCGTGTATAGTGAACCTTCTACGTACGTGGGATCCGCTGGTGAATTATTTGTATTGATTCTCATGCTGCTTCGTGTTTGTTCGTTCGCTGTGGATTTTTTCGTATGTCTCGTGTTTGAAAAATGTAGGAATAATTTTTTTTCTCCTATGCATTTTGAGCGAGAATAAATAAAAATGAAAAGAATCGAGCAAACAAATTCGGGAAACTTACGTACAACTGGAAGTTGGTGCCAAACCCCAGGGTTGGAGGTGTTTACATTCCCGATGCAAACATCGCCAAAGTGGTACTTTTTTTCTCCGAACTTTATTTTTATTTTTAAAATAACGAGCGAAAACTACAGGGGTTTCTTTTGGACAGTTATTTTTCCATTAGATATCGCAAAAAGTTGAACTTCCGAATTCTTTTTTTTTTCCAAAATAACGCACTTTTTGGATTTTTTTTCTGAAATCGCAGGACTTTGTTTTTTCTCAACTTTTTTTTTCAAAATAATAACTTTAAATAGAAAATTGAACATTTCACTGCAGAAACTTGACAAATAAATGAATAAATAATAACTCTAAGTAAAAAATAAAGTATTTCACAGCAGAATTTGAGAATTGAATGCTTAAAAAATTACGAATATCACAATAATAACTCTAAGCAGAAAAAAAATGTAGATTTCACCTGTTATTAACCCTTAAACTTTTTTTGCTTATCTATCTGCAAGGCTTCTCATTGCGTTGTTTGATGATGTAAGTAAGCAGCACTTAAAATGTGCTATGTTTGGTGCAAATGAAAATATATAGCTGGCTCCAAAAAATTTCCCCGGCACCTAAGATTCTCGCATTTTTTTCGGACTCTGCACATGTATATTTCACATTTATACGTTTTACCTTATACTTTTAACCATCGACTGTATTAAAATTTATTGCCGATGTTTACAAGGATTGACAATACCTTGTAATCCATTCTTACATTTTAGTTTCAATAGTAGGAAACGGGCATGAGGTTCTACATTTTAAATAGGCATTTAGCTGTCAGTGAGTGTTATGGCATAATGGGAAAAAGGAAAAGAAAATGTTCTCGCTTTTCCCACGTTTTTAAACTTAACTATTGTATGTTCAAGTAAACAAAAAGAAAATGGTTTAACTGAAAATGATTTGAATTTAGTATTGGAGAAAAACCTCAAATTTTCAACTACAATATTTCATTTTGCCATTCGAAAGTATAGACATTTAAAAAAAATATAAATTAGAAAAGTGGCACAATTTTTCCTATCGTTCCCTCCCATAACCGCAGTTGTACTAGGAGGTCAACATATTTATGCAGTAAACAAATTACCATCCGTGAGAAAAGTAAACAAAAAAAACAACACAAAATAGCAATAATAATTGCCAGTAAAATAGCAATAAAAGCAGCATTGCTTCGGGGTTACAAGGAATCCCTTTTTCAGGCAAATCGAATTTTACTTTTAAAAGGACATTTGTGCCAAAAGTTGCATTCCCCTCTTCCCCCCATGAGACAACACACTCCGCCGCCCTTTTATCCCCTATACTTCGCACAGGACAATTCCGCCGCACCATTTTCATTAATAAGGGAAGGGCTACTTCTTTGAAACTTTCATTTTTGGCAAAATATCTACTTAACATTTTCAGTCAGAAATGTAAATAAACAAAACCAGTTCCAGAGGTTCTTGGGAGTGGAAAAAAGATTGTAAGTATAGATATTTAGAGCGTTAAAATCCTGCAAAAAGTTATTGCCTCTGGATTAGTAATCATGATGCTAACCTGATCCATTAACAATGCAACTGTTCTAATTCGTTTAACACAAAATATATTACTACATCAGCGATTCTCAGCCTGTGGGGCACGCCCCCCTAGGAGGCGCGAGCACACGAGAAGGTGGGCGCGAGAATATCCAAAAAAAAATTGATTAAATGACTGAAAGGAAAGCACCCATACGTAGAAAACAAAATACATTTCCGACATATTTAAAAACTTATTAAAGTAAAACAAATTATTAAATTAAAACTTTCTCAATCAAAACATACTAAATTAAAAACAAATTTAATAATTATTAGTGACTTCCTTGGGTCTGTCTTTCAAAGCAAAATTTTTCGAAGGAAGGCTTAATACCAGAAATAGCCACTCTCAGTTGTTTTTATATTTAGTCGAGATCTATAATTTGTCTTCAAAGAAGTCACAGCAGAAATCAGGTTTTACAAAAGTAGGATGTTGAAAATGGTAATAGAATGAGGATTGTCCTTGTTTTTAGTGCAGAAAAATCATCCTCTACTCCTGCTCAAAATTCAAATAGTGATTTATTACAAAATTAATTTTATTGCTAAATTACTCGTTTTGGCAGTTAGTTAAAGATAATTCAAAAACAGAATCAGTACGCAATATACATTATTGTTGTATACATTTTATATTAAGTGGGGAGGGGGGCGATGAAAATTATGATAGAAAATTTGGCTGCGAATACTGAAAGGTTGAGAAACGCTGTACTACATAGTATTTTTCACACACATTATTTATTGAACGTTTTTTAAAGTTAAGTACAAAAATTTCTTTTAGTATCGTGAGGGGGGGGGGGGGAAAGCTTTCATTGGGTAAAGCTTACGTGTTGTCTTCATTTAAGAGTAATTTGTTGGTCACAGAAGAAACTTTTTTCTTCGCTTTAAAAACTATTCCCTACCTTCTATTCTACATGAAAAGAGGCGGAGTTTCATGATTCTAGGCACAAATATCAATATTTGACTGAGGGCAAGAGAAAAACCAATCAACTCGCGAGTTAAGACTGACGTCAAGCAGAAGCCGAACGTGGATGGATCCCTAACATTCTTTTCGGATTCAGATGAGGTAGTTCATTTCTGCTCTACAACTTTGCTTATACTTATGCTTAATATAATATATTATCAGCTTATTTTTGCCGCTTTTACAGTCGGTAAGTATTTTTTGTTTCTCGTAGATATTTTTTTTTTTAAATCGACTATTTCAATGAGTTTTTTATTGCTATGAAATATTTCGGTTTTATTTCCACAACGTCGAATGTTTTCTCAAAAGTTCTTTCCTATTGAAAATGACTAAATTAAACTAGGAAGAAATTTTATTGAACTATTCAACTGAAGTAAAATGTACGTGATAACTGATATTGCAAATACATCTATGCAAGAATTGAAATAAGATTTTGAACTTCTAAAATAATGGCGGGGAAAGACCTTTTTGTATTTTTTTTTCCTATTGTCATTATCATTATAATTTTTATCTTCATAGTTTTCTTTTGATGGTAACAGTAAATGCATCGGAAAATGGAATAATTTACCGTTTTGTTAATCTCTTCGTTGAGTAATTGATACTAATAAAAATAAGAAGCTTTTTTTTTCCCAAGGGAATAAACGAAATTTACAACCAGGAATTTATTCCTTAGTATGGGAGAGTTTCAAGGAAAAATGATTTTTTAAATATGTTATCAAAGTATTCTGCTTCATTTAAAATTGTGTTTATTATCGTCTGTTTCAGTGAAAACAATTAAAAAAAATCAGAAATATAAACTGCATAATTTTAGGCATAACTTTTTTTTTTATTATAAAAGCTGCATTTTTCCTTTTTTTTTTTACAATTTCATAATATATCTTGAACGGCTTTTCATTCTCTTCATAAAATTTATAAATTTAAAATTTTTTTTCATGATTATTATTTTTATTAAATTATCTTCAGTGCAACTTATTCCAAAGTTATCCTACACGATTTTGTAAACACCAGTGGTCCATTTCCTTTACATTTGGACATGTTCTAATAGGATAAGGAGCCCTAGGCCACGTTTTGATATAGGCCTCGAAATTTCAATCAGTGACAGTAAATAAACATTTTTCCACATAGTACATGAGAATTGTTGTTAACAAAGAGTTTTTTTAAAAAAAGGCTTAAAGATTACATTTAGAAATACCATAGGCAATACTTACGTATGAATAAAAGAACTTACGTATGAATAAACGAAGCAGCTCTTTAGTAGTCTCCACCCATCGAGGGCTCCGGAAAAAGTCCCGTAATTTCCAATACGTATCGGAAAAAAATATGTATTTTCAATTTTTCAAATCGTTGTTCTTCTTTCTCGCATAAATTAATTTATTACTACTTGACGTGCCCGGCTATCTCGAACATTGTATTATTTTATCCGTCCCTCTAAACATTACCATCAGATTAAAGACCGAACTCTCTTTAAAAAATACCCAAGTGCTTAAGGACGCAGTTAAAAAAAACACTTATTATAATATGAACAAATCATTTCCCAAAATTGCGAAGGAAAGGCATTTTTGGTTTTTGGTAAGGTCGACATAATGTTTAGTTTTTTGATACTCTTTTATAATAGTAACAAACATAATGTAGACCAAAAAAAAAAGACGGAGGAATAAGTGAAAACATCTTTTCTAAAGGCAAATAAATATGTACATTTAAGTTACAAAATGTTCCGTACCTCACCAGTACTGACATATGAAATATAGTTTGAAAGAAATTAACTAAATTTAGTTCAAATGGCGCCAGTTAAAGTTAAATTCGAGTATGCCAGTAAAGCATGTAATAATGCAAAAATTTGCCAAATAGTCATTTTTTAATTAAAAAAAGTAAATATTACAAAACAAAACGACTGAGTGATATATGGAATCAATCTATAAACCGCCACTGATATAATAGTCAAGATAACAACTGTCCCGTACAATCCTTTTTAGAATAAGAATACAGGTTATTGAATAACATCAACAGTCTTTCTAAAAATCGCCATCAGAAATATCCCAAATTGGACAACTAAATATGCGTTTTTGACACATAAAAAAGGTAGGAAATTGAAGCCAATGTTTTCCTCCTTCGAAATATGACATTAAAATTTTGCTTCCGTAAAATAAGAGTTTTTGTAAATCCCTCTCAATTTTCCATTGTTATGTCTACAGGTAAGTTCTCCAACAAGCCCTTAGGAGGTTAAAAGTCGGCGTTTCTTTGTCCCGGCATATCGCGTGTCTCTCCTTATAGCGTCTCTTTAATACTAGCTAATCTCTCCTTATAGCGTCTTGGTCCGGATTCCCATCACTACTGTTATGCCCGTAGCTATAGCTACTTATAATGTTTTATTCAAAATACAATGCATTCAATTATGCTAAGGGCTGTTTTCATATCTAACGAATATCAATTTCGAAATATCAACCAGTAACACGGAATTTTTATACCGAATATGAAATCAGCACTAAGATTTAAAAAATTCACTACATTTTTATTCAGTTATTTTCACGAAATTAATTTTTAAAATATTAATATCGCAATGGTGGACGGTTTTCTGCCTTTTTGTTCATAACTCCCAAAGTATTACAATTTTAAAACTAAATTATTTCATCACAATATCGTCTAGTAAAGTTTGAAAAAAATTGTTTAGTCTTTCGAAATAGCTAATTTTTATATCATGTATCATGAAATGAATAGTACTTAGCCAAATTGTCCACTGAAACAAAATAACTTTTAACAAAAAATGAGCTCGAAATACATTTATGTTTTAACGTACAAATTTTCATCGCAAAATTTTTGGTAGTGTTTTCATTATGGTTTAGCTGGATTCAGGTTTTGAGCCGCATAGCACTGCAAAACGAGAGATGACAGTAAAATTTAAAATAAATGTTTTTATTAGAGATGCTACATAAATGTTAATTTTCAATATTCAAACAAATATACGGTATTGATTGCTTAATACAACCATTATTTTTTTTTTTTGGTGGAATTTTGAAAATGCCGAAGATCTACCGACTATCTTTCTTTTATAGTGAAACAAATCTTATAAAACAAAAAAAGTTGCTGTTTTTAATACTTAAATTTAAAAAAAGAAGCTCTTATGATATAATTACATCTCATCAATGGTGAAGTTTTACCGAATATCTTTCTTTTACATTGAAACAAATCTTATAGAACAAAAAAAAGTTTCTGTTTTAGTACTTAAATTTAAAAAAAAAGAAGCTCTCAATATAATTGCATAATGATGAACTTTTACACTATTTACGTTGCAATAAGTTAATTTAAAAGAAAGTTAGGGTGTTTTTGGTTTAAAAAGAATTTGGTTAAAAAGAGAGTTTAAAATAAGATTAAAGGATGTTAAGAAACAATGTTATTATTTTTTTAATATTTATCTCAAATATGACAGAGCAAATTATTTTGTGCTCCGGTTTGTTTATTTGAATTTCTAAAAAAAATGAACAATGGGATCGAGTACACTTGTACGCTTCTATTTGTTACACTTCTTACATTTTATTAATTTTTTTTTAATTCGAATGAAATTTTAGGCAATCTGCAAGAGTAATTTCGACATGCGAAGAGAATCAAGCATGCAATGTACAACCCCATAAAGTTAGTTTTTAACCAGGATTTCAGCCCACAGAAAAGTTCACAGATAAGATGAAAAATAATTAGTTGGAGATATACAACCAATACTCACAACCAATGTTCCTTCTCAGACGGAATGTGACTGCAGCTCAAGTGCATGAATTTTTAAGGATATAAATAGGATTGCAATACATAAACAAATAATTAAATTTCGCATTAACTTTAATTATAGAAACACATAATACACATTTTATGGCTGCTGCTTAACGTAAGTATTTACAAAAATTAATTGTATTAAAGAACAAGAAAAAAAACTTTTAAAATTTTTACAATCAAAAATATTTTGCACTTATTATAATACAAAAAAGCAAGATCAAATAACTACATTCTTACATAGCTAAAAGTAATAAAATAAAAATTATGCTGTTATAATAATAATATATTTGTACATTTCAATTTTAATAATATACAGATTAAAAAGGAAGAATTAAATTGATATTAAAACGAATAATCCATTACGAAAAACAAAATTTTTACCTTCGTGTGATGTACTACAAAACTCAAAAAAGACGTTTTGGATTTACGGGATGTCTTTTCACCCATAATTATTTTTTATTTTTGGAGCTTGTAAAAAGGGTTCCTTACAACCTCGAAACACGTGTCTGAATTTTTTTCTAATTAAATTGATAGTTGCATTTTTTCTGAAATCTTTGAATCAAACTGAGCACTAAGTACTCTCGTATTCTTTTCCATGTTGATTTTTCTTCGATAATTGTCCTTAAACAGTTTCGCACAAATACGATGGAACGAAAATCCCATAAGCCTTTAGCTTACAAGTGAATAAAATTTTCCTAAATGCATGCGGGGAAATTTTACTTTCATTCAACATACTGTTGCAAGCCAACTCAATACGAATCACATCTTCTGGAGGATGGGTGCTAGTATTAATTGTATCTTGAATCCACGCAAACTTACCGAAATTTTCATTTGAAACTTATTTTCAAACCAGATAATTATCTGTGAAAAGAACTCTTCAAAAGTGGTTCTTTATACCGTGATATAAATCAAGTTCACTTTGACGTTGAAATTGCCACAGTGTTGAAAAAAAAAAATCCCGGCCTTGCACCTTCATTCAGTTTTCTTAGCCATCTTCTGATGAGTTTTCCTACAAAAGCTAAACCTTTTTTCGATTGACTTAAAAAGGGGCATATGTTTTCGCTGCAAAGAGTTCAGGTTTAAGAAAATATCGCATAAATATGGTAGTTTTGCTTACAAAAAAAATATGCATTTGAGCCATCGAATTGTTGTAATACAACCAGACCGAATGTTCGGCTCCCATACCCTCCCAGTTTTTTTTTTTTTTCTTTTTTTAAATTTTAATCTTGTCTTCAATTGACCAGCTTTCATAAAATATACTACATTCATCGTACATTCTATCACTTTGAATCAATGCTTGACTCAGAAGTTTCGACGCAAGCACTTCACTGAAAAATGCGATGGATATACTTTTATACAATGGATAGTTTTATAGTAGAGCCATGCTTGTTCCATGGCTTGCTGTCCCCCCATAACACTTAGTTCGATCTAAATTATTTTAAAATATAAATGTATTAAGGATCTCCGAATAAGTCGATGTTTAGGAAGTTACTGCAAAATTTCGCAGTGCCACTGCGCGCAACTTCAAAATCGCTGTAAAATATGGTTACTAAATCTGAAACTAATCACACTAGTGACTATGTCTCCTTTTCCCCTCAAAAATAAATTTTACAATTATTATTTCTAGCTTTTGTCTGTATTGGGATGCGCGACCGTCGAAAGTCAGGTGCTGAATTACTCAGCGATTGCCCAGGCGCCCAGCTTAGAAGGAACTATGCTTACAGCCCCTATGAAAAGTACGAAATAAAGTATTTTAGTCGATTAAACATGAAACTATAAGAATAATGAATTGCAGTAATTGTAAGTAAATGCGCTATTAAAACATAGCTAAAATATATTAAAATTTTACCTCAAAATGATTAGATGAAAAATTTGAACACCTATAATTCTTAATTTAAAAGTATAGCATAGTAGGTATGAAGAAAGCCTTTACAAATAAATTCGAAGAAAAGTGACTTTTTTACGGTAACTAAAGTCTTAAACCGTAATAACAGCATCTAAGAGGATTATTAAAATAGAACAAACGTACAGTATAAAAGAGACTCTAGGTGAAGAAAGGAACATTTAAAGTACCTACACTCATGTATATGAACATATAGCATAGTAGTTATGAGGGGCGGATCCAGGAATAATTTCTGGAGGGGCACGAGGAAGCAAAAAGTGGTTCTCCCTCGTAAATATTTTTACAATTAAGTTCTCATCAGAGTTTTTATGTTGTTTAGGATCCTTTAAAGCCAATTAATCTACATTAAAATGCAGAAAAATAAGTAAAATTATTTAATTTTAATTAATTTATTTATTTATAAAAAATAGGAGGAGGCCCTGTGCCCCCTCTCCTCCTTAAATATGCTTATGAGAAATTTAATGTTTAATTTTTTGTTAATCTTTGATTTTGCTCATTTCTAACTGTATTTTCCTTGAATGAATAAACCACGGAAAACAAAACATCAATATTTTCTTCTGGTTCCCAGAAAAGTGGTAGCTGACAAACAGGAAACACATACGGGTTTTGTGATCTTTCTAATAGGGGTGACGATGATTATAAGATTGATCGGAAAGCCTACATTTCGGTTTTTTGACCTTCATGCGGGAAGTCCCTCCTCTTGATCAGTGTCCCTTAAACAAATCAATAATTACAGTAAATGAATATACAACCTTTGCTTTGTAGTGCTTCAAAATAAAGTGCTCTGAGGCTCAATGAAACTGCATTATATTCAATGAAATTAGTTTAATTAGTTTGCTAGAAAACTTGAACAAATATGGTTTCAGACAAATTTTTAAAATAAATTCTTACACTTTTCTGAAAAGTAAAAGAACATTTTTAACGTGTCAGTGCTGGATCTAGGGTGGGGCAAGATTGGGATCATGCCCCGGGAGGCACTTCTGGGAGGCGGCAAATTCAATTGCGACGCAAAAAAAAAGAAAGAAAAGAAAAGAATTAAAAATTTTTAAAAATAACTTTTGGAAGAGATTTAAAATCCTAGTTCGTTGCTCCGATTTGATCGTTGAACAGCTATTTTTCTAACGATTAAAACCGATGAATAGAATTATTTATTTCTATAAACTGTCGGAAACCCTATAGGTAAGGGGGCGGCAATTTACGCAATGTCCAAATTTAAATTTTTAAAAGTTAAAGTTTTTTCCCCCTTGCAAAGTGAAATACGTATAAATCATGCTATGCTCAAAAAATACAATAGTTTTTCTTTTGCAAATTGATGCAAGAGGTTGGAAGGGGAGGGGGACCTGCCCTTGGATTTAAAAAAAAAATGGCAATTTTGTTCTGCATTTTTATGAATATTTTTATGAGTAAAAGCGTTTAAATTGTAAAAAATTTTTGGTTTGCTTTTTTCCTCTAATATTTTTGCAGTCCCAAATGAATCTTTTAAGGCCTCAAAATGCCCAGTTTGCCCATAGTTTTCAGAACTTTCCCGGGGAGAATCCCCTGGAACCCCTTCAACTGTCAGAATTACATATCTCCAGTTAAGGGGGCATGCATATTGTTCTACCACTAATGTTGAGCTTAAAGGAACATGTCGTGGGAACATTAACGAAAGTTTTATGGGTTTATCAGTGAGCCAAAAGCGAAAAATCTTCAAAAAAAAAAAAAAAAAAAGTCAGCGCATTAAAGTTATATGAAATATGAACAATAATTGGATGGTTGGGGGGAATTCGGCATTTTTAAGTTTTGCCCCGCCTCCGAAAACTCCAAGATCCGGTACTGTAACGTGTCACAAGCATTATCACGACCACCGTTTACTCGTTATGCGAGTTCCCATTTTGATGCTCAAAGATCAAGAGGAAAAATTAAACACACATTTTCCTTTTATTTTAAATTATTTATTAAAAGTAACAAAGGCTTGATAGATAAGTTGGCGGGATGCTGTCTAATTTTTTAGCAAGAAACCTTGAAAACATTAATAGTAAACAAATTAATAATATTATATACAAACCTCAGAAAACTCGAATATTTTTAAATAGTAATGTCACCATATATTCATTGCTGAAAAATCAGGAACTTCTTACATAGTTTGTCATTAGATTTTGTTGTTGACAATTGTTGTCAATCCCCGTTCTTTCGTTCTTGTTTTCTCTCTTCATTCTTATCTTAGATTGGGCGAGGAACATTATTCTTTCTAATGGGCTGACCTAGATTTTCCCCATAAAATACCTTCTGATTGGTCGAAAATGATGTCTAACGTTATACTTAGCGATAAAATTTGCTATTTTTCGATTTTTTATCCTAGTAAGAAATCAGTTTTAAAGTACTTCGCGCTGCATACTTCGATTTTTGCTTGGATATAACGTTTAATTTATACAATTTAGGGTGTGAAATTGTTAAAATGATCTTAAAAACGCTCTGTAGTGCTAAAATTTAATAGCTTTTCTATAGAACGCGGAGTTCTTTACTCCTCCTCTTCTACTTAATTTGAATTATTCTAGGTTATAATATGGGCTATGAGTGGGGCCTCAGGCCGAGCGATCTTAGAACCAGTTTCCGCTGACTGCCTGCGCGCAGTGAAAGAGGCATGGGTTCGATACCCACTTTCCCCTGGGTGTATTTCCTTCTTTGTGTTGTAATATTCTGTTGTACTGTCTCGTTCTATCTGTCATATTGGACGAGAGTTTGAGACATATCCTTGATAATAGCAAATAAACTCGAAAATAAATGTGACCTGAAATGGTCGTGTACAAACAAACAATATGCAAGGTATATCTATGAGAGGGCGGGGCGGAGGGGAAATGGCTCCTCGTTCCTCGGATGTTGCAGATTGAACTCCCCTTTTATAACTACTAATGGTCTTGAGTAAAAATAAGGAAATCTTTATGATGAGTTTTTAAAATGATATGACGCCTCGAAGCGCATATCGTAGGATCAGCAAGGCTACAAGACCCATGAACAGCAAAACTGTATAAAGGGTGTATACATTGTACTTGAAAAACAATTTTTCCAGAGTGCAATTCGTTGAGCGGAATTTAGTTTTCTTTTCTCTACCAGTATTACTTCTCCGCTCACCGCTCTACCAGTTTTCGAAATGAATTATTAGAGTTAATTTTGTTTTATATGACACAAATTCCGTCACAGTAGGACATTTAGATCGTCTTTTACGTTTAGTAGTTAGTTACGTTTAGTTAGTAGTTAATTAGTTTATTGCCTGAAATTAGAATGACACATTTCCCAGGTCCAGGAACAGTGACAATGGGATCATTAAAACTTACTGTCAAGTTATGCTGAGTAAAAATTTCGCTTTCGAATTCTAATAAGTGTCTATTAGATTTAGGTAAAAATGCCAAGTTTTTGAAAAAGTCAAGAGTCATAACATGTGACTAATATTGGAGTGTATAACGTCTCTTGTGTGTAGAAATGTGCAGAAGCTAATAATCAAATTTCCTTATGCTGCACGTGTATGACGCCAATGCATCACAGCATTATATACCTTACAAAATTCTGGTCCTCCTGTGCAATTGAATGAGCAGTCACAGAAGTTTTTGTCGTTGTCGGGATCATGTTTATGGGTAACATTCTCAAGTGTCTGCCAATGAAAAAAGCTTTGTCACCTGGCTGAAAACACCATTGTTGTAGAGCAGGGTCCTCTTATTAGATACCATGCAACGGCGGCAGTTGTGGGAAGTCAGGCATTTGAGGGCAACTCCAGATCCGCGAGTTCCGTAGAATTAGGTGCTCTACAAGTGGAAGGCGGACAAACCTGGAGGTCTAGTTCAGCGCGTCGGTGAAGCCCGAATAGCAGTAAATCTGTCAAAAGAAGGGATATGAAGAGTGTTTCCATCGAAATAAAAGAGGACATGAGCCTTTTTCTGTTAACCTATTCTTTCATTTTGTTTTTCCTCGTGATGTTTCATTATTGATTTTTTTCCCTCTGAATAGGTTATTTACAGAAAACTTTATTCAATTGAAAATCGAAAATCCGGAATCAGCGGGACCGCAGCAATTCTGGATTTTGGAGTTTTCCGAATTTTAGAGGTTGATTAAGAAACGATGTTTATAAATATGTAATATCATGCAATTTTTTCAAACAATGCAATTTTTTCTTATGTAAACGTAAACTGCGATGCAATTGATGAATTAAATACTAGAATTAGAATAATACACTATTATGAAATTGCATATTAAATCACAGAGAAGTTTTTATAAAACTCGTCCTTAAGATATTATTTTCATTCCTTTTTTTAACGTTTATTTCCAACTCTCGCCCTATTTTCAAACAACGCATTTTGAAAATGGCAAGATACATTTTTGGAGCTGCAATTTTACAAGTTCAAACGAAATACTGTATTCGTTTTGAAATGAATGAGTTGTATGTAAAAAACTAAGTGTTATAGTTCCTTTCCATAAAAAGTAAGGGATTCACGTAACACTCAACTAGAACACTCTCAGAAAAAATTGAGTAAGACAATTTTACGAGCCTTTCTTTTCGGGATGTATTTACTTTGCCTCATGGGGTGGGATAAAGTGAGGAGTGGCATGTGGTAAAATGGTCATAATTTAAAAAAAGGTCCAAACTCGTATTATTAATAACAGTAATGCTAAAAATACTCAACAAGGGTTCATCTTCAAATGACAACAACATTATTTAACAAAATTAAATTTATTACTGCCGTGTATAGTCAAATTGAGGCTTCATCTTCGTCATGTCTCGTAAGGTATTCCAGTCTATTCAGCTGATGCTTAGATAGTCTTAAAGCAAAGAAATGTACTAAAGCATTTTAGGGTACATGATAGGCATTATTATGATTTAATCTATAAATAGCAGTTTCTAGATCTCTACTTTAATTTAAGATATTAAGGCATCTATGAAATACAAAATTTTCCGTGAAAAAAATTGAAATTGGCGTTTAATGAATGACTAAATTACTCAAATTACATATTAGGAAAATATTGTTAATAAAGCGTTCTGAGATAATTATAGCTTTTTAAAAAATCTAAATGGGCTCAAAATACATTCTTTAAATATTATTAATTCTTTCTTTTTTCGTGCATTTTCATCATATTCGAAGTACAGCTCGTTCTAAGCATTTCCAGTTTAACAATATAATTAGATTTAGAAAATAACTACTGAGACAACATGAAACTTGTGTTTCAGAAAAAATACTTCTAAAAATTTCTCATTACTTAACATTATAAGGAGACTCCATAAAGGAAATTTCAATCTCTATTTTTCATTTGAGCTCAGTTGTGTTTAATCCATTTACTTTTTAAAAAAATGCAGTATTAGTGAATTTATTATATAACTAACATCCGCCTCACTCTTAATTTCTCACAAAAGAGTTGCCAAGTCCGACAGTCTTCAAAACGTATATACCATTCGTAAACAGCCAGGATTCCTTCTAACAAGCAAAAATTAACATGAAAGTGAAAAGAAGTACAAGAGCTGAGTTCTTGTGAGTTTCTACGGAAAATAAGCCCAGGTCTATCTCATAAATTAAACTGAAGTAAATTCAGAACAGTGATGCATGTTAGGCCTAATACTATGACCACTTTACCCCATCTTACTTAAACTAATTTAAAATAACGTACACAATAAATCTAGCTCAACAATTTGTGAGAAAATAATTTTGAGATCAGTGTAAAGCTTTCTTCACCGTCAATTTACTGCAAATTCCTTTAAACAAAATGCCAGATAGAAGATAAAAGAGGCGTTCTAATTTCAAATTTTGTGCAAACAAACAAATGGATTATTTTTATCCCCCAAAAAAGTTGCCATTAAGCTAAGTTTGAATGTAAAGTTTAATACATAATTATTGAAGACTAAAATAAAAATAATAAACGAATTCCTTTATTTAGTTCAAAGTTATAGCTTTTTATTTGATTTATGACTACTTTACCACATTGAGCATTTTACCCTACCTGACCCTATACCAGGATAATAACGTCATCCACACTGGCGTCATTACTGTTCTGTTTACTACGAAGATAAAATCGTGAATATGAGATGATGTATGTACATACTCAATGGGAAGTTTGGGTTGGTTTAACTAAGAGGATAAAGGAGAAATTTATAAGTCCTAAATACTGCTACTTTTTTATGTCAGAAGAATAAAATATCAAATGATTATTAATGCATCCTGATATCGTAAATATTGGTTGTATGAGCAATTTGTCAGTTTTTAGGACTGTAGAGTTTGTATTTTTAGAATTGAAAAATTTAAATGCCATTATTCCACCTTGTTATATAGTTTTGTTTTCAGAGCGTTATTACCCATATAGGTGATTGATAACAACAAATGGTAATGGTCGAAAAATCACGAGACTACATTTTATGAATACGTATGAAGCACCCAGAAGCAAAGGAATGTAAGTGACAAAATTTTAAATTTGGAGATTACTGGGGCAAATGATAGGGAAAGCACCAATCTATATTGTGACAAGAATTGTTAGTGACAGCTCTAACAGGTGTATTAAAGCCTATATTTGTTTGGAAAAAAAATCTAACACGAAGCCGTGAAAATCAGTAGAACCTTAACGTAATTTTATTACCTCAGGACACCCTATAAGCAGATTGATATTTAACACATGCACCTTTCATAAATTATGAAATATAAATTCAATACTTTTTAAACAAAAATCTTACATTAATATTCAGTGACAACTTAGTCAAATAGTACTGAAATGAACATAAATTGCAATAAAAAATATCAATATAAACTTTTTCCCTAGACTTCAAATAAAATATTGTCGAAATAACTAGCCGTGTTTTAATTACATCACCTTCACTACAGAGAGATGCTAAGGGAAAATATATAAGCTAAGCTAAGCAGAACTAAGAGAAAAGATCTTTCACCAGAAAATTTTGCAACCGGTAGGTTTTCTTTCCGCTCCAACGGGGCTGCATATGGTCGCTAACCAATTTGCAGACCTAGTGCATTCCCCGGAAATTGGCATCCATTCCTTCAAGTAGCACCACTGTCGGCGGATGCCATTATCACTCTGAGAATTTTGACGCTCAGTTCCCCTAGATGGCGGCATCTGAACTCTAATTGATGCAGATTGAACTAGGCATTTAATTTAGCCGAGAGCA